>VYXB01002618.1:90580-718925 GCA_013397135.1 Pachyramphus minor | reverse complement strand
GGCCGCGCCGCTACCCTCGGGCACGGGGGGCCCCGCTGCCTCCCCGCCGGTGCGGTCAGCGATCCGCGGAGGGACGGGCTCGCGGGGACGCGGAGCGGCCGCCGGCCCCGGGACGCGGTGCCAGCCCCCGCCCGGCCTGATTAGCTTGTCAGGGTTTATCTCGTTAAGTTGTGCAGGACGTTACTCACATGACAAGGCACGGGCAAACTCTGGAGAGGGATTAATCCCCCAGAAGTTGATGTAAAAAAAAAAAAAAAAAAAGGAAAAAAATATTAAGAAAGAGAAGAAACACGCGTTTCGTATTTTAACTGATCATTTGTTGAGCATCTGTGGGTAATGCTGCTCTGCTCAGGCAGGCTGGCCAGGGGATCACTGTTTTAGAGACAACGGAACGTTCTCTAAGGACTGATGTCCTTCTTTCCCCGCGGGAAGAGGTGAGAGCCGCTCCCGCACTGCAGCGGGCGGCAGGAACAGGGGNGCGGCGGCGGGAGGACGGTCCCAGCGGAGCGGGACGGGGGAGCCGCCGGGCGCCGCCAAGTTCAGGGCGCGCCGCCGAGGAGCGATCCCGGTAACCGCACCCCAGTGGCTCCCGCCCGCAGGTCCCCGCGCNGGGCACGGCAAGGGGCCGATCCTGAGCTCCTCAAGCAAAACTTCCAGCTGAAGCGGGACCGAGTTCCCAGCCAACAGCAATTTCCCCCTCTCTAATGAGTCGCCTCTGCTAATAAATGCTTCCTCTGCTCAGGTCCCTCAGTGGGCTGCAGCTGAGTCCGAGAGAATCCGATCCTTTATTCCAAGATGCGTTTTAGTAAAACTGCTGTAACGTTGGCATTTTATTAGGAGCCTATTGTTTCCAAATTAATACCTTATCTGTGAAAAAGTCTATCCTACCAAACTAGGTTCACCTCTGTGCACCCCTTTCTTCATTTACATGCATTTTACAGCTAAGAACCTAGCTCTACATTTCCCTGAATCATCAGACCATTAATTTGGTGGGTAGCTAGCTGTTTCACCCAGATGGATATAATTCTGAATAAACTCAGAAGAAATGCAAACCCATGTGCTTTTCTGTCATATTCCTCTCCCCCTTACCCTCCCCCTTTTTTTCCTTTTTAGTCGGTTTGTGTTGAGCAACGCCTTCAGAAACTTCATTATCTAAAAGGCAGACCTAGAGGGCAGGGACTTTGGGAATAGTTCTTTTTTATTCTGAAACTGTCTAAACTTAGAGCAGGGTTGAACATGTCCTCAAATCTGCACCTTCCAGGAAAAAATGAATGATGTGCCAGACACTTCACTTGTAGTAAAAAAAAATATAAACCAAATGCTGTGAGATTCAGAATTCTTTCTCAGGCCCATTTACTGTGCACATTTCACAGTTTGAATGTAAAATGGTCACCTCAGAAGTTGAAAAAAAATCCTATGCAGATGTTACCATATATCTTTTCCTCCATTTTATTTCAAGTAGATTTTGCTAACAATTCATAGAAAAAAATGGACAACACATCCAGCAGGATACATTTGCAGGTTGCAGGCCAAGCAAGCTCAAATAGCTCACGCTAGAAACAAACTTGGATTAGGTACAATATTTCTCAAAGAACATTTCCCCTTGCCCCCATGCAAATTTTTGGTTTTTTGGCACTTAAAATTTCACCTTTATTTGACTTTCTTGAATGGTGTGAATTTACACCTAGGTCAGCATGAAACACTGTAACGGAGGGTGGTTTGCAGTGGAATTTTAGATTTTAAGTATTGTACATTAAAAAAAAAAAATCCTAACAGAGTAAGTTTAGTTTCTGCTTGGCTTCTTAAAGAACTATCATCTAGGAAATACCCTGAAAGTACTCATCTGGTAGATAACACCAATGCTGAATAGAAGTGTATTTCCAGTACCTCATCAATACAAATCAAGAAACATTGTAGATATATTCGATTGATAAATCATGAATTTGTAAATGCAATGCCACCATCACAGCACTCTAGATATTTTTTCTTATTTATAAAAATAAATATTTAATTGTTCAAGTTTGGATTTTCCTTGTCCTATCTTTATATTTCATGGGCATGTTTGGTTTAGGAAGAGGGGTTATAATACAGGCAGTTACATATCTAATGTGAGTATCTATATTCAAATCAAAATCATTATCTTTCACACAGGTGAGTGAAGCAGGTTATTTTCTTACAGCACTTTTAGTGTCACATTTTTGATCCATTTAGATTTTGTTATTTATTTTTATTTACCATTACTACTTGCGGCAGGACTTTCATTGAGATGAATGTACCTAATACAAGCATTTATAATTGTCTGGCTAGCTGGTTTAAAATACTTACGATATTTTTGTAAAACTAAAATAGAAATATATTCTTGGTCCTTGGTTAATTTTCGGCTGTGATATTTGTAGGAGTTGTCTAGCCCCTGCGTATGTCTGGTCAATACACAACAAGGTTCATGCTTCCACAGACATTTTTAATCATACAGCAAATTGTTGAATGCTCCTATAAGGAGCAATGGACAAAGGCTACCAGGAAGGGTGACTACATTAAACTGGTGAAACGTATGAGGGCTGAAATAAGGGACTGAACCAAACCACACTGAAATCAATGGGAGACTCCTATTGAGTTGGAACAGGCTTCAGACAGAGTATAAATGACTGTACAGGTATGACACTTTTCGTCTCTTTCCAGTTTTGCTTTGGTTCATAGCACATTATTTACTGGTAACATTCTTGAGCTGGATTAAAATTTATTGATTTATGTCTGACATAAAAAGGTCTGTTTGGATGCAAACATCAATAGGAAAGCTGGACTGATGTTGCAGAGCTGATGGAAATGACATGCAAGTCACCTTATCCAAGCAATGATTGCTTTCAGGATATTTCTTAAACTATTGTTCTTTTACACAAAGGTGTATTTTTGTAGGAATGCAGCAACTACCCAAGAGATTTGGTCAGGTTCTTTCCAGTAAACTGTTTTTATTTCAGGCACATGACTAAAAGTTGAAAATTGACCAGATTACCAAATCTATATTCTTTGCCAAGGAGTAACAGCAGTGAGGGACTCTGACCACTTCCCCCCCACCCCCACCCTGCTGCTCCCTCAACCTTAGCACGGCCCTGCAAATATAACTTAATAATTAATTCATTTCTAATATTGGAACTCGACTGTGAAAATGTTGCTTTCTGCTAGGAGAATTCAGATGCAGTAAACACTGTTACAGCAAATGGAGTGTTTCTGTTGGGATATGCTATAAATGGGGTTTAGTCAGTTCCCACTGGGGCCATAAGTTTAGGATCAGATCCTGCTTAATATCATATTTCTCCTTCTCGTGATACTTATTGACTGTAGCAAAAAGTACAGCTATTTAAAACCCCCCACCCCTTAAAAATATATATACTTGTTTATCTAGAAAATCTCAGTATTGCTGGAATTTTTAATTTTCTGCCCACATTTGTAAAGGACTTAGAGACTCCTTAAAAAACTGAGCTTCATATTTAGATACTCTCTCCTTTTTAGTTCTATTGTGTACTGAAGAATAAGACATTTAATTAAAAAATCCTAACAGCATAAAATTGTGGGGTGTTGTCAGTAGTTGCAGAGAAAGAGTCAAATTTTTCCTTTCTTACCCTGGCAAAATCCCCATCAGTTCTATGTTCTTTATGAAGCTTCAACATGTATTTTAAGACCCCACCAATAATAAAGAAATTGTTTTGCTTAAGTGTTTGTCTGCCGGCTGACAGCAGTGATCAGAAAGCTGCATGCTCCTAGTTTTTCTGGTCATAAAATGAGAAATATTGAGATAAAATCCTAAATGTTTCAAACAACTCACTTCTGATATGAAATCTGTGCAGGAACAATCTGTCCTCTTCCAAGAAGGACTTTGAGTCAGGCTACAGGAAAAGTTCTGCAGCCTTTTAATTTTTCCCCAGCCAAAGCTGTCAATAGTTAAAATATTATTTTTACCTGTAGAAGTACAATGAAAGGGATTTACAATCCGGATCTGTTTATACTCTGTAGGCCTAGTAAAGAAACAAAGTTTCTCCTCTGACATGCCCAAATAAACAATGACCCCATTTCAAATTCCGCTCAATAAGTGTGTTAAATGCATAAAGTATTTTGAGAAAATGCCATGCAGCTGTTTGGTGGCTTGCAATTGCTGTGGTATCTCGTCTGCCTGTGTTCTGTGTACTGCTGTGGATCCTGCAAGTGGACACTGCTATTTCTGACACATCATGTCAGATTTTGGATAAGTCTATATGTTTTGTTCCAAGTAGATGAAAATAGCAAAACATTATAAATATTAGATAGTCTTGCTCCAGTGTGTGGTGCTGTAAATCTCTGGAGATTTACAAAGAGACAGTGACAACATGAATGCAATTACATACGATACTACTTTATGAGCTAATTCTATAAAGCAGCATCTCAGCTGTGCACTGACAATAATTTTTCACGGCAACTTTTGGAATGTCCCATGGAACCTTTTAATAGATTAATTATTTGCTCGTCCCAAAATAAATTTGCACGTGGCTAGAATTAAACAAAGGGCCCACCACTGTTTCAGGAGGAGTTTTGCCTGAGAAGGAACTCAGGGTAGAACCAGTTGTTTTAGGGCTCAGATTAAAATGTTGAAATACAGTGATAATCTGCCAGGGCACTCTCCTCTGGCTGTACAATGCAACTGTATGTGCCCTGTGAAACTTTTGCGCTGTCCACTGGTCTGTAAAGGTTCCTGGCTGGTGAAGGAGAAATATTTCTTCTCTATTAGTTCAACAGGTGACTTTGAAATGACCTATGAATTCTTCCACTTTTGTCAAGCTGAGATCAATAGCTAGTGTGGTTCTAGGAAAATACATGTAGGTATTTTCCCAAGGTATGCTAATTTAAAAAATAAGATCTGGAAAAACATTTGTAGTGTTAGAGGATTCAAAGACTACTCAGAAAAAAAACAACTTTGGAATTGTTGTAGCAGCTGCTATAATCTATTATGTAAATCATCTGGGAATTAAAACAAAATATTTTGTGAGATAGTTTTTTGTCAGATAATAAATATGCTATCATTTAGACTTAATGTTTTTCCATAGGTGTTATTGTTAACTGATGAAAGTGAAACCTCAGTGTACTCCTTATTTTGACTGATGAGGATTTAATATTTATTTATAGCTGTGCCAATGACAACACCCCGTTCAAGAGAACATATGTTTCTCAAAATTGGGTGTTGGAACTTATGCTGTTGATCTGCACTGAGTTATATTTGTCTTCTAGGTGTCACCTAGATACTCTCATCAAATTTAATCAGAGATACTAAATTATAAAATATGTGAAAAGAAACCCCAAAAGGCATAAGTGTCTTTGATCAGATTATTATTTACTTTAATGTTCTTTTGTATCACTATAAACCTCTCTGCAGAAACTTGGTGGTTACTCTTCATTGCCTGAGTGTTATAAACTGGCTTTTAAAAAACAAGAATCAGGCCCTTTAATTCATTTTACCCTTCTATACAGGGCTGCTGGTGCAACATGTCAGATCATCAGCCCGTTGACTAAAGTACAGTATGATTTCACTAATGACTGGGATGCATACTGCAGATTACCACATTTTGCAAATTAGTGAGTAATCAAACAAACACCATAAAAATCAAGGATACTGCATAATGAAATATACTTTATTCATTTATTTTTACAACCATATATTAGCTTTAATTATTTGTGTTAGTAATTCATTGGATGCTAGCACTTGGAGCTATGGAACGTGGGCTTTAAAAAAAAAAAAGTGTTTTAGTATCCAAAGCCACCATCGTAGCACTCTGATATACAATCTTTTGTGAGAAGATGGGTGAGGACTTCTTCCTCGAGTGGGGAACCTTGTTTCAGAGATAATCCCTAAGAAGGCCCTAGGGTCCTCAGGGCCAGTCTGATCCATCCTGGTAGAGATCCATCCTGGGAAGGACTGGCTTTGACCTTGGGAAGGCTGCTGCAGCTGGGCTTGCTGCTCACCTGTTTTTGCTTCCAAATAGCCGATGAAGAGAGGAAAACTCATGTTGGGCAGGTTAGGGAAGGATCTTGACTTGACTTGGCCACTCACTGGAAATCTCTCTTTCTTGGTCCTTTACTCCCCTCCTTACTCCTCCTTTCCTGGTCCATACTCAAGCCTAGACCACAGATAATGCTAAACTGTATCTTTTACCCATCTTGTTTCTGGTGATGCACCAGCGAGTGAAAGCTTTTCTACTAAGTGACTGTTGCATGCAAGGAGGATTTATCTCTGGGTTCCCCTCTGAGATGTCCACCTCCAGCACTGCCTGCTGCCCAGCTGGTCAGACATCATTCCTTTAGTGTCTGTGGAATGAACTTCTGCTTCTCCCGAGCTCAGTTTGGGCCTCTGATGTGGAGGAAAATACCCCTTCAGGGCCCTAATTTCTTGCCATTCCTTTAAGAAAAGTACTGATTTTTAAAAGCATAAGGGTAAATATTGTGTGTATGTATAAAACCTATGTGCAATGTGCACAGTCTTTGTTTTTTTTCTCACTGTACATTTAATTTTCTCTTCCATATACTAGCTTGTCATCTGGCATTTCCATAAACGCTCAGTTGTTAAAACCATTTCTCTTTTTTTTCCTTATATTTTAAGTTTGATCCATGAATGGCCTGTCAAGAGTTTTATATTATTGTAAGCTGAAGTTTGGATGGTAGCAGCGACAGGCCACTAACCATAATTGTGTTGCTGTTACCACTGTAACAAATTTGTGTCATTTAGCTATTTTGAAGCTTGGGAAGTACATAAACGCAAATGTAGTACTGATGAATATTTATTATACTGCTGTGGGATCTTAGGTTTAACCATGTTTGCCTCAGTTCTGCAAAACTGTCCCTAAAATTTAGCGGAGTGGTTTATATCCCAAAATGGGGGACAACTGTGAAAAATCTTGCTGGAAAAATTTATTTATGACTGTGGAAAATACTTATTTATATAATTTTAATAATAACAACAGCATTAGGGATAGTTTTCTTGCAAAGCCTGGAGTAGGAGACGGATACTTGGTCTGACCTAAAGTCAGCACACAAGTGTTTGACAAGATACTAAGGACCATGTGAGGTACACAAATTTTCCTCATTTGACAGTATTCAACTGAATGCAGGTTTATGCTCCAAATATCTGTGTTTCTTGGTGACCTTATCAGAGAAAAGAAAGTTTTAGCCCCCTTGTATTCTCAGCAGGAGCAAGCCTTTTCTTGTATCACAGTCAGGGCAAATGAAGGTTGTGTTCTTCACTGCTTCTGAGGCTGGTGGGGTATTATTAACCTACTTGAAACATGATTTTAATGCATATAAAACATGCTAACCATTTCATTTTATTGGCAGGTCATTGATTTTTTTTCCTTTTCCTTTTTCTTTTTTTTTCAGATAAAAATGAATATAGGTAATAGAAAATTGATAGGTGTGAGTCATAATGTTTCCCTCCTTTATTTCATGAAATAGTCTTTTTGAAATAGTCACGATCCAGAAATATTTTTTTTTACTCCTGTTGATAATATAGTGTGCATTGGAGACTTGACATAATGAATTGTATTTTAGATAATTATAGTCTTCTTAGAAGCATAGCAGCCAGTACTTTTCACATATGGAGGACCTCTGTTAGAATGGATCTCGGCTTTTTTTTTTTATTTTCAGGTTAGTGAGAAATGCAGTTATCTAACAACAAGTGAGTCACTACTAATATCTGAGTGTGAACCATAAAGAAATTGTGAAGTGTTGCAATAAAAACAGCACTATTTTCATGTGCTGAGTCTGACTGTCCATCGGTGTAGCTGGAACAAACTGGTCTGGTCAGACTTAACCCCTCACAATGAAACGCACTTAAGTCCAGAATGACTAAATTGAACCATTTTGGAGGTTTAAGTAGAGGCTAAACAGACCCCAGATCATCTCATGACTCCTGCAAACAAACAACTGACTTTTACCCATTCAAGCTTAGCTAATGGTTGTGCTCTTTTCCCTGGCCAGTGAGTGTGTGCAAAATATGACTATTTCTGAATAAGAAAACCTCAGACATTTACATGAGAACATCTCTCAAGGTCATAAAGTATGTGTGCTAAAGACAAAAGGATATTAATTTGACCATAATTTGTGTGAGGGCTTTCAACAAGGCAGGGGAATGTGTATTTTTAAGACTTTTTTTCTCGAGTAATTTAATTTCTCAGGAAATGCTGCCATTAATATTTTATTTTGAGCACTGGGGCGCTAATGGTATTACCCATGTTTCTCTTTACTCTTGACAGTACACTCAACACCAAACACTTGTTCCAGTAGCATATTTATCCCCTGGTATACATAAAGTCTTCCTTTTTTTTTTCTTTCCTTTCTTTTTTTTTTTCTTTTTTTTTTTTTTTCCCCCCCCCCCCCCCCGTGTCACTCACTTATAAAAACCACTAATGTTTAGAAAGGCTGGAAAAATAACGAGAGGGGGGACACATGAAAAATTGTGATTTTTCCAAGTGAAATTAGAAATAAGGTCTCTTTAACATGGAAATTTGATTTCTCTACAATTTGAGGACTCATTTCTGCAACTGTCACATATGTAAAATTTCCAGTGAAGTCAAAGAGGCCTTTGAATACAAAGAAACAGCACAATCAAGCTCTGAATATATATATATATTCCATACGCTTTTCTCTCTCTTCTAGTGATACATATGTTATAATAATTTTGTTCAGATAAAACTGTCATAATTTTAATTTATACAGTCCTTAAACTGTTTAAAAAAATGAAATTAACAAAAACAATTTCAGAGAAGACTGACTCATCTTTGTAAGAGCATTTAATTAGCATTGCCATTTTTTATTTTAAACGGAAATGGGAAATATTGCATTGTCAGGACATCCTTGAATGGTATCCTAGATATTTTGTTTGTTTGGAATGGCTTGAAATCACACAACTTTACTGAATTATAACCAGATAAATATATCTAAGCCTGAGGGCAGGAAGTCCTGGCAGCTGAGAGGTAGGGAACATGCCGTTTGTCCATACTAGATTCTTCTGTTCCCTTTTACTAATAAATCTAGTAGAAAGCTTTGTTTTCACTCTCTGCATGATAAATAAAGTCTCTGTCTATGGTGCCATATTAGTGCTTGGTACTGGTGCTTGTAATTCCACCTATTCTCATGGAGAGATGAGACCTCTGTGAACCAAACCTCATCAGGGTTTTGTTTGGGTTAGTGCCTGTTCCAAAGCAGGGAAAATATTGCATATTGCAAGTATTATGGAATTGATGAATCACACCTTGGCTTCATAAGGTCATCTGCAACAGTTATTTGAGCTTCCAGACCACCCACCTCAATTTTTGTTTTTTCACAATGTCCAGGTTTGTTTTCTATTTACCCATTTTAAAATTCTGCTCTCCTCCCACCCCAGCCCCAATCTCATTTGTAAAAATCAGTTGAGAGGAGACTGTAACAAGTCAGGATAGTACCCTCTCCATGTTCATACAACTCTGTTTGGCTGAAGACTTTCGTAAACAATTTTTCTTGCATGATAGAGCATGTGCTGTGTGGCAGACATTTTTATGAAGTAGCCTAGGATAGGGCTAATCACATCACCCTGTCTCAGGTTGTGACCTTATCACTGTTGTGCACTGAGCCTAAAAATTGGACACTGGCAACCATGTTGTAGGAAAATAAATGGGAGATGACATTTTAGTTAAAAAGAATAAGTAGATTTTATTTTATTGAAACAAAAGGTCATAGGACTTTTATTTATTGTTCTCGTATGAGTGTAATTAAATAGCTGCCATGTTGCCACGTCAGGCGAGTTAAAAAAAAAAAAAGGAGGGGGTAATTTCACTTGCCAAGACCCAATTCATGGTTCTGCAGCTGTTTTACATTCAGGCTTTTTAATGAAGCCGGTGGAAACTCTACCTGGGAAGCAATAAGGGAATAATATTCTTATGTGAAACATCGTTTATAACATCTGTAATAAAGCAGGCTAAATCATACCTCTGCCATTTGAAATCATAAATAGTGTGTTAGCTTTTAAAAGCAGCCTTTGTCCTTTTGAAATCTTTTGATGTCAGGCTGCTTTAAGAAAAGCCTAAGTAGACTCTTCTGTACAGTGGTTTGATTAAGAAAAAAATCATTACAGTCTTCCATACCTCTCTAATGAAAAGTAGTATATAAATGTGAGCCTGGTATTTCATTATTGGTATCAGAAACAGAAGAATTTGTTGATACAACCATCATTGTTTATATATAATATAAATAAGGATATAATAAAATAAGCTATTCTAAATTGATTATTCACATTTTTAAAATATATAGATACATATGTGCATGCATGCAGATAAGTGACATAATCTTTAATAAACTGTGATTAAGAATGTAATTTTTCAAAGGTACACTGAACCTCTTATTTCACAGAAACATTGGCACTTCCTACAGTGGCAACCCAACTGTACAAAATGAGAGACAAACTCTGGCAGTACTATTAAGTAAGGATCTTAATACAAAGCAGAAGTAGTTCCTGCAAATTCAGAAACAACAACAGGTATTTTTGCAAATTAGAAACCAACAAATTACCAACAACATTACTTGCAAAATGCCAGGCTGCAGAGAGTGGTTTGGTTTGGAAGCCAAATTAGCTGCAGCTTCCAATATAAAACCATTTAAACCCAATGTAATGCCAGACAGCCAAACCCGAGCCACATGTGTGTGACCTGCATTGCTCTGGGAAACCTGCACACCACAGCCAGTGCTCAGGCAGCTTTTCTGGGGTGCTTGTAGCGAGGAGCTGAGGCAGGACCTGGGAAAGAAACTCAAGTTCAGAAGAAATGGCTGCACTGTAGGGTGTTTCCTGAGTAACTCTGACTCGAGTGAAAAATTCTCAACCCTTTCATACCCTTGTATTTTTTTCACACCACTCATTTCTGGCACAGAACTCTGCACAACCCAGGCAGTTGGTACCCAGGGTCACCCAGGTGTGTTCTGCCCATCCTTGCTCTAGCAGTCACCTGGAGACCCACTGCTGAGAAGGGGCTGGTAAGGGGAGCTCTGAATAAAGACAGAGGCTGTTTCTGGTTGGGAGAAATGAGCAGACAAGGATTGTCCCAGCACCTGCCAATCAATCAATTTGAACACACAGACCAGTGCGCAGCCCTTGAAGCCCTTGACCATCATTTACACTAACACAGTTATCTTTCCCTGATGTTGTCTGAAAGAAGCAGGTCCCAGATGCTACCTGCTTAATAATTTTCCCATTTCCCAAGGACAAAGCTCCCCGCAGCTCCTGCACTGAGGGCTGGGCGGACACCTATGGCGGGTCCTCAGAGCTTCGCTGTGCCCCGACAGCTGACAGAGCACATTGAAAAGGCTGTGCCTCCTGTCCCCACCTCAAAGAAGGACAATTTTATTAAGGGTTGATCTTATTTTTTTTCATTTTTTCATTAGAGGAAATAAAATAGGAAAGCCACAGTGCTCTAAACCAAGTATAAATGTAAATTTTGCTCTCCTCTTTTTTTTGTTGTGTTGATGTCACCTGCCAAAAAGCAGAGATAAATTATTTGCTCTGAATTTGTATCCCATAAGACATGAAGATTTCAGAAGTTTGAGACAGAGCTTGCTATGTCTGCTCTGTTCATGTGTGATGCATGGGACAGAGTGTGGCTCATCAGGGTGATTATTTGTAGTGATACAAGGATGCACATTATAACGTGGGGGCAATGCTAAGATTCCCTCTTATCTTTCAGTTTATTGTATACGAGGTAACAAAGGGATTGATGACTTCTAGAGCTTAATTCTCAACTCACAGAATTGATGTGGATATTAAACACACTGTAATTGACCTCTCCTGATTTATAACAGAGTAAGTGGACTCAGATTCATTCTGAAGTGGGCAGGCTTATTCACAACTTCCAGATGTTGACAATGCAATTAGTCCCTACATGGAAAGAAAGAGAGGTGTTTCTTCAAGCCCATTATAAATTTCCGTGCTCCAATACCTCTTTGTTTTAACTTTGCCCACATGCTGGTATGTCATGGTGGTAATTGGGTATTTTGTTTTTTGAGTTACATGGAGAATCTGCACCCAACTCATTGACATATAGATGGATAAGATGCTGGAAAAAGAGGGTACCTCCATTACAAGTGTTGTAAATAATTGGTCTTAAATAAAAATATATGGATAAAACAAAACCACTGCTATTAAATACAACTTTGCTGTCTGCAGTAGAACACAAGACAGATTTACAATATTAATTATTTCCACCAGCTTTGAGCCTGAAATATGAATATGTCAGGTATTTAAATACTAATTTACTTTAGAAAAAATCTCTACTTTATTAAAATATCATTATGCGTATTGAAAAGTTAAAAGTCAAATCTATATAGCTGCTGAGGTAAAATTCACATTTATTGTCCACTGAATGTGATGGAAATTGAATTTGTCAGGAAGCTGATTGATATCTAGAACTGTTTTGTTTTCAGTGACTGGCACTGCCGAGTTACAACCATCTATCATCTAACAGGTAATTAGTCAGATTTCTCATCATGAGCCTTCAATCCTGCTGTTTTATTATTGAAATACCACAAACCAGTAGGCATCTGAATGCAGATAAAGTTCTCTGTCATGGTCTTAAGGACAAAGACAACATTTTGCAACTCAGCTGTAGTAAGTTTGAATAAAAGTCACTGAAATGTGAGGCGTGATGTTAATATATATGGGAAAATGAGATCCTGGAAAACATCATCAGTGTTAACTTCTTTTTTCCCTGCAAAACAACATTTAATATTAAAAACTTTAGTCCTGTAATGCAGAAAAATATTTCCCAGTAGAGAAGGAAGTTGGATGAGGCAAAAGACTTTTCGGACCTTGGGAGGATAAGGTGGATATCAGGGCCTATCTCTCTGAAGCGCTATGTCCCTGTCCCTCCTTTTTGGTGGCAGACATCAGCTCCTCCCATGCAGGAGCCCCGGGTTCTTCGTGGTGGTTCCCAGAGAAGCCAGTCCTGCTCCCGTATAGATCTGTGGTAGCTCTCATTTGTCTCCAAAGAAAGCAATGGCACAACTCATTGAGTTTGGCCCCATTTGAAAGTGGACAGGAGCGGAGTCTGGGACTTGGGCCACAGCTGACCCCAAGAATTTATGTTTATACAAAAATAGCTTTGTTGGAGGGTTTTTATAAACTCTTCACATATGGTTGAGTGCATGTTTGAATCATTAACAAATGAATCATTTATCCTTAAAAAAGGATAAAATATAGGATTTGATAACACAGTTATTACCCTCATGACTGTGACAAACCTGCTTTTTTTTACATACCCACTTCTTCTCCTCTCATCTCTTTCAAGTGTTCACTGTAGATGATATAACAGCAGTTGAAAAAGCATTATTATCAAGCGATATAAAAACATAAAAATAAACTTTTACTAGAGCTTCTGGAAAATAAGCACAATGAGCTGATTACAGTGCTAAATGTGTTGCACTCCAGGTTCTGACTGTGTATTCAGTGTCTACAATGAAATTGAAAATGTATTCCTGTTCACCCTTAAAATATTGCTTTTGTAACAGAATGCAATTGTATGAACTAAGATTAGTAAAAGCTTATTTAATGTTTGGTTTGGGGACTAATGGATCTAATCCAGCTGCACAACTCACTCATAGCACTAGGTTGCCAGCAACCTCGGTGGCCTCAGTCAAATCTAATTTTTTTTAAGCTTAATTCTAATGTTAAAAAAAAAAAAATTATTGGTGAAAGTCTGTGTTCATAATATCCCAGCCCTCCATAATATCAAGACACAACAACCTTCAGTTCTTAATGAGTCATAAATTTTGTTATTTTCTAGAGAACTTCCATTATTGAATATGCAAATTCTATATACTTCTGTACTCCTGAGCTAGAAATGATAATTCACCATAGCTGATAAAGTGTTCTTGGTTTATGCAACACCCCAGAAAACAATTGCTAAGCAAGTTAGCTAATCATACTAAAAAATGTTTTGATCCAAAATGTCAAAACATATCCAAAATGAATAAACTGTCCACTGGGTTTCCCGTGTTTAATGATTCAAAGAATTTGACAGTAGCAGGATTTAAATCACAGTGTAAGTTATTGGATAACACACATGTGAATATTGTATTACGGTATTTAGTTTGCAGTTGTTCCTTAAGATTATCTTGTGTTGCAGAGCCAAGTAATTTTGCATTATGAGTTTGTTGCATATGCTTGAGCTGACATTGTCACATGCGAGCAAGAGGCCGAGACATGATTAACAGTGAAAGAGAAGAGTTTACATTAAAGCGATGGATGAAATGTGAAGGAAGGTAGCTCTTGTTCCACGGACTAAGTTTGTCATGGAGGAGGACCAAAACTTGAAAGTTCTGAATAACACCAGACTTTTGGGGAGAGTAAAATGGAATTTACACTTTGTGGCTGAGACCCATCTTTCAAGTAAATGCTCCCTGCAGAGAGGATCAAATAACCCCTTGATGGAAAATGCAAACATAAACCTGACCATCAGCCACAGCTTTTCTTTACTCTCCTTCAGTACAAGAGGTCTGTTTTACATGAAATTTTGATAGCTTGTGTGCTTGGGCAGACCAGCTCTGTCAAGCTGTTTGTAAACAAATCCCTTATTTCTTGTACAGTTACTCTACAGCCCAACCTTTACAATCCATCTGGCAACAAGGATAAACTCCTGTCTTGAGAGGATGCAGTGAAAAGAATGTGTAGATAAAGACAAGGAATCATACATGAAATCAGTGTAATTGACAAAAACCCCCAAACTGGCAGAACATAAGGTGATTGTCAAAGCAGTGTGGAACATATTAACAGTAATAAATAACCCAGAAATCTCACTTCATGGAAGCAAACCAATGCAAACACTGAAGACAGCCAATGCTAAACACTAATTAGATATAATTGCATTTTCAAAACGATTTAATGTATTGAAGAACCGTTCCCTGGCACTGCCCTCTTAGACACCTGGGCAGAGGCAGTCAGCTCCCCCTCCCAGGTCCACAGGCTTTGCAAAACACCAGTGAGGAGCCAGGGGACAGATCAGGGAAACTAGAAGAAAGAAAAACTCTTCTCAGGCATGACTGACCTTGGAGAATCACATCTGACTCCAGTCAGATGTCTTTCCTGCAGCTTCATCCATGGTCCCCTTTCTTGCATAGAGCCAACATAACTCATGGTCCATTCCACTGCACCTGGAAAGGCTGGCTGCTCCTGGAACGTGTCACGGGATGCTGGGCAATAGCAGAAGTTGGGATTTCTCTATGTTACCACAGATTAATAAAGTTCTTGCAGGAAACATTTTCAAGTGACAGGTCACAGGCTATGTCAGGATTGCTGAATATTGGCAGATGTGAGTTATAGTCCCTGTCAGTGCAGTGAGCTAGTCATATGGGATGGGAGTCTTATGCTTCAACACGTACTTTGAAGTAGCTTGGACAAGTGGCTGATGTGTTTGCTGACACTGGCATTGTATGTTATAATTTAAACTAATTGATTCTGCTTCTGGCTGTGCCTGTTCCTTTCATGAGCAGTTAGCAGTATAAATTTAAGGAGATCCACTGTACCAGCATTTTGTTTCTTGCTTTACTTTTCTGTCTCCCATCAAGCAAGTACCTAGCTGAGGGCAGGAGACCAGGGCTGGCCTCTAGTGAAATGTCAAGATGTCTTATTCTTAAGCAATCACCTTTGGACAATTGTTACATGAACACAACATGGTCTCTCCTAAATGGCTGTTCACCATTATCTTCATCAATAGCAGCTCTGCTGGTCTCTAAATGGAGCAGCCCTGGGCAGTCAAAACCCCCTGCTCTCTCCTCCCATCTCCTCTGTGGCTATGGTCTGTTTCCACACACTAGGAGTGTTGGTTATTCCCACAGGGCCATCTTCTGTCTGGCACTTGACCACCAAGAGGTCTCTGAGCCCCACTGCTCAGGGGACTTTGGCCAGTTACTTCCCAATGTCTTACCAAGGCAGCCTGGTATCATTGGCACAGCATGGGACATGGTGGAATGCAAAAAGAGCCTACCCTGACTTTCTGCCCTCCCTTCATGGTCTGCTGCCACAATCTGACACTTGTGGTGGCCTCCAGATAAACCCCTGTATAGTCATAATCTAACAGAATAGGCCTTTAACAGACAATACCCTCAAACCTCATTTTTGGTGCTTTGTGGCTTTTCTCTGTCTATGTGTCGCCTTATTTGGATGCGAGTGCAGAATAAATGTAAATAAAGTGCAGTGATCAAATGGGAGGTGACATATTGCAGAGGTCTTGTGGAACAAAAGTGACAGTGGTGGAGGGTCACAGGAAAGGATTCTTCTCGTCTCTGAGTTTTACATTCATTTTGATAGAGGCAAGATCGATTTTGAAATGAAGTTTCAAAGCACCAAGTCTTTAGAAGGAATGCTCAGAACAGATTATTTTCCTTTTGATGTTAGTAGATTAATTAAGCCGCTGAAATCTAAAGTGAAGGGTAAAGTCAAGCCTACCATCAGGAGTAAGCATGAGCTGGCAAGTATGTAATGTGTGCTTTTCTCTCACCTTTCAGTTACAATTTTGGTTTCTTGTTCAGCAATGGTGTACTGGCTGTTGTTTCAGAAGATCCAGCAGCCATGAGCCAGTGCCAGAGCAGGACATATCTCCTAGTGGTTTGCCAGACAAAAGCCCCATGTATTCATCCTGCACCATCTAATACATACATGCTAATAATAATGTTAGCACCTGCTAATACAACTCTCCTTCCCCTCACAGGGAGAAAAGAGTTTCCCCATTGTGAAGGGACATAAAGAGGCTTGAGGTGCTGACTTTCTCTTCTGTGGGTTCGAGAAGCCCCCACTTCAATCCTTGCACATCCCCCCACCTCCAGGCACCTGAACCAAATCCTGTAAAAAGGGCAAGGTTGCAAGGTGCTAAATACCTGGGGCTTAGCTAATACTCTTGGAGATAATGATAACTGACATATTCACAGAAAGGAATTCTTTAAAGTTCAGTGGCTGTAAAATGGATAATATATTAATGTTTCAGTATGTTTATTAAATACTTAACAATGTAATTTTTTTGAAGACTATTCTAGCATTGCTATCTTTTTGCATGTGCTTAGTTACGATTTTAAACAACTACAAAACAGTGACATGTGGTACTGAAGATTTTCTAAGCATCCCAAAGCAATATATGTGTGTGATATATGACATCCTTCCATAAATCCTAAATTTACACAGTATGCTAATGCTTGATTCCATAATTTCTTTTAAAAATGATTATACCCTGCTGCTAAGAGCAAAGGCATACTAAAATCAGTTTTCTATGCTTTTCCAACAATGAAATGCAAGCCAGCACACCACATAACCAATACTTACCATATGTTAGAAGATAATCCAGTAGGCTTCAGACACTGACATGATTTGCTTAAATAAAAATCCCGTTTTTTAAGGCAGTAACAACAGCCTACCATTTTTATTATTTCTTTAGTGATCTACTATAGAAACACTAATATTAAATATAAATATTTTTCCTGTAAATCAGTCTAGTCTATTTTCATTGCCTTTAATGTGGGATGGCAGTGGCTCAGTTGATAGGCTAGAGGAAAAAGAGCTGCAATTAAATCATTGGGTTGTTCGAAGAAATTCTCAAAACCAGAAAATATTCATCAGATCAAAAGGAGCCTAAAGAGCAGCTTCAAGATTTCTCTGGTATACTGGAGATGAGATGAAACAGTTCAATTTGGTATTAAAATAATTAAATGTAGTCTAGAAAAACAGCTATAAAATATTTTTGTAGAGCACTGATGTCTCTTAAGTGCAGTTCATTGCTTTCTCATTCTGTACTAAATGAGACAATATTAAGCACATGCTTAAGTGTTTGCAAATTTGGGGAAAGAAAATGTGAAATGCAGTTTTTTATAGTGAAAGGAATGAATGCACCTGACAGGTTAAGATTAAGGCTCTATGCACTAATGTGGCATCTTTCATTGTTACAGAATGATAAGAAAATAGAAAAATTGCATGTAGAAAGCAGAAGGTAGCAAATACTTGAATTCCCTTTTTTCCCCCAGATTCACCAGCGAAAACATACTTGATTTCAAGTACTACTTATAGGTGAAAAATAAAAAAAATTAAAGCTGAGATACTTCCAATTTTTCCCAAATAATTAGGACATCAGAGTTGCACTCCTGGCCCACTGAAGTCAGTGATAGATGAAAGTACAGGTCGAAAAGAAATTTATAACTATTATCACCAGACCATTTCCCTCACATTGTACTTTTAAATACTGCTATCATTTCAAGTCATGTCATTACATGATCCTTAGTAAAATATATTTGTACCTGTGAGGCAGTGCTAAATATTTCCTTGTAATGCAAAAATTATGTAATAAATCTCAGCATACTGGATTTACTAACAGTCCAGTTTCTTCAGCTAGATGTGTTTGACTTTCTGGTGCCCTTTTTCTCAGACCAGACTATTCCAGCTGGAGTAGTGGCTAGTTTTATTCAGTAATGACTGAGCAAAACCAGTAGTTATGGACAGGCAAGGAGTATTCCCAGTGGGAGCATTTGGCAGTACATAGAAATATTTGTAATAGGAGGATCTGGCATGTTTCCAGCATCTGCAAAAAACGTAGACTCCTCCTTTACTCCCAAAATATGCAAAGGGTTTACAGCCGAGAACAGAGAAATGTGGGAACTCCACAGCTTGACACGTTGATCTGATCCCAAATTGCCCACAACTGCCTACGTGCTTTGGAATACCCTCTGCAAACCCCAACATTTGGATTAAGTGTTCGTTAGTTCTTGTTCTAATTAATAGCACAGTGGATTATTTTGTTCATTATGTAGTTAGCTGTTTATTGGGCCAGATCCTCAGCTGGGGTTAATCATCATAACTATTGATCTCGATGGAACTTCCCAAATTATATCAGTCATAGTTTTGGGTATTTGATTTTATGTCATTTTACAATAACAGTGGAAATTACAAATATAAATATATGTTTAAATATTTATAGGTATATATTTAAATTCCGAATTTTGCTAAGTACAATAAACTATGCACAGAAATCAATTTTGGACTAGATTTTGTCAGAAAAAAATATGATTCATTCTTTTAGCTGCTGAGGTAATTTTTTGCAATCATACTTAAAATTACTGAGAGGATTCTGTTGTGGAACAATCCCATTGAAATTAATAACTACATTACGCAACACTAACTAGCCAACAATATTTTTTTTTTTTTTACATTTGGAAAATATCACAGGTTATCTCAACCTTCTGTTCAGTCAACACTCATGTTCATTTTGTTGTAACCTACTTTAGAGATAAATCAAGCATATCCTTCTCCTTAGTATTTGAAATTAGATTGTGCTAATTGTTCATAACCTCGAGTTATAAATGTACACCCTGGGAAAAAGGGCCAACAGAGGACACAGAATATGATATGACTGTCCAATGGTAGGATTATTGCATTTAAGAAAATACAGTGGTACCAGAATCTCAACAAAACTTATGACATGAAGACCAGGATGCCACTTTCAGAGCATTCAAATATGTTACAGTCAATCCCAAATCCTGCACTGGCAGAAATGTGGGCTGGGCACACATTTCAAATGAATGAATGAACTCACACATGGTGATGTACTCAAATTCAGGGAGGATTTTAAAATATACTTAGTTTCCTAACTTTCTTACTAAACCAAATCACCTAAATACCTTTAAACATTGTCTGTTTGCACTGTTTACTGAAGGAGTTGATCAATGGTAGCCTAAACCTTCACTTAGTTATCCAAAGATGTATGTATCTGTTAAACTTTGAAAGTGTTAGGAAATTCTGGCTTGAACAGTAATTTCCAATAATTGTTGTATTTCTTTTTCCTGTTCATTCTCTGAGTGTAGGAAGAGCCTTGGGATGGTGAAGATTATCTATAAACTTGAGGAGAGGGAGTAACCTCCACGCACACTGTACAAAACAGGTCTGTAGTGTGGTTTCCAGGGGGCATCTGAGGTAGCATAATTATATGCCAATGGGATAGTCTCACTTTCCAAAAAGGTGATTGATTTACAGCTTAATGAACCATAGTACAATGAAAGTGTGTTCCCCATAGTTACCTGTATCATGCTGTCACAGATGAGACTGATTAGTCACATAGACTGAGAGACATATTACTGGCAAACTGCTGTCCCTGCATTTTAGTCACATGAGGATTTACTCTCCCAGCTGCTTTTAATGAGAGTTGCATGGCTAAAGTCTAGTCTGCTCTTGAAGATCTTTGTGTGGAAACAAGAATTATTCTAGCAATGAGAGAACTGGCTCAGAAAGTTGTAAATTAAAGGTAATCAGACAAATATTGTGCATTTCCCAACACACAGGCAAGATGTAGTAGTCTAATATGGAAGGTATAAAATTGATTTTAAAGTGTGATGGAGAGACAGTGGTCAAGAATATATAATTATAACAATAAGATGTTGTACGAGGTTTGAATAATCTTGCAATATGGTGTCTATCAAATGTTTTTTATGCCACTTTCCTCTTATTTTCCTGTCTGACATTTATACTTGTTTTACAAACAGATTACCACTGAATTGCCTAGCAGTAACTATAAAACACTGTATAGATGCAGGTTCCTCCTGGTATTTGTGGGCTGTGGTCCTGCATGGTTGACTGCTGGAAAAGTGTTTCTTGGAGGATTTCAGCAAGCCTATCTATGTGCAAAAATGGCAGCTTCTGAGACTTGTTATATGCATGGAAATAGATTGTACAGGGGCAACACCCAACCCAGAAATACAGTACTTTAGTATCAATGTGGAAACACCTTGCAATCCCCTATGAAGTTCTTTTCTGCTTCTTGATTTCTGGCTGTTCTATAGAAAAGTTGAAATACACTCACTGGATAGATCTTCAGTCATGAGTCCAAATGCAGAGTTCGGTTACACTCATTTTAAACTCTGGGAAAGAATTTGTATCCAGAGCAACTCCTGAAGAGCAACAGAAGTATCTACTAGCAGAAGAAATTCCTTTTTGCAGAAGACAGAAGTTTCTTGAGAATCAGCTCAAGGATTTGTCTACCTGTAAAATGTTTGTTGGCTTCATTAGCAGAACTTCCTCAAGGGGATTCACTGTATACTGGCGAAAATGTATTTTTCAGCACAGTTTCTGCTAGTTCCCCAAGTGGAGAAACTATGCTGGCAAAAAGACATTTATTGTCAGAATGAATGTTTGACTTTATAATATCACATAAATTACAACTCCTGTCTGACAGAGATACAGCAACTGAAAAGTCAGCTTTCCTGTGAGCTTCTACAGGAAGTACGCAGCATCTCAGGGATTATCTTTCCTTCCAAGAAAAAGGTACATCTCTTCTGTAGTCTTTGCTGCAGTGTATGCTTAACACTTTGTATTTGCCATTTTAAAACCAGAGGAAAGCAAAAGCTCTCAACCCCAAATCCTGCCCTTCAGACAGCTCTTTCCTTGTGGAGGAGGAGGGACATGGAGCAAAGGAGACAGCTGCCATGAATCATCTTTCAGTCTGCACCATCCAAAGCTCCTTGAATGGTGCAAGAAGGGTTGCAGCAAGATTTATACAGAAGACTTAAGATAATGCCACAGACAACCAGAAAAATAACTTTTCTCTCTGAGATATCTGTGGTCAAACTGAGACAGATGTGCTCATGTCTTAAACACAGAGTCATCTAATTTTTTCAATTTATATTTTCTTAATACATCAATTAAAAGGTGTCTGATCCTTATAGGCTGGGGCTGTTACGCAGCGACCGTGAAACCATTTAGTTTAACTGGTCCTTGTTCAATAACAAACTTGCTTATAGAAGCAAACAGCTTGTTTTCTTTCCTCCAGAAAACCTTGTCCTCTCATATTTCTTAGCTTACCTGTCATTATATGAAAGATCCATGTTCACTGTAAGTTCTGACACAGCTTTCTCAATAAGCACCATAGACAACTGTTCAGCCATAGAAAGGCTCTGTGCTGTATTTCATACTACTGTCACATGAGAAACTAAACTGCTAAGTATGGTAGCCACACTTCAGTTGGCATGCTTTGAACATGTGATTGCCATCATTTCACATAAAGCCAGGCAATCAGCGGGAGTTCTAATCATTACTACATAGTTTATTTTCACACTATTTTTCATATAGTACGTTATTTTGGAATTCATATCGCTGAATGGGTTAGTAAAGATTAAATTAGACAATGTAATGATAATCGGGACATTGTGCTGACTGTAGAAGAAGTAATTTGATTCTTTGAGAATTTGACAAGGGGGATGGAATTAAACAGCAAAAGCAGAAGACTTAAAGAAGTATAACTAGCTGAGGAGGAATTAATTGAAAAATAAAAGAAAGGTTTGAAAATTAAAATTGAAAATAGTGATTTTATATTTTTAATTAAAAATTAAATGTTACATTAGACAGTCTTAGTCACATATGAAAACAGAAACAGTTTGGGTGGATTTAAAAGTATAAATAGAGGTTAAAACTGAAAGCAGCAAAAAGTAAAGAAACCCAAATAGATTTAATAAAATAGAAAGGGAAAAAGCCCTAGAGGAGGAATTAATACACCCCTGTTTCGGCATTAGCACTTTCAAGGAAGCTCTAGCTGCCTGTCAGAGCCCCACTGGAATCAATGGGTTACTGTATGGGTGTGGATATCAACCAGTTCTGTGCAGTTTGCAGGCTCTTGGCTAAGATGTGAAGCTATCATCACCTTAACCACTGTGCTTGTATGTTATATCACATTTCCCCATCTGGATTCTGTTTTTTTGTCTCTTAAACCAGCAGCCTCCTTGGAGCAGGGACTGTCTCTTCTGACTATTCAGCACTTAGCACAATGAAACGTTGATCCTGACTGCAATTTAAAAGAGTAATAACTATTTCTAATGATACTGGGTGTAAAGATTTTCAAAGCCAAGCAGAATTCAATTGCCAAAAACACTGAACCGGCCCAATATAATTTGGGAGTTATTTTAATCATTCTGCTCCAGTATTTAAAGTTTCTGCATATGTCTGTTAACTTAAGTGAAATCCAATGTTTCAAAAATGGTATTGATGGTATTTGAAAATATGTATGAAAATTTTGATATAATTACTCACTAAGTATAGATAATGGGTCTCTTCCTCTCCAAAAGATTTTAGTCATGGGGTAGAGATGATGCTGCTTGAATTAGATCTCTTCTTACTGAAAGCTGGCAATGCAGATGACCATTGTAAGCCTCCGTGTGTACTCATCCTACACACAAAACTACTATCACTGGTGCTTATGATTCAAAGAGTGAGTGTGTTTCAAAAAGTCAGAAATTGGTTGCAACTGTGTCCCTTTTCCCAAGACTGCAAAGAGGGGTTTGTTTCAGGATCCTGAAGTTCTGAGGTGACCAAGATACTATAAATTTGAAGAATTTGAGAACAGGCATCTTTTGAGCCCTCTCTGTTGGTACAAAACCACACGTAAGTATTAATCACTTTCGAAAAATTTGGCCTAAGCTTACCACAGATGTTGACAGAATGTGACGTACATCCAGTTCATTGTACGAATTTAGATACATCTGTAGAGACTTTTTTTTCTTATTGTGTAAACAATATATTTGATATTGACAACACCTTTTTATCCCTGGACAATGAAATTGTTCTTTAATAGTGGAGATTATCAATGTATGTCAAAGAGTTAAGGTCCTTTTCAGAAACTAACATAGATATTTAGCTAAGAGCCATAATGGGTAAAAGAGAGAGCATCCCTGTGACTTTTAAATATGGACCAGTGTGCTTATACGAGTCCTGAAATGCATACTAATTTCACATTTGTGACTACATCTCTTTCATTTGGAAGTCAACAAGAAAAGGTTGACTGAATTGAGGAAAAAAGGTAAATGTTATCTCAAAACTATCTGTGCTGCATTTATGATTTTACTGAATCTGTATATTTAAGTGCTGTTACAAGAACCAGCAGTACCTAAGTAAAAGGCCATGGAAACTCCAGCCTGAATGTGCCTCTGAGCACATCTAAGACACCATGTGCTTAGAGGCAAGCAGAGTAACCTGGCAGTAGCTGAGTCTAGGAGGTACAATTGTGGCTTTCTCTGCCCAGCAGCCTTGCTGTTTTGACATACAACTGTACTAATACTGCCATCTCCCTTCAGATCCCTACATCTGGAGAAAGGCATAAGCTAGATCTGCTTTGACTTAATGCATAAATATCAATTTTTAAGGTGCTTCATTCACATGGGCACAATACATAGTGACTCAACAATGTAAAAATTATGAGATCATGATTTGTGTCATTCAAGACACGGTATACAGGTAATCCTAGAAAGCTGAAGACTGACAAAAAACATATGGGTAATTCTTAAAACTGTTTGTTATTAGCAAGAGAAACATGGTAAGCCACTGGGGAGACCTGACTGAATTTACATTTTTGCAGAGTTGTTGAAGATGTGTATCTGGACATGCTGAAGCAAACCCTTACACATACAGCTAGTATATTCACATATGTTTACTAAAATTTTCAAATGCCTAGGATTAAAATTTAGCCCTAAACTGCTATTAAGTTTCCTAATAATGCATGGCTATCTACCCCATACTCTGCTGAAGTCAGAGCTTCCAGTTGGGCACTGCCTGTGAATAATCAAGCAATTTTATTTAGAAACCTAAATTCGTGTGCAATAGTCTTAATGCTGTACATCTATCACGGTGTTTGTTTTATTTGCATGTTTCTCTGTTTGAAATTTTAAGTGTTCTAATTTACATTGCAATAAAATTGGTTTCACATTTAAAAACTTGTCTTATTTGCAGAGATCAGTATAAGCAATAGGTCTAGAAAAGGTGATCTGAAAACTCTGGCCAACCCAGTGTCTTCTTACAGACAGCTGTATTTTTTTTTTCTGACTAGTTTTATATGAAATAATGCAAGTGGTGATCTACAATATACCCTGTACTTCAATTAGTAAAAAAAAATTATCTGATCCATTTAATGGTATAATAACAGGGACAAAATGAGTCTACCTACAGCTTTACACATTGACTTCACAAGGGATTTTCATGGTTAAGGCACAGGAGCTGTGGGCCACACAGGTCAAACCGTATCTCGTCACATATGGGAACACAAAGCACCTCTCTTTATATTTCGCTGGAGTTGATTCAAATTCACTGTGGTCCACATATGAAGAGCAGATCTTGATAATAGCTGAGCTGTGACAGGAAACACTATCAGTTCTGTGAGTGCTAATAAGCATGAGGCAGTGGGGCAGGCCAAAGCATCTATGTCATCAGCTCTGTGGGAACAGGCTGGCCCCTAGTGAGAGTCCCCAGTCACTCACTGCCTGCACAGTCACCAAACCACTGTGATCATTGCTGAGGGATCTTTGCACGTGGGGGATGCTGGTAAAGGAAGCCTTTTGTATGCTGAAAAAATAAATGACTGACACCAGGTTTATAGAAAGGTTATCACTCCATTAGACAGAACAAGAACATCAGGAAAAATACGGACAGTTCAGTAGAAGTCTCGTGTGCCTGGGACTTGTCTGACTTAATCCACTGCTGTGTTGGGATGACAAAAAGGTAATTTTTGTCCCTATTCTTCCTTGTTTATATCATTTAACCATCATGCAAAGCCACAGTACTACTGTAGGCATTGTAGAGCACAAAGGTGGGTCACTGTCATGTGGATGGCGAGGAGAGGTGCACAAATGGCTTCTGTGGACATTTGCATTTCTGGAGTCAAGGATAGCAGTCTCTGCCCGAACAAGCTCTGTTTTCTCTGGGGTTTACAGAGATGCACAGGGATCTAAAAGGGTGCAAAGCAGTCATGACAGTGGCTCCAAGTGATATTGCTTAGTAGGAGACTTGACCTGTGCATGCAGAGAGGAGCATGAGCCAAGGTTTGTCCAAATGTTGGAGAAGCCTTGTCCTCTCAGCAACCCATCGCCCTCCCTCCTGTGAGGTGTTTCAGTCAGGGTGAGTATCTTTCAGGGTACAGAGGGCTAGTACTAATGTATTTTTTGTGTGAGAGACCTGATGGGACTGTCTTATTTCTGAAATATCTGAATCCACGATGAGAAAATAAACCCTTCATTTCTTGCAAAACCTAATAAAGTCTTACACTTTTTTATATTGGATTCTGATGAAGTTTCATAAAATGGAGTTCTAAATTTAATAGTCTAACTCTCCATATTAAGACGCATCTTTTTGCCTAATATGCAAACATTCAGGTAGATTTATATAAGATCCATTATAAAAAGTGGGGATAGGTAGTAAAGATTATATTGATGTACATAAGATAGAAGACAACAACACATGGAGAAAAAAGATATATGACTGGCTGGAAGCACTGCAAGCTAATACTTTGCTAACTTGCCACATGTGTACATCACATAAGCAGCTGAAAATATTTAATAGTGAAGGCTCACGCATCTACAGTGGATTCAGTTTAGGGGGAAGTGTATGCAGCTGTTACAGATTTAAGTAGTATTTTCTTTTCCTGTTGGTGACACTGAAGCAAAAGACTACCTTTAACTGAAAGGTTATATATTAAAGACAGAATGAGATATGACATGGAAATTAAAATGAGTATGAGGAAAACCACTGCATTCTCTGGAAGTGCAGACATGGATTTTAACTACAGATAAGCTTCACCTTTCTCTCTCTATATGACTTTCTTTATTTAAGGATTTGCTTTAAGTGGTTTTCTAAAATGAGCTGCCTAACGCAAAATTTAATTTATACTAACTATTATGAGGATACACAAACTATATTTTGTGTACCAAAATTTTCAAATGTGCTACAACTGTGTTAATTTCTTTATTTTTTTAAATAATTGTGGGTAAAGAATAAATATTGTTACTTATAATGCTTCCACTGTCCTCAGAGCTTGTTTACTATAGTCTTTTCATTTCCCATAAAATCAGAATCTAATTTATTTATATAAAAGCATCCTCCATAAAAAGTAGTGCAAAAGAGAGAGATAAAGAAGGAATGTTTTACACAGATTTCCACAACGACTTTCAAGGAGACAAAAACTATAGATAGAAAACTATCTCTGAGAGCAGAGTACCATGTACATAAGAAAATCAGAAATACAGAAGAAATAGCAGCAAAATTACTTTTGGAACATAGACCGAGTTTGAGAGCCAGAAAAGAAGGAAAAGGAGAAGGGAAAAAAATGGAAAGGAAATGAGTTACGTAACAATAAAAAAAGAAAAGGAAATTGGAAAGTTTTCAGATGAGATTTAAGAACAAAGACATTTCCGGGATAGGGAGATAAGGCAGCAGTACAAGAAGGGGAAGAACATCCATGTGGTGTAGGAAATCACAAAGGAAAGAAGAGTGGCTTAGTTTACAGTCAAGCAACCAAGGATTTGGAAAACCTAGGTACAGCTGGCTGGGTGCTTTTTGTCTCTCTGACTTTCCTACCTGTAAAATGAAACACAGGTTAGGTGATGAAGCATGAAGGTCTGGATGCAAAAGACTTCTGGAAGAGAAGCCTTGAAGGGACTATGGAATAGTTGAATAGGGCCAATAAAAGTAAGATATGTTGATCTTCCCTAGTGAGATACAAATGTGCATACGTTCTTTATATTTGATTGGTAAATTATTTTGTAGCAAATCAGAAGTAGTAGGAAGGGGCTGCGACTAAGCCAACAGAGGACAGAGGGGAGGACAAACAGAACTGTGATATTTAGAGTAGACTTAGTGATAACAAAGATAAAATTGACAATAAGAAGCCCTGGAGAGAGAATGGGGAAAAAGGAATTTTAATGAAAACTTCTTTCAAGGGCGCTGGATAGATAATTTTGTTCTAACAAAAGCATACCAGGAGGAAAAGCATACCAAAACACTGAGCCAAATGTAGTCTTGTGTTATGCCAGCTTTTATCGCCTTTCTCCTCACTGTGTATTCCAAAGAGAAAGAAAATTCTCCCATGGAGAAACTTTGAGAGGGAGGTGCCCCACAGATTGGCCAACATTAGATGAACTCAGAAGGGTGAAGATGTAGAAGGACCTATCTGAGACAGGCAAAAGCTTTGTTCCTCCTGTCAGGAGAAGTGAATGATGAAGAACAAATGTGGAACAATGATTTGCCCTTTTGTAATTCTCCCTTGAGGCTATTTTCTCCTTCTCTCCCCTGGGAGTGCTCAGAGAATGGCTGTCCTGCCCCACCTGCCAGTGTTTGCACAGGACCCTGCGAGCTGCCTTGGCTGTAATGACATGTGATTTACCTTTGTGGTGTAATAAACAATGATATAATCTGTACCATGTATTTAGTAAGATGAACCAAGTGAAACGGCTTTTTGATGCAAGATCTTAAAATATACTAAGAAGATATTGATAATTCCAGGAAGAAAAACTAGAGCAGAAGAGCTAAAGCAGGTTGAAGCTGTATGACTCAAGAAGTAAACTTCACCAAGCATTCAGGAAAGTGAAGTCTCACTTAAGATCACTCTTTAAGCTATACTTGTACTGTACGCATTTGGAATAAATATTAGTCTGTTGCCCAAATGCTATGAAGTACCATAAAATCTGCTATACTCAGATAACATAATTCATAATAAGCACGGTGGATATTTTCTGAGGACTTTCTACTCTATGCTTTGTGACCTTTTAAACTCACCTTATTTCTCTTAAAATGTTTCTTTCCTCTTATCTTCTACTTCATATTTTATTTTACCTGAAGACTTGAAGGGCGTCATGTTTAATGGTGGAGTCCATTAAACTTGTGATGAGAGAACAAGGAACGGGGCAGTTACCTCTCTGCCATACTCTTTGAATAAGTCTGCACAATGACACTTGAATGAAAGCCTAAGTAAATTCTAGTTGATAACCGCATGGAACAAATGTGGAACAAAGAAGCTATGTTCTACTCTTTATATGTTGGAAGAATGAACTTGTTGCTGCTTGATCAATTCCTTGTCCCTCACTAGTCCTTGAGTTCCTCTCTTTGCTGAGAGAGCATGTAACACTGCAGTGCAGGGTTGTGTTGTATTTCCTGACCTTTGTCACTTTTTTTTCCCAGAGATTTAAAGGAGTTAATATGGGAAGCTGTTTTTGTGTCGCTTTGGCTTTTAAATAGCAGAGCCTATTTATTTCTCATTCAGTGAGCCTCAATTATTTGTTTGTAAAAAATCATTTGGTAACAGGATTAATTCATCCTTCATGTAACGACACTGGAAGACAATAACGTTACACAACAGATGAATTTGACAAATATATAACTCTTGTAGGGACAAAAGGAATTCTTTCTAGAGCTGTGTGAAAGGTTTATGATACTTGCCTGATTTAGTATATTGCTGCAAATCTGAATGTTAGAGCCTATTTGCCTTTCTTCAAAAGTATTTAATGTGTAACCAGGCCCAAGTGTTGAACCATCAAGGCTAATTTTAAAAAAAAATCTTTTGATTATGCTTATGCTGAGGTTGTATACAGCTTTCTTGCTCCTGGCAAGTACTCTTTCAATATTTGCAATGTAACACAGAGCTGGGTAAATCCATGGAGCAGAGAGGAGTACTCATGTGAAGCTGCCTGACTCCATGGGTTCTCAAGTGCTGGGTAAAGTGGTGGTACTGATGGGGAGGTGGAGACCAAGGCTGTCTGGCCTCTGTACCTGTTCTGATATTATGTCTGACAAGACAATCCCTTAATGTGTTAAACATTGTCAGTCACATCTGTAGCATGCTGCTCTTTCTCTCCTCTTCCCCAGGAGTGAAGCACATGTAAAGAAATGTCTTACTTTTGGACAGGTTTTTGTTCATTTTAACTGTGTGCACCCACAGACCCCTATGATAATACATACAATGTAGTGTCTCCTTAAATTCATGTCCTGTCCATAACCAACCTTTGTTATGAATGTGGTATATTTGTTTTGTGTGCTGAGGAGGTAATGTCATGCCCTGGAGAGAGCAATAACCTATGATTCAGGACCCTGGATTCCTAATCCTGGCTGTGCTGCCAACCTGCTGCATGGACCTGGGCAAATCACTTGACCCAGATTCCCAAAGACAGATAAGCACCTAAGATCTTTAAATAGTGACGTCCAGGACAGATTTATTTGGAGTGCAGAATGCAACTTATAAGCAGTCCTGTGATGGGGTTGCAGCTGGGTGACTGGGTAGCTTTCTCTCCTACTTTTAAAGCTGTATCTGTTCTTCGCCTACATTCACTATTTCAGCTCTATTCAAATGCTGAGATAATACATTTTCAAAGGGTACCAACCTTTGCACTGTGCCTATGGAAAAACATGGAAAAAATCATGTGTAGTTGGTGGCCTGGAAACCCTGAAGTGGGAGTTTTAAATCAGGTGTCCCACTGTCATGAGAACATGGGTCTGAGGATGTGGCTGTATTGAGAGTATGTGTAAGACATACATTTAGGGAACATGGAGGCACAGAAGTCAGGGTTACCTGGGTCTTTTGGTGGTTAGAGAGCCAGCCTGGGATGGTGAAAATGCAGGTTCAAGTCCCTAATCCAAGTCAGGTATGCTAGGGATGATTTGGTCACAAATACCAAGTGTCCAAACCAGTAAGCTACTAGACACTCTGTGAACTGCCTTTTAATTTTTTTTTGGAATTATAAGGAAGAAGGAAAATCAAGCATGGTAACCTAGTCACAGATGAGTACTTATGGCTTAGAGTCCTTCTAGCTCCCAGGTTTTTGTTGTCTCATAAAGGCAAGGACAGTCTCTAAGGCTTTATTTGTATGTGTGAAGGTGACCCCAGACACAGCAGAGCACAGCCCTGGACCTTATTGCCAGAATATCAGCATCAGCTAAACCATTTGTATGGGAAGCTTCAGGAGAGGCATGGGTCTAAGGGTGCCTAGCTCTTTGGAAAATCACAGTAAGAATTTATAGATGATGTACAGAATAACCATTCATGTCATTCAGCTCTGGCCACATTCTGTGTAAGTATGCCAGAATGGTTAGGGGCCTCTGTTTCCCGAGATGTTCAAAGTGATGGAAGTACTCAGAACTCCTCCATGGCCTGGAGAAGCCTGGTACTGTGCAAGATGGAGTCCAGGTTAAAAAACCCACGTATTTTATGAGTAGGTCTTGAAGCGAAACAGCTGACTGCCTCTTTCAGCCAGGCTTTATACATGGTCGTAGGGTATCTGGGAATCCATGAATCCACACTGACATCTGCATGCTTAGAACCATGATGCTGCAGGCCCTAAGTATATATTTAGACTGCATCTACAAACCTTGCAGAAAAACATTAAATCAGCAAAATGAAAAAACCAAACAAACAAACTAACAAAAATGAGACGTAAAAATGAGCTGGCTACTCTAAAACACAGATACAGTAATTATTTCAGTCTTTTGCTTTGGGGTGTACCAACTGTTTACAATTTACTGTTTGGCAAGCTGGGTGTTCTCATTTCCCTCATGGTTCAGGAGTCAAAAACATATGCTACCTTTAGTAATGAACTCTTCTAAGATTTGAAACTATCCATATTCATGTCACAAGAAATGTTTACACAAGAGCAAAATGCTCCAACATCAAAATAAATCAGTAACATCTCAGAGTTTATATTTCCATATGCTTCTTTGGCATAATAAAGCAGGGGAAAGGCTGCTGTTGTAAAACGCAGTTTAATTAAAAACAAAAGAAAAAAAACTTTATCAGACATCATGGCCGCCCAAAAATGATGCAGACTAATGCACAGTTTCAACATATTCTAAAGATTTATCATCTATCAATAGAAACAAGAAAATGCAATATAATCATATCCTCTACACACCTTGCATGTTTTCCATATTCTGTGCATAAATTATGCATTCATTTTCATAATTATGGTAACAGTCTAGTTTTCACATAAACTGCTATTACTCCTGGGTACCAGTAAGTTTACATCTACCAAGGCTACACGCTAATTACATTTTCTTTTTATAATGTTATTTATTTATCAAATTTAGTTTCTTAATGGAAATTAATAGACTAGGTCTCTGCAGTAAAAAAAAAAAATAATCGGAGGTAATGTAGCAGTTTGGACATTTTTCAGCTTTTATTTTATTCAGGCTTAAAGGGCTTTGAGTGCTTGATTGGTGATTATGGTGTATGAAGTATGTTATAAAACCAATGTCCAGGAGGTGGTTGGTAAGGAGTTAATGATTTCCCTTTTGCTAGAGGAGGTCCACAGCTGCCTGAACTGAGTGCAGGGATTTTCAGGGTAGCCAGCTGTGGGGATTTAATTGATTCACCCACCAGTCTATAAAGGAGGGGGTACCCCAGGGTGACTCTAAATCCTGCTGTGATTCAGGGAGGAGGGGGTAATTTAGGGTGGGTATTGTAACTGTGAGAAGACCTAAGCAGGAATGACTAAATGGGTAAATACTTAATGTTGTTTTCTCCTGAATGTCAAGGGAGAAAAAATTTTTTTTGTTTGTGTGTTTGTTTGTTTTTTTAATGTTTCTGTGAGAAAAAATGTACTCCTCCTATTTTTCTAATCCTCTACTTTTCTAGCTTTTAATGGAGATTTACAATGTACTTGCTTGGTCTAAAATCAGAGTAGCAAGAAAGATTGGACTGAAGAGACATCAGTGGATGGAAAATGTGCCTCAGCCAATTGCAGCAGATGATGAGCGAATGGGTGTGGGCAGGAAAGAGGAATAATCCCACAGTGTGTGGGATGCCAGAGGAAATCTCCTTGTCTATATATACATAAGGGTGAGACCTTAAGCAGTCTTGGCTTTCAGATCTGCAAGGTACTTCAGTTTGCTTTTCAGTTGAGTGAGGTAGAAGGATTGCTTACTTTCCCAGGACACTTGAGTGTTTTTAACAACAGGGTTTATCAATACCTGGCTCATCCTCTGGGTGGGTTTCCCTTCTCTTTCTCTATCTCTGAATCAGAGTATTGTCAGAAATCTGCAACTTTTTCCACAGGGACAGTAGTGGTATTGTGACACCTTCTTTAAGAACAAGCTTTGACTGCACTGATTAGATCTTCAACATGGTTTTATTCCTTCCTCACCTGTAGTGGATTGGTTCCATCTGCCTCAAGGTTTTCCAGGTCTAATCATGGCAATTCATCTGAGAAAACAAGATTTGCTTAGGCTGAGAATTTCTATATAAATGTAAGCAGCACCTTGTTTTGAATATTACAGTATGTTTAGTCTTGAAGTATTATATTTCTACTGTATTTTAGAAATAGTCTGCATATTTCAGCCACAATTTACATCCATTTGTTCCTCCTCTGGCAGTAACTCTGCTATAGTTGAAATGTGAATCGAGAGAGAGAATATCATAGGCTTCATTCAGCAGTGTTTCTCTAAATACCATGTTGTGTCTGAAGAAGGATGGTTCACATTTATGCCTAGCACCTCATTCTAGCAGTTATACACTGATTATATAAATATAAAAAGGGTCTATGGGATGCTTTGCAGAGGTCTAGGAAAGAGACATAAGCCTCACCTGTGTGTTCTGCAAGACATTCAGAGGTTGCTGCAATGTGTCATACTTGAACAGCTTCCAGTTAGCACCTCCTTTAACATGCTTCCAAGGCCTACTCCAGGCAAGCTCCCCAAACTTAGTGGAGTGAAGGCCTGGATGTGTTCATCTTCCCACTGCAACATGCACACTTTAAGTCTTTTTAAAGTATTGGTATATAAAAGTTAGCTTTTATAGGTATTTTGAAACATTTTATAAGGAATTTTTGTAGATTCCTGCTTCTGCAGACACAATGTGTTGACTCAGGATATTGTCATGGTTGAAAAATTCTCAGACCATTTTTCCCCCCAAGATTTGAAAAGCTCACTTATCTTTTGCCCTCATTAAGGTCAGCTATTGCCTATGAAATACCCTATGTATTCAGAGTGCTCAGTGAAGTGTTAATCATTGACACAGGAGATGTTCCAAGTGTTGTGAGTGCTGTATGTTAGCCAAAGTCTCATCAGCCCATGAAATCTGTTCCAGATTCTCTGGCTATAATTTATTGCTGGATTATTCTTTAGTAATCCCTGACAGGGTGCTCTGCTGATATACACAACAAGAAAGGAGACAGTATTTGTTCACTTAAGTGGCAAACAGAACATGGAGAAGTGATGTGGCTGTTGATGGCAGTCTACGTTTATTTATTGGCCCAGTGTTTTCTAAAGGTCACTGGTAGCACCTTATTACACTGCAGTCTTCTGGGAGTGTTTGATAACACAGGGTAAGCAGAGACTCAGAACCTCTTGCACAGCTCTTCAGCTTCCCCTCAAAGCCAAGGGATTGTTCACCTAAGTTCAGTGTGTTTCTGAATGATCCCAGGCATAATCCATTATAAAATTGAGAGAGCGCCAGTCAGCCTTAAACTGTGTAAAGCCCAAATTGGATCTAACACATAGGAATGGTTTAGATAAGCATCTTGTACATGTGAGATTATTTCTAAACCAACTCATATTCAGAGTTTGCCTCTTGCTATTAAAATCTTAGTTACTTTTGAATCATACCACAACCCAATGAAGCATCACCCTCTTTCTTCTCTCCCTTTGCGATAAAACTTTTTCAAGCTGTAGCATTGCTCAGAAACATGAAGTGTGTCCTGGGTATTTTTGTTATAATGTTCAGAAATAAGTTCATAAGAGTAACTGTAGTAGTTCAGGCGAGGGCTTGTCTAGCATTATTCTTTTTGCAGCAGTGGCCAAAATTGGATGTTGAGGGAAGATTATACAGTGTGCTAAAGGCAAACATGTAAAATCTGTCCATTGAGTATTTTTCTGGTTTTTAACTGTTCTGGCTCAGGGACTTTAGAACCACTTTGGCTTGTCTGTTTACTAACCCTCTCCAGATCCCTTTTCAAGTACTTATTAAGCCTGCCCTTGAACCTAGTAAAGTTTTGTTTCTGCCACATCATTTGGTGAGGATTTACATAATTCTGCTTCATATGAATGAAGAACTGCTTGTTTGTTTTGAATTGGGATCAGCTAACTTCCTCTGGCCACCATGTCCTGTATTGAAAGAGGCAATGAGCAATCTGTCTCTATGTCATGGTTGCTTGTGGTTTTGTGGATCTCCATCACTTTTGCCCTAAGTCATCTCTTTTTCAGGATGAGAAGCCTTAGCTGACGGAGTCATCCTTTGTATAGAAACTATTCACCTTCATTGCCCTTCTCTGCATATTTTCTAGACATTTTTCCAGGTGAGGGGCTTATAATTAACAACAGTTTACAAAGTGTATGAGAAGCATTGATTTGTACAATGGAAGTATAGATGTCTTTATTTTTAGTTTCTGCTTCACTCTTCATTAATTCTAAAATGTAAATGACCTTTCTGTTACCAAGCACTTGCATGATATTCTTGTGGCACTATCACAATCCCAAGACTTCATGTCTGAATGATAATGACTAGCTCAAAACCAATGATATTTTATACATATAGCAAGCACTGTTTTCCCCAACAAACCTTATTTTACATTAATCTCCATATTAATAATGCAGTACCCTCAATTATTGGTTACTTTTTCCTGAAGTATTATCTTGACATTCAGTCTTTGACTTTCATTTTCAGCATAGCTTATAAGTCCCATAGTTTCCATGATTGTTTTAAACTGTACATCAAACCCAGTTTTCATAAACAGACAACCCCTCCCAAAAATCTTTCTGCAGTATGCATTTAATCCTTTCTTATAAGCTTTGAAAAGAAATATTTTATAGAAATAATTCAGTGGAAAAGACTAGTTGGTGCTCAAGAGCTGGAAGAGATTTTCTGTGTAAAATGGCAGCATTTAAGAAACATAATGAGAGAAGGTTATGAAGAAGCATTAGGAAGAGTGGTGTGAGAAGAGCACAACCAGCGGGAAGTTTTCTACGGGGAAAGGAGGGCTGGCACACAGGAAGGACTTGTAGAATGTGGTGCCTTGAAGTAAAGATTAAATACTAGAATATGATACAAAAGGTGAAGCCATTGAGGGAACTTGAAAGGGAATTTGTATGTTAAGAACTGGGGGAAGATGATGTCATACCTCAGTTTCATTAGGAAGGAAGTAGATTCAGGATCATTTTTTAGGTACTTTCCAAGTGTTCCAAAGCACAGACAAGAGTATAAAAATGCAGCACACTAATACAGTCCTCATTGTGTGGGGTCCTTAAGAGCTATTGTGATGACATTACTGCTGAAAGGTCTGATGTTTAGGTTCAGCTGCAGAAATTTGAAGAGATCTGCAAAGTGTCATCTACTAGAAAAGACAGATTTTAGAATGTCCTTCAATGAGCTGGACACCATTGGAGAGGGCAGAAAACAGCTGACTATTTTTGAAGGAACTGTAGTAAGCTGTCATCTGTATTCCTCATGCTGAGGGTAGATCAGAACCAGTCCTCACAAAAAGAGCCCCATGGAAGATGCTCCCTCTTCCTGTCTTTGCATTCCCCAGGAGAGGCTTCCCTGACTTCAATCATTTTCTTCGTGATACTTGGCTCAAATCCTGTATATGTGGACATTGTCTTAGCACTCATTCTCATTTGATGATTTCTGCTTATGCTTTTAGTTAGGAAAGTTAAAGAGTATCTGAGATTCTCAACTAGTGTACATTGATGTAGACCTGTAAGCATGTCATCTTTATCATATCCGCATCTTGGTTCCTCTATTAGAGGAAGTGGGAATGATGAAACCACCTGTAAAATGCTTTGATGAAAAACGCTTGCAAGAAGTGAGTATTTTTTTATTATGACAACTTTTTCCAGCTGATAATATCCATGAGCATTCCAGTATGTTCCACTTCACCCATTGAAATTGGGCAGAGATCTGGTGTATGAGGAAGGAAGAACCGATTTATTACTAAGTCTGGTCGTTCCTCCTTAATAATGATGTACAAAGGACTGGACAGTTTGACAGAGTATAACTGGAGAAAAGACATGTTTTCACCAGATGCATAGAACATAAACCAAGGTATTGTTGTGATACTTGTGAAAAGATAATTTAGGACACTAAGTGTATATTGAAAGCTCTTTTTGTTTGAGGATTTCTTTTTTTTCCCTAAGAGGAGCCTAAAAAATATATAGTCATCTAAGTATTTTTAAAAGGATTTTAGACTACTAAAACTCTATCTGAATTATAAAGTGTGTACTACCAGAGGCCCAAATGTTATACCAGGTAGGTGGTGTGGCATGAGTCTACAGGAATATAATATTCTCTATTCATATTTTGATAAAACTTTGGGAGAAGACATGTTTGTTAGGGAAGTGTTTTGTTTTTTTTTCTTCTTGAAAAGTACAAAACCATGTTTTTTTACAAACAGTATTTTCTTAGAGCTCTCACTAAAATAGATCGATTTTTATTGGCTATACAGTACTCCAAAATCAAACACTTTATGCTGATGTCTTGTAATGTTACTTCTAGAAATGGCACAGAGAAATTACTGGAGCTTTACATTTAAAATAAAACATCAACAGATAAAGTGCATGAATAATTGTGAATGTGACAAAAAGGGAATCAAGCTGAGGACAGAGAATATTTCATAAAATATTGAAAGCCTGCAACTCATGCATGCTGCATAGGCACAGTGTACATGGTTATGTTTTGGTACTGACTGGGCAACACAGACCAAAGTGTTCATATATTTGGCTGCCTTTAGAAACTATATGAGGCACTAGGTCTTAACCTTATCATGGTTACTTTAATGATGATGTTTTTATGTTTAATTTAACTGTAAATCATATGAGTGTCACTTTGACTGCTATGTCAGAGAGCTTAAAAACTGAGCTGAAATTATTTCTAAAGCTAAGAATTTGTCTAGCTTGTGATGTTTAGTCAATATGATCCACTCAAGTGTGGAGCTGTCAGAAAGGACACCAGCGGATGGTGCTTAATCTGCTCAGTTTTGAAGGGAAGTCGGACTCTAAGTATGAAGTTAAATTTTTGATCTATCTTGGTTACTGTTAAATAGCCAATTTATGCATTTGTTAAGGGCATTGAGGGAGTCACAGTGGCCTACAAAACACTGTGCTGTGCCATAGCACATTTTCTAGTCAGATATCCATGGAGTGTTTACTTTTATGCGTGGGACATTATTGTTTCAGTTTAGTTTAGTTTATTCACTCTGGTGTCTCATAGAGTGCTGGATAAATGCTTCAAAACCACATTGGCAAGTACTGGCTCAGATCAAGCCTGCACATCCATGTCAGCAATCATGAGGCTTTCTGTTTGCTTTCCTTTCCACAGGCATTCACACATTTAGTTTCTGCATAGTCCAAGAAATGTAAATTCAGAATGACTCTGAAGTTTTTGCTTGAGCATTCTTGTAGATCCAAAGTCACCCTCTGCCTTTCTGTTTCTGCTGATGTTCTCCTGACCATGTGTAAAAGATCACCTCCCTTCCTGATTCCCCAGACAACTTAAAAAAAATAAAAATAAAATTCTTCCTGGGGAAGCCTGAAGAGTCAAGGTGATGACCAGACTGAAGTAAACCTCTGGCAATATTGCTTTCTTCCAATGTGCATCCGCACACTGTCAACAGGCAGGGTTTTTGCCTTGTAGGTCATGAATATGAAAATCTGTGCACCAGGCTATGAAATAAGACCGTGGGTAGGACCTTCATGGCATCGTTTTTGAGAAAAAAATCCTGTTTAGATGATTGTGGATGTTGGAAAGGTTCAGATTTAAATCAAAGATTTTTCCTGACATACTCTTTCAAACAATGTTCCAGGAGAAACTGAAACAAAACCGTCATGGTACCTTAAGGGAAAACAAGAAAAATACATTCCCTGTCTTTCTGTAACAATTGTCTAAAAGGTGTTGCATTTAAGAATAAATGAGTCAAGAAATGTAATGAGCCCAGGTTTGCTTTCTTTTTTGGTTGACTCTCCCCCCCACCAAACATGCTTCAGGTAGAAGATTCAAATGTTTTTTTCCTCAAATCTTAGTGTGTGCTGGAAAATTTGGTCTGGAAAATATTTTTACTGAGTTCAGGCAAACAGGATTTTCACCAGTGAAAGCCATCTGTTTACAGAACATACAAGGATCCCTTCCTATAGAAGGGATGCTGCAAAGCCCCATAATGTTAGTTAGCCATCCAACTCACTATCACTTGTTAGAGATAATTATACATGGGTGGTTTCAATGGCAATGGAGTGTGCATGAAAATATAGTGTAGCAAAAATTCTTGCTGTTGCAGCATTTTCACATAAAAGGATTTTTGCCTGAAACTATTGCAAATTAGACTCAATTAAATGTTTGTTTCATTTTGATTCATGAAGATAATTTTAATAAGATTTTAAAATGAAACTTGGAAGTTATGCTCTTTTCTGGTCCTGTAACATTCCTTTTCATTCTTATATTTTTATGTTACATGACATTGTATAGGAAAAAATTGCACATGATCTTAATCTTCAGGCATGTTTTTTTCCAGAGAGAAACCAGTAGAACACTTACAGTAATTAACATATTTTCTATCTTCTCCTTCTGTTAATGGTATCTCTTTCAAGGCTGTGCAGTAATTACTGCCCACAGAGGTATGTACTCTGAAATAAATTAATGACCAATGACCAATAATGATTATAGATGTAATCATCCATCGTGAAATATAGGCTAAAATAGGTAGTAAGGACAGCGTTGGAAGGGAAAATAAACTGCACTGATAAACTGTGCTGTTAAACACTACAAACATTATTTTAGAAATGGATCAGACAAATATAGAGTAAGTTATTTTCTAATTATATACTAGTGTTAGTAATTTTTAATTTTTTATTTCTAAAATATTTCTTCAACAGACAGATACACTGAGTAAAAAACCTAACCCTACACAACTTATGATTTTTTTTGGTGAAACCTACTTTAGAGATACGAGTTTATTATTAAATGCTCTTATTTTCTAGATGAGTTTTCAAACCAGAATTAGAACTTTAATTTCATATAAATGTGAGTTTGAGAATCTCAACCTCAAACTTTTTTTGACAATTTCACTTGTTAAACAAAATACTGCAGATACAAAAAAGATTCCCTGTACTTGTACAATTTTGAACTGATATTTGCACGCAGAATGTGAAAGTTTAAAGGTGGAGAGTCTCCAACAGATTAATATGATCTTGCCATTCAAAGAAAGCATAAAGCATACACCAAGTTTTTTTAAAAAAATATTTAATAAACAAAAACCTTGCATCATGTTTAAGGCAGCAATTTGTTTTTAAAATAGTCTTTAAAAATCCAGTAGTAATTTTTTAAAATCTCTATTGAGAACATGATTCTTTTTCAAACAGTGTAGTTTAGAAGTCTTGTTGAAATCCAATAATTTGGTTGTTCCCCAATAAGAAATAAACATCTTAAACATATTAAATATTTGACTCCTTGGCCTTATAAAGCACATTTTCACTTTAGCAAACCTTGATATGTGCAGGGTGGTTTGGATTAACATCTGTACTGTCCTTACCTGTCTTTAGGCATCTCGGTTTAAGAAAATACATCTTTGGAAATAAGCTCACTTGGGGTTCTGTACTTTGCACTGTGCAGCAACAGGGAGTGTAAGAGTGGCCCTTTTCTTAAATATTCAGTGTTCTCATCTTTGAAACCATGAATTTTGGAGGCATGTGTAAAAGAAGAGGTGAATACACATTGAATTTTGACCTGAGACCTTTATGTTCTTAAATGTACCCAAATTGATGGATTTAGCTCTATTTGAACTCTTGTTAAGATACACTATCTCATAGTGGGTTAGATTTCTGATTTTTCCAAGTTAATGCCAGCATAAATAGAAAACATGTTCTGCAAGTGAACAATGTGGGAGAGGGAGACTCTATAAAATCCAAATGTGTGTATAAGCAGCCACAAGCCCATTATCTGAAGTGGTTATGTCATCTTACACTAGCAGAAAGCTCAGCCCCTCTACATTTGATTCCTAAATCTCACCTCACATCAGATGTTCAAAGGTTCAGATGAATAAAATATGTCTCTCTACAGTGTGTTTTAAATTAAAAGCTAGTGAAAAGCATGTCTCTCGATTTCTGGATGACAGTCTTGGAAAATGTGTTTCAACTGGCAGCTGCCCTCTTCTTATTTGTGTCCACCCTCACCGAGAAACTGGTATCCAGCAATGCTGGAGCTGATACACTCGACAAAACCAGTAACCTCTCTTTGGTTTTATTTCCCTGTTTTGTTCTGGGTGCTGAGAGGTGGCTTTGAAAGGGCAGCATGTATAAGACAGAAATATTTCTTGAGGGTATGGGAGGATGTTCTCTTGTTTGAAGGAAACCAAGACTTCCAACTGATTTTAATTTTATTTTTAATGTTCATGGGAACCAGTCTTACATGCCTGACTGAATTCAGAGTTTGGATTTTTGGCAGGTTTTTATTTGAGCCCAGCTTGGCTGTTTTTCAAAATGTCCAGATTGCTCACATTAAATCTGAATAAGCACTACCCACTAGTTTAATCAGAGTCATCTGGTACACCTCTAATTAGTGTTACTTAAAGTTGAAATTCTTAATAATACAAAATGCTGCATTTTTGTATTTAGTAAACTCCTGAATGTAAATTGTAAGAGAGAAAGTATCCTTAGCAGTATTATTCAAAACCTGGAATGCACAAATTATGATGGCAATGACAAAATGGCAAGAAAATAAAACTAAGTTCCTGAAAAATGCCATCTTTATCCATTTAGGCGTGCATGCACATATCCAATATTTTTGATACAAATGCATTTATGAACTTTAGTTGTTATTCTTGCTAATCTAATCATTGACTATAACAGTACATTGTGCACAAATCAGTAAAACATGTACACATCTGGGACTATTTCAGCAATTATCAAATACGCATGTGACATTGTTGGTTTAGATATAAATTGTTTCCTGGTCTTACCCCATTGCAATAAATGATATGTAAACAAAGTGTTAAAAAAGTATCTTTCTGTTTTAATTCAAACTACTATTTGCCTGAGTCAGAAACAGATCATTAGTGTGTTACTGCAGGTTGTCAAAAATGAAGCTTGAAAATTATTTTACTTGTGCAGTTATTGGCTCTAAAGGATCAAGACCCCCTACAATTCTAATGCTTTGTATTACAATCTATAACTATGTGATGCTTGTTTATCTTGAATTCTTTCCTGAATTCTTACCTTTGAAGATGTTTTAACTTTTATTATGTTGAGACACCGACCAATTAAAACAGCAAGCCCTGCAGTTTGATGTTTTTATTAAACTGTTCCCCAAATTAGGAATGCTAGATTTATGACTTTGATATTTCAGGTGTTACTTCTAAATCCTAGAGAACCGGTGAACCCTACTCTTATATTTCGCAGATGAGCTATTGTTTTTACATGTGTAATGCAACAATAGGGCAAAAAGTATCTGTTTACTCAGATTTATGTCTTCATATGTTCTTGTTTCTCAATCATGCTTCAATTGATACTCTGGACATAGAAATACCATTTTTTTTTTTTTTATTGGACGCATTTCAGCTTCACTGTTCAAGGATTCAATGGATTGTGATTACAGAGGTTTTTTTTTCAAGGGCATCTGTTCTTAGCCACAGCTGAGGATGGGGCCCACTGAGCTGACTGGAAGGATCCACCTAGAATTTGTTGAATTAAGTCCTTGCACCTGGATATAATTGTCATGCTGCTGTGCTGGGGTTTTCTTAAGCTACTGGTAAAACAAATTAGCTCAATTTAAACTGGCATCCAGTAGGGAAGCAACAACTCACCTCATATAATGTTTTTCAAATAATTATTTTTCTATTGCCAGTTTTGCTTCATGAATATTTTCCTAAAGACAGGATGAATTGTTAGATTTTTTTTTGAAGTTAGACACAAGAAGCAACAAAAAGCATTCCAGTCTGCTTATCTGCTGAGTTACAACTAATAGTAGAGTACTATGTGATTATCCATTTTATGTGACTGTACCTTAGATATATATATATAAATATATATTAAAAAGAAGGTAACAGCAGATAAAACAGATTTAAAAATGCAGTACCACAGCAACACCCTTTACCCTTCCAAAACCACCAAAGCAGTCTTGACACATACACTTCATGTATGCCAGATTTAGCACTATAATTGTGTAACCACTTTTACATTTGGGAAAGATTCATGCAAGTTTGTTTTTTTGTTGAACAGTAGACAAAGGTAGTCGTTTATGTCTGACATGGGAATTTGTATAAATACCATGGGATCTCATTTCCTTATGTATTTTAGAGCTGTTTGAACTTGGCAACAAAATTCACAAGCTTCCTGGAAGGTCCACAAAGGTTCATCGCCTCAGTTGGACTTGCAGTGGCAAGACTTTGCATGAATTCCTGGAATGTGTGCATCTGTGTTAGCTTCAGCTTTTCATAATATTCTCCAAATGTAGACTCTGGGGGAAACAATGAAAAATAATCTCTTCAGCTGAATGTTTCAGGATGACTTCTAAAATGCAAGAAATATTATTTTTACTGGTGCTCTAAATATAAGTGTCATTTTACTAGTAGATGACATGCTGATTTGGAGAAGAGAGGGGTGTATGGGTGGTAGTTTTGTATGTGTCTCTAGTACAACCCCAGCTTCATCTGCTGACCAAAGATACTGTTCTCGTGGCCTGCTCATGTCACTGAGGATACCAGCTTAAATTGCTAAGACACTGCTCAGTTGGCTAAAAGATAAACTGGACTGAAGCTACCTCTTGTTTTTTACATTTCAAAGAAAATTTAAGAATATAAAGGGAGTCCTGGTCATCATCTTAAATATTGTGGCAGAAATATAGATGTACATAGTATCATAGACCATCCTCTGAGCTACTCTGTCTTTTATTATTGGGCAGACTCAAATGCAACAGGAATGAGAATCAGGAAAGCAATGCTTTTCTGAAGGATGGCAAAATGTCCGAAGATCAAAAGTTAAATACAGAAGCTGCTGTCAGTCCTTCAACTGTGCAGTGAATTTCAAATTTTGGGGAATATATGTGTACAGCAGCAGGGGCAAGCACAGATATTTCCGTGGCTCTCATGCGTGGCCCTGAGACTAATGGAAAAGTGCTAAGTGCAGACTGTCCTGCAAGAAGGCAACTTTCAAACAGCAGCTGGTTTCTAACTGGTGTAAGGTGTAAGGCAGTTGGTTGTTTTTAAATTGCCTCTGTTGTAAAACAAATCTTATTTTTTAACTGTTGACTCTGATTCTTGCTTACAGTGAAGCCTGTTTTCTCCAATCCAGCAGTGTAACAGGCACTTCTCCTTGGCATAGATTTGCCACTGGTGCTCTATCTAGAGGATCTGTACAGCCCTGGGATGCAAAAAATTCACAGAGCAAAAGGGGTCAGCACATAAAATAATGTTGACTGAGTTATGTCTTCTGTAGAAGAGGAGATCATGGGAGAGAGTTACTTTACCCTTACTCACTGTGCTGGTGCACACCCAGAGCCAAGTTTTTCTTCCGACTGAAATAGTCCTGAATCACTGCATATGAGAATGGGCAAGCAGGTTGCTTTCATACAATATTCCTTTTCATAAGTTCATTTTTCATGAGCTTCACGGGTAAGAAAAAAACCTTCAATCTTTGCTCAGAGTTGCATAACAGCAGTGGCTGGTATAAAGGTTGCCTTGACTCCTCTCCATGCTCCCTCTCCTGTCCTGGCTTCCAGGAGGAAAAAATAGGAAAAACCAATAGCAAACTGTGTTTAATATTTTTTTTCCTTATGTGATGATAATCCTAGGCTTATACTTAGAGAGAAACTTCAAGTAGGAAATTAAGCTAAACTGAAAAGCATAACAAAACCCAAATCATCAAGACTCAAGAATTCCTCCAGTGTTTTATTTGTTAACGTTTATTAATAGAACCAATATTAAACCCAAAGGGAAGCTAGCAATATCCTGTTCTTTTTCTTTTTTGTTATAGTGTGGATTTTTGTTTAGTAAACTCCATGTCAGATCTTCTAATTTAATTATTGAACTCACAATGTGAATAAACGTACAGACATGACTAATAGCATTCTCTTACAATTTTGTAATAGACATGTGGGTTTTAAAACTGATTTTTTTTCTTTTGTTACAGAATGTTTATAATATAAATGAACTCTCATATCTTGCCTTCTTTTGCTCTTTAGACTCTTTTAATTTGTTTTTTAGATTTGGTTCATAGAAAAATGTTAGTGGGTACCACTGATTCGGGTCATCTACGTGCGATTCAAAAGGAAAAGGTGATTATATTCTTTTTTTGTTTTTAAATTTTTTTTCATTGCCTGTCAAGTAAGTGGGAGAGTTGTAGGAAAAAAATGGATTTATGCATAAAATGCAAAACTCTGGGTGAAAGAAAGAACCTCTTTTATCACTGCAGAAAAAAAAATCTATCTTCAATAATAAACAGTCAGACTATCTGCACTCTATGTTTCTTCATGACATCTGAGAACTGCTTCACTTCTTGAACCAATAGCTGCTCTACAGCAACCAGCATCAATCCTGAATGAAAAAATTGTCCCAACTGCTGGTGAATGGCACTCAGTAGGTTTCCCATTGAACTATGCTTCGAAACAATGATGCACATTGGTAAATCACTGTGTGTGCCTTTCACTTCTTATGCATATCCCATACTGGACAGCTTCCATTCACTCCGGCACCCACTGCAAACAAATGTAACTATGCATCAGAGATGAAAGTGAAAATGCATATGTTAAATCCCAAATGGAAGCAGAAGAGTGTAATATATACATAGTTGCTTAGCAACAAACATGTTTTGGCCACAGGAATGGTGACATCAGTCAGAGGAGCGAGAGGGAAGCTGCTCTGCCCTTCTTGTCTCTCTCCCTAGAAGCTTCATAAAGGTCTTTCCTTATTTCTTTCAAAGCAGAAGAGCAAGGGCTATTGTAGACATTTGTTTAGGCTATTAATACAACAGACTGTAGGACAATTGGACTCGGAGCAGGGAAATCTGTTTTCCCTCTGGGTGTCTGTTGCAATGGTGCATGCCCTCCCCTACAGCCAGGTGCTTTGATCCTCACTGCAGAGCCACTGCAGACCAGAACACAAGATATAATCAATAATAAATACTTACTACCAGATAAGTTTTGGGAGAAACAGTGTGTCATTCTGAAAATATGGAGGAGCCTGAGATAAGGTGTGGTCATACCTCTGAGCAGAAAGGTAAATGGGGTCATCGTGACAGGGTAGATCAAAACAGAGGGAAGACAAAAAAAAGAGCACAATAAAAGGCTGGAAAACAGGGAAAAGTGTGATATTGATTCTTTATGAAGAGCAAGAATATTTTCTTTCTTGAAATGCCTAGAAAAAGAACCAGGAAGTGTATAGTTAATATCCTCAGCAAAGAGTTGAGGTGAATTCTTGTCTTTATTTTCATCTGTGACTTAAAGCAATTCTCCTAGCATAGCTTTCAGCCTCAACAGGAGTACTAACATATGGATTTGAAGTTCATGGCTGGCTCCTCAGAAGACCATAAGTGAAACTGGGTTCCCATATCTGAAATTGGCAGCTTGAGCAATGAAGTGAAATTTGTTAGCTGGAGATCCCCCAAGAAATTCTCCTACCATGCTACTGCGCTTTTCACCCTGTATGCAAACTCTTCTTTTTTAATTTGTGAAATGAATGACTATATTAGCCAAGAAGATAATTAAACTAGCAACCAAAATAGATGTTTTAGAGGCCTGTTAGATTGCTGGTATTTTACATATGAATAATAAAATTTTTTAATGGTAATTGCTGTCATTGAGTAAAACAAGATTTTCCAATTCACATTAATTATGGAACTCTAATTTATTTCCCAATGTATACATTTTAGTTTATATCTCTGTGACTCTACTCTTTAAACATAGGCTCAATTGTTTGTCAAGTGCTGGCTTTCTGAGAAGTGTAATTTATAATTTTCCTAATGGAATTATTGCCTTCTTCTATAGTTAACCACGTAGATGCACAAGTAGTTTCCTTTTAAAAAAGATATACCTCAACGTTAATCAAAGGTAATGACTCTATCCATACTTTTAGTAGTTGGTTTGTGAAGCTCTAATCAAGTGAAAAGTGTATGTAAAAAAGTATCAAACATATTAACAATTTTACATCCCTCAGAGTAAAGTTTGAGTTTACAAGATTAATAATATGAGAAAAGCTGGAATGGAACCCTGCAAATTCTGTGTGTGAGTCAGTTTTGCTGTATGATCTCTAGTTTTCTGTTCCTCCACCTTTTAGACAAGTGACATCTCTGCCCCACTTCATTGCATTTGCCTTCATGTCTGCAATGAGCCTTGTAGGGTCTGTACAGTCACTTGGAGTCATGTTGACGTTCTTAGCAGCTTAGTACTGGTCCAGTGCCATGATCGGATAACCTGGCTTTATGAAAGACTTCTGAAACTCTTTCACTATGCACACGGGGCTCCTCAAGAATTAATAAACGTCTTATATGAATAACTGAATACCTCAAACCCTGTTTAACCTTTCCTTCTTTTGATAAACTCACAAGAAAAGCTAAGGAAACATAATTTCGATGAAACCTGCGGTAAGATGGGTATTTTGTCAGTTTGAAAACCATATTTGGAGATCAAATGGAAATCTGCACCAAGCAGGATCCTGCGCTGTGTTCTGGTATCACAGATTAGAGTCAGTAGCATCCTGGGTGCAGAAACCAATTGTGCCTGTTATATCCACAAAGAATTTGAGCCTGAGAAAGCTGAGGTATGTTGGAGGGTGGAACTGGAAATTAGATTGGAGAAATGATTGGAAAAAATGTTGTGCATCATGCAGAGAAAATAAAAGGTCCTTACTCTATAGACAGAGGAAAAGTTGGCTGCAGAAATGCAGAATGGAGACTAAAATATTTGATTCTAGAGAAAATAATAGAGAAGTTACAATGGTTTCAACTTGAATTTAAACCTTTAATGATAAAATGTTGTAAAAAATGAAAATATATTACTGAGAAATTTTTTTCATGAGTATAATCTGGAAGACAGGTGTATGCATCCTTCTAGCTTCCTTAGCATGCACAAGCTTTGGATATTACTTTCCAAAAATGATGTGGAGCAAAGGAGAGAATCCTGAGCCAAGTGGTCAGAACTGGGGAAATTGGATAGGGAAATTGGAAGGATGGGGGCTGTGTACAGTGTACAGAAGGGAACACAACAATCTTCAAATACCTAAAAGGTTGCTGAAGAGTGGAAAGAAATTAGCTAACACTTTTTCCCTGAATTGGAAAGAAAATATAGACTTAGATTACTCCAAGACAGATGTAGATTAGGCATTATAAAAGTCATAATTGAAGAAAAGGTCAGACAGCTTTGAGAAAATATGTGCATTTCCATTGCTGAAGGACTTTAGAAACAAGTTAAATAAATGACTGTCAAAAATAGCATAGATACAGTTGATTTTTGACCTCTTAAAATAATTTTCAGTTCTGCTTTCTATTATTTTCTCCAAGTGGATTCTGCCTCTTGGATGTCTGTTGGTAAAGCCAGCAATCACAATAATAATGTAGAAGCAGAGGCCTGTAAACACAGAGGATCTGGTACAGTTTCCAGTCATGTCATTTAGCCTCTAGCAGAAAGTGCCAAGATATGTGCTTTGGAAGACTCGTAGGGCACATATCTGCATGTCAGCCTATTTCAATTAGTGTGTTGAAATGGCGGATTACACATCTCTATAAAAATTAAATTGGTCTCATCCCTGAAATTATAAAAAGCCTGAGGATCCAATGGAAACATCCAATCTTGAGCACCTCAATTTCAGGGGCCACTGAAATGCATCATACCAATGTTTCTATGGCACTCCACTGCTATTGCTCGTCCCCTCTGGATGTCCCCTCTCCCACAGTGTGGGGTCACAGAGACAGGGAAGCACTGATGGAGAGCAGTCCCTAACAGATGGCTTTCTGCATGCAATGTGATGGCTGCTGAGATCTCGGTGAGCCCTGGGAGACTTAGTTCTGTAGTTTTCTGAAGACAGTCTTACACTCTTAAGTGCCTGTATTCAGACGTGGAGTTTAGATTTTGAGTGTTTAATGGTACAACTGTCCCCTCTGCAACATCTGGCTTATGGTACATTGTAACATACCATCCATTCACTATCAAGTGCCCCAGCTAGGAGCTCAGGTGAGATGATGGTTTGTAGTTTCCCTCGTGTGCTCAGCCACTTCCTTTTTTCGAGTCCTCTCTGTCCAACCCGTCTGTATCCCATGCCACCAGCCACCACATATGCCTCCCACAAGCCCATCATGAGATGTATCTGAGACTCAAAAATGTCTCAGATTTCCTTATTTCTTTGTGTCAGTTAATGGGGGCTGACAGTGTCTCTGAAGCTATTTGTCACCACTGTGGTCCCTTCTACCTGTTGGATGCTGTAGGTGAGTAGCAGCCCTGGGCAGAGGCAGACAGCCCTTTGTGTCTCTATCTGAGAGGCAACCAAGGGGGGGGTGTCTTTCCTGGTGGCCCCTCTGGTCCTGCTGAGGCTGCAGCACTGGGTGAGCAGGTCATGAACAGCACTGAGAGCCACAGAACTACAGGCTGTTGTCCACAGGGAGACTGAACTCTGACAGATCTTCCCACCCCATGTTGGGTGGTAAGTAACCCTGAGGGGAAAGCAAATGTAGAGAAAAGATTGGGCAGAGTTCAGGCAGCTTCCCCGGGGAGGAAGCTAGCTTTCCATGTGTAGATCCATGCTCTGTACATGAATGCAGTAGCATTTCTGTCTCTCCAGCATTTCCTCCAAAAACTGCTCCAGGATGACTTGCTTGTCAGATGTGGGTGTATCCGGCATTGCATTTCTTGTGGACCAAGGCACAGAGTTCTTGGGAAATGGTCTCAGGAGTTGTTATTTCCATAACTCTCATCCTCCAGGGACTGGGGGAAGTGGGGACAGGAAGAATTGTGAGGCTAGCTATTATAAAAAGGAAAAAAAAAATCCAACTTACTCTCTCTGATGCCGCATGCTTGAGCCCTAAAAGTACTGTCTTCTAGATGCCTATAAAAGTTACTGACACTACCATGCCACTGAATTTGTTGGTTCAACTTTTAATTCTTTTTGTGGTGAGAAAGACACTGAAGGGTGAAGGGACAACTCCAAAAACTTCTACCAGCAGCCCTTAAGCCTTGCACACCAGCTCATCCCTTCCTTCCTCCCCATCCTTCGCAGCCCCAGTGGACCACACCAAACATCATAGAAAATGCAAAATAATTTTGCACAATGCCAAAGTGACTGCAAAATATCAGGGAGGGCTGCCACACCACAAAGCTCTTCAGGTGCAGTTTTAGGTGACATATGGTAATCTCAAAAGCTGGATGTNCAGGGAGGGCTGCCACACCACAAAACTTCAGGTGCAAATGGGAATCTCAAAAGCTGGATGCGCATGTGGGATTTTCTCTGCTTACCTCTGCGCTGCATTTTGACTGACAGACAAGAAATAAAATGCAGACAGATATTTTAGGAGGTGCAAAGGCAGTAGTGGTAGCAGGCCTAAGGTTCGTGGGGTGGTTTCTGGACTACAATGCTGCTGCAGCTCAGTTTTCAAGGGAGGAGCACTGGTGTAATGGCAACAGACCGAATGCTGGCCAAAATTTTTCTTTGCATCTCTTTGCTTCTTTTTCAGCAGGGGGGAACCTTTGGTGTGGGTACTTCTGAAATGAAAGACTTGGAGTCCCATCTTCTGGCCTGCAACAAAATGATTTGTATTTTTAAAAAAATTCTTGATAAATGAATTATTTAAGAAAACATCAATGTGCATGAAACAAAATTAATTTTCAATGGAGCACTTTTGAAATGAAAATGTTCTTTTCAGATAAGGCCAGAATAAAATGCTTTGAAACTTTTCTGCTCCATTTGATTTTGAAAGTGCAATACAACCAAAATGGACCTGTTCCTTGAGGAGTTTTTTATTTTGAGAAAACAACTTTTTTACCTGAAAAGCACCACCCAGCTCCAATTAGAAATCTATCAGCACTGGTGTCTTGTGATGGGAATTTTCTGAGATGCATAAATAACTTTGGTAGTTATGAACATTTTACTCAGAACCAGATTTATCATATTTAATGTCTTAAATATTGGTTGAACAACCCATATTAAATCCTATGTACTATAATTTTTTCCTGATCAATTCCATATTTGTCACATTAATCATTTCTCTGCAGTTAATTAAGAGAATTGATGACTCTTAGGCTTCCTTAAGCTGATTCTTTAAATAAGTATATCAAACAAGATCTCCATTACCCAAATCAGACTCCGTCACAATAGCTGTAGAGAGGCCAAAGAGACAGGAGCACAGATCCAGAGAGTATCCACAGGGACTTGACAAACAAAAAAGTGATATTTCAAGCTTGTGTCTCAGTGGAATGGGGAAATAATAGCAATATAATCGAGGGAGTGTTTGTGTAGTCCTTATGGTTTAAAAACCTTTTGCTTCAGCTGCACTAATACTCTGAAACAAGGATGCTGATTATATGACCAATTGTTTGGCATGTGTTCCTAAACTGGTTTATAATTACCAAATTAATCTCTCTGAGGTATTAAAAGCCTATTTGCAACGCGATCTTTGTAAAACTAAAAGGGAAGTGAAGCACTTTACCTGTGTTGATACAGAGCCCTGCAAATAGCAACTATTTGTTTTTGTAGCTGTTGTGGCTCTGGGAACAAGTAAATATAAACAGCAGGAAACACAAATACAGAGGCAGTGCAATTGGAGGCTGTCAGGAAGCAGTATGGTGGCTTCAGGAGCTGAATTCGGCTTGAAATAAGCTTTGTCTCAGTATGCGTAAGAGGCTTTGGCACTGTATCAGACCTCTGGGGAAGCCACTCAGCAGGGTGGGGATTACTATAGTTTGTGCTTCCCAATTCACAGCAAACTTGCTTCTCTGTCATAGTCGTGCATTAACTCTCTCTGTCCCACCTCGGCGCTTTTTGTGGGGATTTGTTTGCTTTTGAGCAAACAGCCTGACATCTGCTAGTGGAGAGCGGAGGAGAAAACCCCCCAGCACACATGACTGAGCGGCTGCAGAGCGCGTCTCCTCTGTGGCGAGGGAGAGAGGCACAAAGATGGCTAATTTTGCCAGGCTGGATAATTCTCCTCCGCAATGGATGTGCTGTAGTTGCTCTGACAATACCATCTAAAATGCAAATGAATTATGCCTGCATCGAAGAGCTGGCAGGGAGTGTTGTGTAGACCTGCTGCTGGTATAAACTTCCTCCTAATGGTGATTTTTTTCTCTTTCTGTGAACACATGGACTCCACTCTCTCTTTTGAGGTTTCGCAAGGGTTAATTTTCTCTTAGCTGTGGGAATATTTTTCGTTAGGAGCAACTCCATGGTTATTCCTAACACATGACTATCAAAGAGTCAGATTAGCTGAGGGGGAGGGGAAAGGCTCCTGAGTTTGCACTTCCTGTCTCTTAATAAAGCTGAGATTCCAGAAGTATTTAATATCATTGTGGTTTACATAGGAAATTGTCTGAACACTCTTAGTAAGTAACTGAATATATGGCTGCTATACTGAATACCATTTGTCCACGATCGTTTTTCTTTCAGTTATGTTAGATATCTGGAAAATGTTGTAAAAGCAGGATCTTGTTACAGTGCACAGCTAAATGAGGAACTATAAAATACAGTTTTAAAAATTTAAATATCTAAAATGTATTGAGAAATGTGAGGTGTACCAGTACTAAAGAAACAACAGCAATTGTTTTATATGCACTGCTAAGGCAATAAAATGTGGATTCCTTATGTAGGTCCAAATGTAGCAGCTGGATTTGGCTTTATGAACCATGAAAAATAGTTCCCATCTGGAAGTTGATGTTGAATAAAGATGCAACAGTAAGGCTGCATCTTACATGTAACATTTATACATTTCCAACTCAATACAATAGTAGTATTGGAGAGGAAAGAGAGAGAGGGAGAGGGAGATGGGAATATACAAATCAGAAGCCTCTGGCCAGCATTTTAATGTGTATTCTCTAATTTGGGAGCCTCCGGTTTTGGCTGCTTGGTTGTTTTTTTGATTGTTTATTTTTTTTTTTTGTAGGATAACCCTACCAATAGTCAACACTGTACAAGCAAAAAGCTTCTGAACATCTTCCACCATACTCACTGCTTCAAAGACCACAGTCTTCACCTCCAAGTCAGACCAGTAAGAAAGATAATGTTACTGTATTGTGATATTCATTCCCTTAAGAATCCCTACAGTCGTCCCACCTATCAAGTTGGCATTTAAAAGTGCATTCATGGGGCCTGGAATCGGGAATTCTGTTCCAGAATGGCTGCAAACTGAAGCTGTCTCCTTGCTCTTCACCTGCACCCTGCCATGAGCAACATTGGCAGGGTGCAAATCCCACATTTTCATATCCAACTCTACCAGTCATGCGGTGCCCAGGAGATCCTACTTCCTGTCACACAAAAATATGAAGGTCCAGTTTAGAGAGCTTTTTTAAAAAATCTGACCCCTGAAAAAACTCTACTAATTCTTAAAGGATTGTCTCAAATTCCTGATGCCCCAAGGATTTATTTAAAATTCAGATTACATAAAAACATAATCCATGCTAAAACCTTGCACTGTAAATAAGCTTGTAAATTCTTATTAATAACATAGGGCAAAAAAAAAGTCAATAAAGGAATGAAGTTTGAACATTTTATTGGCTCATTTTCTCTTCCTTGAGCAAGAATTATTTCTAATGCAAGATGAAGTGTTAGGAGACGTGATGATCCCCTTTTTGCCTAGAAGATGTTGTGAGGTTTCTTTAACTGTGAGACTTTCATGGTGGCCCCAATGCTGCAGTGCATCTGGCTGGAAAGATTTCCTGTATTTTCCTAAAAGGGTGCCGTTATTGTTCCTGCTGCTTTGGTTGTTTCCATGAGCCTTTAAAATGAAACCAGGTCCCACACCAGTGTTGTGAGGCAGACATTTTAAAAGCTGGGAAAACTTTAAAATCAAAGTTGGATGTTGCAGGTATTCATAGTCATCAGACCATGGGAATCTCAAAACACCCTTAATCCACATTTACCATGCATTTGAAATAACAACACACCCCAATGCTTGCAAACTGTATTCCTTTAACATAGGAAATAAGAACCACATATGTTTAATATACTAACATGTGCAACACTCACTTGGTACATGTGGCCAACTGATGTGATCATAGGCTTTCCTCAAGTTAGCTCTTCAAATCATAAAGCAGTATCACCCCTTCACCTCTTGATATCCTGAGATCCCACACCTACACTGCACACTCCTGCTTATTCAGACCTAGAATAAGATGCTAGTGCACTAGTATTGAGAAGCAAAGAGAGAGAGAGGGAGAGGACTGATGGGGAATGTACAAGTCAGAAGGCCCTAAGCAATATTTTTATGTGTATTCTCTTATTTGGGAGCCTCAGGTTTTGACTACTTGTTTTGTTATTATTTTTGTTCTTTTTCTTGGTTTTGGTTTCGTTCTTTTTTTGTAGGATAATCAAACCACCAATAGTCAACACTGTACAAGTAAAAAGGCTTCTGAATGTCTTCTACCACACTCACTGCTTCAAAGACCATAGTCTGTCAAATAAGTAGGAAAGTAATCATGCCACTATTTTGTACTATTAAATCCTCCAAGGATTCCTATAACCTCTCCATCCACTGAGTCCCTTGCTGAAGAAGGCTTGGAGGTTTGTCCCAGGAAGGTGTGTGCCTGTGTCTTGTGCTGGCACAAGGGAGGCCACAACCCTCCCTGAGGGAAATTGTGTGACAGCCTGAATGTCTGCCACAGCCCTTTTTGGAGAATTTCTGAAGATGAACTGAATGTCTTTGTTTAGCAGTCTATTTTCCACAGAGGGATCTCAGAGTTTCCAGCAAATACTCCTCATGCTGGAACCCAGGTGGATCATTTGAGCACAGGAAAAGCACTTTCCCCCGCTCCTTGAAAAATGAGGAAAGGGCACCTTGTTTGGTTAAAAGCATCCCTAATGGTGAGTGCAGTCAGAAAATAGCATCATGGACCTATTTCAAAGGAGAGTCACACTTGCAGGTTTAATGTCTCAACAGCAGCCCAGCCCCTGAAGGTGAGGGGGGTGTGGGCTGTGCCTGCCAAACTGAAGCAGGAGCACAGGGGTGGGCACTGGGGCAAGCGGGCAGCAGAGGCAGCAGGCAGCGTGGGGGCAGATTAGGGGCTGCAGAGCAGGAATAGAAAGGTCAGAGGACCCTGTGAGCTTTGAGGAGAGGGTAATGACAGGGGAGAGACCCTTCACACATAGCCTAACCAACATCCTCCTTCACTCCTTCCCTTCCATCATGGGGTTCTTCCAGCTCCGCACTGCAGCCCCTACATGTATCCTTGTGCACCTTGGGCTGGCAGGATGAGGGCAACCAGAATGTGGGATGGGTGGGACATTTCTGCTCTGTCTGCCAGTCAGCAGGTTGCAAGTCCTTGACTTCCCTTGGCCTGGCAGGGAGACCAAGAGAAAAATTGCATCCACAGGTGTGGACTTTTCAGGGTCAGGGATCCAGTTCCTTTCTCCTCTGACCTGAGCAGAACAGATGATCAACCATTACCGACTTGGTCCATGCCTTTAGCATGGTCTGGACTCAGTACAAAGACCATAAACATTCATTAACTTCCCTGTCCAGCCTCCATGAAAAAAACCCCAACCACTGGAATAAGCCAATAATGCCGACTATGGCTTATGGAGAGGTAGCTTCCTCCCTCCCCTGTATATTTACATTTATTGTTCAAGTTAGTTTTGTAATTAAAATAGCATTAAAGATATTAAATATCCAGGCTTTCAAGTCCCAGACCTATTTTTATCCTCAAACTTGCAAGGAAAAAAAGATTTTTGCATGGAGGATGTTTCTATTCCCAGATGCAGAATCTCCATCCATTTCACTGTTTAATTCACGTGCATGCAAATGTAGGGATTGTGTAAGCCTTGGCAGAGGATGCTCTGGAAGTTGTACCCACTGCTGAACAATTGAAGTAACTAGGTTTCATGGAGCTTGGCAATCCCTTCCAAAGCTGCTGAATCTAGGCCAGGATTTAGGATAGACTTTTGTGGTGCTATTAGAAAGCATAGGTTGTGTGATGTTAGCCTGGGAGCTGGAGAGCAGAGCTACAGTCCTGCTTCTGTCCAGTGGCTTTAATAAAGAATCCCATTTATATTCATTACTGCAACCAAGTCCTGTCTCTAATCTATCGCAAGGGACACTACAGATATATTATTTCTTTGTAGTCTCAAAATGCTCAGATGGTTTTTAACCTTATTAAATCTAAACCCCTTAAATGTGCTTCTGAAGCAAAAGTTTTAGCAATAAGCCTTCCAAAAAGTGCAAGATTTACAAAGCAGATTTACAGCTATGTGGTGAGTTAAATAACATTTCTCTCAGCATATCCTTTGCCAAAATTAGAGGAAATTCCCTTCTTCAACTGAACAGAGAACATTAAGAATGTGTATTGTGTTGGTAGATCAGGTTGTTAGTGCTCTAAAAAGCAAGACAACAAAGTGTTAATCTGCCTAGATGAAGTTCTAATGGTTGTTGCATTTCAGGAAACAATAAAACTTTGTTTGAATTACAGAATGTTTCAAAGTCCTCAGCATTTCACATTTACTATGTGGGAATAAAATAACCTTCCAGAGTCTGTATCTCTGTTCTTTTAATAGAACCAAAAAACCCAATTCTTTCAAAAGCTTAAACCACAATCACATGTACTCTTCCTCCATGCAACTATGCGATTGTTCCTAAGCGTGCAGGTATTATCTTGGTGTTTACAAGAAAGGATTGGCCAGGGTGTTTCAGAGCCGCCGTGGTAGATGGCGTGGTACACATAGCAGTGTACTCCACACAGAAAAAGGCATACAGGTGCAGGAATTATAAGTATTAATGAATCTAAAACTAAAAGACAGAGCCTCCTAGTCATTATAGGTTTTTTTTTTTTTTTTTTTTTTGTTAGAAAATGATGTAAATAATCATTAGGTAAGTGAGAAAATTCAGTGTTACTAAAATAATATGCTGACAAACTTTTGCTGTATTCTGTAGTAACTAAGCAGACTATTTGGTTGCAGAAAAAGGAAGAAGTGCATAGACTGGACTTTGATTTCAGCATTTGGTAAACAGTATGAAAATGCAGATGTTTGTTCATTTTTCATCTACATTTTGGAGCCATATGTTTTCAGTCAAGTTTTGGAGACTTATTTTCTGAGCTAAGTGTATTTTTTAAACTATTATTTTAGATAGAGCCAGCTGGAAACTAAGGGGGAACTGCCCAAACCCACCTCTACACTTGTGGTACTTCATTTCACAATATCAGCATAAGAAAAATTCTATGAGAGAGTATAGAATTAGAACACAATCAATGGAGGAAGAAAAATGGCCTTAGGAACTCCAGTGTTAGCATCTCAGAGGCAGTGATTCCTCTTTTTGTATTCTAGGCACAAAGAGTTCCAGAGTGGACCCTTCTCCCAGCACCTGGACCTGGGATAGGACATGTATATTCTGGCGATTTGGCTGAATATGCCAGCAGAAAAATGAGCAGATCTACACTGTGAAATCCTGTAGCCAGATGTAACAGGAGAGCCAAATTGTCTGTCTCTAGGCAGAGCGGTACAAAACACAGTTGAGGGATATATTTTCCCCAGACAGAGAAAGCAAAAGTTGGATGAGCATTTTCTCCATCTGCCTGTTTTGGAAAATGGTGTTCAAGGTGACCAGGAAACACTTCAAAATAATGTTCAAGTGTTACTGCAGGCATTTCTATATGTTTTAAGTGCATATTCCTAAATGGGTGGATACTGCTTTTATATCATGACGTGTCCCCTAACAATGTGATGCTACTGTCAACAAAGTTGTGGATCTCATCAGTGCTATTCTCCATGTATTGGTGACTGGTAATTCCAGAGAGAAAGGATTTCCATGAGTCATGACGATTTATAAAATGAATCCATTCAAAGTACATTATATCTGTAACTTTTATATTAAGTAGAAATTTCTTAAATGCAGTGTGAAACTGATATTCAAATGGATTTGTGATAAGCATTTATATAAATATGAAGTGTTTACCAAAAGTAATTTACAGAAACTTTGTTGTTAGGTCTGTATTACTTTGAGGTTCTTTTATGTATTTTTAAAGCACTAGGTGTTAAAGTATCCACTTTTAAAATTGTATTCTGGGCTATAAGCTTTTAACTTGGAAGTAGACCCATCTGCAGTGAGGTCTGTATCACTTGAGAGAGAATCTTGTTCTAAATATGTATTGCCTTCAAAGCAATAGATATCGTCCTTGAAGTCTGGGTTTGTTGATACCTTCTCAAATACTTTGAAGAAGGAAGTCTCAGGGTGCATTTGCAAACTTGGCACTTGGCAGAAAAAGAATTGTGAAGGCACAAAGTAATGTAGTGTCAGGTTCTTGGTCTCGTTTCAGGTGATATCCCAAATGCATGAGGGGTAAAACTGCAGACTTGCACAGCAAATTATCAGTGGAAAACCAAGGATGCTGATTCATGTGTGACTTGCACAAAATCTGTAGGCATATCCAGCTGCCTTCAAGCAGAATTAATCTCTGGGGCGAAAGGCAGGGTGCATGTCTCTACTGGTCATACCCAGAGACAGATTTAGGCTGGTCCCAACTCCCCTCTGTTGGGATCTGTGCTCCCCAGGAGAGCCTGGTGGAACCTCGGGCTAGAAACCCCCTAATGTGCAGGCTCTGCTGTGGGGATTCCCTGTTGTAGGAGCCCTGCAGACACCAATCCCTGTCTTCTTTCTTGTGTGGAAACTTAGGAAAGGGTTGAAATATTTCTGAGGGAATTCTGCCAGATATTCCTGTATCTACATTTTTTGCTCACTCAAGGGGAGCAGTGGTAACCAATGTACTAAAAGTCTTCAAATGCTGACAAATACAATTTAGCTTTGAAGGCTGCCAGCAATTCTGTGGTAGTAAATCCCATTTGCAATCAAAGGGTGAGTCATTAGCCTTGACATTTGAGAAATGGAGATTACTATGAATTTATGAAAAAGGTTCCCTAAAATGTTTCCTTAGCAACTGCTGCTGAGGAACCTTGGGCATCTCTTGGGTCCCTAGGCTCAGAAAAGCCGGCAGCGGTGGAGCAGATGGTTTCCTATCCACTTGCTGTATGTAGTGCTGGGGGTTTGCTATCCCTTTCCACTCAAGTTTTGTCTAAGTGAGGAAAAATGGTGTTTCCCTTATGTTAAGTTATCTTTACTGAGCTGTTTTAATGCAGCTGAAACTACTGCAATGGGCATAGCTTATTATACAACACAGGGGGTTGAACCATGTCTTACACAGGGCTAGAAGCAGTTTAGTCAATTCCAAACATGACTCCAAGAGAAGTAACATGACAGCTCGTTACCCCCAGATCAAGCATAAAATTTTATTTTAAAAGGGTTTTGTTAAAAAAAGAATTAGAGGAAGCTATTGGTTTTCCAACTGTCCTCTGCTTCTGAAATGCTCTTAAGTCCTCTACTCAACCTTTTCCTTACAGCCAGGAGTTTTTCTTTTAGGTGAAGAAGACTGATTAATGAAGACCTTGCATCTATAAGGAAATGACAGAATATTTCTTGACCTGCTGCAAAATCACAACTATCGACAATATTATATATTTTATAACTAAGTCTGCTAATTTACTTTGGTTAAGTTCAGATAAAATTAGTTTTCTCATAGTTTTCATGAATAGGAGTCTTGTCTGGCTGCCACATCAGCAAAAAAAGGTGAGAGACCTCAGGGTGAGCATGTGGGAAGGTGGTAATGAAGGAGAGGGAATGAGGGCATGTGGAGAGCTTGGGTGCTTCTTGGAAAGGCAAAAGAGGTATTGGTTGGATGTAGCAGGCACAGGTTACAGAGAAGGAGATGTCTCTTGACTATGTTATAACAACACCTGTGCCTTGCCTCTGTCAGGTAGGCTATAAAACTAGAGAAAAATCCCAAGAGAAGCTGGATGATTGCAAAGCCACGAAGGCATACCTTTATCTCATGGCATCTGTACAGAGTGCTGCAGATGGCTTCTTCTGGACCTAGGGGTCAGGTCTTATGGAAGAAATGTGCAGCCGTCTGACTAGCACATACTGTATGCTTTCTTTTTGCCGGATTAAATTTATTTCTTTACTAAAGTAAATTATAATTTTCTGTTTCCAGCAGCCAATATTCTATTTGCATGATTTCCTGTGGTGACAACATCTCATGATTTTCATGCATATGTGTTTTTTTTTCCCCCCCCAGGATTTTCCAAATCTAAGAGCAATAAAACACCTAACAGCTCCTAAGGAAAAGATATTACTACAGGAAAAACCTACAATACAAATATGGACACAAGTAATTTACATGTTTCTTAGCAGTTCTACTACAGAATATTTGCAGGAGAGCAGTTTAATTTCATGATATTTTTACAAAAAACTCAGAGATTCTTATTTTTTTCAAATGAAAAGAAGCTCTTCTTTTTTTTCTCCTCTATGAAACAAGACACTCCCTATCTTTCTATTGCTCCTATGCTGTATATCCACTGAGAACAGCCTGTCATTCTACAAACTCTCATGTATTTTACAGAGTCAACATTGCTATTCATCTCATACAACTGCAGCCAATCTTGGCTGCCAGGTGAAACGCAATGTTGAAACAGAGAAGCAGCCTCAAAGAAATACAAGCTCTTAAACCTTGAATGGCTTTGTGGATCAAAAATGCCATTTTGAATTACACCTGGAAATGAAGTAGAGAGCAGCGAAGTCCCCGGAGCGCGGGTGCAACCGCGGGAAGGAGGAGCGGTGCCTGAGCACACAGTCCCACCCTCGCCTGCTGGGTATCCTGCAGGTCGGCTCTGGGCGCATCGGTTATGATTGGGAGCAGCTGCAAGCTGAGCCCAGTGCAGCGCTCCCAATACGTTCCAGATGATGAATATGATGCAGACTTACTGGAAGAAAAATATATTTCTGGAGAGAAAAAACAATTACTTCTCAAAGCAAGACAATGAAGCTGAACCGATGCTACGTGGGCATAAAACAGAATAGAACTTTTGGGCAATGGCTTTAACTTCTAATAAATCACCCACCTGGAGATCCTTTTGCAGAGTGAGTTTGGGTGTATCAGAACCAAAATATTTTCAGAGTTACATAAAGTTGAAAAATTATGCATTTCATCCTTGATTTCTCCTCAAAGGGACAGATACTTTGTTGTGTCATAACCTCCGAATTCCACATTAGCAGAAAGGTGCCTTTGCCACTCCAAACAACACATGGGCTGTTTCACGGAAGTTATGCAAAAAGACTTGGAAACGTCACTTGATACAGTGGGTTTCACTGGCTGAGTCTTCAGAGTGGACTTGAAAGAAATTTGCAAAAACATGTCAAAAGTTAAGTGGTGAAAATCAGCTTAAATGCCTAATTTTAATTTTGTTTGTGCTCTTTGTTGTTTCATTGTGGGGGGAGGGAAGAAGCTGTCTTTTTCTCCCTGTCCTTTCATTTTTTTGGGGAGAAAATGGATGTTGGTGAAAAGAAGAGAGCTCTGGCAGGGAATGGGAAGAGGTTGTTTATTCTGTTTTGTTTTCTTTAGAAAGGGGTAACTCTCCTAAGACTCGTGATGATCCAGTTAAAGGGGGACTCGGGGGAGGCGAAGAGAAAAGAAAACTAATAATCAGCCTCTAAATGACAAGTTTTCTCTTGAACAAAAGAGCAACAGGAGGCAGTGCAGGCGGGGGGCCAGTGCCCAGGGGTAACGTTGCCAAAACAATGGCTGGAGAATGTGTGCAGCTTTTGCCACTCCAGAAGCTGCTGCCCCGATGCCTTTACTGATGGACTGGAAGGATCAAACCTGATCCAGCGCTGGTCAACGTGTGCTGCCACTTCTGGAGTCCTCCAAAGAAGAGGCAATGATTGACTGTGGGTAACACAAGCGAGAATAGAAGGACTGTAAAAGAATCCCCCCCAGTTCTGAATGACAGGTATGATTGAACAGCCCCAGCCCATACAGCAGAACCCCTGCCAGCAAAAGGGCTAAAGGTGGGGTTTAAAGTGACTTCGATTAAAGATGGAGACTGCTTGGCAATGTCTGTGCTTCTCTTGCATTTGGTTAACTGTCTGCTGGATAAACTGAAACGAGATGATTTTAAACTATTACAAGTGTTCACACAGAAGTTCATTCTGGTTTAGACTAAATTGGTTTTAATTTAAATTCATGTAACTTCTGTGTGGATGAGGCCTATGGCTTGCCATTTTGCAGCAATGGTGAATTTATAGCATATGTGCTCCAAATGGACTATCATGCAAATTCTCTTGGTATTTGCTCCAAGTCCAGTTCCAGCTGTCGGTGGAGATGGAGGAGCAGAATAGCCGGCTCACATGGCCTCCCATGTAATGCAGATTGGATCTATTGTCAGTCAGATGGACTGGTGGTGTGGGAGCAGTGTGAAGCCAGTTTTTTCACTACATGGTGTGTAAAGCAATGAGGCAGACAAAAGCTGGATTTAAATTAGGGAATATTTCTGCCAAATTTCATTCTCTGAAGCAGAGAAATAAAACATTTAATGTGTCTGGCAATGTTTATTCTGTGTACAATGTTCTAGCTGATCATAAAAGAAAAGCTATATCTGAACATTACCTAGAAACTTCATCATATTCTGAGGAGATGAGAGAACATGATTCCATCATGATCTGAAAAAGTGTTAGACTGAGAAAGTGGATGCAGTTTGACAAGAAAACAAGATGACAAGAGAAAAAGGAAATAAAAGATTTTTTTCCATTAGGTAAGAATTACCACTTACAATCACAGCAAAATCTTCTCTGCCAGGAAGGCTCCATTTTGAAAGTCCTTGGTGTCCTCAATGTCTTGCTAATGGCCAGAGGCTTCCCACTTTGACTTTTTGCTGTGTATTCAATGGGAAGCAAGATCTGAAGGGCTGGAAAATGTAAGTGCTGCTCATGCAGTAATTGCATGTGCATGAAAATAGAAGAATTTCTTGCCTTTGCACAGTAGGTATCTATGCTGATAAGTAGGTAATAACTCTCATTACATGTATATTGGCCCATTGAAAATTTGGCCCTGAATTCTACTGGCGAAGTTCAGCTTGTATTTTCCATGACTTTTACACTGTATCTTCTTAGAGGTTTGTCTTGAATCATCTATTACCCTGAAAGAAATAGAAGACAGTGTTAAAAAGTTAAAAAGTTTCTAAAGAAACAATACTAGACCATTTTTAATTCCAAATGATTGAAAGAGCAAGTATTAGCTAATATGAATGAACACATAGTTGTGCAATCCAAGTAACAGAATGTCAAGAATAACAACTTTGTAACTAGATTTGGAAAAATGCTTTCCTTTTTTTTTTTTTTCATAATAAATATGGTGTGGGTAGTCAAAAAGACCATTTTAAAAATGCTGTAATGTGTTTTTATTTCTACTGGATCAAAACAGCACTTGCTTCTTGAAATTAAATGGAATCTGATTGAGGTTCCGTCCTTTCAGAGACTTGTCTTATGTAAGGTAATGCATTGACTACCCTATTGATATTGTAATTTTTCTAATATACATAGAAATTCTCATATTGCAAGTTGCTGAGGCCCTTGATACTTCACAAATTTGGGATCATTAAGAATGCTTTCCATGTCAGAACTATACTAATTGTGACTGTGTTGATGACATCCACCATTCTACTTAAATTGAAAATCGCTGCTTACTAAAGAAGTTGGACTCTGAGCTTAAGTCCTTGGTGACTGATTTGATTAGTCCATTTGAGTGAGAATAGGGCAACACAGGGGCTATGTTAATGGAACTTAAACAATAGGCCATCACTAATCAGAGACCTCAAGGTTGAAGTGAGGTTAATTGTTATGCGGGTGGTATTTGAAAAGAAGTGTTGACTAGTGTAATGCACTATGGGACTGTAGCATTTGAACATGCAGCCCTAAGGCCAGAGGTTTTGTTTAGTTTCCCAATGAAATTTAAAGCTACATTATGTACATCTCTAAACAACGGCCTATATGCTACTGCCTTTTGATACATCACAAGAGCAACTGCTAATTGATAACAGAAATGAGCCCCCAGGCACGAAGTTCAGATCCAAATCTGGTGCTGGATTTAAATCCCTTTCTAAACTTGGTGAGGTGGGAATTGATTGAGTTTTGATTAAGCCCTTCATGAAATACACTTACAAGATTCAAATGACTGCTCCTGCCCCCTAAAGTTTAGAAAATTCTAAATTCAGTTTCAGTTTAGTTCTAGAGTGCACATTTGGTGGAAACACATGAGCCAACAACTACAATGTCAATGCAAAAACGTTTTGGCATAATTGAGAAAAACTGTTATTGGTAATGCTGTGCAGACATGGATTTATATCTCAGTATGAATGGCAGGTGTTTTAGCTAGTTTTCTGAGGAAATGCAGCTTGTGTGATAATACTGGTCTTTCATCTATCCAGAAACTGTGAACCTGTAGAGACAGAAGTCTCAAACTTTGTGAAAATAGCCTTAGAAAAGACAGAGTTTGTTATTATCCAGCTGAAAGGGAGGCTGCAGACTTGGCAAATTTTAGATGTAACATATACATTACATGAGCCTGCAATTCAGTGCAATAGAAACAGATCTTGTAAACTGGATTGATACGTGCTTAGGCTCCTTACAACTTCACTTCATGTGGTTCACAGGACTTATTTTTAATTAAATAGCGTTTGGACCTCTGGGTTGAACGCCTCCACTGCACATGTGATGTACAACTTTCAGTAAGGGATGTGTTAGCTGTGCAATGGAAGACTGGCTGATGGTGCAGTCCTCATGGTTGTTTCTCAAGTACCATTTTGGTGGTGGAGTAGAGCTATAGGCTTAGTTTTCTCCATTTTCTCTGAAAGAATCTGGTTTGCAACCACAGACTACTGGACGAAGCCCCTCTGGTGTGAATGCTTTCAAGAAAATGAATGAGACAAGAAAGGAAACCAGCCAAACTGGGCAGGGGAGGGGAGGTGAGGGAAGTGGAACAACTCCAAAATAAGTAAAAAATAAATATGATTATTGTTTCTTCCAAAATATGGAAAATAATGACAAAGACAAGGGGGTAAGAGGTGGTACAGGTGGAAACAAGAGACTTTTCCCCTCTCTTCCTATCAATCAACCATTGTTTTTCAGAATGCAATTTTTTTTAGGAAGACTAATTTTCCATTTTTGTGGATGTAGAGTGGTACAGGAGCAGGGGCAGGGAGAATGTGCAGGCACACATAAAAATCTAGTATGAGCATGGGAAACATAAGGACATTTTAACACAATCACATATGGAATTTACAAGGTCCTAAGTCATGAATAAGTGCCTTATTCACAGGAAGCCAATATTTTGATGTATTCCCATGGCAGAAACAAAATGATGGGCAAGAAATGGATAGACACATAATACACACTCCAGTTGTCCTTTGCAGTCAGTGCCTTTCCCTAAAAAGAATCCTTTCTCTATTTTCATTTCTTCTATCTAAATAATCAGTCCTCCCAAGCATACCCAATATTAGCAAAGTCTTTCCAATGTGATCAGAGGAGTCACTGGGTGCTGTAGATAGAACAGCTGGGGGCCTTACAAAAACCAGTGATTCAAAGTATTTTAGCATAGTATACCACACACCAAATGACTACTTAAATGAAAGTTTAATTGCAACCCCTAGGGAAGGATGGAGGAAGGGTCAAACTGTTAGACACATGTGCTTTGTTCTTTGTAACAAAAGCCTTTGAGTGTAAGTAAATGAACTCTGAAAAATAAAATGAAATTGTGTTTTGATGTTTGGGATATTGACTATATGGGAGCAGGGGCACACAAAAGGAAACAAAGAACAAGTTTAAGGAAAAGCAGTTTGTTATCTACTGCACCATGTATATTTCCTTTAAAAATCCCAGCAGTGTTCAAACTACCTGCTTATATTGTACTCTGGGCAAATTCAGGGCTCAGGGTAAACTTGGCAGGGATTTGTTTACTTGCCTGTTTGTTAATGCAGCTATTGCAATGTTTAAAAAAAATCACATGTTTTGGGTAAGTAGTGTCTAAATCTCCACACTTCCACTAGGATAGAATGTGCTTAGAGCTGTACAGATGCAGAAATAGAGTCCTGCTCTCAAAGAGCTGAATGTTCACAAAAGGACCCAGCAGCCGACAGGTGGTTGCAGACTGGTTTTCTCAACGAGCACCCAGCCCAGCCAAGCGTGCCCTACTGAAGAGTTGTCCATTGAAGTCAAATGAGAGTATTTTCAAGTTCAAATGAGCTTGAAAATTGCAAGGGACATTTCTCACTGTGTGGAGGCACTTCCTTTCTGAAAAAAAAAAAAGAAAAAAAAAGAGAGCAGAACTGAATCCTCTGCTTCCAGAAGACATGAAATTCTTCTCCCCCGTATAAGGCAGGTGGTAAGAGGAATGAGGAGGAAATGTGTGTGGCAGAACAGGTGGCTTGTTCTCATTGGGATTAAATCTTTCAGGTCCACCTTTTACTCTGGAAACCATCCTTGCTTTCCATTCACACAGCCTCAGGGTGAGTCTGTCTTCCTTCTCTCTGTTGTGCTGTAAATTATCAATTATTCTAAATGTCTTTAGTGTTGGAGTTTCCTCCACACCTTTTCATTCTGCCCATCAGTCACTGAGCTGACTTACAAGTCATGGGGGCATTCAGGAGGACTTAGATGAGCTTGGTTATCCAATCAAGTGCCACTAATTGAACAACTATGGAGATGCCAATTACATCTGTTTGGAAAGTATTCTGAATTCCAGTCCCTCTATTTATGCAGTTCCATTCCTTTGGCTTTAAAGATGTATACAAACAAGTGTTATCCATGGCAACTAGTGGAATAAATAGACTTTTTCTGGAACTATGAACTTTCTCAACTTTATTACCCACAACAGCTACAATGCCAGAGCTTGAATTCAGAAAGCCCTCCATAAATAAGAAATACTTATGGCTACCCTCTCTAGGGCTCCCTTATTTTAAGTGAAAAATTTGGGTTCTAAGTTTCTGTTCCAGCAGTTTTACCACTTTTCCCCTGGCAATGAGTGAGGTAGGAGCCATCTGTCATTGTTATGCACCATGGCTGTTTTCACATCATTCCAGCCTTTAATCTCACTCAGCATTCAGATCTGGGAATACTTGCTTTCCATTTCCATTTCCATCTCTTTGCCAGGAAAGGTTCTTGGAGTTGTCAATTCACTATCTAGATCCATCTCATTACACTGTGACCTCCAGCCTCAGCCAAAACTCCCATGGGATTCGGGGGGAGATCTGATAGTGCTGAAAAACTACATGGCTGGGCCCATGTGCTCATGCTGGAAAGGGTGACAAAGGAGGCATTACTTTAACACAGTTACATAAAAGAGAAACACTGTAGCGTATATTAACCATGCCAAAAGTTGTGGTCCTCTTTCTACATTGTTCTCTTTTGCAAAAAGCTTCAAAAGACATTAATTTAAATGTTACACACATCAGAAGTTTATTTAAGGATTTACTATAATTTGGGGATAATCAAAACTTTCAGTAGTGTTACATCTTTTAAAAAACAACAGTAACTTAAGAAAGATCTTTCTGATTCACAACTGATCTCCATGTTTCCTCAGCACACCACTCACCACAGCTTTGATTCATTGTCCAATGTCAGTAAAAGCTTTCAGATGTTTAACTAACTAAATATAAAAAAATTTCTCTCTGATCTAGGTACCTTTTGTGAGGCTGGTTTCAGCTAAATCATCTTATTTTTATACCAAAGCAACACAAGCCCAGTAATGAAATAATTTTTATCTGCTGAACTGTATTTGAAGTTACTTTCTTCTGTCTCATCTGTCTGTTTCCAGGTAGTACAAACCCCCCCACACTAAACTAAGCAAGCCAAGTTTAAAAATCCCCCCAAAACTACAGAGCGCACTCTGTATGATGATTTAGGGTTTTCAAATCAGCCTTCAAAGATACTATTTATATCCCCACATTGCAATCTGCAAATTAAACAAATTTTCCCCGAGGTGAAGTAAACTTACACTGGACAGCAGACATTGCTAAACACACCAGTGTGCCTGCTATATGGCCAGAGTGTTTATTCAACAGAAGCTTGGACGACAGCCACCACATCAATGTCACAGCCTCTCAGCACATGTGAAGAAAATACATGTGATACATAGCAAATTAGGTGTCCTGCTCTAGAAGGAGTGGAATGGGATTGATTTGCCACTTTTAGCAATGCTCTTTTACTGTCAGCTTGGCTTTGAGAAAAGCATTAAAGATTCTTGTCACAGATGTTTCTTTCATAAACTGTTGTGGGAGAATGACATTCTGCAAAAATGGTTTACTACTCTGCTTTCTTCTCCTGGGAAAACAAAGTGCGCTAGTCAGCCCAGCCAAATGGGCTCAAGGAACGCTCTTCAGTTATACCACAATAGCATTAAGGATCATGACATTTACAGAGCTGATCTTAGAAGCTCTCTTGGCAAATGTACAGTGTAGAGGTATTTATCCAAAGTGTGTGCCATTGAGGTTTTTTTTTGTTTTGTTTTGTTTTGCATTAGTTCAGTGGGGTAAAATTGGCCGGTTGGGTGTTCAAAACAGAGCAGATAAAAAGGACTGAGCTTACACACCGTGTATTAAGTGAATGGTTCACACTGCATTTGAGTAATTAATCACCTTTAAACAAAACAGGAAAAAAAAAGTGGAAAGGGAAAAAGAGGGAAATCTACTACAGTAGTTAACATATGAAGCCTCATTTGTGTTTACTCGAAGTTACTGGGTTGCATAAAATGTAGTTTTGAGGTGAAATCACTTTTTAGATCACAGAGTAAGTCTTTGATCAAGGAAGCATAATTTTAATTGCTTACATCTAGCTGAGAGAGATGGGAGAAGGGAAAGACAATTAATCTATTATTTTTAGGCCATAAACTTTACTTGAAAACATTTTGAAAATGCAAATTTTCTTACTAAAAGTCAAAAGGTTTTGTATGAGCATTTGCCATGCTGTAAGAAAGAGTTACTATAGCAACAGCAACATCATTTAGAATCTATGACTTTTAAAGCACATTCCGGAGAGAAGAAGTTATCCACATGTCACATTAATTTTCATACTTTATATAAAGTTAAATAAGCAAAAAATTCCTATGATGTCTAGGTTTTTCTCATTTTAAAATGTTTACTTAAAGCAATATTTTTTCTATATGCAGGCCTATATTTGCAGAATAGTTTAAAATCTAAGATTTTGGTGTTTCAAATGCACCCCTTGTTGTCCTCCATACACCTCTCCGAACTAATTCCTGCTAGAATAAAACACTACTAAGGGAATATGAAAGAAATGCCAAATTTGCTGTGATTGTGAGCAGGATAAGTATTTTGCAGAAAGGAACATCTTTTTGTGTTTGAACAGCATCTAGCACAAACCTCAACATGTGATCCTTGGCTGCCCAGAAATGCTGCTGACGGATGTTGCTGCAATGGGTGTGCAGGGGGAGAGGGAGCAGCTCCTCTGCTTCTCTTTTCCTGGAGCAGTGCTTAAATAACATCATTATTAATAGTACCATTAATAATGGTACCAATGGTGCATGAGGCTGGATATATAAAGAAATGTTTACTGAAATAAGGGTGTCATTTTGGCAACAGCAAAAGAAATCTATGTTAACTGCAGGCCTAGCTGTGTGCTGTAGAGGTTTAGTGCAGTGTTGTGCAAGTGTGTAATGAGTTGATGAGGCTTGGTTTTGCCAGTAAGACAGCTTAGCACACATCCATTAAATAAAAAGGCTTAAGCAAAGGTGATTCAGAGTTTGCAGAAGTGAAAAATTACTGGATTTACTACCCCACCAGGTAGAAATCTCAAAGGAACCTCACTGTATTCCAGCTTCCAGTGCTGTACAGGCCTCCATTACCAGCTCTCTCAAAGAGTATCTTTCTTTCTATGAGCTGATGTGGTTTGTCGTGTTTTTAAAGGTACTGTCTGGTGTCCTAGAAATAAGACAGTAAGAGACCAATTTTATTTAATTTGAAGCTGTGACCATGTGGTCCTGTCATTATGAACACAGTTATACTGAAAATATATGTTTTAGTTTCTAAGCTGGCTTGATTCCCAGATTGCAATGTGGTAAGACTTTTGATTTGAGATATTAATCAAATGACAAGAATTTCATGCAAGATTTGCTTCTATAAAGGGCCCATGTAATCTATATCTTTCTTTTCTACACTATTAATGTATTCAGGGGAGCATTTTTTTCTTTTTCTCCATCTAAATGTCAACAAGTCTGATTAAGTGTAAGCAAGAAATCAGTGTTCCTTCTTCAGTAGTATCTCAGTGCAGAGAGGACTTTCCAGAGAAGACAGTGTCATCAATTTTAGACAGACTGTTCCCCAAAACCAACATTTCTGGAATTCTGTGGTAGCTCAAGACTGACTTTCTGACTGGGGGAAGGATAATTCCCTGGCTGTAGCCCACAAAACATACCCTTGGTGAAAGTATTCCCCAGCCAGAAAATCAGTCCATAACCACTTGTGAAATAGTTTCAGTGCACACTGACATAGCTCCTGGGGATGAACAGCAAACAATAGCCTGCATCCTCCCCATGTCTGCACGGGGGGAGAAAGAGTAAAGTGAGCGTGTTCAGTACTCATGACACACACACGCATGAGATGGCAGCTGACAGTATCTGACAAGCTGCAGTCACAAGTACCCCCCAGCACATTGATCAGGTCCTGTGTGACTTTGCCATGTGAGGACAGACACCACAACTCCCCAGCTTGTGAGCTGGGTGTACCTGATGTCACATGTGGCACCAGGTGCCTACTTTTGGGCTCTACCCCGTCACCTGAGCATGGGGCATGGGACCTTTAATAAAAAAATTCCCAGTGAAGTGCTGGTCAAAATATGTTCCATGTGTTTCTCTAGAAAAAAAATAAAGTGAAAAGGATAAGTCTAGAGGCTACTGAGCAGACCTATTTGGTGACATGAAAGCCATTAGCTGTATTTCTCCATGAACATCAGGAGTAACACCAGACAACAAAAAAACCCAAGCAACAAAATGCTAACATACTGCTGTTGACAAACATGTAAGGAACTGGATCCCAATTCAGAAGTCCTTCTCCTTACCTCATTTTTTGATTTTATATACACCGCTATTTCCTCCAAAAATGTGGGGCTATCTGTCTTAAAATGTTCTTGAAAGGATTTTGTTAAATTTGTGATACAACACAGACACTGTCTGAAATTCCTTTCTTGGTGCTGCTATTTTTTCAGGTAACAAAAAGGGGGAGAAAACAGTTATTTAAAGACTTTTGAATTATGTCACCACTGAAAATAGTGTGGGAGCATCTAAAATAATCTCAATAATAATATCTGTCTGGTTGCTTTGCTTTTATTAGTTTATTCCATATCACCATTTTGTCTTAAGATTTATATTTGGTTAGCACTTAACATAACACACGATGTTGATAAAAAATTTTGATCCTTCATTTAGAAAGAATGGGGCCTAGTTTTAAATAAAGTAAAATGAAATCTGCAAAAACATTGAAAATATCCACAGATGTTGTAAATTGTCTTTAATGAAGTTCATAAACTTGAATTAAAGTCCCAAGTGGCTGCGTAGTTTGAATACAGTCATCCCTCTTTCTGTCTCTAAATGCTTATTTAGGCAGGATTTTCCTGAAGGTAATATTCCGGAACAAATATTCTCTAGCTGAAGGCCCAAATTCTCACCTATCGGCCTGAAGATCATGCCTTGTAACCAATTACTCATTATTAGATGTTAATTGTTTATTAATTTTCACAACTTCTCTTCTTGCAGTCTGTCTACACAAACAGCAGAATGTGAATTTAAAAAAAATACGTGATGAAACAGATACAAATACCAGGGGGTTGAACTTTGAAAGCTATGTGGTTGTTTACATATTTACTGCTGAGTCAGTGAAGAAGAGACTAGGGGAGAAATCACCTGTGCATAAATTTTCTTTCAAAACAGAAAGAAAAAGGGATAAACACAGCTGATAAATTGTTCACAATGAATGATGTAATATACATCTACCTCAATTTGTATTAACTTCTGTGTTAATGGAACCAGATTTCAGGTCCTTGTGTCAGTATGTGTGCCTTTTGCTTTCCATAAAGCACTACATAGCTGTTGAGTCTAATGCTAGCTGGAAAACTAGCATAAAGTCATAAATGATAGACATCTATATTGTAATGAAAAGGTCCAACCAATTGATGAGTGGGCATAGTGCCATTCAAGCAGATGGGTCTGAACAGCAGCAGCCAAAACATCAAGTAAGTCCATCAAATGGAGATGTTGAGGCTGGGTACATTTCACAGCCAGGAACATCGAATGTTAAGACTGTGTAATTAGCAGAATATGACACTATTAAACCAGCTCTGAGCTAGATTAATTCTGAAAAATCTAATAAATACCTTCCACATTATGGAAAGGAGAGCCTGAAAAGATGCCCGCCTTTACTAGGGTATGACAGATGGAAGTCAGGATTTCCAAGCTGGGAGTTTGAGGTTTCCCTTTCAAGCAGATTCATAGCACAGTGCTGTATTTAGGTATTTTCAAGGCTACAGAAGGGCAAACCATTGCTTGCCTAAAATGAATGGCATGCTACTGCTATGGAAGAGGCTGCTTTCCACAGGAAGGTCCCACCTAACAAGAACAAAGCTCTTCTCCCTGGCTAGTCCTTGCAGAGTAGCATAGTGTCTGAACACAGCTTTTAGTGATTAAAAGTTAATTTACTATACATCATAATTTAGTCATCCAATAAGAGAGTTAAAACAAGAAAATGTGACTTTAACTAAATGAATTGTGAAGATTATATCTGATAAACCCTACAGGAATTCAAATTACATTTCAATTCCATAAATTTGCTGCCCCAGAAACTGTGAATTACTCTGATTTTCTAACACAAAACATATTTTCTTTGAGATTAATGGGAAATGTGCATTGTTTATAATAACTCAGATTTCATAAATTAGCAGTGATCATATTCTGGTTTCTATTTGCATGCCTAGATTTTGTGCCTCCCAGGGACACAGAGAAAGCTACTGCTCAGATACCAGCTAAAATGACCAAGAGATGCACAGTTGCTTTGCAAGTGCCACCCTGGCAGGGTTCTTTCTTGAAATGGGAGCTTTTAACTTTGCTTGTGGCACAAGAGGAGCTTTCCTGGAGAGGCACTAGGAAGCCCAGTCTGAATGATATCTCCCTGTTACACTGTCTATTGCCTAGCAATAAATCCCAAGGCCTTAATGAGTGAGTTATAGTGAGACCCTATGGAAAATCACATGAGCAGTTAACTGAACAGTACTTTGAAGAAGAAATTTAGTGCCCTGAGAGTGTATTGGTCAAGCTGGAGGAACCAGAGCTTTTTGTGCAGTCACAGCTTCACCATTGTTGGAATAGCTGAGGCATGATGGAGAAGTTGCATAGGTGCAGTGATGTGATGGATGCTCACAAGCCCTTCAGAACGAGCACCAGGCCAGGGGTTTGCCTTGATGAGAAGCAATGTGTCAGATGAAAGGACATCCTCTGTGGGATGGGCATCATGGGTGCCATCATGCTGGTAGTGAGTTGCAGACCAAATGGTCACGGTAAAGTTGTGAATCGAGCCTCCTTTAAACAAGTCATGGGAGTCTTTGTATCCCAGATTCTGGTTCTTAGGACTGACTTCAAGCTTCATGACATCTGATGGAAAGCTGATGGTCAGATTTCTGGAGGGTGTCAGGGATCACTCAGTACAAGGAAAAATCTATTACCTTCTGAGAACAGTTAACCATTGGAACAGATTGACCAGAGGTGGTGTGGTCCCAGGATGTTTCCCAAATATGTCTGGAAAAAATCCTGAGGCAACCTGGTAACTGATACTTCTTTGAGCTTGGATGTGGACTAGAGACCTCCTGATGTCCCTTTCAGCTGATGTCCCTTTGCAGTCTGAATTACTCAGTTTTAAATTTTAATGCTGCAATAAGGGTGGTGGACCCTGTCTGTGTGCAGTGGATCATGTATTTCAGCAGGGCTGAGACAAGGTCATGGCAGACCATGAGCTCAGAGTGCAAACCCCCTTGGCAGCTATCCTGCTGTGTGTGTGATATGGCCAAGATAGCCAGCAAGAAGGATTTATGTCAGGCCTTGCTGCTGAGTTTTGAAGATGTATGGTAGGTATAGTAACACACGAGTGTGAGTGTGTGGCACGAGGGTGTGGAAGTGCAGGTCAAAATCCAACATTTTCTACAAATCCAGGAGATCTTTGTGGCGCTACATGGAAAGAAAAGAGGTCTCAGGCAGTCTGAGATATAGAGCAGACCTCCTTTTCCCTCTTACAGAAAGTGTCCTCTGGCTAGACTGTAGCCAAAAACAGAAGATGAGTCTTCAAGAGGCTTATTGCAATGAATGCTTGTTCTGGCTGCCCAGAGAAGTTGCCAAAGAGTGAGGGACATGAGATACAGTGAGAAATAAAAAGGCATAATCACAGAGAACAGCAGCAGAAAACAAAAAACAAACAAACAAAAAACCCAAAAAGCAAACAAAACCCCAAACTAAACAAAAAAACCCCCCCAAAATAAAAGAAGTTTATTCCTCTTTATGTTTTAATGCCTTCTTCCTCCACCCCGAACATTTATGTATATCCTTAGTCATTTAATAGGCTTATAATGTCACCATGGGAAAGCAAGATGATATAGCCACAGTGCACATTAATAGACCACTAATCACAGAGCAGCAAGAGTTTGGTTGACCTGAGGATATTCCAGCAAATGGTGAATATTTACATTTTCCCTTATTTGTTAGGCATTATGTTCAGATGTAATTTTCAGAAGCAAAAGCCAAATCCTGGTCTGGCCCTAGATGACCTGTTGAAAATAAAAAGGCTGCTCTCAAAGGTGGTTTACAATTTAAGGTGGGATATGACAAAAACAAACCTAGCACAGCATGGTGCAGTCTTTATGGATGATGGTATGTTAATATTAGTTTTTTTAGAAACTGGAAGCTTGAGAAACCACAGAAAATAGATTTCTTTTTTTTAAAATTTACACTTTACTTAATTTTACATTGCTTAATTTGAACTACTTTGTGGGTGGAGCTGAGGTGGTAAGGGTAAACCACTCTTAATTTTTTCACCCACTAAACCAATCTAACACATCCTGACAAAAGCATAGTATCATTACTGTAACCATATTTAAGGACATTTAACCTTTGGCTTTCTATTTCACAACCTACCCTAGGTGTAGTGATATTTTCATAGTATCATGTTACCCAAGTTTATTTTCTTAATATCTGTAAAGCTTCATCCCATCCATTGGAAGTTATGCTAATCATGTGGCTTCTTCAAAAAAATGTTTTAGCTGAGTTTTGTGAAGGAGACCAAATAAGGCAGAAAACTAATTCAGAGAAATTTGGAGAAAAGGGAAAACTAATACTAAAAAGACTAAATATATAACATATTCAAGATTGCCTTAGCAAGTGTACTTGGAACAACTTTGGTGTTTGGCAGAGTGATATATTTTTTCAACTGAAACGTTGGTAAAGCCAGCTTTTATTTTGAATAATCAAGATGCAAGACTAAACCCCACAGTTTCAGCCTTCTCAAGATCATAGTTTTCAAAAGGTGGCCTAAGGTCTTCTCTGTTAGACTGTCACACTTCTCTTGAAATCAGCAATGGTGCTTCTACACAGACTGTTTAATACCTGGGTTGTGAAAAAGTAGCATTGCCCTTCATTTTTTTTTCATTGAAAAAATATCTTTCTGCAGGATGCAAGTCATGTCACTTGTTGATCTTTGTGGGTTTGGGAGGATTACCTTACAGCTACAGTCATGGCACCTGGCTGTAGCCCTGGGGGCTGCCCCAGGGTTAAAACCACTGTACTGCTTTGGTTTGCTTACCCCTGCCTTGGCCTCCCTCTGGCTCACCTGCCTTGCCAAAATGTGCTCTTCAGGACACAGCTACTTGTAATGACACAGCAACGTCTCCTCAAAGGCTGTCTTTTGTAAATATTTAGCCACAAGCACACATAGCTGCTCTATCACTTCAGTCTTTAACACAGAAAGTGCCTGGTTTGTATTAATGGACCTACAACAAGCATGAAGTATTGTATGAGCAGAGAAACTGTTTTCTGTGTCTGTCTTATTATTTCATTTGTGCTAAATAAGAATAGCTTTAGCAGATGAGTTATTCATATGAAGGTTGGAAGAAACATCACTTTTAGTTCCAGAACCCCTGCAGATATTCACGAATTTTACCAAAATATTTTTGTAGATTCCTATTGTTTTTTTACTTAAAAATATGGCAGAACTGAATGAAATGGATAGGTCTCTTTCAAAAATAAAAAAAAATCAATTTCATTGCCCAGCATGTAACATTTTTCTCTGTGTTTCAAATATGCTGTAAAACTAGATCTCCATGTCTTTTTAATAGAGAAACTTAGCACTTTGAAAAATCACAATAAAATATGAGAAGACTGTTGATGATTCAGCTTTCCATAGTTATATTATTATGATATTTTTCTACTTTGTTTGCATTGTTTTGTTTTCAGCAAGTTTTGCTTTAACTGCAGAGAAAATACAGGCTCTCCAGAATTAAATTGTGCTTTAAATCAAATATGGAATAAAAGCCACATATACAAGGATGTAGGTATAGATGGCTGTTAAGCAGATAAATCCCTTCTGCCTTATGTGGTCCAGAGCTTCAGGCCAGGATGACTTTACATTTCCTGTAAAGGTTATTTAGGCTTACTAACACTTTTATCTGAGATCTGATATATCTCCTAACAGGAAACAGCAACAAGCAGGGAGAAAAACTCCCGAAATTATTGATTTCCTTTGTTGTATACTCTGCTATAGGAACCTGATAAGAACTTGCCTATCAAAATCTGCTGAGAGTTCACCAGTGGTCCATGTTAGGAGCTGCATTTGGACACTGTCCTGGGTCAGTTTGTTATGGCCTTTCTGTCTAAAGCACACTTTATATGGTAGTCTGAGGAGTGGGAAAACATGTTGTGTTCATACCATGAAGCACCAGCTGTTCTGTTAAGATTGAATATGCCTGGAATTAGCAATACCTTCAGGTCTAAGTCCACATGATAATAATCTAGTATCTAGGGAAAATTAAGAGTAATCACGTTTCTTTTAAAAATTTAAATGTTTTAGAAAGTAAAACCGATTTTGCTCAAAACATTATGTTTTTACAACCATACTTAAAAATGTTTTTCCCAATCCATGTTTTATTTAGTGGGAGACACCTATTATCTGCTGCATTTTGATCTAAAATTTAGTAAGTGGCATTAAAGAAAAAGGATCTGCTTTCACACTTCTCAGGAAGTTTCTTTGAACATGAACTCTGTGCTTACAAGGGGTAAAGATGACATTCAGTGAATTTTTTATGTAAAGCAAAAAGACTCACTTCAAAATATATTTAGTCCTTCATAGAGCCATGTCCTGTTTAAAAATAAAATAAAATAAAAAATCTGGTTTGGTTTTGTGCTTTTAAAAGGGGTAGTTAAAGCAATTACCTGGATGCTCTAGTCCTTCCTTGACTGAGACTGGGTAACAGTAAATACAAATCCCACCTCATTATCCCTGCAGTGTCTTCTGAGCTAACAAAATATTATCCAGCAAAATGTGGGGAACCTCCAGACCCACTCTGTCCCTGTCTCAGCTGTGTCTGCCAAGGACAAAGGCAGCTCTTGCCAGCAGTGGTATGAGAGGTGCTTTGGGAAATGGTCTGAGACTGCTGAACTTGTTTTCGTTTGGCTGTTCCAAACTTTACAACTGTGCCAAAACACAGATTCTTAACTTGTCTGGTCTCTCTGTCCAACAGCAATTGAAGGACAAATAAGATGCTCTGTTTCTTGACTTTTTGAGGTGAATCTTCTGGTGGGTGCTTAGTTAAGGGTTTGTTTTACCTGAACAGCTGCTGACACTTAGCTGGCTTTCTAGCTATTTTTTTTAGCAGTCTGCCCAAATGTTTACTGTAGGCTGTGTGTTTTCTTTTTGGTGGACTCTGGGATATCTGCCTGCCCAGTCATTGGATAGTGTGGGTCTCTCTAGCCCCAGAAGTGTGAGCTGGCCCTCTTCTGTGAGCTGCCTGGTTGTCTTTGTGCTGCTTTGTGTAGGACGTGCTCTGACTGACCGTCTGCTCCATTTCCCTCTATCAGCAGGTAATTTATTTCAATCTGAAGTAAGTCTTATTTTGCCTGTAGTTTCTCTTCCATTGTTTCCATCTCCTCTCATCCCTGCCCTAATTATTACTAAGCATTGCACTAGCAATTGAGAAAATGGAAATGGGTGCTGCTCTTTCAGTGTCCAGTGAGAAGCAGAGGTTGGTTCCCACTGCTTTAAAGAAGGAGTACACAGGAGGTGTTTCTAGATAACATCAGACATCTTCCACTCCCCCAGCATCTCTCCTTGTTAGGGTGTAGTAGTTCTGAAAGGTACAGTTTGAATTAGATCCCTATACCAGAACCCAATGCCAATAGGGAAAGGTCAACAGGACAAAAAAAGAAAAAAGGAGTCAAACTCTATATGATGTTTTAGTGGACTTTAAAAGTCTGCTGGTAGCTTCTAAGGTATAATATTCCATGGTATATTTTACAGATTACCCTGATGATTTTACAGAGAAAACCACATTGCTACGTAAACCTGGTGAAACAGTGAACCTGCTCTTGATTCAAACCCACAGTCTATGAACAGAGAGGTGATGACTCGGGGAGTATGTGTACACATCGGCCCTTGACTTGCTCTGGAGCCAATGAAAACTCAACAGCATGAATTTCAAAGTGACTGGATGCCAGTTCTCATATCTAGGACTAAAGATTTCCAGGATGGCAAACTCTGCCTTGGAAGACAGTGACAGTGAGAGACTTCAGGCCCAGAAAACCACCTCCCCCTGACATTCAGTGTCACGTACCACAGCCATGGCCTGAGGTATATAGGTCAAACTAAATGACTGCAATTCTCCTTTTTGTCTTAGGTTCTGTTAACTTGTTACTTGCAATGTTAATCTGTTATTGAAATCATAGGTCATTAAATGTTATCAGCAATGAATAGAGAGAGGGGTCAGAACTGTGAAATGTGTTGGGAAATTAAAAAAGGATATTTTTCAAATTTTAGTTGAAAACCCTCTATAATGTGGGACCATATATCTTTTACTGTACAGATCAAGTTCCTTCCCTTCTTGCAATAAATTTCCAACATCGTACAGATACAGAAAAGCCATACTGTATAAATGTAAGGATTTTCTTCCTGGATACAGTGCTTTATTTTTTCTACCATTGATCAGATGGATAAGATTATGTGAAGATCCACAAAGGTAACATGAAGATATGAATGCCACATCCTAGACCTGAAATAGAGTACAGTCTTTTTTTCTTCTTAATTGTTTTCCTGTATTTTTATTTTCTCACAGGAAGTGGTTTCATTTGAAGTAAGTATTTTTTATATGTCCTGATTTGAAAATTTGACTACAGTGATAAATCAGGAGACAAAAGGAAGTTTTGAACAGAGGTGATCAATGTTTTTGTTCATAGTTTGAACCATGCATGACTGCACAGACCTTCTCCTCATTTTAAATCAGATAATATTCTTGTACTGGGTGCAGCAACCACTTCCATTGCACTGCAATACAGTGTAAGGAAGCATCTGTATATATGTTTATTTCCAGCTTCTAAATGCCATGCAATCTAAAGAAACAACCATGACAAGGAAGTCTTTTTGTGAACAGACAGTGGCCCCAGACTGCAAACAGAAGAAGCTTTTACAGTATACATTTAGTTTTGTGTGTAAACTTTTCAAGACCATTTCAGACTAATAGTCTGCGCTGCATTACCTTGGAGGGTATTGTCGTTAAGACTTAACGCGCTCTGCTAATAAATTACAGTGATGTAGCAGCTTTTATGTCAAAGGATCCTGAAGTGCTTTACAAACTTTACAGTCCATACATGCATGAATCACTTCACCCACTATTGAAGTATGGCCAGGCCAGGGATGAATTGTGGCAGCTGTTTAACAGCACACAGCAGTGCGACACAATGGGTTTAGGAGAGCAAAGACAACATGCTCTCCCAGCGCCAGTCCAAGTAATTCAGAGGGACAGTGGAGAACACCTTGTGAGAGAAAGGGAGGGCTTTCTCCCTCATGGACTAATGCAAGGCATTGTTACTTGACTTTATTGTCTGGAGTTGTCTCTCTCATCTTGTACCAAACCTGTTGCCAGAAAGTCCCTGATTCAAGCTGAAAAGTCTGTAAATACACATGTACGCATGTAGGCTTTTGAAACCATCTAGGAAACTCATGTAGGTAGAGTTTTACTAGCCAAACTGGAGTTAATCAGGATTTAATGCTTAGTATGGAAAATACTAAAAATGTGCAGTCTTTGTTTAGGCTGTTTTTGCAACCAGGACACTGAAGGAAAAACATCAGTTGTACTTACAGACCATATCTGTACATCTACTTGAACAGAACCCAGATCTTTAAAGACTTAGATAGGAAATTAATTTAATTCCCACTCGCTTTCTGGTTACCAGCTGTCTCCTAACATAAAGTGATGGTCCCCATAAAGGCCTTCTGAAGAAACAAGCAATTTCCTGAATAAATCAAGTTATCCTTTCCTCCTTCCCTTTTTTTCTCCCTTTCAGTGACTGGTATCTTTGGTGACGATCCTGAGCAGTCTTGTTACCAGCTGCTCTAATCGAGGTTTTTTTGTCATTTCACCTTGATATTTCCTTCTTCATTGTTTCTCCTAAGTGTGCAAAACAATGCCTATGAGTGCGGTGTGCAGGGCTGAGAGCAGAAGGAGAATTGTTTGCAGTGATACACATCAAACTGAGGCTGGCTTCTTCCACAGGAATGGATTTATTTGTTCCTTGGAAAAATACCTTTGAGCTTTTAACTTCTGAAAAAAAGTGTTACTTGAAGAATTTATTGTTTCATTTTCCTTTTTCCGTATAGATCCATGGAGATTAGTGAAAGCCAATGTGTGTGTGTGGGGGCAAAAATAGTGGTGACTATTGATTTATGTAGGGTTGTTCGGGTTGGGTACTTAAAAAAGTTGTTAATTCTTCCTGCTTAATAATGTAATATTTGAGTGATTGGAGACCCTAAAGGTATAGTGTTATGAATTTCTATCCAGCAGTTCATTGCAGAAATAGTAATTAAGAGGTCTCTACCTTCACTCTTGGTGCCTAAGTGTAAACCCTCCCCTTCCCCCATGAAGGTTTCTAATGAGATTGCTCATATGAGTTCATGCTACTCACATCCACAGAGCCAGATCCTTGCAGTCCTGAAACAGACCACTATAAGTAGGAAGCAAATACTGGAAAGAAGAAAGTCCACTCATTTCTTTAAGCTGTGAATCAAACCCACAAAGAGTTAAAAATAATTAGATGTCATAGAGCACTATCCTACTTATTTTCTAAAGATTGCCAAAATTAATTCTAAAACAGAATATCTAAATGGAATTTTACATATAAAATACTCTAGGTATTGGACCTAGTTTTTGTGCATCAACTCTGTGCTGTATGGAATCTTTTGCTTGTAAATGCACTGAGCCTTAAAAGCAATTTCTGTCACATCACCCTTCATATTCCTATCTCTTTCATCACCATCCAAAAGGAAACACTCTAACTTCAGGCAATAAGGAGCCTTTAATTCAGATGTAAGTTTATATGAGCTATCTTCATTACTGTGTAAAATGTAAAAAATGAGAAAATTTTAAATCATATTTAAAAATTTAATTAGATCATTTTGCCTGTTTTAAAATACATAATAAAACTTCAATAAATTATATTCTGGGTCATATCAGCTTCTTCTCAAGAAAATGAAGTTAAATCTTTGTAGTAACCAGCAGCTTAATTTTCATTAGGCTAGCTATTCGATAATTAGTCATGCACCATAAATCAAGTCCCCAAGTCTTCTCCAGGTTTCTTAATTGAAAATTATTGTTTCTTGGCTCTGTGGCTAAATGTGCAGCAAGTCTGAGGAGTGATAGATGCTGAATCTAGCACAAACAGTTTGAAACAGTCAGAACTTGATAGATCATTGCCCTGAAGGGGCTTGTAATGGTGGAGAGACTGTGAATTTCAAAATTAAAGGTTTGTTCTTAAAAATCACAAGTGTAAAAGCTAGCTGTAATTTACCAAATATGTACTAACCTTCAGACACTTTTCCTTTCATTGCTAGCTGGATTTTAGTTGCTTTTCCAGTGACGATTGTAATAAGTTTGTGTGGATATATTTGAAAAGTTAAAATGTTGGCTTGGAAAGACCCAGACTAAGATTATTTTTGGTCTCTTTTGTTGGTGGTGTTCTTTTTCTGGTAAATCTCATTAACAAATATGGAAGTTGTTTCATTTTTGGCATTTTCAAACACTGAATGAAATGGTGGCAGTCCTCTCAGAGCCAATATGAGAGAACAGATGGGCCTGCTACGCATGCCCCAGGTCATAAAATAATTTCAGATATGATGCAATTGTGGCTAAGTAAAAGACTTTTGCAAAGTCAGAAATATATTACTTCACTGAAAGAAGTGACTCCTTTGTAATTTTTCTTTTGACAGCCTAGCAGACTTTGCACAGAGCTCAGCTTGTGTTTGCCATTCTGTAGATAAGGACAGCCACAGGGTTTTCTGCCATTCATGGCTTGCTTCCTCAGGATCCAGCAGCCAAGACCTGATGACTACCACAGTGGGAAACAGTGCAAAATGCTTCATAAATTTAAAAGTGGAATCAATTGATGCTAAAAAAAGAGGAACCTAAGATTTTTAGCTGAGAATTTCCAAATTGTGTTGGTAAATTCATACTGAAAACCTTCTCAGACTTTATCTACATTAATGAACAAATACAGAGATGGAGCTGATCAGGACGTTTATGTGTTGTCAGATACACTGTGACTTGCGCTGCAGTTGCTATACCTCTGGAGCCCACGTCAGAACAAAGCAACACGCTGGCTTCATGGGCAGAGACCACAGCCCAAACTGTGTGTGTTGGTCCTGAGCAGTGGCTGCTCAGGGTTCCTCTCTTGGGACACATGGGTGGCAGTACGAGGTTCTGAGCTGATGGGTGCAGCACTCAGCTCTCCATGGATGTCTTGTACAGATATGCACTGTCGTGCATTACAGATGTATTTCTGCTGTCAAGGTTTATCTCCTTTACTGCCAGTTCCAGGAATTTCGTGTGTGCATAATAGCTTTCTAAATGTGTTACTTACATATGTCCTAGGAAAAATTGCTCAGAAAAGTCAGGGGTGTACAATAAGTAATTAAACTCTAAGGAGGAAGGGATTTAAAAGGCCATGCTGTCAATTGGAAGGAAGTTTATTAAAATATGTAATCAAATAATTATTGTATTTGTGGACCATGTTCTTTTTGGGGCCCTGAAATGACTGTACGTAATCTTATTTTTGTAGAGATTTATTCTTGGAAGGGAAAGTCATTTGCCTAAGGGATATATTGATTTCATTCAGCTGTCACCATCCCTTTGTAAGATGTTACAGACAGAAAGCCAAATTCAGGCCCAGATTTATTCAACTTTGTTTTGTTTTTGCATTATACCAAATATAAATATGGTGCTGTGATTACAAATGACAATTGTTTTCCTATCGATTGTTCCAGTTTCACAGTGGACTCGATTGCAGCAGCAGCAGCTGGGTAAGGACCAATAGAGGATGGGGTGGCAGCAGAGGATGAGGGAGTGAGCTGTGTCCAAGCGTGCTTTTGAGCCCTCTCTCCAGGGAGGTAACTCCCTCCTGGTGGGCAGTGCTGGTGAGGGGCTTCACACAACACTTGTGAGGGGAAATGCGAGGGAGTTAAAGCCAGCACAGACTGAGCTTTCCATAAGTGGCCCCTTCACTTGCAGGCAGAGTTGTGGTGCAGAGAGCAGGCTCTGCACTGGGCTGTGTTCTGATGCACAGAAACGCAATGTGCAGCTCCTGGCAGTGCAGGGTTTGTGGTGCTGTAGATTACGAGCCCAGAAGAGACTGTGTAGTGTTGTGTAAAAGAGGCTGTGGTACTTTCCTGGATTAATCAGTGAGAGCTGATGTGTCAATGGTGACATACACTCTCCACCAGCACTAAGACATGTGGATGAGCACTGAAGCCACACACCCTTGCCTGGCCATGGCTGCTCCTTAATCAGGGCCATGTGGCTTGGTGGCTTCCTGCTTACTATCTTTTAGGACTGGAGGCCCTTTGTGTCCCTGTAGCCTGGCAGGAGCAACTAAATATTTCATCTGAGGGATAGACAGATCAGAATTTACTCTATGGATACCTGGGCTGAGCTGAAAGTGTGGAGATCAGGAACCTTATTCCTCTGAGATTTATGAGAGACCTGCAGATTTGTTTTTAGACAGAATCCTGGGCAGAGTTTGTGGCTGGATTCCTCGTGAAATAAAATGTGGCAAGCTGTTTTTATCAGATTTTCATATAAAATTGTGGAAATATCACACCATCGCTTCTTAGCCTGTTTTTCATTTGCATATATGATAAGAGTTTTCCTAGCTACTGTGACTTACACCTGTTAAGCATTTTCAGTTTTGTCCATCTTTTAGAACTGTCACAAATAGAGCCAAATTCAGAATTGAAATGCCCCCTAAACTCCCATCCCTATTACACACACAAATAAAATGGAAAGACTGGTGTTTGAGATTATATTTTAGTTGATTGTCAGTTGCTATGAACTTCATCTCCATCAGACTAAAACTTCAGACTCCCAGTCATATTTTCTTAAGGCACAAAGTATGAACATACTGTGTAATTTTTATTGTAGGGCTTTATTTATTTTCAGGATGCAGAGTGTGTATAGTCTATTTCACTAATATTTTACACTAATATATGTAGATTCAAATAAAATAAAAAATCTTTTTCTCTCAGTCAGAATCTGAGCTTGCAAACCAGAAAGGCATGTGACAGAAATGGTAGGCTTACACCATTAAAATGAAAAAGATCATAAAATAAAAATACTGTAGCTGTTGTTTCTCACAAGATGTGAGCTCATTGTCAATCTGTACATCTAGGTAGAATCAGTGTAATATATATGATGTGAGCAGCAACTAGTGGATAGATTGAATGGGGCTGTGTTCTCGATGTAAGGAAGAGGCAGTGCTTACTCAAATGCTGTTAAAACTCCCTCATTTACAGCTCCTGGAGATGAAACATACAGCAGATTGCCTGTAACCATAGCAATTGGCTCCGACATGAAAGATCTCCAGCACAGAGGTAGTGGTAATGGCAGAAGCAGTGTGGAAGATAAAGGTGTATAGATAGAGACAGTACCAGGTGGAAGTGAACTAATAAATAAGTGAAGGTGAGGTGCCCTAGATGGATTTGGGAAGATATGGGAAGGATTGGGTTGGCAAGGTGTGTTGAGGGGAAGGCAGGGAAAGCTGAAGAGAAAGCTGAGTTTTGGTGCTAATCTGGTGCAGAGGACAAAATCAGAGTAGGGCTGGCAAAGAGCACAGGGAAGATTATGCTGCTGGGGGCTGCTGCCTCTCAGGTTCTTGCCTTTCAGCACGGATTGAACTGGATTTTTAGGACCTTCATGAGTCAAAGTGTCCCACTCAACTCATGGAAGGGAGCCACACAAGTTGTTAGCTCTTGATGATGGGTCATGGTGTGATTCCTGGTGTCAAGGTGCCACACTCAGATAGATGTAGATTTTCTCTATCCCAAAGCCGTGCCAGAGGTACGGGCTTGCACTTTTGAGATGTGGAAGGAAAATGCCCAGAGAAAAACCTCACTGCTAAGAGGTGGGAGTTCAATTGCATTGTGAGCACTGGTATAAATAAAATATCTGAGATGTTTACGTGAATATTTTGCTTGGGTTCAAGTTTTTGAGCTTTCTTTTTCTTTTGGTAACATGTAAAAGTTCTTTCTTCTTACTATTTCTGTCATACTTAAAGGGAACCAGTTCTAAGAATGAAGGTCCTTGTAACCCATAGAATCATACATGTGATCATATTATATTATATAATAATAATAATAATTATGATTGAATTGGCTTATGAATCCCAGATAAAAAGAATCCATTCACAAAAAGCAAACCATATCAATGAGCAAGGAACTGTAGATCAGGGCTCTTTAGCTTCATATGTACAATTTACATCTATCCAAAATGAATTTATGGAATCATTGCAAAGATTAGGACCAAATCTCTAAAGACTTCTACCCATCCAGGTCCTTGCTTTCATCATTTTGTCATAAAGCCTTGTTCAGTTTTTATTGCAAAAACATCTCAGTAAAAGGTCTTCAGAGTGTTAATGGTCTAATTGATCTGATTAGGGATAACTTCATTTGAACAACTGGAATTACACTTGGATAAGAGCACAGAATCCATCAGTTAGAGTGCCTGGTTGCAGTAACATACTCCAGGGCTAAACTGGCTTCCTGAGGAAGAGGCTCAGCTCCCACACCACAGCCTGTAAATCTACCACATTGTGCAGAACTGTCTTGGTCTCCTTCACCCTGCCTTTTCACTGCTTTTCCTTTGCTGCTAGAAGTTATTTTTGGTCAGCCAGGCACTTTTTTACAGAAGGCATAGTAAATATAAGATTTATACAGCTATGTGTCATCTTTAAACCCACTCAACTCCCCAGGTAAAAAACAGGATTACAGCAGAGAACATTTTAATAAACAAGCAAAGACATTGGGCAAAAACCCCCAGAACAGATAGAAAAAAGATGTTACAGTCCAATGCATCCTACCTAGGCTGTAGAAATGAAGCTAAAGCTTGTATATTCATTTCCATTCTGGAATATTTTCTGCCAGTGTTTGGTCCTGAATTAGAGCTGTAGGTGATCAGCTCTAATTCATTGTTTCACTCCTCTGATTTTGAAGCAATCAGAAACTCACAAAGCCAGCTGACTTTGCAGTATTTGGAAGCTAAAATCTGATTAAACGAGGTTGCTGGATATTATCCACTGTCAAATCACTGGTTCATCTTTTCAGTATGTCTTTAGGAACGTATGATTGCCCTGTCTGCTGAGAGAGGGAGATTCTTTTATGTCTAAGAATTAGCTGGCATTGTTATTGCTAGTATCTGGCAAAGTTTCACTTTCTGCTATCATTTGTGCTTCTAAATTAAATTTGCTGTGGTGCTAGCAGCTTGGGATAAGCACCAATTAGAAGTTCTGGTGAAAAACCCAAACCAAAACAAAAATCAATTAGAAATTTAAAATGCAGTCTGGACTGTCAGCTAAATATTTATTTCGAAGTTTATCTACACACAAAATGTACCTTAGCCCTAGACAACACCTTATTACATCATCACTTTGCAAACCTAGATGGTCCTCAGATGCTGAAATTTTAACATCTGCTAAATAGGGTTAACATCACTGTCAAATTGGAAAGAGTCTTCAGTGAGTGGGTCCAAGACTGCAATCATCAGCTGTCTTATTTGGTAATGGCAACTTCAGCAGAAGCAGAATCAAGACGGATAATTTCTTCCATATCAAATTTATGTATGTTGCAATGTAATGAAAACATTCCCCAAGGAGATTTCCTTTGCTGTGTATAGCACACAGTATCAGTTGAACCCTTCTCTTACTCCTTTTTGTGTTTTATCTACTGATATTAGGGTGTCATTGGGAAATACCCTGACTTATATAGGTGCAAGATGCCTTGAAGGTCTTTTACTGCCTTGCAAAATGTAAATATATGTTTAATCTTAATTGTTGGAAATATTATAACAATCTTTCCCCACCTCCCCCAGAAACATTGCTATAAAAATGCATTCTATCTGGAACATTATAAGGTAAAATAAAAATTTTCATTTAAATACTGTGAATTCAGATATATCTGAAATGTATTCAAATTCCTTTAAGGTGTTTAGGAAACCAGTATTTAGAGATTAGGCATCTGCTAGAAACTGCAAGTCTCTGGTAGAAGAGGTAAGTTCCAATGGGGAAAAAAATCCTAAGCTTTTCTGCAAGATATGGGTTACTTTTAAAATCTGTGGGGGCATCAATTTTCCACTCTCAGGTCAAACTGTAGTCAACACGGATGTCAGCCCAAGCAAGCACATATCAATAATGACAGTATGGCTCAGCCAGCAGTGCTCTTACCTCTTGGCTAGAAGGTCACAAGTTTAAGTCTCCCACCAGGACTTGGGCTGATTCTTAATGCTGACACAGCAGTACAACACCAGGGAGGTGTTGAACTGTTTGAGGTGCTGTCCTTCATGAGACGAGTTGTTAATCCAGAATCCCTTTCTCCTGTCCCTGCTGCCTGTCTAGGCAATATTGCCATGGCACTTTTGTGAAAAGAGGCTGGCTAAGCCTCCTTCCCAGCCAAAACTCCCTGTCACAAGACGACAGGCTTGCCCATCCAAGGCAGAGCACAGGCCATTGTGTTGGTGCACCACCATTACTGTACTTAGTTAAATACAATGGAAACATTGTTAAGCATTTTAGGATACACAGGATATGAAGGACCTAATGCAAAAGCCAAAATCTAATGCAGTTTTCTAAATTCTATTGTTTATCATGTCTCTGTACACAGGCACACAAACACATTATATGTATATTTAGAAAGTGGGGCTCTGTTAAAAATTACATTCAGCTTGCACCCATTCCATTTATATTATGTCGAACAATTATACTTGTTCCCTCAAACTGATTTTTTACCATTTTGAAATAAGAACTCTGCATTTAATATCACACATTCGTTATTAAAGAACCATATTGTTTAGCTTGTCATGATATAGAGTTGCCTTTTCATAAGTAAATTAAACATGGGTACTCAGGGGATATTTTCTTCAAGGCAAGTGGAAATTCTGGGAAAAAACGTGTTATAAAAACTATCTATGGTTAAGAACGAGAATTAGTAGAGAGCTTGGATGTTCTCTGAGGAATAGGGTGCTATATGTAGCACAGTGGAAATGTCATCTGAGGATTGTTATGAACTAAGACTGCATGCTCCATTTTATTTTATTTAATTTCATTTTATCTTATTTTACTTTATTTCCCCTGACACATTAGCTAGAACTAGAGTGTTAAATGTTCATTTTATTTACAGTACACTATTAATAAATGCATGTGTATGTGACCTAGACCTTAGGAACTGCATATAAAGAATTAATACGGAAAAGATTATTAGGTAGCTACAAGTTTGGTGCATATCACAATAATGTAAGAATTTTCCTCCCTCCTCAAATTAGAAGCTCTATGATCTTCTGAAATCCAAGTATCTATTTAAAAAAAAAAGTAAACCAGGGAATAAAACTTCAAAATAATGGAATCTCCCTTTTTTTAAAGCACTTTGCATAATATAAAGTCCTTAAACTCTTTTAGCAGTAGTCCTGCTGGCTTTCTCTTGCTTGATATTCTGACCATTTTTGAACCCTTGAACTCTGACAGAGAGGAGGGACTTGGAGAGGTTGTCATCTGATCTATGTAAGAAGGCAAAAGGAATAGCTTTCTCTTTAATAGCACTCTTTTCTGCTTAACAGTTGGTGGGAGATTAAAATGATCTAGGTGGATAAGGCAGGTTAAAGGTCAAGGGACACCACAACTCCCCCTCTCCCCCACATGTCAAAATACAGACAGGTCGTTAGAAGTTAAAATTTTATGCCCCTTTCCCAAATATTTCAGTCTATTTATGCACTAATTTTTATTGTAAATTCCAATTCTTGAGGGGGACTGGACCCCTACTAGGCTACTGTCCAGCCTGTTATAGTCGTCAGGTGCTGACATTCTGAGTTTCAGCCATATTAATTGCTGGATAAAGGCTATAATCCCTTCTCTTTGAAGCCCAAGACTGATTTTTAGGCAGTACTTCAAAAGCAGCACACAACTGAAGAGGCATATTTCCTACTAGCACTGAATCAACATGATTTACTCTGTTTGCATTCGTCTACATACGCCTTGCATATTTGGCTGCACAACAAAAAGGTGTGAGTTGGCTGTAATATAGTCTAAGGAGAGGTTTTTACTCTCCTGAAGTTGATGTATGACCTCATCTGAGACATACCGTTCCAGATCTTTGCTTTAAGCATCATTAGGAAAGTATCATGCTTTTGTTACCAATGAAAAATTTTGCCTTACATGCTAGCACTTTTTTTTCCCCCACAACATCATATTAAAACTATAATTTAGAGTGTGGCTGATTCTTAAGCCGTGAATAAATAAGGCCTGTGTTTTGTAAAAGCAAACCTTTTTCGAAACATGGATTTTAATATCTTAAATACTGCAGCTTCTTAATTAAACGAAGCTGTGATCCAGCAGCAAATATCCATTATTAAGAATAAATAAACATATTGTTTAGCTTATTTTCTGGAAAAGGAAATGGGAGAAGAGGTCTTTGAATCATAAATAAATGTCTAGCAATTGCAGAGCTCATGGCTCAGTGTCGGTGTGTACATCTCTCCTGGCTGTGCCTCTTTTTGTGGCAGGGTGTGCTTGGCTTCTGGCTGGCTGTCCACAGAGCTGCACTATAGGGACTTTCTCATCCAGGATTTGCCAAGTATACTTAGTGTTATGTTTGAGAAAGATTAACAATATTTCAGATCAAAGGAGAATCCTGCTGCACAGTCTTACAAGATTGTCATTCACTTCCATTATGGCTCATTTGCACAAGATTTTCATGTAATATGAACCATTGTTTTGATGGCAGTGATTTGACATAAAGACAGGGCCAAAATGCATCTCAGAGCCCCACTCCGTCAGGCTGGGGGGTAGCTGGGGCGCAAAGAACTTGCCAATCATAAAATGCAACTTTGTCTCAGTTATATTAAAGCCTTTTTCAGGTGGAAAACTTTTGAATGAGCATTGATTAAAGGAGAAAAACTAACAATGGCTATTTTTATTAGACTGTAGGCACTGTTTTAACCAGGTAAAGTTTTAGTTAATGTGAAATGCAAAGCTCACGTTTGGAGCAGTTTTGGTCAGCCGCATATTGTGATGGCTTTGTTTGTTACTTTGAAATATGGAATTTGTATTAATATGTTTTGCAAAAATTGGAGAGCTCTATATGAGAAGTGACACATGAGAAATTTATTTCTCCCAATATTTATTGTTTAACCTAGTAGCTTCATTTTAAGGATGAAATTTCCCATACAGGTGCTTTGCAGATACTTTAAAATGCAGATGCATTATTCTGTAGTGCAAAAGAGAAATCAATAAAATTTATTAGAGAAGTCACATGTATCAAATAATTTTCTTCAATTCCTTTCTTTCAAGTAATAACTTTTTAGGTAAGGTCAGATTTTATGACTAAATGAGTATTGAACTTACTAAAGTTGCTGGAGCAATTTTTTAGTTTGATTTAAACCACAAGTCAGAACTGGACAAAGCCTGTTGCTTTGGATTTAATACACCCTGTTGGGCTTAGGTAGCACAGGAAACTCAGTGCAGGAGTTGATCCAGGATGTGAGAGGCCCGATCCTGTAATTTCACTGAGGTCGAACTTCAATTGACTTCAGACAAGGATTGCAGGATGAGCATTATTTCCTGTCCAGCTAAACACCTTAGGTACAATTATTCAAGTTAAAGCCAAAATTCCAGCTGCAACTGTAAGTTTCCTGGGTTTCTGTGGGTCTAAATTGTCATTAAGATTTTTGCCTATGTCATTTTTTTCTCTCTGTTTTTAGGTATGGTAGTTCTTTTTCCATCAGTGGGGAGAAAAGGGAAAATTCTTAATGATATGAATGCATGAGAAGATGTAATACATTATATAGGGATTTAGAAAACAATTTACTTCAAAGAACTAACAATGTGTTTAAAGCTTTACTTATGTGTGTGGAGGTATAATGCTAATAAATGCATAGATACAGCTCAAAAGAAAAGTTACTGTGTGGAAGTTTATTTGAGGATGTAAATGATTTGTTCCTCTCTTTACTGTTTTTTTTTGGTGGGTATAATTAGTTAATACTTTCTTATGGGCAAAACACCTCAAATAATTAGTTACGAACTGCAGAGACTATTTTAGAAAGAAAGAAATGTTGAAGAATACCACTGCAGTGATGTTTCAAATTGTTTTCACACTTTGTATTGCAAGTTACACTTAAATACATCTGGTGTGCTTTTAAAATGGAAATAACTAAAATATCCTTATATGAAAATGTGTGATGCAAGGAACCTTGCGGCTCGGTTAAAAAATCTTGGTAAATAGATTGTAAAGTGGAAACACTGAAAAACATTTCACTTGGGTGAAAATAGCTGGGCATCTCCCTTCTAGACTGCCACGAAAAGGGTTTATTTCAGGAAACTCATCACATACTGCAGAAGGTAGCATCTATATGTCAGCAATTCCACTGACATTTTATGGAAAACTTAAAAATATAAACATTAAACTACTGGATCAATGTTTTTATCCCTGCTAAGGAAATGCTTGCAGAATACACGAACAACAGCGCCCTCTGCACCTGAAACCCCTCCGGTTATTAAACCCAGACGTTCCTACGTGCTGCAGGAGCTTTTTAATTTCAATTACTGCTTTTTTCAGCTGCTGGTAGGTATAGCTGGGCAGCGGGGGAGGGGTGAGAATATTGGGATATATTTTTAAGTGCTATTCAACTTTACCATATTACCTGATAGCTTCAGCATCCTTAGCTAAAAAATTTACAGCAATACCTGTTTAAAAGTAGAAAAAACCAAGCACAAAATAGCAGGGAAGATGCTGCACTTTTGCATTCCCTACAGCATAATTTAGATCCCCAGAGCTGCACTTTTGCATTCCCTACAGCATAATTTAGTTCCCCAGTGTGTCATTAACAGCGAAGCACATCACAGTCTGGAGTTTTGTTTTAGTACAGGTTGGCTGTATTTTTTAAATAATTTTTTACTCTTCAAATATGAGATACAAAATTGGAATTGTATGTTTCTTTTATTGCTTAAAGATTTATTCTGGGGAGTTTCCAAAAACCGGTAGTAAAGCTAGAGACTGATGAATGACAGTGTTTCAGGATTTGTTAGACATAATGATGTTTAAAATTAGAGAACTAGGTATTTTTTCAAGGCTCGAAATAGAAGTCTGCAAGAAAATAATTAGTATAAAAATGGATTAGTTTGAAATAAGTATTTTATGTTCCTACGATAATGCATGTAAAAAAATGGTCCTGTTTGAAAAGTTCTTGCATAATATTTCTTGATGATCAAAAAGAACAAAAATTAATTTCTATGTGCTATTTATACAAGCAATTAGTACAGCTGAGATGCTAATTAAACCCATAATATACTTTGCTTATTCCTATAAAAGGCATTAGATGAGCTGTCCAAAAAACTCACAGCATAAACATTTCCCTTAAATTAAAGCAGCAAACCAGAAGCAGTGAAATATTAGAGCTATATATATTATATATATATATCCATGAAGTAGAGGAGTGTAGCCAGATACTTAGATTTTTTTAAAAAATAGATTATATTTTTTCAGTACTTTGCTGGGGATAATTTAATTCTTTGCTATTTCTCATCCCTTCCTTAGCCAATAATTCCTTATCTTTAATATGAAAGTAGCTCCTAATAGCAAGTTATGTGTTTGAAATGTGAGTTTTAGAAATGTTCAGGCATATTTTTACATGGATTACAGTTTATGGTTTGAAAATAAAAAATGAGTGAATTGTATGGAAACTATTATAAAGGACTCACTGTATAAAACTAAAGAAGTAAAATTAACATCAAAGAGTGGTACTCTCTTACTTTAATAGAACGGAGGTAAATCTACATTTACAACATAATATTAATGTGACAAAATATACATCTAAAATTTACTCGTTTAAGAAAGGCAAACTGTCTTCGTCACAGAAATTAAGAAGTAGAGGACTAGAAAGTCTAAAATCATATCACTTCTGCACATGAACCAAATACTTTCTAAACAAATTCAAAGACATATCTGACTGCTAATGTAAGCTTAGATTATTGATGTGAAAGGGATTTAACAATCTGAAAACAATAGTTCTTTGTTATGTTTCTACTTTTAAGCAATTTAAGGAGCTGCTTGGAAAGATATGAAGTCTCACGAAATTTTCCAAGACAAAGCACTAATGACTCTTAATATCACTGTATTCATTTTAAGAGCAAATTAAAAGAGTGAAAGAACGGTGCAAATAATTGTTTCATATGTTCTTTGCTTGTGACTGCTGTAATCATCCAGGCTGATTTACAAATGTAGACTTGAAGGTTTCTCAGCTTCCTGCAGTGTAGAAGACTGTTACTTTGGCACTCACACTCATGCCCTTGTAATCACCACTCAAAACTGTGCCCTGGTACTTCCAATTCCCAGTGTCTTGATTGAACACCTCATTCTGTGCTAACAAGGTGTCCAAGGTATTTGAACAGGGGCTGCAGTCAGAAAATTGTTAATGGTTTCACTCATTAAGAGTTGCTGCACTAGTTTTGGTAATATGGTAACTGTCTAAATTGCAAGTTGATTTTTTCCTTCATTTTAAATAATGATACTAAAATTTGATACCAGGAACAGTAACAGCTACAAAACCCCAGAAGGGTGCTTAAATCACTATATTTGTATTAAAGCAAAGGATTTTCATAGCAGAAAGGGTATGATTTTATTTTTGAGGTTAGGTTTTAAAACTATTGAGAAATGCATAAACAAGTATTAAACGGAAATCTAAGGACAGAAATGCATAAAAAAGGAATAGTAAACTGTAAACCAGCCTGAAGATCTTAAAGAAATTATTTAGGAAGCAAAGCTAATACTAAAATTAAAAATGAAAAAGTCAGAAAGAATTTGCCTTGGGCCCAGATGTAGTTTTTGGGTTAATTCAGATGAAATTTTTTAAAACAAAAGGATTTGTAGCTGCAGGAAACTATAGTATATGTATGTGAAAAAGGTCTTAGGAGTTTTAAATAGTTTTTGCAGTATTGCAAGCTAAGTGGAAAGTAAGCCAAGATCAATGGGCCTGATCCTGCAATTCATACTCAAATAAGAATATTTTCATTTTTCACTTGTATGTCTCACTGAGTGCAGCATTTAGAAAGAGATGTATTCTTTGCAAAAATGCAACAAAGTATTACTAAAATTCATTAAAAAAAATTACATGAGAGGCATTTTCCTAGTTGTATCCACCCTGTCATCTGGGATCAGTGAATTACTTTCTTGAGCTATGAAATGCTAAAGGAGGGAGTAGGTTCTGTTTTCAGACAACAATTTACACCTGAAGCAAATTTTCCCCATGGAAATTTAATTTCTGAAGTAAAAAGAAAGACCTTTCAAAAAAAAAAAAAGGTGGAAAAGAATGGTTTGCAAGTTTTAATTTAATCCACTAAAAGTTTAAGCCACCGTAAAAATTTGCAATCGACTTGTTTGAAAAGGGGATTAAAATTCAGCGAGTCACTATATGCGGCATCTTTTGGCCAGGTTTTGTGGTTTTTCAATTACATATATCTATCTTTAAAAATAATCTCTCTGTGGCTGTGAAAGATGCATGCACAAACAAAGGGAAATTAAAGGAAACGCTGACACCGGCCACACAGAAAGCACTGTCAAAAGCATACTATAAACAAACTGAGGAGAGATTTTTTTCCCCTGTTGTTTTTCTTACATTAATTTTAAATATTCTTTGTAACTTTAGAAAGCAAACTACTTTCCAGCACAAGTGTGGATAATATCCTTGTGGTACGTGGTTTGAGCTTGTTCTTTACCGAACAAGCATGCACTTTAATAAAAATCATATAGGAAAATGTAAAAATAATATTGTAAATATTTTACCAGATTTGAAATATGATATGATTTGGCTTTCACAAAAATATTCTAACCAGCAGGCAATATTCATCTGATTTTGTTTGATCAGAATCTCTCATACAGCTCCTTTAACCACTGTACTTTCATAAAGTTATGCTAGCCACATAATTTGTCTCTCAGCTGGCTGGGATATCTCTCCAAGGTATACAGATCTTGTTCTTGATGGAAAAAAGATTTCAAGCAACAGAGTAAAACGAAAGCATTATCTACAATTCTGGTATACTTTGCTTAGAAATATGCTCTGAGCAAACACGTAAATGTGAGCTGTTGAACTGAACATACTTTTTCAACATTACAGAAGCACAGCCCATCTCTGTGTTTTACATTAATTCCTATCTTTATTTAGATTCAAACTTTGAAAAACTTTTTTCCATTTCTATTTATTCAATAATGGAAATTATACTGATGTTTAAGAAACAAAGGGTCTATTAATATATCTATGTGTAAGTTTTCTTTTCTGTGTCTATTTTACCCTTCTCTGATTGCGCTTGCACAGGGAGTGGATAAATAATTTGTAGAAGTATTTTGGAATTTTGTTGTGTGGTCAATGTGTTTCTGAGCTAGACAGTGAAGGGTTTTTTTCCTTTTAATAGTTAAGTCATTCCTCTGGAACTGATTGTGAAGATAAAACCCTATCTGTATAAATTGAAAACTTTTCTTTTTGAACTGGAAGTTGAATACAGACCATGACTTTTCCTTGGAAAAATTACAGCAATAACGGCCCCTGACCGTGGAGGCTTTTTTTGTTTTTCATGAATCAGGCACAAAGTTATTTAAATTAATTCTGGTCTCAGCACCCTAATAGAATATCATTACTGATCTTTATAAAAAATATCAGAAATCAGCAGTGTGGATGCAATAGCAATAGCTGTTTGACCAACTTCCCCAAACAATTTTTTCTTTATTGAAAAGCAAGACTACTGATGACAATATTCAGTCATGATACACATGCTTCATGGATTTCACACATTATCTTTTTATGTTAATTGCATGGATCAAAAGCACTAACTACTCTATTGCTTCATGATCAATAGAGGATAATTTATTTACTGTCTTTTGAAAGCAGTCATTAAAGAAAAATTCAGAAGAAGAAACTCTATCAATATTTCCATGTAATTAAAAAATATATGACAAAAAAAAATTTTACCACCATCTCAGTCTACAGCTATGCCCAGCCTAAAGTGTTCTGCTCTTCTGATTGAATCCACTACGTAATTTGTACTGAGGTATGTTTAAATGGACTGCAAGGAAACAGATTTTATTTCTCTGTGACTGTGCTGCCTAACAGAATGGAGGATATCAGCTACCACAGCTACAGCATTTTAAGGGCTAATAGTTAGTTAATTGTGGATATTTTAATAATAGTTCCCTTCCCCCTCCCCAATGCTGTCACCTCTGTACTGACACTTCTGCACTTCACCAGCTCCTGTTTCAAATGTGTGGAATGTCTTTGAAATGAGGACCCTTGCCCTGGGTTTTTGGATTGGTCCCTTTGCCAAGGGAGGAGAAAGCTTGGGGTTGTGTGAACCCGTGGATCCACCCCAGATCTGGGGTTTCTGCCTACCAGTTACTGTGCATGGGCTTTCCACAAAGCTCCTCTCTGCCCCGATTAGGTGAATGACAGACTTTGGTGGTCCCAGGTGTATCCTGACCAAGCAAATACTCTAAAGTAAGAGCAGAATCTACACTTTAAAGATACTCCTGGATGAAAAGCACTGCCAAAAGACAGCACATTCTTTCTGACAGCCATCAGTTCTACAGAAATTTGTCACTATCTGGAGCAGAAAGGGAGCTGAGGTCTTCTTCAGAGGTTCCACTCATCTGTACATCCTACCGCTCAGCACCACGCTCCTCCCATCCAGCTCTGGCAGCGATGAGAGTGCTGAGAAGAGAGCACATTTCCCAGGCAGAGGCACAATGAAGGAGCAGGGACAATGAGTGGTGATGAGAAAGCCTCTTGACACTAAGAGGAAGCACCTTTCAAAACTTCCCCTTGCCTCCTGTGCAGCACAAGATAGAAAGGGCTGAGGAGAACAGTAAGAAGGAGAGCTCCAGTGGAGAGTAGGTGGTTCTAATGTGACTAAGCCCAATTCTTAATAAGGAAGTACAGTAAGCATTTAGGTTCAACATTTTCCTCATTGGTAGCTTCAACCCTCCCTTTATTCAAGTGTCAGATTTCTCTACGCTGCCTGACTTTCTTATCACTTTGTGTCTGATGGTTTATACACAACACTCAGTGTATGCTTTGTAAAAAATGGATCGCACAAGATGATGTGGACTTAAATAGGTGCAGTGACTTTTTCAGCCACTCATGGATTCTTCTTGGCTGTGTTTGAAACTTCCATTTTCCAGCTGGAGTTAATGGTGGCACTGGAATTAACTACTGGGAAAATTTTTACATGATTGCTTTTCAAAACTGTCTGTTTTTCATTTTGTTTATTTCTGGTATGTTTTTTTCTCCTCCTTGTAAGAGCAAAGATGTGGGCATGATCTTTCAGCACGGGAGCACCTAGTCCATCAAGAGTATTCATAAAAACCTTTACAGAAAATTGCTGAGCCATGATAATTTCTTTGATCCCTACCGCAGTGACTAAAAAGTTCAACATAATATGTAAGCAATGAGTTATCCATGTGCAATTGAAAAAACAGCAATAGTTCAACAGTAGGAAATAGCTCAGCACTGTCATGGTCTATTGTTCTGCCCCCCCCCAGTTCTTAAGCTATGTACATTTTACAAAAGCAATCCCTGATGAGTCCATCTTCAAACTTAGGAGAAAAAGAGCTGTGGGTCTTTTTGAAGCTTTTTGGGAGTCAGGACCACTTTATCTTTACTGACAGGTTTCATTGGCTGTCAGGGGGATGAGTATCAGTATAACAATTTGCTATAAACAGAGGAAATGGTGTTCTGAGTGATGTGGGCAGTGGTGTCATTCACGAGGTCTCTGAAGTGGCTCATTCCTGTCTATCCACCCCAGATCCCTACTCAGATCAGAGGTGCACCATCATCTGTCTGAAAAATATCTATCAGAAGGACTTAGTGCTAATGTTGTTCTGGAGGGAGTAGGGAGAGGTAAAAGATATCATTGGTATTGATGGATGTGCTGACTGAAAATATTAGAAGTTTTACTGACTTTCCTGGATGTTTCTAAAGGCACCTCTATAGTTCCTTAGGTTTTGTCTCTCTGTTCTTAACATTACTCTGTTCTAGTTTTATGAGTATCTAGTTTGGGTTATGAATGTGCCTCACTTTCCTCTGAGGTAGCAAATCAGAGCTTGAGTACTAACTGGAGCTGCTTCCTTACTCTTGGTTTTTCCAAAGTGCACCCAAAAAGCACAAGATCACTGTTTCTACCTTCATGATGCTGTGTGAATGTCATAGGTCTTTGGACTTCCACCCGCCTGGGACTGGTTCTGGGCAAAGAAGCAGTTGTGCTGGGTACTGCTGCACGGAACAAAAGAAGGGCTGTGATACTGGGGCACACACTGATGGTATGGAGATCCAGCTCTAGGAATGAAATGGGATAGTTTCTGCCTCTGTCTTAGCTGCCTTGGCATTAGCAGGTACAAGAAGTTCGTGCCTTCCCTCATTCCTGTCCCCCTCTGCTTTTGAAAAATTTCCTTTTCTTGGATCAAGCCCTGTTTGTGTTGCTAAACCACCGTGAACTGAACCTGCCTGTGCTCCTGATTGAGTGTGGACTGAACATCTTCAGTAAACCTGAAATCTTACTGCTTTGAATACAAGTCTGGTTTGCCACTCCACAGGCAGAAGTGGGGTCAAAGAAGTGTACAGCACTGGACACAACTCTCACCTTTTCATTTGCATGCAGCACAGTTTGTGGGAAGCACCACCACACCTCCCCTACGGCTGTGTCTTCAAGGTCTAGATGAACCCTAAGTGCTCAGAGTTCATTCCTGATGCACGACATGAAAGCTGCAGGGTCGAAGGTCTCTAACCAAACATCAGTTGCTTCTAACATTGTTATAATGCTCCATGTGTATAACACAGAGTCCAGAACCACCACTATTTTTACTTTCACAGTTTAAAACATCTTAGTGTTACAATTTTTTCTATTGATGCTCTGTATTTTTTTGTTTACTAAGTTTTATACCATCATTGCATAAACTCTTCAAACCATTCTACTATTTGCTAGTCCATCTTTGGCCTACAGGTACCTAAGATTTTTTTAAAGTAAGTTTTCTCACTATTGAGAAATAGAATAACCAAAAACTGATTCTTTCTATCTGAAATCAATGACAGAGCTTCCAGTTGTAGTTAGTTAGGATCTTTTGTTGATCTCCTTTTCTGGTAGTATGAGCGACGTGTTTTTTCACCAGCACATCCTTTTTAATGGGGATGGTTTTATGTGTTATATCTGAAAGGAATAAAAAGAAAGACAATATCATTTCAAAAAAGTGTGATGATGTGGGTGCAGAAAAATGTTTGCATTTTTGCAATCTTGAGAAGAAATAAACCTGGAACATATTTATTGATGCATCCCAGATAAGCAATTTCTATTGTGATGTGTTCTCTCAGAGACTGTACTATGGAAAATTGAGAATAATGGGCCGTGTCATGCCTTCAGTCCATGTGCAGAACTCACACTGATGTCAATAGGAGCTCCCTTCACAAACCAAGGCTTACATGTGACCCACAGAGTCACTAGTAGATCTTTCCCATACATAACTACAAAATTAATGGAGCATTGTAATCTATTTTGAGATCTGATGAAATACACCATGATTTAAATTGCAATTAAACAGAGAGATGTCAATAGGCATTGATGAGTTTCCACATGAAGATAGCAACATTCCTACTACAGACTTATCACACACAGTGGTAATGGCTCATAGACTCTAAAAACATATTTACTCAGAGAATTATTGATTAAACATCTCAGGAGCCTTAAAGATCTGAATTATATCTTTACTGTAAGACATAATTTGTACACCCAAGAGCTGATCCGTTCTGGAAAGATCACAGAATCCCATGTGATGAAATTCAGCATTCTTAATTGCCTTACATTTAAAAATAGAAAATCATAACATTAAGTTATGCTTTTCTAGCAGGGGGATATTGGAAGGTTGCAGAGTTCAGGTGATTCACAAAGATGTTGTTTAAAGTTCATACATTTGATGGTGTTTTATGTGTCCATGACTTTTTAAATTATTTAATGGGATAAAATATTCTGGGGTTGTGTTTGTATGAGAAATGTCATGAAATAATTAGGGCCTGTGTATTTCACACCATAGAGAGACCAAATTTATTACAACAGTGTTTAAACTCTACACCAGAACTTTTGAATCCCACAGTAATATTAATCTTCTAGTGATCTGAAATATTTCATTCCCTGCTTCCTACCCTCATAAAAATACACAGAGAGCTGTGGCTTATCTTTGAAATTACCCATTGACATAAAATATGAGGACTATTATTTTCAACTGTGTTTCAAGGAAGTGTTTCTCAGTATGCTTACTAAGCAGAACAGTTCTGGTCTTTAGGCAGGAGCTCCTGTTATCCTACCCAGAAGTCGACCTCCCTGCTCGCCCTCACCCTACGGACTCCTGCTCATTGGGGGCTTGATCTTCAGCCCGTGCCTTCTGCCAACACCTGGCTACTGTGATCTGACTTTTTTATCTCTCTAAACAATAGTTCATCCTCCTATTTTGCATACTTCTGCAAAATAATGAGCAAGTCATTATCTGTTGTAATGTAATTATCTCTTACTTGAATATGACAAGTCCTGGTCAGAATGTTAAAGACTTGAACTGTCAGCAGATCCACAGTGTCCTGAAGAAATGCAATTTCCCAGTGAAGGAAGAGCAGAGTTTGCTGGACTTCAAATGAATTAAGTGAAGAATCCATTCCCCTAAGACTATCTTCAAACTCTGGCAGAACCCAAAATGAACCTTGGCTTTCTCAAGCTTTTTTGGGTATAATTATATAGACTAGGCATTATATATGATCCTTTTATAAATAAAGTAGAATATATTAGAGTGATATGACTAAAAGTGGAAGTATGAAATACATTTCTCATTACAGGACCGCAACAGTTATTTTAAAAAGAAATCTCATAGAAAAGTCAAAGAGAATTTAATATTGGTAATGATAAAATAGAATTTCTGAGGAATTTTGAGATTGACCAAGTAATTTTACTTTTTAGTTTGTTTACTTGTTTATTTTTTTTGACTTTGCTGAATGTGGTTTTTTAATTTTTTTTTTTTGGTGGTGTGTTGGTTTTTTAATTTTTTTTTTTTTCTGTGATCCTGTGACTTCTCTAGCAGTTATCTTGCCAGAAGTCTTATCTATTAGAAGGCTGGGCAGCTATTTTTTGATGTTCTCACAAAGCAGTGAGGCACTGGCACTGAGTAAAAAATATACAGGTCTCATTTACTCCTCAGCAACACCTCCATTTAATATCCCACCTTAGCAGAGAGATGGGTACTTTGCAACTGTATCACTTTGTGCTGAAGTTTATCTCTAGACAACATATAAACATGATTCCTGGAAACTATTTAAGCCAGGAGCACATCTAAAAGCTGTTTTTTCTTATTGTTTCCTGACTTTCTGGACACTAACCAAGACCAGCAAATTCTTAAATCCTACAAATGATTTCAGCCATCTGTAAGTTATAAAAGAACTCTGTTCAGCTTCAAATACCTGAGCTGATTTCTGTTGCAGTTCCTATTGCAGGGTGCTCCACTGTTGAGCCCTCTTTGGTCTGAGGCTTTGTTGCTTTTTTTTTCTTCTTCCTTTGTCTGTTTTTTCAGCTTACGCCTTCTCTATGAGAATGGTCTGAAATGCCAAGAAAAGGTGTCTGAGCTCACAATCCCACGCACTGCATTTGGAGCAGTAGTATATAAAACTTTGCCAGCATAGTCTGGACGCTGACGTCCCATAAAGTCTACAGGGAAAAAGAACCAGGAGCTCAGGTTTACTGCTTACATTTTCTTTTTTGACCTTTCCCCGTGCCCCCTGAACAGTCAGGTGATCTTTCATCTTACCTTTCTCCTTTGATCAAGATGCAGTTGTCTGCATAATAAAACAATATTTTGGTCTAGTAAACAGTGAATCTCAACTTTGGAAGATCTGCTGATTTCTAATAAATGAAGCAACACTTCTTCCTCACCACAATCTAGAGATTATTTTTTTTCCACAGTCAAGCTTGCTAAGAACATTTTAAATAATGTTCTTCTGGACTGAAACTCAGTTCCCAGACTCTTTTTCTTTTTACTCCTGTGAACATAGTGCTATACTGTATGTCAATTTGGTCTTGTTTGTGGGTTCATTTTCCCCTCCATTAGAACAGCATTTCTCTCTTTTTCTTTCCTTCTTGTGATATTGTTCAAAGGCTTCTTGTGATGCCTTGAAAAAAGTTATTGATTGTTAGATCATTTCTCTCATTCATTCAGATGTTTTCTGGTCCCCAGATGGAAACATCACAGCTGCTGCTCTGGAATTCACTATCGACTTTTGTCTCTGGATTATCAGAGCCCTTAGCAAAAGAGCCTGAATCCAGGCACCCCTTTTGCCTCTGTTGAGACTTAAAGCTGTTGTCCTTCCAGCTCAAAGGAAGTCCCAGTGCCTGTATACGGCCAGAGTCTGGAGCAGTAAGGTCCTATGATTGCTTTCTTTGAGCTATTTTTCTAGTGCTCCTTTTTTTTTAGTTTCTGTATAATTTTTCAGCTCTTCAGTAGGAGAACCTGATCTCAGAGACCAGTTTGCTTTCTTACCTCCCTCTGCTGTTTTTATATCTGCACTGGTCATTTGTTACAGGTTTGAGGGCCAGAATCAACCTGAGAAATTAGTATTTTTCAAATTCAGCCCTTTCTGACCAGCAACCATCTGCTCAGACAAAGAAGAAAGTGGGAAAGATTGCCGTGTTTTAAATGCTTTTCACCCAATCCCTCAAGGAAAGCGTCTTTTTTAAATGCAAAGAGTTGTTATGATTCAAAGAAAATGCTTATTCTACAGACTGTTTCCTTTCCATTAAAGTTTATTTATACCGCCCTCCTTGTCTGAGGGTATAATTATGAATGATCTAAGCTTGTACTGAAAATCCTAAATTAAAAAATACATCTGTTGCAAGGATTCTCTCACCAGAAACCTTGAAAATGTTATCCTGTCTGTGCATCCATATATCTGTCTGTCTCTCTCTAGGTTTATGGCTATCCTTTATATGTTCCAGAAGTAAATGGGATTATATCCCTTGGTTTATACTTTAACTGCTGTATGCATTCATGGAAGGAAAAAAACTATGTGGAAAATTGAATACATTTTATATTTATTTATATTCACCTTTCAATCACATTTTCACTTGTTAAAAACTGAGGGGATTAGATTGTATTGTTCTTTTCCTTCTTGATTTAGAAATAATCCTAAATGTAACAAAACATTATGTAAACGGAAAAAGTTATGTTTAAAAAGAAAAGAGAACTATATTAAGAAAGATATAAACTGCAACAGTGTTCATACAAAGGTAGGTGTTTTCCTGACAACAAAGTACAATCGCTTTAGCCCAACTTTTCAGCATACCTCAGGAAGCATCAGTGAAACACATTTATTTTTAATTAAGGCCAACTCTGTCCCAACATTTGCTTTAAATATGAGGACCAAAGAGCATCAGAAAAGGACATTATTTCTTTAGTCCTTTGAAGCTGCTGCCTCCTGATATGTAGCTCCAGGGAGGGCAACACCACACGGACAGTGGATTCATAGCAAAATCTCTTCTTGGCAGAAGAGATCCAGACAGCACTTTTCACAGTTGGATTTTACCTGATTAATAATCTTATTTTTCATTTTTTAAACATTACAGTGGAATGAGTCCATTAAGATGCCATAATGTTAATTAACATTGTCATAAGTTCTTCTTTCATTTCACTTGCATGCATTTTTGAAAGGTACATTCTGGAAATGATTCTTTTACCCTGCCATTTGCCTATATATCATCTCATGCTAGTACTGAAAGGTTAAATGTTATAATTTATGCTAATTTTAATTTTCTCTAGTGCCATAGGCAGTACAAATCAAGCAGCAGCAATTGATTATACATCACTGACGGTATAAAATAGAACAAACATACAGTTCTGTCAATGAAAGGCCTGTGCCAGGTTAGTCATAGTTAGGTTGTTATGGCCTCCTGAAAACAGCAGTCAAAGCCAAGCAATAATGATTATATGAATATTTATTTTGTGCATAATTTGGGATCCAAGACATTTTAATAAATAATTTTCCATGGTACTTTTGTGCCTCAAGAAGTGTGATAGATAGAAGGGTTGTTTTGCCTCCTGAAGAATGTTGTGCAATAAATACCAGGTATGAATTTGGGCTTTGGCTTTTCAGAGGAAGGTTGGAGTTTGAGCAGTCAAGCGGAGTTTCACCAAAGCATGTGCTTATAAAAAAATAAGTAGGTTACATTTTCAGGAGAAGAAAGGGCTCAAATTCTGGCTTAGGCCATCAAAAAGCAGAAACATATCACCAGCCTGATATCATCCGGCAGCTAATTTTGTTCCTCTGTCACTCCCATAAAGATTATGTTTGAAGCTGAGGAATGATAGTCAGGTTCTCAGATAGACCTTTTCAAATAGCCAGGAGAAACACCCATCTTGTTCATTTACCCTGGTCTTAAACCCTTCCCTCCTCACAGCGCAGAGAAGGTAACACATCACCCTGGCTTATACTTCTTCAGAGCACATCTTTGCTGTTACTCTGCTCCTCCAAAACTAACATTTTCTTCACTAATACATCTTCATTCTAGACAGCAGGCACTTATTTTCATAGATTAATGGATCATTCCCTGCTCTGCAACCTGCCTTGTAAGGTAATGAAACAGAAGAGAGAAATGAGGTCACAGAAGTAGGAAGTATAGAGTAGAAACTGGTATTTTAACAATATCACGGAAAAGGGGCTTAATCTCTTGAAAGACAGGATGGGGTAACTCAAAGCTCTTTGAGACAGAGGCAAACACTATTTGGAGTCAAACAGAAGTGATCTCTGTGGCTAATGACAGTACAGAGAGACTCAGTCTGGACTGGGAACTGTGCTTAAGTGTCTCAAGAGCTTTTCTGTTCCTCAGTGTTCCCCAACTTGTGTATAAGCCATGGAACCTTGCTAGAAAGATACACTTGGAAAGGATGAGCTGCAGAGAGGGCTGCAGTTTTGCTGTTACATGTAAGAGGACAGTCAAAGCCACATTGCTTGTGGTAGAAGGAAATGGAGCATTGACAATGGGATTAGGAAATCATTGCCTGACTGGAGGCCAAGTGGGTAACCCTATGAGACAAAGACAATTACACACTTACACAGATCACAGAAGATGGGAAGAAGATTCGTGCAACAAGGCAAAAACAACTGAAAGGCAAATTCTGCAATAAAACTTTTTCAAAAATATTTGATAAATTTCAGCATAAAAATCTTGTTGACTTTTAATTGGAAATCAGTTTGAGTGGTTTCAACACTGTAACTACAATAGCCATTCTTGCTGATTTTTATGTGTTCAAAACTTATTCAATGTTTGTGTGACAAAGCTTAAAATAGAAACAAGGATTTAGCTTGTCCACACATCAGCTTTGCATTACAATATGATTTTTTTAGAGACATATTTGTGAACAGAGCTATTGTACCAAAAGATTAGAATACTCATTTTCAAGTTCAGTGCTTTAATTTAAAGAAGACACCATTATTTTTTTTCATGTAGCTATTGCTTCTTGATTTAGAATTAGTGAAACACAGACTGGTTACTTTAACCCAGATGCTTTCTTCCCCACCCATAAAGATTGGTTACTTTAGCACAGATGTCTTTTTCTTCCATAAGGCATATTAGAAGGAAAACAAAGATTCACATTTAAGCAATAAATAATAACAACTACCACCCCTATTGGCTTAGATATGTCCAAATCCAAAACCACAGCTTAAAGTTACTTTAAAGTGTGGTGGACCACAGCTTATAGTTCTTTCATTTAGCTTTCTTTTTAAAAGATTTGACTCTGCTGACATTTTTTTGCAGAGTTTCAATTGATCTTTATTGAAAAAGAATAAGGATGGAGCAGAATGACAATTTTATTTGACAGATGATTAATAACTTTGCTTAGATCTGGCCTGAAGTGTAACCACAAAATGTTTGATAAGGGATTCATAAAATATGGTTTGCAGGCAGTTGAAAGTTTAAGGGACATAAAATGGCTGAATAGCAGTCTTAAAGATTGCAAGGTAGGGAACCATGAGGTCAAGTTAGTACTGTTCTAGTGCCCTTTCATCCTAGAGTTATTCTGGCTTTTCTTCTGATTGCCCTGGGCATGGTGGAGAAGTCTCTATCGGTACATGTGCAGAAACATCTATTTATGAACAGGGATCTCCCTTTGTGCTTAGGATGCTGGCTCAGCCTCACTTCCCAGAGTCTACAAGTTAGTCTCAAAGCACCAGTTCTGGGTCTGAGATCAGCACAGGCTTTATGTGGTCTGCTTTAGGGTCCTTTGGACTTTCCCTCACCATAAGGAAGCTGTTCTCCCATTTCCTGTCTAGCACCATACCGAAATGGTTTCCTGAAACTCCCCAAAGGTTTCAGCTCTTTGCTTCTCTCCAAAAGGAGTGTGACCTGGCCCAAAGTAAGTTCTAGTGCAATTGAAAACAAAATTTTTTTATGATAACAATTTTTCTCAGTCTTTTTAGCCCAGTCTAGATTTTGCTACTGCAGGGAAAAGTTGGTTGTAAGGATTTATATTATGTTTATTTAATTAGTAATTTCTGTAAAAGAAAAATTAATTCTGTTGCTTTTGGTGATCTGTCATGCCAGGAATAATATTTAGTATCTATGGCTTAACACGATATGCCGTTTTAAAAGGACTTTTTCCTAAAATTTAATTTTAGATTTGGGACTGTGGAGCATTTAACTTACCTTCAGGAGTATATTTTGAATAAAAATAACAAGAAACTGCTTTACTAGAGTATCAACCATGCTTGACTGATATTAACCAAATGAAAAAATGTATGAAACATGTAAAATTCACAGAAGAACTACAGTTAAGCCTGCTCATATTTTTCTTTTAAAATAGATGTCCAAACTTTAAAAGTCCATATGTTATTCTTCTTAAGATCCAAATATATTTTTGGAGACTGAGATCCTACTGTTTGCAATAATGAACACCTCATGGATGGCAGGGGAAAAAAAATCAACTTTCTTAATGCTACTGTTGGCCAAAGGGAGAGTGAAAAAAATTTTATGACAAGATATCCCCCGTAGTAGAACTGCACTATTTCCCCCATCCCTGGAAGGAGCAAAAAGAGCTTCAGGGAAGCCTCCTCACCTTCAATCTGTTTTCTTGCCCTGTATCCTGGAGGTTTGCCCCAGGGCAAACCCCACGTGGCTCAGTGTGGTGTTAAGGCTGAGGAAGCTGCTACAAGTAGCTGCTTTCTCCTTGAGTGCTGGGGAGCAAGGACTGACCAGAGTCAATGAGAAGGTTCCTCAGGACTTCAGTGGGTGTTGGATCCTGCCCAAGCAGCCAATCCAGGACATACTGCCTGGTAGAGCCCGTTGAAACTGGGGACAGCACACATAACTGGTGTGATACTGGTCTGACAGCTCCTCACAGCACTGTGTACCAGCACCCCAGGATATACTGTGCCTCGTTAGCTGTCCTGTATTGTCGTCTGTAAATATAGTGAGTAATGCAAAAAGCATTCACTAATGAGGCTTAAAATTTTCCTTCAAATGATATTCTTGCATATTTACATGCTTGTGGTTTGCTGCTATTATATGCACTACTTTTTGGCCTATCCCCTTAATTCATGCTCTCTGGGAAACATACTCCTTTGAGAGAGTTGCGGATAATTTTGTTCCCTCCGCTTTAGCAGGATGTTTCACTAGTTGTGAGCCAGTTATCTTAGAAATAGCTTGTTCAACTGACTGAGCAGTCAGAGGGTTCTTTAGAGCTGGGGCTTTTAACACTGGCACGTGCATCTTGTGTGCGTCTGAGGGTGAACCCGAAGACAGACTGTTTTAGACCTCAGTGATCAGCGCCATACTCCCCCGAAAGTCAGAGGTTACATTTCAAGGACCGGCTCCGCTCCTTGTGTTGCCGACCCCTGGTGATAAGAAGTCTGCTTGGAGCAAGGTCACAGCAGCACAAACCACCTGCCCATTGCCCAGTGCCAGGGGCTGGGAGCCAGGCGAGCCTATGCCAAAAGTGCAGGAGCCAGGAGGGGAGCAGGAGGGGAGAGGCCCAGGCAGAGGCTGCTGCAGCCCTGCCCCTGGCCAGCCTCTGCTGGCAGCAGTCCTTGGGAGCCAGAATGAGGTTTGCAGAGCTGCCTTTCCCCTTCACCGGACTCCCTGCAAGAGTTTGAGGACACAAGGGCTGCAGATGCCTGCATGGGTGAACTTGCTCTCTCCAGGGCTGCAACGAGGTATCCAACATGTCATAAACACAGGCTTAAATCCTAAAGGATTAAAGAAAAAGTTAGAAAAGATTCTAGGAACAGCAGCAGAGGATGGAGCTAACAGCTGTCTGAACCTGCTGAGACATGGCACAACTGGCTGGGAGGTGCTGAAGAAGGAGCTGAAGTGGGTGATCCAGCCTGCCTAGAGAGGACCATCAACCAACCTAAGAGTAGCACATCCTCCTCCTCTTCTGTATTTTGGGGCCCAAGCTAAGACCTAACAGAGGAGCTGTTTCTACAGAGTTCACAACTGCTGCTTTTTCTTGTTTTGTTTCTGCTTTGTACTTGGTCCCCAAGAAGGGAGAATATATATATATATATATATAAAAATATATATGTATATATATATACACACACACACACACACTCTCTCTCTCTCTCTATATATACCCTCTATATATTCTCTCTATATTCTCTCTCTACATATAGAGTATATATACTCTATGGCAAATAATACAAATGGGATGCAAATATATTACAATATGACTTCAATTGAAACAAATATAGGTTAGCTTAGAAATAGCTACAGATCAAGCTTTTATCTCCGTATCTCATTTTTATTGATATATAATTGCCAAATCTAAATTATTTGATCCAAAATGGTAATGGACATCCAGAATGACACAACTAGGCAAATGTCATACAGAGGCAAGTTCCAGAAAAAATTGCCAGAGTAGTAATTCTTCAGAAATCCTAGTTGTAAAATATTGCTTCCCAGCTCATGAGACAACTTGCAAGAAGCACGTATGACTTTACTTAAGAATAAATTTCCTCAAGGAACTTTAATTTTCATGTAAGATCTGGAATCTGTCTATCTGTAAGAAGCTAGATGTAAAATGCATCTTATTCTTTGAAGCATAAGACTTTTAAACAACTTTAATTCTGGTTTTAACACGGATGATGATATCCGTACATTAGTTTCATGTACTCCAGGTGATGCACTGAGTTTATTCAGGAGCCTCTCAGTTTATGTGAGCCAAGATAGTCCTATGGACTTGCTGATATAATTCTGCTGAGATACCACATGTAGATTGCTTTTTTTATGACTTTGAATATTTATTTGAAGTTTTAATTTCAAGAAATTTAGATGAAGTCATTCCACCTCATGAATATAGTTGTGGATTTTTTTTTCCTGATGTAAAAGGGTTTGCTTCCCCCATCTGGCCATGTATCCATTGTGTCGATTTCTGCAGCTCTGTTGCTCCAAAAAAAGCACACAGACTCATGTGGTTGAAGTAATCCGACTCCCAGCCATCTATTGACATAGTTTTACTCACCCAAGTACAAACCTACCTCATTATCTCTCACATTCAATCCCCAAAATCAGATTTTGCTGCCTGTCCTTTCCTAAAGTCATTCCCAGTTTAGACTTGTATTTTTTTGTTTGCCCTTACCTGCATTATTCCCCCTGCTTCCACTACCCATAGTCTTTTCCATGACCCTATGGATCTCTTGCCCTCTTCATGCAAAAGCGTGTCCCACAGCTCTGCTGACGTGGCCAGGGAAAGCCATGAGGCACATCTGAACATCAGTCCTGTGTTCAACACCCTCTTACATTTTTAGCATCAGTATCTAAATGACCTTTAAACAAAGATTTGAGAAGAACTATAAAGGATTGTAAGAGGAAAGCAACAAAATAAATACATTTAAAGTTAATATCTCCAAGAGAAACATCTATTTGTTCCTTTGAGTAACCAAAGGCAAATACATGTGTGCAGAACATGCTACAAACTAATGCTTACAGTTGACAAAATGAACTTTCTGTGCAGTGTCGTTAATAATAGATCCAAACCAATTTTTTGGTAGTACTAATATAGGACTTTTAGTTTTATTGGAGAGGTAGTAGCATTTCTGATTTTTTTTTCTTTAGGTATATATTGTAGCATTTAGACTGCCCATATCTTCAAATTTTAGAAGCTTCAGTAGATAACAATTATCTTGAGAAGACTTTTCTCACAGGGAGTTCGCTTGTGGGACTCCACTGGAACAGTCTTCTAATTAGTAACAGAATTAATGTTTAAAAACAGAATCTGAAAAAATATGTCGGAGTGTGCAAGAGTATTAAATACATGCAGAAGAAGACACCACTGATCAAAATATTGCTGGAGTACCACTTGGGTTGCACTGGTTGCTGCAGGGTTGGGAACATGGCCAGGCCACACCCTGTCCCCCAGGGAGGTGAGAAAGAGCCACACACAACCCTCTTGCTCAGGAGAAGGGAAGATGAAGAGCTAGCAGGAAACTGATGACTCTCCAGTGAAGTCCTCGTTTTGGGCTCCCAGACAAGCCATGGAGGATGGCTGTAGTCCCCAAGACCAAGCAGAAGGCCTTAGAGAGCACATGAGGATGATTTCTTCTCCTCTTGCTGGATGTATGTGAAAAATCTGTCCCCAGGCCTCGATCTGAATCAATGGGAGACTGAGAGAGTACTCAGAATATTTAAAAGAAATATTCTGTTACTGCAATTCAGCTTCTGCTTCTTGCAGTGTGTGTGTGGCCACACATATGCAAGCATCTCCCCCAGAAGAGAAATGTTTGTGTACTTTGTGACTGTAAACATCTTTGCAGAGTGAAACAGTTGCGCTCCTTATATACTGCCCTTCTGTATGCTTCAGCAATTTTTCACTCATCTAGACAGCAATGCAATTTTGAACTTTCCCAGGGTAGCAGTAACCTCCACTCTTCACGTTTTGCAATATGTTCAGTATGTTTCTTGATGATCACACACATGATGCATCACAGAGTCTGTATGACTATTCAGCAGCCATCCACTTCTGCATGGTACCTCTCCTTGGAGAGGGGAGGTAAGTTCATTTCATTAACATACAGGGAATAAAAACACCCATCTAATAGATGTCACAGAAAAATACAGTGTAGGGGAAAGTATCCCACACTTCCCATGATTAAAGAGAACATGAATGGGAAAGGAACTTCCTCAACAGGTTCAGTTTCCTGAAGTGTGGGTAAAGCTCTAAATGAGATCTCTCACATCCACAGGCAATGTTCCAGCATGCAGATGAAGTGAGATCTGACGTTCCTAATGCAGCAGTTAATGATTTGTTGATTAAATACCACATTAGAATTTATTTATGAGATAGAGGACATATTTTATAATATTTTTTCTCAGATTTAAATTTGTAACATTTCCTTCTGGCAACAAATCCAGCTTGGATTCATTGAAGTTATCTTTCTGTGATGACACAAACAGAAGCAAAGAATATTGATTTCGGTGGGATGTTAAGATATAACCATCTGTTTGCCAAGCATGATTACTTTCAATTAATTCCCAATAAAGTCCAGGAAAGTCACCAAAAATAGTCACTTTTAGATGTTACAGACAGCTTAGATTGGAGACATTTTAAAAGAACACAGTTTCATGTTGCTCTCTGCTTAGTTTCTGAACAGTTGGCCCTGTGACATTTGGCTATCCAAAAAAAATGAGCATAATTTTGAATGGCCTCCTTGCACCATCTACAGGATTTGGTAGGACATTTTGGAGGTCATGATTTTAAAAACAGAAGTCCTTACCTCAGAAGCAGTGCCAACAGAGGCAGCAAGCAGAGAAAAAAGGTCCTTGTCCTAGTTGGGAAGATAGGTTCAGAGAAAAGGAAATTTGTGTATATGAAACAGTAACAAGACACAAGTGTCCATCTCCTTGTCTGTAGCAAGAGGGATGGGCCTGACTCTATTATCCACCTGGAAATTGGAGAGTTACTTGGGAAAGGCACCGAAGATAGCAGAAATTACTCCCGTATGACTTAGAAAATCAACTGCATGGCTACCAGGCACTTTGTGTAACTTAAATCGCTGTAATTTGGCTGATCTGAAAATAAAAATTTTATCCATCAAAAAGACATTTAAGAAAAATCCCTTGTACTTTCATTTTACAAATGCTCTATATTGCTTTCCATATTTTTAAAAAATTATTTAAATTTTTTTCCCCCAGCAAGTGCTCTCAAATTGTATTTTATGTCATTCTCCTTCAGTGAGGGAGGTGCGTCTTTTCGGTGTATAGCAAAGCAAAACTGCCTATGGAAGATGTAGAGTAATATAAAACTCTACAGCATATGCTGCTTCACCAGGGAAAGGAAGCTTGTCACTTTACTCAATAAAAGACATGGAAATACCATGGGATTTTTTCCCCCCTCCAATTGGGCCCCAAATGTTCTCATGCTATACTTGTAATGTGCATTACTAGCTGATTAGAAGTGACATCAATTAGTCACATGTCTGTTTCTGATGGAAATAAAAATGAGCTTCTGTACACAAAAATCTCAAATTCATCTCTACATTGCCTAGGGATTTTTTCTTCTGCAATATCAGTTATCGGTTTAATATAATATTGTTGACTTAACAATGATATATTTGAGGCTGAAGGCAGAAATGCATTTTGCATTAATAAATTGTTTTGAGATGGGCTTAAAGAATATTTCATTATATAAGAGAGGCAGCTATAAAACCTATTTGGTGGTCTTTCAATCACTGCTACCTGTGGCCTATTTATGTGCATGGCATTCATCAGTATGGCAGGAAATATTAAACAAGTGCTAGACAGTTATTAGCTCTCCTCAAGCAGAAGTCCTCATACCTTCTATTCGTATACCATGGGAAAAATTCATTTGGTATTTTCTTTCTTGCAACTGTTCTGCTGTTCATAATTTGATGGAAAATTGATTAATCACACACTTAACTCAATGCAAGATCTTCTGCACTGTAATAAATTATGGCCATTAATCAATAAGTACAAAGTAATTCCAGGAGTCTGGAGACATGCTGGTTTCTAATAGAAAAACTTGTGCTTAGGCCTTCTTGCCAGTGACCACTTCATCTGAGGTATTTTGCACCTGCCTCAATCCAATTAGATGACATAATTAATGAATCTCGGTGCAGTTGATAATTTGTTATACGAAAGGAAGAATGTTTTGGCATATCTATTAAGTCCTGGTGTACAAATCTTTGCAGAGGGGGGAATACTAGGAACTCCGGAGGGGAACCTACAACCTCTGCTACAGCAGAAGAAATGTCTGTTTATTCCAGGGCACTGAGTATGCAAATTCCACTGAACTTTAAAATCTGCATGTTTCCTTCTCCCGTGTTTAAAGGGAAACTAGCTGTGTGCAGAAGTCTTCCATGCCATCTTGCTTCTTTTATGACAAATTAAATGTTATGATTAGAACAAGAATTCAGGAAGCACTGTTTCCCAGCAATCTAATCAATGTGTCCTTAGTCACATATCAGTTACAGTTTTACATATCACAATCCATTTGCACCTGTTATATACAGCTAACTTATAGACACTCCACAGATTTTAGTGAGAGAAAGAGTGTGAAGATAAAAAGAACCAGTCTGCTGCTAATTCTGTCACTAGGAGACGCCATGAGCAGATTTTATTTAGAGACTTTGAAAAACAATTAGCTGAGGATTATAGGACTAAAAGGCCTTTACTAGCTGTACCTGGAAAATACTTTGCCCATTTAATGCCTTCTAAGCTGTCATTGTGCTTGAACTTCAGTCCCAGTGATTAATGAAAAGCTGCAGGGCACAGCTAGAAGCTAAAGTCTCAATTATGGAAAAGCAGTAACTAGTTTAATGTGCTGATGCTTTTATACTTAAACTGACAGCTGTGAAAAATGGCAATATTTCCAATCATGCTTTAATAATTTATCATTAATTTATTGGCATGTCCAACACACTTTAGTCCTACTGTTCTTTTTCTCCTTTTAGGCTCATGGCATTTCAATACTGAAGAGCAAAATCTGTTGCAAATCTCTAAGGACGAACCTCCTTATGGTGCCTGAGTGATTACTGTTTGCAGGCAGTCAGTATTATCAAGTAGTCCACAGTTTATCAGCATAGATACAGCATGAAAATTTTTGTGGGCTATGATATGTGAATATGTTTCATTAGCTGCTGCTAAATTGCTCTAACTCCATCCACTTCAGCGGAGTTAGAGCAACTGAGAACATAGATGGCTTTGTGGGACTGAGGGCAGTCAGCCTCACGCAGACAGTTTTCGTTCGTCAGCCCAGCAAGCTCCCTGGATGGAGAACAGGAGCTGTCTAACTGCTCTAAATCAAAACTTAAATTTGGAAAGTGTCCTTTTTGAAGAATGCAGGCACAGTCTCACCTGCTATGATGTCTGTGGAAACATTTTTATGTTTAATACTGAACAATTGAATCGGTGCAGCTAAGTCAATTCAATCCAGCTGAAGATCTACAGTCCATTTATTTTTGAAATATTTTGAATTTTTTCTTTGCTATTTTGGTGCTCCCTGCTTACTCAGTTTCTCCTGACTTGGTGTATGAACAAAGGGAGAGGAACAAAGTCAAATAATAAAACCTTGTTTCAGTACAATTTCCACGCTGAATTTAGTTTGTCATGGTTCATGGCTGTTCCCAGGTCTGCTGTGGACTGGACAAAAACTCACAAAGACCAACAATTATGAATTTCAGAGTTCATCACTGGGTTTTTTTGACAGAAGTGGTTAACCTTCTTTTATTTTTCATCTGATATTCCTGTCATATCGAAAATCTTAGTAATTCAAGCAGGAGTGCCTCTGAATACTTTCTTTTTTATACCCAACATCAATCTTATTTATACTTTTGCATATATTTCTCTTTGTGCAGTGGCTGACACTCTTAAGGTCTGGGTGGAACTTGCTGCAATTTTTTATTGGACCTGATGACTTCTGAGTTTTTTTTGCAAAGCTTATGTGGCTCTAAATGGTAGCTGAGCTCTTCTTGACAGCCTGGCTGTGCTGATGGTTGTCGGTTCCTGGACTGAAAAGCAGGGTGACCAAACAGTGGGGAAAGTTATTCTAAACTGTTTGATGTAAACTGCTACAAAATTGCTATCTGGCTGTCATTCATGAACTGACTGAATAGGACAGACATGGCTATGAGACAATATTAATACCAACTGATGTAATGGTCTAATAAGTATAACATATTATATTGCTGGACTGTTCAAAAAAGCTGCAGCACATCCAATTTGAATTGACATGATGGAAAAGACCTGTCAAGTGGTTTTCTCCATAGGTTGAGAATTTGCTGTTTCCTATCAAAAAAGAAAAAAAAAAGACAAAAAAAAAGACAAAAAAAGAGATATTTTTGCCTTTGTTTGGGATTTTTTGCTTGAAATTTTGATCATTTTGATCATTCTTTTTCATGCAGACAGAGTTTATACTAATTAGTTAACAGTTCAATTATTATCAAAGGGAGTTTTGAATGAAAAGGAACCAAGTTCCCAGCCCTGCTCTAACTACTTGTTTGAGCACTGAGTGTGGCACTTCATTAGGAATCCTGGAAATGGGCTAAGGAAAGTGAGTCATTAGTAACACTTATGTCTACTACTGTTTCTTAAAGTATAGAGTATCTCCTTTGGGAATTGCTACCTGGAAAAGAAAGCTTATTCTAATCCATATTACCTGTCATGCTGTAGACCTAGTACTGTCTTTTAGCAACATGTTAAAGAGCGGAGAAATACAACACAATGTATACAAGTGGCTGGGCTGCAAAAGGTGTGTCTGGATTTGTGAGGTTCACGTCTGGCTACTGCTGCGTGTAGAGCCAGTCACCAGCAATCACTCTGGTACCACTTTGCTACCCTCTGTTTTTCAGACCTCTAGTTTGAGGCTTGATTACAGCAATTTGGAGGATGTATGCAAACCAATTCCAGCTACTAATTGAAGGAACTCTACTAATTAGAAAAGGCTATGGAACAAATAACAATTGGCAACAAGTGTGGGGTCATTTTTTGTATGGAACACCCATTGCAAAGTGACTTCTATCTTGAACAAATTTACCATTAGATTTTTGGATTGGAGACAGACTTTGAAAAACATTATTCTTGTTGACATTATTGCACACTGAAGAGTATATTTGTTGTTTTCCTTAAAACCCCAACTGCTGAAGCTATGTGATTATTTAAGAGTCTTTGTCTCCATTAAGGAAAAAAAAAATAAATTTCAGTTCTTTTTGACTGAGGACAAGTCCTGAAAGCATGTATCCCAAAGGCCCAACGCGAAAAGAGAAATAAAATAAAGAAAGGAAGAAATATTTTTATTTAAATTTAAAAATAATCATTCTCAAAAGTGTCAATGTCTATTGCGAATGAGAGTGATTTTTGAATTTTCAAAGTTAACAATGCTTTGGTGCAGATATAAATATAAATGTTACCATAGATTAGGTTATTCTTTTTGGTGCAACCAAATGAAAAAATTTGCAAGATCCAGCTACCGGATCTATCCCTCTATAACACTTTTTAGTTGACATATACTTCCCATAGATTGGTTCAGGTCTTTGCTGAGACAATAATTTAAAACATGAAGAAATCAGTTTTGCAAGACATTCCTTTAAGATACCTTGTCAGAAAAATTAAATGCTTTCTTAAATTGATTTTTAAAATCAATTGTGTAGTTGGGTAGACACTGATTATCTAGCCATTGGCTCAACAACCCAGACCTTCTCTCTCTGAGAGCAAGGCTGGTAGCTGGCTGCTGGAGGACCACATCTCAGGATCCTATGTGTGGCATGGCTGGCTGTAATGGAACTTCCAATGCTGCTTCCAGTGTAAGCTCCATTTCTGTTACAGTAACCTTCTGTGTGTGCTAAAGCATGCAGGTTTACAGGAATGCATGTGTGCATTTTTACAGGAACACATCCAATTTAGATTTGATATTGCATGTGTTTAGTTTTCAAGTTGTAAAATAAAAAAAAAAGCATTAATTTCATGTTTGTCATCTTAACTATACTCTGTTAATAAGCTTAAACCTCTTACACTTATACCTGTGCTTTATCTCTTCACAAGCGGCCCCATGCTTCCTAAAAATAGTTCCATTCCACTATGAGAGAATATCTCTTCCTCTGCTGCTGAATTGGATAAGAATATTGTCCATTCTGCAATAGAGGGATTTGTCTCACTTTCCCACTGCCTTAGTGAGGTATTTTTAGCAGCTATTAACACTAGCTTAATCCAAATATTATTTACAGTAGAAGCACCAGATATCTTAGTAATGTCATTTAATACATATAAGTCCAGAAAATGCTGAAAATTCAGTCCTATTGCCACTTTGATAAAGTCAAGTATTTTCTATCAAAATTCTGTGGCTCTGGAATTCAATACCAGATTATGAGTGTCTCAGGTGCAGTGCAGGTACAGAAGGAAATTTATTTAATTGGTGTGATTAACATACAGTCAAGGCTTCTCAGCACCTTCACTGGCAGAAACTGCTCTAGGACCGAGTTTAACCATGGTCTTTGTCAACCATAGCCAGCACTGAGTCTTTCTGTGGGCATTGCTGCCTGACTACGGTATTTCCATGAAGAAGCATTCATACTACTGAAAGTGTTGTCTTGGTGGACTCTTTAGATTGGCCCGAGCTATATTATAATATCATGACAAAGTACCAGTTTGTCACTGTCTTCTCAAGGTGTCTCAGTACCTTACAACACAGGTAATATAGTCTGCAGCTTGTGCCAAATACTGCCAGATTTCCTAGTGACCTACTTTCACTGAAAATCAAAACCACTTAGACACTTTCTCAGACTGTTATGTCACAGTGGGGTTAGATGTGTACACCTGTAATTGTGCTGGGAAGTCATGCTTTGGACTAAAATACCAGAGAAAATATAGCAGAGTGGAGGAATTCCAATAAATTTCAGCAGATCAAGTTCAAGTCCACTACATGAGATGTGAGAAAGTCAGATTCAACGAACAATAGAAAGCAAAGGGATTTGTAATAGTAGTGAGTAAGGGGCACTCTAAGTGGGAGTCAATGCATTGCAAAGCTCCAGCCCACTAAAGGAGTGCTGCAGTTCAGCCTCATGTCACACACAGTTTGGTTTGGAACACCACTTACAAAGTAGCAAACCAAAATGCCATTTATATAAGGAAAACCAGGTCTTCCACTTGTCTCCAGCTCCTCATTCGTTACACTATTTGCCCAAACTCTGTCTCTAGAGCTCAGGTAGAAGTTGGACTTTGGTACCCTACTGGAAAGCAACACCTAGCCTTTCCAAACTCCAGGGAACATTGGTTGGTTTGGACTGTGGTGGTAAGAATAAATGGAGATTCTTCTCCTTCTGACTGCCAGTCCTGGACTTCAGAGCTTCTTTTTTGGCTCAAGAGCTTGTCGCCCCCACCCCGTAGTGGTTGCATTACCTGTATATTGCCTTGGTGTAACCATAATGTAACCTTATTCTTTGCCCACATTCCCAGTAAGGGATGCTGAAAACTGCTTTCTTCTGAGCCCTGACCTGTGAATCTTATACAGGTATTATTTTGCGGCAGGAAGTGAAGGAGCAGCCAATTATTCTTCACCTTTTCTTGCCCCCTTGTCCTTCCCTTAAAAGTGAATCTAGCCTAGAATAGTTCACTAAAAGTCACATTTTATAAAATAGTTGTTCAGAGAACCTTTTCTTTTGTGCAAGCTGAATGTTTGGCCACACCGTGACACTGAAGCCCATCCTGGATGAATAGGAGTGATCACGTCCCTGGCCCATGTGTCCCTTGGAGTGCTACCTGCTGGCTCTATAAGGAAGGGTCTTGCATGGCTTACATTACTAGGAAACATTTATTGCATGATGGAAAAAGGAATATTTTTTTGTTTTTAAAATACAAAGCATCAAATCTGCACAATAAGTCAGGGGGCTCACCGGTAGACCCTGCACTTGAGGGATGCACTTTTAATTGAAATAGCAGTGGTGGAAAGTAAGAAATTGTCTTCAATAAAGACTACCTAAATACTCAGAAGTCTGGAGATAATATGTGCTCTGATTGATGTATTGAAGGCACACTCACAGTACCAGGGTAGTGCAATGGGAAAGTTCAATTTCAGATGTCTCGGGCAGGAGCAGATCGTTTGATAGACCCTCTTTAGGTGTATAACAACTTGGAAAGTTATCTCCAAGTTTTGATAATCACTTTGCCTTCTGAGACTGCCAATCTATTTCTTAACTGTTCTTTTTAGTGTGAAAAAGTCTCCCATTTCTATTCTCTGCCCTACATACTTGGGTCAGGTAGCGAACATCCTATTTTTACAGCTTTGAAACAAAATGGATATATAAGCAGCTGATTTCTTCACAGAATTCTTCTCAGACATTCTTTTATTATTTTTTTTCAAGAGGAGCCCTCACTATTTCCCCAGTCTCTACCTTAAAAGAAATAGGGCAACACAACTAAGAAGATTCACAATTTTACCTGCTGAAGGGCACAGTAGTCAGTGATATTCAGCCCTGCCAAGAACTGCAAATGTTATTTAAACTGTGGCCCAAGTAGAAAAAATGGCTCTTTAATTTTTTTTTTAATAGCAGATAACAGAGTAAAAAGATATATTAATGAGATGTTCTGAATTTCCCACCAACTGTGAATGCAACACTGTTTGTTTGAGGGACACGTATTTTTTGACAGATGAATAAGGTTTTGTTTATTTTGAACAGTCTTGCTTCAAGCACTCATGGAAAGCACAAAATTCAAATTTTGAATCTGTCTTATTACAACTTCAGGCTTGGTTTTGACTTAGGAAGAATTCTGCAGAAACAAGATTATGGGGACTAACTCCTGTCTGGGACAAAGGCAGCCAGCTCTGTGTGCACACTCTGTTCTTACGGGATCTTATTAGCCGAGATTCAGTTTCTTTGGTAAAATGAATTACTCATTCAGCTTCAAGGTACATATTTATAAATCTCAAAGCAGAAGATTTCTTCCAAGCAATTATTTTGGAGAAAGAATAGCAAGGAGTCATTTTGGGAAGGAAATTAGAGGAGACAGTTAAAAGTGTGCAAACAAAACATATGACAGTAGCATTGCATTGCTGTGTAAAACAAGTAATTCAGATTTATATATTGAAGTCTCTGTTAGTAGTTAATCTGCTTCTGGCCACCTGCGGAGAAGGAATGGAAAAGGTTCCTTTTGATCTCTTTTTTGAAATGACCTTCAAGGGTGAAAAAAATATAAAAGAAAATAAATGTGAATGAACCTTAAAAGGGTTGGGACAAATATTCTGTTGGGAAGTGTTTGGTCCTTTAAAAAGATGTCCATATAGGACATAAAGTGTATGAAAGAGAGTAACATCTGTGCTTTAGGTCAAGTAGGCTCATCACCCATTAATGTAACTCAGCTAACTTCTTACAGGTCACTGAGAATGGTGTTAGTCTGGTAGATTACTTTGCAAGTGTGTTGTGTCTCAACTGAGAAGTACAGCTCTGATTGTGGAAATGAAGGTGGGAAGGACAGAAATTTAAACTCTGCTATGCAATACATCTCTTCTTGACACGTATTATCCTTCAGGTGCAGTGTTTCTGTGACTCCTTGTGGATTATGCATCCCTGTGCCTGAACTCATTGTCTTTGACTGTTGGTTTGGATCCATGTCACTGGTAGTAATACAGCTTTAACCATGATTTATACTCATTTCAATGGAAGGGCCAAAGCAAAGATCCTTCAATCTTCCTTGAATCAGTAAACATTAAAGGTTCTCCCATGCACGGAAATAAAACTGAGCATTTGCACCTTCATTATCTTTGTGTGTAAATGACGCTAAATGTCTGAAAATCATGCCCATGACCTCTGAGTGGGCAAAGATAATTCTGCCTATTATACCTCTCCATTTTTCTGTGATGCTGATTTTCTCAAACTGTGTGTAAAAGCCCGGGTTCTCCTCTGACCCTTGCACATACCCAGACACCAGGAAGACATATGTCTTAACAGATAATGGCTCCATTGTGTGGATACTGTCAGTATCATATCAATGTGACATAAATATAGCAAATTAGCCGTATGTTACTTACATCAGAACTGCTTCAGCTCTTTGTGTGGAATGGAAAAGGTGCAAGTGAAAGCTCTCTGAAGCAGCATGAGCCTTTTCCTTTTTTTAACAGTGCCTCTGTGAGAAACTGCACCAAGTTTTAGATTTGGTACTAATTCAAGGCTATTTTTTTCTCTGCAAAGAAACAACTAAGATTCATAATTCAGCTTAGCACTAGGAAATTGGTACTTTAGCAAAATTTTCCTTAAAGAATGTTATTGCCAGTCTTGACCAGGCACATGTGAAGATGAGACATTTCTTGTGCATATCACTGTGTGCTTCTGTCCCTGCCACTATCATAAAATAGCATCTTTCACAACTAAATGACAGATTAGTTAACAGAACTCTTTGCAAATGCCTTTAGTTTTGGAGACTCAGATTCATGGAATTCCTTCTTACTGTGTCTTCATAGATTTCAAAAAATAGATGTATTTAGCCTCCTGAAAAAGAAAATTTTAATTGTGACTGTTTTTCTCTTCTAGGCATTTACAAGGTCGTAGAGCCATTGCTAAGGGATAATACTTCTTTTGTCACTCAAGAAGTATTGCAAACTGATTTTCTGAGAAGTGTTAAAAAAAACACAAAAACTTTTTTTTTTGACCAGATGCACTTTCCAGTTCCAAATAAATAATACTGTTTTATTAATATCGAAACATATGAATAATAAGAAGTTATTAAATAACTTTTGAAACTAAGTGTGTTTTGGAATTTGTAAATTGTTACTGCAGTGTGGAGGTAACAAGTGTTATGAAAAAAAGTTCAGAAGTTTTTCATAACTTATATCCCCCCCTTAAAGTACAATTCATGGAAACCAGGAATGTGCTGATATCTGATTGTGTGAAATGAAAAATGACACATTATTGCAAATTAAATGTAGGCAACATTTTTCCAGAAAATATCAAATAGTGAATACATGTGCTCTGTTTTTTTGCAAACACTTGAATATTTATTTCATAAGTTTGTTAGTTCTCTCCCTGCCCCCTTTTCCTGGGAACATCTTTAAACAATGGTTTTCAACAAGTCACTTTTTTCAATTTTTCAGCTGTAAGGTATCAAATTGCACCAGTCTGATTGCATGTGTGTTTTTCTATAACAAGTCAACACTGAATGCATGAACAAATTACTAGGATGCATGTTTAAAATCTAAAAGATAGAAATAAAACTTTGCAAAAAATTATTCTCCACTAGTGATCAGTAGACTATATTGTTCTCTAAAATTGTAAATACACTTCTGTTTTCAGAGCAGCTCTGTTATGACAATGTAATTTCTGTGAATTTTGCCAGAGGAGAACTTTGAACAAATATGTTGTGGATTAGTCCAGTGACTTTTTCAATATGTAAGATTATCCATGGAAGTGTTTTGGGAAAGGGCAGAACTTCACAGAGCCATTCTTCCCTTCCAAAATACTAGAGATGTTATACAAACATTACATTGACATGAGGCTTTATTATTACTCTTGTCCTATTATACCTTAACTCTTCAGTCATCTCTGACTCGTAGCAGTGATTACACTGACTTTGGTGTTAAGTTGAAGTTATTGAATTAAAAGCATATTTGGTGCATACTAGAGGTCTGCATTTCTGTGATGTCTTGACTTCAGGAACAGTGTGACATTATGAAGAAATATAAATCTTGTTAGCCAAAAGCATTGGTCTTCTCGTCTCAGAAATTATAGCAACCAAAATTTGTGTGTTTGTGTTAGACCAACAGTACCTGCATCTTCTTCCTAGTAATGGGAGCACAAAGCTCCTGTATATCCCTTGGTTTTCCACCAGCCTCTTCACCGAAGTCAGCAAGAGCCTCCATATCTATTTGTAAATATATGAAATGCTACCAGCACCAATCTGCTTAGAAAAAGGAAGGGCTACAGGTTTCCCTCGTACTTTGTTTTGGCAAATACTGATGCACTGGATAGTGAATAAACCCTACAACTAACAGGATGGCTTCTTCCTGCAGGAGCATGACAAATGCTCTGAAGGAAAACTGGGTTGTTGAGTTCCATGGTGCTGAGGGGAATTGTGAGTGATTCAGTCATAATGAGGGAAACATGTTTCTCAGTCTTGTGTGAGAGAACATCATCTTAGTCTCATCTTTTTCTAAGTATGATTGCATATGGTTTAATTGCTAGGTGTCTTCAAATGACTAGAATTATGGCAGTATTAAAAACCTGTGCTTGCACGTTATCCTACGGTGTCAGTGTGCAGCTATCTGAGCTGCATAACCTGTGCTCTAGCTAACCTCCTATCCTGAGACAATTCTGATGATACTTGAGACAATAATTGAAACGATGCCAATGTCTCAGAAGCCTCTGTTAGAACACCAAAATAGAATGGATGATGCTAAAAAGATGAAAAAGGAGCATGGATAAACTGGGTCTTGCACTTTGCAGAACATAGTATTGAATTTCAATATGAATCTGAAGTACTGTATGGATTACTGGCTGTTCAATGATTGCACAGCTTCTGACCCCAGGGCTTCCTAACAAGGGATGGCCACACTTCAAATGATAATAAAAATGCTAATAATAATCAGGACAATAATAAATCACCACTAGTCTGTGAAGAGATTATTTATTGGAATTTTAAGGCTTGTCTTATTTTATTGCTGAGAAAAAGCAAAAGTTAATTTATAGCCCATTTGTGTTTTCCCTTCTCAAGCCCATACTCAACCAATTGTACAGCTTCACCGTGGCTCAAAAGAAATTTTGCCCCTGCTTTATTGGAAACAGAATTGGTGACCTAGAACCTGTTCCTCTCTGGCATTACTCTGACTGCATTCATTTGAAATCAGTTGTGTGGATTTACTGCAGTGTAAAACTGCAGTAAGACCCTGGTGGAACAGGTCTTTAATCCCCTGCATCCATGCAAATTGTGTAGACCTCAGAGAACTGAATATTCACACTTTGTATTTATGCTCAAAAAGGGGAAAACACGCCCATAGTTCATTCGCATAATAAATGTGAGGGGAAAATAATTCTGTGGGGACAAACATTGTTTGGTTTGTCATGAGACATGCTTGACAGTTACTGCTTTGTCCCTTTTGTGCCATTGCAATGCAGTTATATGATTGTGCCATAAATCTGAAAGACTGTTTTGCAAAGTTCGTATCTGTGCTTGCTACCTTTAATATTAATAGGAAAATATCTTTAAAGTGAGTAAATTGAGAAAGTGGCTGAAACTATAGTTTATAAAAGAAGATTAGTGGGTTTAATATGCACTGGAGAGTAAAAGAAAAATCTTATTACTGTATGGAGAAATTACCTCATAAAGAAGCTAATACAGCAGGCTAGGGAGTAATTTTTAACAAGGTTTTTATGATGCACAAGTGTAGGCAAGTTAATGAACTTATCTTTCTAGTTATTTTCAGATTGTAACAATGCATTTCTTTTCAGTTCCTGTGCTTTAAAAAGTAAAACACATTTAATCACTTACAATAAAACTAACTCATTAGTTTGATAAATCAAGTAAGATCCTATACTGCTCCTGTTGTGGCAGTGCTGCTAAGAAACTAGATCAGGTGAAAACATTAAGTATAGAATAGAGCAAAGGACCAGTTTTATTCATTACTGGAATTAAAAGGTGTCACACTGACAGGGAATGTTCATTTTTGGAAAGATCTGCTCTGGCCCCAGTTACAGAACTTAGGAAATAAAAACTAAAATAGGGATTCGGGCCAAGATTTTGCTTTAACAATTCCACTCTTTGCAAAATAGCCATGTGGTCTTTGACATTCATAAAACAGACATCTGAAGAATGTCACATCCAACAGCAAAGAAACCACAGGGGGGAGTTGGTAAATACAGAATGTCCATCTGTCAGCACCCCAGCATGGCATGCGTAGGTATTGTTTAGGAGGAGCATGTCCACATTTTTCTGCCCAAATGCAAAAGATAGACTGCTGAGTAAAACAGTTCAATCTTTATATTGATTAAAGGGATGTGCTTTCCTACCATAAAACAATGACTGTACTTGAAATTAATTCAGCAGCACTCTAAAGGAAAGACTTAAGATTGTCAGACAATCACTGCAGGTTTTAATACAGATGTCCTAGAACAGAAATAATGTGGACATACCACAACAATTTGGCACTTCAGTAGGGCATTTCATCGAGAGTTTATCAGAACCTCATCTAGACCACAATCATGTAAGCCACAGTCTTGTTGAATGTTAGTATTATTCACAGCTTCCTTCATGTCACGGGATGGGACAACCTTCCCAGAAGCACTTTGAAGGGGAGAGAGGATGTGCTGAGAAGACAAGTTACTGCTGATCATCTAACTGACATAAATGGATGGGGCAGCTGGATTTCTCCTTTGCTGATGAGAACATTCTCCAACATAGATGTGGAAGAACTGTCTGCAAAGAGTGGCAGCAGGAAGATTTCTGAGTGATGAGCAAGTTGCATACTGCTCAAGGCATTCAAGTGTCTCCACACCCTTGTTAAAGGTCACAGTCAGCAATCTTTACTGTGCTGAACCAATTAATCTAAAAAAGCTTATGGTTGGTGGAAAACTGGAGCTGTAATTACCACAGTGTATTCACCTCGGGGTGAAGAAGTATTAGTTTTCCCAAGTCACATTTTATGGTTTGCACACTGCCAATGAGCCAATAGATACAGCTAAAATGATTAATTTGCTATGTAGGGTTCACTTTTTGTTCAAAGTAAATAACCTCAAATAGTTCTGAGTTAAGGTGCATTTACATACTGTAACAAGCAGAGATCTGAATCTGGCTAGAGATTTATAGAGAGGTCTATCTATCCATCTGTCTATAAGATCTTTGAATGGCCTTTTGAAAGAATGTTTGACTGATTTTCCTGCTTCCCCATCTTATGGCAGACTCTGCTTCTCTCTTTTGGGGCCCAGCATAACACCATTTTTACTGAGTCCTCCTTTGAATCTTATCTCTCCACAGGTAATTCGGGCTTTGAGGGAAAAAATTCTTTGTTCCTTTACTTTTCCCTCAAGAAAATGTACTTCTTTCTCTGAGAAAATGCTGTGAACTGCTAAAACATGGTGTCTAAAAGTATTTGCAGGCTAAGGAATCCCATTTCCACCTTTCTGATTCTAAGATTCACTTTCCTCTGCTCCTATCCAGTCTTAACCTAAATGTTTTGATGATACATATTTTCTCTTCAGAGCTGGCAGTGAAGTCTAGTATAGATGAACATGAGCTTAAATTAAAATTCAAATTGCTCCTGAGTTCTGCCAAATTCAAGCCACCTTAGTCATTGTGGTTGGTGTGACCTTGACTCTGGTGTCTGGAGCTGACCTTTCCAGGTGGTTGACACTACAACCTCTGAAGTGCAGGCTTGTATCAAAACAATGTGATTCAGTCTAATCACTTCTTTAGAAAAAACTTCTTAAATCAGAAGTGACTGAAACTGAAATAAACAGCTGAAGGAGAAGAATGGGAAGAATGTGTTTTGGTTTTTTGTTTTGTGGGTTTTTTTGCTTTTGTTTTGGCTTGGTTTTGGTTTTTTTTGGTGGGTTTTTTGTTTGTTTGAGTTTTGTTGTTGTTGTTTTGTTCAGTGGGATTTTGACTGTTATCTGATCATAAAAATCCAAATTTATCTCCCTCTCAGTGACCCTTTGAATTGGTCTTTCAGTGAAAACTTTTTATGACAATGAGATCCCAGCACCATTGTTGTCTGTGGTATATCTGTATCCTTCATTTGATCTTGACAGACTGGCCCTCAAAATATTTTCTGCTGCTTGAAAAAAGGAAATAAATTTGCAATGATTTTTTCCCCAAAATTAAAAAAAAAGTAACATCAGACAATGTGGATGCTGCAGAGTCAGAGGCTGCTAATGTGCAAAAAAATGGACTTCCAAATATACAGCCTTGATCTCAACCAGCTCCTACATGACTCCTTGTTCTTTGAGTTTGTTTCCAAAAACATACAAAGTATTGCAAAGTAAACTTTTTCAGTTTTCAAGAGCAAATCACCTATATAGATGTATTATTTATTATATTTATTGTTATGTATGTATATACAATCTACTATTTATAAAATCAGATTACTTTTACTGCAAAATGTAGGTATCTGCAGTGAGAAGGTAGCAGATATTGATTATCTGTGATTAGAGAAACCTTCTCTGTCAGATGATGAGTGACATACCTGTTTGCAACTCCAAAACTTTACTGAAAGATTTTAGCTCTTTTTCTATATATATGTCACTGGAAACCAATAAAATGGCAACACTGGTGTGAAAGGAAAGGAAAAAATGTGTGAAGAGAATGGACCAACCTCTGCTCTCAAGAACCTTATGCAAATGTAATTACAGTGCAGACCAAGAAGTTCCTCTACATTTATGTCACTCCTTCTTCTTTGAATCAGAAGTACTGTTGAGTTGTTTTGTTCAGTTCTACGACAGCATTTGCCCAGGAACAAATACTTTGCTAAAAAATACCTCACTGTGCCATTTTTCCCACACTAGCTACTACAGAAATGGATCCTTATTTAGACTGCACAGATTAATTAGTGAAGACACAACTTTCAGAGAAACTTTAACAGCCCTGTTCCAAGACCAGCCACCCCTTCCAACAATGAAAAGCTGCATAATAAGATCAGGTAGAAATGGTACTTGAAGTATCATAGGTACATGCTTTTATTTTCAAGTTTATTTTATTGACCTTTGACAGAAACCAACCTTTGTTTGTTTGTTTGTTTTTGTTTATCTCAATGTTTCTGCTCCAGAAAACAATGGTGTGCAAATATCTCTTTGATAAAATGAACTTATCATCCAGACAAACAACTGAAGCATAAAAGCTTTGCCTTACTTTTTTGAACCAGCAAAAAAATAAGATGTTCAATTCAAGAGGTGGGTAAAGCCTCTCCCAATCATTATTTTGACCTGAATTTTTGTCTATCTATGTTCAGAAGTGGATACTGGTCTCCCAGAAAGAAATGGTCAAGAATAATGAAAAAATAGCAAACATTTTCCACCAAAGTTTGCTTGTATTCTGAGAAGCGATTGCATCTGCTGGGCTTGCCTCATTTTTGCATATGTTTTGCATGAATAGCTCAGCTTCACTGGCTGAAACTTTCTCAGGAAATGAAATTCAAAGAGCTGTGTTAAAAGCTGTCATCAAAAATGTCAGGTCTCAGTTTGCAACAGGGGTGTATTTACTTGCCTCTCTTCCTAGTGCACATGCTGGGGGCCGGGGGGAAGTTGTTTGTAGAATAAATGGCTGGTTTGTGACCTTACCCTGTGCAAGGAGGGGACAATGCCAGGAAGCTTCAGTGACCACTTATCTCTAAGCAGCATTGTTTAGCTTGGAATAATAATGACCAAGACATAGCAAAGAAAAACATGAAATACTCTGATTTAATTTAGTACGTGCCCCCTCTGAACTTGCAGTCACTCCCATCTCAGTGACTCAAGCGTTCTGGTGTTGGTGGGGGTTACTAACAAGACTCTTCCAGGGAACAGTTGGGGGCACCACTTGTACTTGCCAATTAGCCATCTGTCACTCTGACTGATCACTTTGCAATAATGATATAGTAGTGATCAATTTAGTGATATTTCTGGTAGAAGAACTTGTTTGGTCTTTACCTTATAAGCCAAAGAGAAAACCAGCACCACATCTTGGGAGAATGCCATGGAAATTGTGTTTTGTGTTGCACAATGTCCTGCTGGAGTGCATTGTGCAGCAGGAAGAGCTGAGCTCACAGAGTCAGATGGTGAGCTCTCCTTTGAATGTTATCAGGAATATGACTGCCAGAGGAAGGAATTTGTCGTGTCAACACAGTGCCCAGAATAAGGCTGTCAGAAACCAAATGTGGAGCAAGGATAAGAAAACTTTTAACATTGAGTGCTATAAAAGAATGGACATAAGCCAGGGAATAAAAGTACGTACTCAGAATAGGAGCACAGAGAAAACTTGAACTCAACCATTGTTAAAATGTAAGAGAACCTTCACTGTAGAATAAATCTAACATGAGAGTCAGAGAGAGAAAAGTGCGAATTGCAGAAACAAAATTATAACAGACGTTCACAGCTCTGAAATCTCACTCCACAGAAAGCAAAGGGAGACCTGCAAAGGACAGGTGGCCATGAAAAAATAAAACACTTTCACGGACACTGTGCATCCATAGTAATGTAACATAAGGCAAGAACCATATTGTTCAGAGCAGGAGTGAGCACCGCACAGCCCAGCACACCCTCTCCCTTGGTATCTGAAGCCCTCCTAGGGTGGTGGGGCTTTAGCCAGAAGGCCCTGACAGATGCTGCGGGGGGATGGGGGAGCCGCTTTAGTGAAATCTGATTCTTTATCTTGTTCTCCAGCTTTTCCTGATAAAACCAGTTTGGATGCAAGGGACAGCTGAGTGCTCTTGCCCCTGCCAGTAGGACCATGGCCAGGGCTCATCTCACTGCGGGGAGACCATCTGCTGCCACTTAACAGCACAGGAAACCACCACTGAACAAAAGCATCCACTCCTAGAGCATCCCACCTCCTGCAACAAAATGGACGGGTAAAGGAAATGCTACTATATCACATACAATTTACAATGAAGAGACGTTGTAAGTAAGACTATATGCTAGTTTTCCCCCTGGATGCCACCAACAGGTACAAGGATGTTATTATGAGGCTTAATAGAGCCCAGGCGGACGAAGCGGAGCAAACAGCAACCACGGTGGTGGAAGGATGAAGGGAGGGAGTGTGGCCTCCCCCATCTGCAGAGAAACCCCTTTGCTGTGACTAGATTTGATGTTGAAAGAGGCTAAGCCTGGTTTAGGAGCAGACAGGGCAATGCCTTTCAACAGCATCAGTCCTCAACAGTGCAGAATTTCCTGGTGATCCTCTGCATGCCCTGCATGGTATTTTGGTGTTTCTGTCAGTCCATGTACACTTTCACATGCCATATTGTGTTGCTGCCTGAATAGGGGATAGTGAACACATACTGTGAACTTCACTCATCCAGAGATTTGCCTGATTACATACCTACCCACCATGAATTTGCTTTCTGCAGACTTCTCTTGCGCTTTTTTTTTCCACAACTAAATTTGAAATCTTTATTTTGAAACAATGCCATGGGAAAAATGTTTTTTTTTTTTTAATAGAAGATTTGAAGTGAATAAAAGGTATGGCATTTAGTTTATTAAAAACCCATTTTTAACATGAGGAGTTTTTTTTTTTTTAAAGGAAATGCTAAAAATTTTGAGCTGGTCAAAACTGATCTAGGATGTATTCCAACAAAGAAATACATACCTATGAAGTTGCCAGCAACACAAACATACCCATTTATTGCATTTTGACTTGACAATCACTCAGAGAGAAAAAAAAGGCTTTATTGTGGAAAATTATTAAAGCATACAAAACTTCTAAAGGAGAGCGTAAAAGGATGCAGATGCACATCCTGAATGCAGGGGAGCACTCTTCCTACCTATAGTGCCTGCTGCCATCATGTTCACCCAGAAAAACAGACCCTTCTCGAGAATAGTCAGAGAACCTGAAGCTTCTGGGAAGCAGACTGATCTGTCAGGGGTGCAGGAGGTATTCCTGGGAACACCTTTCTAGAAATGAGTTCTTGTAAGTAGCAAAACTTAACCAAATGATCAGGGTGAAGAAAGGCTTTTCAGAAGCATCTTTTGTGTATACTGGAGTATCATTTAACTCAGGTTTGGATTTATGACTTTCTTCTGACATATTTTGTCTGTCCTCTGAGATGATCTCAAGGCGTGATGCATCCTCAAATGCCATGTAGGGGTTCCACTGGCTGTATAGAGCAGGGATTTTGGATGGGGACTTGAAAGTATTGTGCAGGAAAGAGAACACCTAAAGTGACTGGCTTACTTTTGGCTTTCTTGCAGAAAGGGCATAGTAGGAAGTCAAGGTCTTTGATTACCAGGTGTTTATTGCCTGTGAACCCATTGAGTCAGTTCTGCTTTTTGACTGTGATTTCTTAATTTTATCAAACAGTAACCGGAGGAGCACCCTGTTTAAAACAAGAAAAAATGTTCTGGGGTAGTAAAACTCTAAGGTCATTAAAGATCTCAGCCTGGAGTTTATATTTAGCTGTTAATGTTATATTTAGCTGTTAGTTTTTAACTATTGTTGAAGACTCTCCTCCCCACCCCAGTTTGAAGTACAAACTGCTTGCTCATGTGCCATTCAGATCAGGGTGGGAACTCCACCTGCTCACAGCCTTGCTCTGTTAAAAGCTACTAATCCTCATAAAACCGACCTTTCTGCTTTCCCCCCATCTCTAATTTCCTGCATTCCTCACACTCTATTCTCTCTTTGTGTAGAAACTCATCTTGTTCTCTTTTGAACATACTGATTCATAAACATATGTTCTAAGTTACCTCTCTTGTCTTTCGTAACGTATTCCACATGTTTACATGCCATTTTATGAAATAGTTTTCTTTAACCTTTTTATTTGCCTCAATTTCCTAATGTTCAAAATATATTCTTTTCTTTCATGTTTTTTTCTTCATAAATATATTGTACAGCTAAACAATGATGATTTTAATCAAAACCAAAACCACAGAAGGCCTAATCCTTCTTTGACACATGAGGTTCCTTAGTTACATTTGTGCAACACCAAAGTAGAAAAAGCTCTCCATTTTCACAGGGTTTTAATGTTGGCAAATCACCTTACTTTAAGGCTGAATCTTGGCTTATAAAGTATTCAGGGAAAGCTTAGAGATATATGAAAAGAAACTTAGATTTTTTTTTTATAAAATGACAAATTTAAAAATTATGTTCTGATATAGTCTAGTGGGTATTGTGTCTGTGTGTGCAAGTGTGCATGTGTCTATGAACATGTGTTGTTATATCTAGGGATAACCAAGCAAGTTGAATATCCCAAACACAAAGTACCCTGCAGCTAAATTCTTGTCTTTTTTCATTAGTAAGTTATTCAACTTTAATAATAAATGCACTTGGAATTGCAATAGGCAGAAAAATGCACAATATAGAATTTCATAAAAGCTTCATTAAAAAATAAATAAAAAGCAGCAGCAAAATAACCCAAATGAAATAGGTGCAGTATTTAAAAACCCTGCACAAATATGCTGCAGAGGGAGGGACATGCAAAGGGGGAACAGAAAAAGGCCACTCCACATCTCAAATATTAACAGAAGATGGTAGAGTACGACTGTCATTCAAGGTGGAATCTGGTGTATTTATTTTCTGGTAAAACAGGAGTTAAATTGACCCTGCAAAGAGAGACACTCTATAACTCCAAGGGCTAGCCACTTTTGACTTAGAAGACTCAAGGACCAACAAATGATTAAATAAGTTTATTAAGATTCAGTTAACCTGTTTTGCTGAACTTTGCTGAGGGAGATGGTCAGCACCTTTATAGCCTACTGTCTGCTTACTTCAGTAACAGGGACAATAATACTCTAAACTGGTCCTGTTGTCAAAAGCAACACTCAAGCAGATAAAAAACGCAGCAGTCATTGTGTATTAAATGTCAATTGAAGTAACTTACATGAATTTCTGCTAAGGAACACATAGGTTGCAACCTATGCTTCCATTTATCCAAATCTTATGTGAAACCATTCTGAAATCCAATTAAATGAATATCTGATAAGAGAATGAAGCTATTAAATGCATAAAAATCTGCCAAAATGCAATGATTGCCTTAGCAGGGAAATAAGATATGCTGAAAGGATAAACCTGTGGCAAACCAATTCATGGTATGTACTGCTCATGTTGTGGAACCCTCTCAAATGAATATGTGACAAAGGAATAAACATGAAAGAAATACACTGATTGTACACTAAGGCTGTGCATTTTAGAGAGATTCACCATATTATCTTCCTTATTCATGTGGATAACAGGCTTACTTATGTCTTCAAAAATAATTCTTTCCATCACACTGCAACAATTCTAAGCATACTGATAAATAGAAAGTATGAAAATGCTAATGTATAAGAGCTGGTGGAATTTTAAAGGATCAGAACTGAGCCAAGATTTTAGATGAGATTGCTTGACATGGAAAAGCCTCACTGAACTAAAAAATGAACACAATAATATGGGTATTGCATATTTATATTTCAGTAATTTGACTCTGAGATTTATGAAAATCTCTATCAGAGGATTTATCTCTGTTTTATAGATTACATGGTTGTGGCATCCTTTGCAACTTCTGAGCAACAATATATAACAGATTTATAGTTTGCTTCCTTTTTTTTTTTACACTTTAACGTAACTTAAATTTAAAAGCGAAAGTTGAAGCTTCAGTAGGAACAACTTGCTCTTCATCAATCAAGTACAAAACCAACCAATATTCTCAGCTTCTGGGTAGCACAAAAATTGTCTGCAGATGTATCTGTGTAGCCCCCTCCCTTGCTCCCTGCAGCCCTCCAGATCATACCTCTAGGATATCATTTTTTCATGATGAACATGAAATCCGTGGGACTCTGTAAGACTTAAGGGCTGGATCTGCTGGCCATGACTGCATGGAGCTGGACTCCAGCAGGCTACTGGTGGGTGAAAGCCTCATTAATACATCTCTCAACCTTCACACTTCATACTTTGGTGCCATCAAATGTGTTAAACAGTGAGGTTCATGGTCATATGTAGGCTTCCTGCCTTATCCCAAAGATACACTCATTACTCATATTATATTCTGGGTTTTGTGGTATCCATGAACCAGAAAAAGCCTTATGTCATGGTAGGTTTCTATGGCCCTCACACTGCATCCCAGCTGAAGCTCTGAGAGAAGCCTGATGAACAAACCATACATGAAGAACTGCACTATAGAAATAGGCAATGTCAGGTGGAGTGCCATGAGTTTCTGCTAATTTGGAAACATCAGAGTAGGCAAATGTTCTTGAATGTATGAATAGATCACAGGATGACTATGAGCTATAAAGTATGATACAGTCAACTGCTTTCTTGTGTGTCAGGAAAGATATTTCCAGAGGAAAGGCAAGCACTGTGCAGAGCTCTTGCCATAACTCAGCTGTGCCACTATGTACCTTTTTCATTCCTCAGGTCTAAGAAAGATAAATTCCATTTGGATGGGGGAAGACAAAGACTAAGCAGGTGATTAGCGCCTTTAAAAGAAGATGACTAGGAGGACCAAAGGACCAACCATCACTTTCAAGAAAGATAGCAAGGGTGGGCACCAAAGGAGGAAAAGAGCTATTGAAGTGCAAGGAAAAAGGTGGTCAAGAACACAAACTAATTCAGTGCTTTTTTCCAAGAGGAAGACCATCAGTGTACCAGCAAATGTCACTTGGTGCTTTGTAGGAAATGGTGAGGAAATCTCACATGCTTTCTATGTCTCTGCAAAGTTCACATAGAGAATCAAACCCTTTATTGGACCTCTGACATCCCCATAGCCAAATGAAAATCTGTGATATAAATGCCCTTATTTGCCTGGCCTGAACATACAGACGAATCTACAGAGATGCCCAGCAGCTGTGTCCAGTGCACGGCCACCAAGGACTAAGGCTGGAGGCTGCATGAGGCTGCTGGAGATGAGAAGAACCACCAACACCTGGACGTACCTGAGTTTATGAGACCTTCTCAGCTTCATGGTAGCGGCAAGACCAAGGGAATCTGAGAAGCACTGCAGAGCAGGCCATCCCCATCCCCTATGGTGTCAGGGGACAGCCATAAGAAATAGGATGCAAAGGTGAGCCAGGGGCTCACAGTGTTTTGGAACACCCTGTCAGGAATGGGAAGAACCTCCCACTCCATTTCCCCTGCTCAGGAAGCTGTAGAGAGCAATGAGGTCACCTCTCAGCCTCCTCCAAATTAGACTGACCCAGTGTCCTCAGTTGCTCCCTATAGGACAGACCTTCAAGCCCTTTCACCAGCTTTGGTGCCCTTCTCTGGATGCATTCAACAGCCTTAACATACCTTGGAAATCATGGGGTCCAATTCACAGGATTGCATTCCTGTACTGTGTGTGTCACCCTCAGCATGGGAATTAGTAGCAATTAGTACAGCTAGAGCATGTTATTTCAGGGTGTGCTAATCAGCATGCATTTATCTTGTGGGGTCCTTTGCAAAGAGGAAAACAGCACTGGCTGCCAGTTAGTTTGCAAGTTTAACTCAAAACATAGGCTTTAGCTTATAAACTATAACATCTTTTGAAATCCTTGCTTCTTGAAACCTGTCCCACTTTAGGGCTGAGAGAATTCTGATGTTCTGAAGTCACTGAAACCTGAAATTATCCTTACTTCATATTCTCATGGTGTGCATTTTATAGCCTAGTCACACACACATAATAAACAATTTTTATTCTTGCCTGTGTTGCTGAAGAAAATATGCCCAATAATCTTTGTTTTAGTATTTTTGATTATTCCTTTAAATCACAAAGCCATCATTCAATTTCTTCTGGCGAGTTCTGGCTGCTGAAAAGAAGCACAAAAATGGAGAGAAGTGTGGTAACCCAGAGCTGCTCTGTGAAGGATTGGCAAGGCTGTATGGAAAGGCTTGGAAAGCATCTGCTCTCACACTATGCTTGGCTTCAGTTAATATTCCCACTATTAGTATTTCAGCTTCATGAGAATAAATAGAAAACAAACAAACAAATAAGCTAAGGTTCCTGGGTTTCTTCCTCCTGTCTGATCAGATCAGAAAATCTGACTTGATTTTTTATTCTAACAGCGCATTCTACACCCTTCCAGATCTAGTAAATCTGTCAGCAGAAGGTTTAGTTAAGGACCTGCTCCATCTCTTCTATGGAAGTGAGAAGCTTTTTAAATGTGAAAGCTGCAGGACCTGCTCCTGAAGAGAGTAGAAATTTTTCATGATGCTGACCAGAAAATAAAAGCAAAAGCAAATTGTTCATGTGGGAAAGCAGGAACATGGTGATTTTTTTAAAAAAATAGACATTGGTTCTTATTTTGAATTATATAATTACAGACAGGCAAATCCTAGCTAATGTCAGTGCTATGTTACTGCAATAGCTTTATTACTTAAGTTCATCACCATATGACTTTGCTATGGCTGGATGAAATCTGCCCAGTTTTGAGCTCATGGCCTTCTAAAGCTGTGGGTTCAGTGGAAAGGCAGAGCTGACCCAGGCTACAACAACACTAGGCTGAGCTCACCCAAAAAACTGAGGGCTTTAAGAGTCCCAAGGGAATTCAGGAGTCATTGCCTAGGCAGAATAATTCAAAATAAATGAATAAATGGCATGCCAAAAGGATTGCTATTTTAGCAGATGGCACCACATTCTTACATTGCTGTGTATAAAGTGAGGCTTCCTGAGCAACAAAATGAGCAAGAAGGGTTTATTTATATTTGTTTATATTTGATACTTCAGGAATGGTATTGACTAATATTTAAATTGATTTGAGCTATTGTTAGTCCTACAGATTGACATGTAGTGTCCTCATACTGATGGTCACCACGATCTGAGTGAGAGACTATATAAAAAATCAGTTTCATGCAGATGCAGAAACATTTGGCTTACAAATTGACGTCCCTTTCTTAACTTAGAAAGTAAATACATTTTGAAAACAAGTGTAGCACATGAAAGACTTGATATTGCTAAGTGATTCTCCCCTTTCTCCCATCCTCTCTCATCCTGTGACTCAGCTCACATGCACTGACCTTCTTCTTGGAGCTGAAACCTAAGCTGAGCTCTGCTGAGCCTGTCTGAGCTGTCAGGCAAGGTGAGGGGGAAACTGCCTGTGTAGCAGACTGGCACAGAACTATTTGTGCTAATGAACACTGCTGCTTGCTCTCCACACAGCTGCAGTATACAAACCTCTGGGCTGCTCAAAACCCATGGATTTTCCTTGCAGGGATGGAAATGAGGATGGGCTCCCTTTGCTCAGCATCTACTTAAATTGTTATAACTGTGAACTACTGTGTAGCCTGGGGAGACTGTGACTGGTTTTGCTAAATCCAGTAAAAGGGAGACTCTCCTGCAAAACTTGCCTGTTAGCTGTCAGATTTGGCTGGATGTAGACAATGTGATCCAGTAGAGCACCATAGCAGGGTCATCAAGATAGGAACTGTACAGATAGCACAAATTAATGGTGATATTTGTTTTCTCACTGCTGACCCTGACACATAAAAATATTTGGCAACAGCTATGGATTGCTTCTCAAAATGGACTAAAGATAAACCCCTACAGGATAAACTATCCAAAAGTGTTGAAGGTCTCTGATTGAATTCATCAGGCATTCATGTGTGCCCTCACAAATCAATGGCCAAGGCAGGGAATTTGTCAATCAGGTAAGTGAGGAAATACATTAACAGGTGACAGACAACAATTTGCCAGGACACATAACCCTAGAGCCAGCAAGCTTGTGAAATGGCAGAATTGAACTGTGAAAGACAAATCACTGAAGGTGGGGAGAGTGTCTTCATTATGTCTTGCTCTCACCTGCAACTGCCGAACAAAGTCCAGAGAATTTTTTTTCTCTTTTTCTCTGCTGCATGAAAGATATGAACAACCTGTTAATATACATTACAAATTCTGTTACTGCCTCACTTTAATAGCGAGATAACAATCGTGTGCTATTTACATATTTTGCATTTTATTGCTCTTGCATAATTCATCATAGGGAACATAACATTCTTGTCAGGAGAAGTTCTGCAAAATTTAAGAAAATGGAAGGCGAGCTGTAATACAATCAGAAATAGCAAATTATATGGAGGTGTTTAGATAAAAGACAAGGAAATTAAGTAGGAAGTAAGAAGCATGAATGGAAGAGAAAAGAAATTAGCTGATTACAGTGTGGACTAGAAAGTGACATCCTACAAAAAATGGGAATGCTTGGCTCACCCGTCATGGGCGAGGTGGGTTTATTGATGACTAAACTGGATATACTGTAAAAGACTAATTGTTATGAAAGAACATGTTTCAGGGAACAGCAGTGGTGCTGAAACAGTGAAGTCTGTAGAAAACTGGAGCTGACTGAGTGGACTCTAAGTTTTTGAAAAAGCTGTAATTTCTGAGAGCTCTAAAATTTTTTCATCTCACATTAGTGTAGCTGCAAACAAAAGTCTGCAGTAGGATAAAAAGTAGGATTTTATCAAGTTTTCTACATTACAGTCACCTTCATTTGACTTGTTAATTTTGGCATGAAAACACTCAGACACCCTTCCTTGGATCAAAATTTGATTTCATTTCACATCTGGGCTAAGTAAACTGAAAGCACACACACATATAAAATTTTTTATTATCCAGTAACTAGAACTGTTAGACTGGAAACAGAATGTAGTTAGCTGGTTTCAATTCCCTTCTGCCTTAAACATGAGCCAGGTTTGAGGAGATTGCAGTCCTGGTAAGGGAATCCCAAATGTCCCATAAACAAAACACAAGTTTATATTGGATGTGATCTGACTCTGATGAGTCCAAAGGGGTTTATAGTGGTAGCTGAAACAAGTTAAATCTCTCTAAGTTTGGGTTTGGAGAGGACAACATTGATAGGTTTGTCCTTTCCTTTGATTCCATCTCCCATACAACTGTAAACATCACACTGAACCATGGGAGGGACCTGGTCATGAGCAAGTCACAAGCAAACCGTCTGGACGTTCCCTGGCTCAGGGCTGTCAGAAGATCAAGCCCAACACATGTTGCATCACTGGAGGAACTCTTCTTTCTGGGGATTTGTGACTTATGGGTCACATCCCTTTGCGTTTGTGGTCACATGTGTCCCCCTGGCAACTGAGTGAACAACGCACCATGTAGTAGTGTTAAGAGAGGATTGGTTACAGCTTTCTTCTAACATCATTTAATGGCTAAAAATGAAGAACTGCATACTGGCATGTATGCATGAACCACAGTCTGGAAAACTCTATTATGATTGGTAGGGGAATATACAGAGATGTTCGACACCGCTGAATGATGATGACTGATGGCAAATCTGACATCTAAGAGCTATTCACAATACATTGATACATAACCTCATGTTTAGAGACACCCTTCCTCCCTCTCCCACCCCCAAAACAATCTGAATAATGAATCAAATGGTCTCAGGAGTAATTGGATCTTTTTCTGTGTAATTAGCAATTTTTCCCCTTGCATTATAATTTAAAGTACTGCGGTTGAATTGAGCAACTCATGTAATGAGTCATTAGACTGAGGCTTTTAAGGAAGTTATTTCTGAAGGTCTGTGGAGGCTAAAATATGTCTAAATTAAAAGAATGACAGGCTGCAATCACGGCTGTAAAATAAAGGTGCTCAGTAAGCAGTCCTATTACAATCAGAAAGAAAAAGAAGCAGATCTCTGTCTTGTGCATGGAAGCAGAGGAAATGATGAATACCTTAGGTAACTCATTCTGTGCAAAATCAATCTTTCACTGTCAATTTTAAATGAACTAATTTGTTCACAAATCTGCTCAGTCAGTTTGGAAGCATACTCAGTTCATCCATATTAGCAAATCCTTTAATCTTGACTAGTCCACTGAGTAAGAAATCTAGAAATGTGTTAATATGACTGGACATATGTAGTAGGATAAGAATTGATTCTTTTAATTAGTGTCTATTCAAGTTATAGTTCCTTCTTTTACTGAACTATTGACCCACTGATATATAAAGAGATTACTGTTATGACTAAAATACCTTCCAAAGTTATATTTAACTCTTTCTTTATTGGTCAATGTGAGATAGAAAAATAATCTTTGAGTTATCCAAAAACAAACACTGTAATCTAATTTAAGGTTTCTTTCAGACATGTTCCCATTAATTCTAGAGATTCAAACCAATATTTGAAATTTAAAAAGCATAAGCCGAAAGTTATTGCTAAAGGAGCGATATAATCCTTTCTTCCAATTTAGATAAAACTATGAAATTCTATCTGTAGTCCTAGTTTGATATCAAGACAATCAAAATTTCACCCACCACAATTCAGCTACTGAACTTGGAGGTAAAACTGAAATTAATTGATGACAAAGACATATTCTTAACAAAAAATATCAATCAAAAAAAAATATACAGAAAGAGATGACTCCTGTTCCTCTCATTCCTACTCTGTCATCGCAGACTGAGGCCAGAATAAATTAAACTTTGGAAAACAATTGTGTGTAAACTCACTGTACTTTGCAAGCAAACAAGATTATGCTAGCTCTTGCTCCCCTATGGAGAGGGGGCAAACACTAGAAACAATTCCAGATAACTGTACAGTTGCAATGGGAAGCAGTGTTGTAAAGATCCCAGTATGGTCTTTGTTATAAAAAAAAATGAAATGTGGCCAGTCAGTCGCATTTACTTATTACTCTTCACCTTACATTGTGAAAGCGTCTCTCCAGCAGGGTGGTCCCAGGCAGATAAATTGTCTCCCAATGCTGAACATCTACACCCTGCTCGGGTAATAAATGCATTAGTTAGTATTAACAACATGGATGTGAACAGCTATTAGATGATCTTTATTAATCTTAGGAATAATTGGCCCTCTTGCAATAGAAAAATGCCTTAGCACCCAGACTAGTTGGAAAAACACTTTTTCTAGCTTTGAGAGCTTAGCATAAAACTAAACTTTTAATACTTTCAGTGAGTTATTTAAGCGAAACTTGAGTATGGAAGTAAAAGTGAGCAGATTGCTAACTAAAACATGGAAAAATGTTGTATACGGTAGACTTTACTGTAGACAGAGGGGCTCAGAACAAAATCTATTTATTACCAATTTGATCAACAGTGTTCCACTTTATTTACATAAACTGCCCTTTTTATACACTTACAACACATCCAGTTTGTGGTCACTCTCAAGCTATTGGATCTATGTACTAAACATGCATTACTATCACACACTTCATTGGATTGCTACAGGTGTCCACACAGTGTGAAATCATTGTTTACCTTCTGGGACTCCTCCCTTATTTTGGCACAGGAGTCTCTGTGTTCCAGACCAGAAGGTCCGTTATCAAAACAGTTCAGTGTTCCCACGCTGTTTGTGCTCAGTTATGCTAAGGCTGGGCCTACAGAAATGCAGGGTGGATTGTTCATCACAATCCTGTACTCTCCACATTTTATTGCAAACCAGCAAGCCCGATCCCTCTGCTGTTTCTGAGCGTGGATGATCTTAATCCTGCTGCCTTTGCCAGATCTATTGGCCCACGAAGGTATGGTCTTGACCTGGGGTTTTGCACTTACCTGTCTCTTGTAACAGCACTTTTTGCTAGCTACAATCTTTAATTAAGTAAATATAAGTAAACAAAAAGAGAGGAGAATTTCCCTTAAGCCTTCTAGGGTTTCTCCTTCTATCACCAAATTTTCACTTGAAGGGCATTCTCAGGCAACGCATGATTGGAAGAAGATAGCTGTTGCATTTTGAATTCTCTATCTGTGGAGCTTTCTGAGCATCCATCTGCTTCATTTCAGGCCATGTCTCTCCTCGGTTTTCAGTGTGATGATTGTTTTGCTCACCTACTTTTTCAGTAGGCTGAGCTGCTGTGGCCTGACTGGTGGGAACCAGCAGATTCCTGTCACTGAAGGCAGCAAATTAACAGTGGCTTTTTCCAGTCTGCTTTCTTACTGCATTAAGGTTGGCCTTTGCCATCTGAGCTGTTGATGTGTATGAGCTCAGAGTTTCTTAACTGGGTATGTAACCAGTTTGAGAGGGATTAGGACAACACAACACCATAACCAGCCATCTCATGTGCTCTTGTTCTCTCATGTTAGGGTAACAGTGGGTGTTATGGTCTCCTCAGTTATTGTTTAAAGTTTTGGCCAAAAGTGTCTCTATAAACACTCAGCATTCATTTATGTCTCTGGTTTGACATTTTTCATCTTAATTTGCTGCAGCAGCAGCCATTTTCTAAACTTTGGCTCACTAATTTGTATCTATCTCTAGCAGTTACCCTTGCAGCGCTCCCCAGTGTCCATCCACTTCCTATTCTTAAAGTCCAGGTCTTTGAAAAACAGGATTAGAAAAAGTACACATCAATAGACGACCCTTGATTTAGTAGACTACCACAAACACATTAAGGGTGAAAATGTTTTCTTTGTCCAGTGCTCCTCACTCAGCATTCCAGTTTCAGTATGTTTGTAATTGGGGTCTGCTGTGTGTCTGAAGTGTGGCAAGAACTGGGCAGGGTGTGCCCAACACCCTGCTCATGGTGGGGAGTCCCTCGTGAGAGTCCCATTGCTTTGAATGGGAGCTTGTGCTGAGTAGTGGATTTTTGTTTCCTGATCAAAGTGCTGTGGATAATTCTCCATTTACTTTAATGCTTATTGCAACTTCACTGAGAATACCTGATCCTGCAAATAGTTCTATGAAATGATTAGCCTTTGCAAATGCCATGGTACTTAAAGATAACTATGTTTATGTCATGTATCTCTATCTCCCTATATGTAATTCTCTGTATATTTTTATGTGTATGCTATTTTTGAATGATCTTGGTGGAGGACAGGACAGTGGCTTGGTTTGGCTCATTTAAAATGTTAACAATGTTGGCCTTAGATGTGACAACAAAAGTAAAAACAGTAATAATGTCTAAATTATCGCAGAACCTGAAAACCCTCCTCTTGCTTCCAAGGCACATTTACACAAGATGAATGGCACATCTCTATCAGCCAGTGCATTTTGATAATTGATAAAATTTCCATTTTAATTAGAAAACATGTACCCAAAGTGGGTGGGATCACAAGATCCTATCAGCTCAGTTTTTCTTAATCCTCTGGGGTGAATGAAAAAATGAAGTGCCTGGCCTTTCACTAACTCTGAATTCAAGACACTGCCTTGACCACTGCTTGTTCAATTTATCTGGGAATGTCTTTTATGCTGTATGCTCTCTGATTGTCTGAAAATGCCTTTTAATTTCCTGAATACATATATGTATACAATGAATATTAATCAAGAGCTGATTAGTATCTCTTCTGCCATCACAAAATAATATTCTATCAGAGACAGATTGTATCTGCAATTACATATTTAAAGTCTACACTGGAATGGTGCATGAGTTTGACTGAGTATAGACTGGAGTCCTCCATTAAAATTTTGGATTTTCTCAACTATAACTGGGAAAATGGAATTTAAAAATCCCTTGAAATACATGTGCATTTTTCCTCTGGTAAAGTTGTTATTTCCTTACATTCAGATATTCTAGACAGCAGAGCCATGAGAGTTGCTGGCTAAAGTCTTACCACCAATCTCATCTTCTGTCATGGAAGGAAAGGGCTCCTTCTCCAAGGGGCACAGAAAGATTACAGAGCTACAGACCTGAAGGCTACGCCCAAGCCTTGCAACCTTTGCATGAGGTGAAGAAAACAGAGGAAGTGAACAGACTGCCCACCTGCTAAAACTGCTGCTGGAAACTGCCCACAGGAGAACTGCCAAGGAATCCATCCTCATATTGCCTGGGGAATGAAAGACCTCCACCACGGCTCTTCAAACTCTGCTTCCATCCCTGCCCTTCTGTCCAGGAAATGTCATTTGCTGTACATGCCCAGTAACTGCAACAATTTTGGAAAGAGTAAGGTTTTTCTTTCAGTTTCTTCATAATAAACTCGAACTTTTAGTCTGCTTACCTCAAAATACTTTCTGTTTAGTATCCTCTGGTAGCTGTGGCTCTGCCTTGCATGCAGGATGACAGATTGAGTGCTAATTCTACCACCTGTAGACCTTGTTTATTCAAAATGTCACTTGTTTTTTGTATCTTAACTGCCAAGAGAGATGTTTTCCCAGGACACTGAAAATCAGTCATTATTATAACACAGATATTAAGCCACCCATGTTTCAAACACATCAGTCAAAGATGTCTGTCCTGCAACTGTACAGCAGAAAGGGCAGCATGTTATTAGAGAAAAAGAGAGAGATACCAGGGGAGCCAAAGTCATTATCTGAATATATCACTGAGGCTCTCTAAGTGCTGTAGGACCCATGGCAGAGCCTACATATTGTAATGAAAATTTCTCTCCTCTGTGATCAGGTAATTCCTTCTAGCAACTTTTCATAAGGTTTCATCACAGAAGAATCTGGTCTCTGAAACCTCCCACCTTTGGGTTTGAGTCATTGCAAAAATTCAACTTTTTTCCAGAATGATGATGAGGAGGAAACACTTCCAGAAGCCCAATTCGTTACCTCCAGGCTTTTTGCAAGCTCTTGAAAGTGCATCTAGTCCCCATTAGGCACATCCTAACACTTACTTCAGTCAAATGATGAACAGAATAGGAGTGAGAAAGGCAAGAAGAGAAAACTTTCTGAGGGCATCTGCTAGGCCCACGTTGGCTGTCTTGGCAAGGCATGTCAGGACGCATTGGTAGTGCGCAGTGAGGCTGAAGATTCCCTACTGGCTGGAACCGAGTCATTTGCCAGGCTTTCCTTGTCAGGGAGAGTTAAACCAGTCACTGATCCTAATTCTAACACTGTTGTTGCAGCATTCCAATTTTTAATCGCTACATGACTTGTCAGGTTGAATATGAGCCACAAGAATAAAATTTAAAAACCTCCTAATAATGAGGGTGTCAAAGATTACTAGCACTTGGTATTTCTACCATTACCTTTCCATTTCTTAAAAGGGGAACCAAGGTGTAAGTGCCCTTGTTATCAACTGCCCTTTATTTTTTGATTTCTCCCGACAACTCTTTTGCTGAAGTCCATCAAGATAGTCAGCATAAGTAGCACATTCCTGCACCCCTCATACAGTGTCAGGGGATACAGTGTAAGGGGAGCTTCCTTCAGGCTTAAGAGCATAATTTGAAAAGAGGACCCCTTCTTCCACAATTATGGGGCAATATGGTTGACAATTAGGTAAAAAAGATAAACCTGTCATATGTCTTCATCCTAGGGTGGCAATCCCTTCTTTTCTAGATGCTTTTCTCCCCGAGTTTTGAAATAGAAGTGGATTAATTGCTGTCAATGAGCATTGTCTTTGGTATGTCACAGTTTTTTATTGCCTGTTTATTGTATGTTTGAAATTTGAAGTAATTGTAGACGATTGAGGCAAGCAAAGTGGGAGACACCCAGAAGTGAAGGGCATTTTTCAGGCTGGCAAACTGACACACACATCTCAGTATTCCTTTCCCCGTAACAGAGGACGGCTGGGACAGATGTGCTTCATGCTGTAAGTTTCTGGATGATGACAAACAGATCAGCTTCCAGTATGCTCTGAGTTCTCATCTGCAATTGAACTCATTTTCGTCTTCATCTTCATCTGCTGTTTGAATGAAATGCAATAATTGATTTCAAAAGGCACCAGCTAGCAAATATAGGCTGCTAAAAACCAGTCTTTTTCAAGAAAAAGTATCTTATCCTCAGCAGTGTTCCAATTCACTGATTTCTTCTTGTTTGGTTGTTTTGTTATAGAATACTTAAATTCACAGTACTTCCCACAAAAGAAAGTCTGCACTGCAATCTCTAATCACTGCAAAAAAGGCAGGATCAGCTGACTTCATCTTGAATTGACATTAAAAGTAAACTTACAGTACACGATAAAAGTACATGCAGGAAGAGTTAAATGCAGTTATGACTTTAACATTGATATCAACATACAACTAAAGCAATTCAATATTTATAAAGTGTAATAATATGTGGAAATTAAGTTTAGTGACAGAGCTAAGTAAAGAAAATGGGGTCATCCAATGAAAAATGAAAAGAAATGGTGAATCTGTCTGTCTGAGGTGCTGTGTTTTATTTAAAAGGTTATTGTATGCTGCATATTTTGGATTGAGCTCAATATTATGTTTTCATGAAAAAAAGGGAAAGCTTTATCTGGGACTACTAAGGCAAGATGTAGCAGGAGATGCTGTGATCCCACAGTGGTGTGTGCCTCACCTCCAGACAAGGCAGCTGCTCTGATAGGGCTACCTGTCTAACAGTGCAACTTCTGCAGCTGACATAGCTTCTGGAATCCACCCTCATCTTCTCTGCACAGGAGAGAACAAGGAACAAGGGCTCTAACTCTGAGATGCATTCTGTATTTGGGGAAATCTCTCTGGAGCCTCTCTGCCCTATCCGTGTTTTTTCTGGAAGCACATTGCTGATCCAAGGAACTCCTCATGGGGCTCCTCAAGAAAAAGCTATGGTGGGAACTGTCCTCAGGTGTCTCTGAGCAGAACAGAGAAATTTGCACTGAATATATTTCCTGGGTGATGCTTTGGTCCGTCCATTTTACTCAGGTGTGGTTAAGACCCTTATTCACCTCAGAAGTTAATCAGTGCTACAAAGTCTATGCTATCTTTCCTTTTGGAAGCTGAAAGGTACATCATTGATGCGACAACACAGTTAAGGTATGACTTTACACAGAAGTAAAATTCATGAGCACATGATATTAACATGTAATCAGTTAATATCAGTTAATGCTACTTAACTGATGAATTATCTACTGCAGTGGCTGTTGTGCTCTGCACCCTCCCTGTTGCTATCTCTCCTTCCTGTATATGAGCTTATCTGGCAGAACTCATAATGAGTTTTAAGTGTAAATAAAATCTTTCACCAAAGAGCATTCTTGGTTCTATGTCCCAGTTTCAGAAATACACACAACTAGGATTCAACAAAACTTTCCTAACCACAAAAAGTACCAGGAGAGGGGCAGAAAAGCCACATTTTCTTTTTTAAAACTCAGACTATGGGTAGTTTGACTCTTTGTTCTCTTTTATTCTGATCATCAGAGGTCGAGGAAAATCACACTTTCCCCTCAGTTCAGAAAAAGGTTTTATTTTTGTCATTTCTATTATGAGAAAACTGGGATGAATGTGATTTTGAGTTGGGCTTGGAAATAGCTCATAGGTAAAATTTTGGTTTTGCAGAACAAAATCTGACATTGTCTTGGATAAAACATGCTTCTTATTATCAAAATCACGAACTTGTATAGATGTGAATAAAAATAAGATTTAGCTTTTTTAATCTTTCCTGACAACCCAGGGTACCGGAACTGTTTGCCTTCTCTCTGAACCACAATTTGCTTGAGATTTTCAAAAGAGGGAAACAGGATTAAATTTGATTAAGGGTTGCAGGGGTTCAGTGCAGGGTAAATTATTTTTATCCATCTTGATTTGGCTTTGTATTGAGAAACCAAGTTGATCGTGCACTTTAGCTCCTCTTGTTTTACAACAAGGAATATCTCTATACAGAATTTTTACACATGACATGCAATTCTCCTTTATCAATGGTTCAGTAAATTATTATAAAACATTTCAGGTGTTTATTTTTGACCTCAATTTCTGTTGAATATACTGGAGTAAAATAAAAAGCAAAATGAACCCTACACTTTTCTGTCATTATGCAGCCAAAACTTGCCCAAAAAAACCGTCTGTGCATCTCTTAGTTGCCTTCAATTTAGATTGATTATACCTTTATACTGGGGAGAGGGCCTGCCTGATAAAAGAATGGCTTAATCTTTATTTGCCCAGAGCAGTTAGAAAAATAAGTGAAGCAAGCAGCCTCCTGTGACTGATTTCTGCTCACTTAAGGCAATTCACCCTTGAAACAGAGAATAATTGTTCTCTGTCCTTTTTCAGATATTGTCTTCCCTTTCATGTATTATATCCAAATAATCTTTAAGATTTTGAACATTAAAGGAATACAGGGTGAATAGAAACCATGCACCAGGCTAAATTCTGCTTTCAGAGGCCTATCCACAGTTTTCATAAAAGTCAGTGGAAGCCACACACACATCTAGAAGCAAAATTTGGTCCATAGTCTAACCTAAATTCTGGGAGAAAAAAAACCCAAAAAACCTATAACAGAAAACACCAACAACTAGAGATAATAGTAATAAAAAAGAGATAACTTCTATTTCAAACAACAGAATTGTGCGGGCTTTGATCAAACTACTGGGTGTCAACAATATGGTAATCTTTAGAATTGTACATTATAAAGAAATTTACTTCCTAGATAGTACTCATCTTGCCAAGAAACGTGAGTCTGCGTGTGGAAATTCCTTATTTGAGGGTACCCTTTGCATATGTCAATTTTGTGTGTATAAGGTAAAAAATGTTTTCCTTCAGCACTCACAGAGAAGGTAGACAACACCACTTCTCTTATATGTAACTCTATTTATAAAAAGCAAATTTCTTTCTTTCCTGCATCTTGTCAAGTGCTTGGCAATGACCAAGAAGTTATATGCCTTGTCTTATTCAGAAGAAACCTAGCAAACTTTTTAATCTAGATTAAGTCTAGCCATGATGTAACTATCATGTCAGGTTGAACTTGGAACTGAAACAACTACTAGCAATCACAACTTTAGTGATCCTTACTGTAAATATTTCTCTATAATTGTATGTGCATTAAAATATTGTTATTCCAGTAACAGAATTGTACTAGAAGTGTGTTGTAATTCACACTAAAACTTTCTTTTTTAGTGACTTCTTCCTCAGAGCTGCATCTTACAAATTCTATTCCATCAGCGGAACTGAGGACACACAGTGTGATACGGCAAACTTAAGAACTGGTTTTGAACTGAAAAAGTTCAAGTTCATCAATTAACGGTTCTTAATTATAGGGTGTAAGTATGATACAAAATAAAAGTAAACTTTCCTGTAAGCAAATTAAAAAAAGAAATCAGTTACTATTTAAAATTTGGAGAGTGATGTTTTTACATAGCTATCCTTAGCAAGTGAGGCTGAGTACCTGGTAAAAATAATTGTTGGAAATGAATAATTAAAACTAAGAATAACAAACTGTTCAGAATTATTCAGTTGTGGTCCTTAAATGTTGTAATTATACATCCTGCAACTGACTCTTCTCTACTGCTTCACAGTTCAGTTTGTTGTACTCTATCCAAAAATGTAACACTTATGTTTTTCAAGGGAATGGTCTTCCAGTGCCTCCGCTGGTAAGGAGCCCAGGAAGAGATCTACTTTCATACGTCATACACCTGGGAACTGACCCAAAGATGTAAATATCAAAATGGAGCAAAGATAAACTGCTGACTTTATAAAAATCATGTATGTTTTAATAGGATAAGGATTTCAACTGCTCTCTTCCTTTATTCCATCATATTTCATCACTATGTTGGATACATCTGTGCTGGGAAAATTTGTGTCAGGTAGTACAGTTCTCTGCAGATGATTTGTGATAAGTATGTTTACTAAAAATTTTACACTGTAAACTTCTGACAGCTGAATGTTGCTTCATCATGCAAGGTTCTTTCAAATGTTCATTCACAGTGAGCTAGCAGGGACTGCTTATTTACCAGCTGACCCTGAGGAGTTGTTCGTAAGAGAAATCACTGTTTCATGTACCTAGGTATGACATTAAGGAGATACAGAGTTTTTACATAATAATCGTAAAAGTTAGAAATCTTAACTGTAAATGAGAGAAAATGCGAAGTTAAACATTTGTCTCTTCATGAGTCTAGACCTGTAAAATCTCTGAACAGATTAGAAATGGGAGTCTTTAATCTTAAAATAATATAAATTCAATTGCTGTTTTTTTAAGAGTCCTCTACTTTTCAGCTAATCTAGCTTCCTACTGCAATGAAACATATATCATTTCTATAAAGGACAGTGGTTGAGGGCATCATCTGCTAGACTCTCAAACTGCACCAGTGCTTTAAACTGTGCTGTTTGTGGTTCTTCCTTTTGCCAGTGTTTCCTTGACATAAACTTTCTAAAATGCTATGTCCAATTTTAAAAGAAATGGTTTAATAAATGGACATGAATGAGCATGTAGTTCTTGAAAAATCCAGCTTGCTAGCAACCTGTCCTTTCTTAGCTTCTACAGTTAGAACTGAGATGTAGTTTTACTGCGACATACTGTGAGAATCTGTATCTCATTGTTGCTTAGATCATGGATGGGCAACAATGGCTTTTTTCAAAGTTTCACAGACTAGCAAACTTAAAGTAGCTCCTTTTAATTGAAACCCAGACATACTTCTAGGTAAAAACAAAACTGAGCTGGCTTGAGTTTTTCCCAAGCCAAACAAAAGAGATTGGAACTTTCCATTGTTTTTGTCTGCCAACCATGCATTGTTAAAGGAATCGAAATAAAGAGGGAAAGGGGTCAAGGGTTATAGAGCTCATATTTCCACTCTACATGACCCCATCTCAGCAATAGTGGGACCCTCACGATCAGTTCCTGTTGGTCTAACGGAACAGCCATTCCTTAAGAAAAGGAATTACTGCGTACAGTACCTTTGTGATTAACAGAAGAATACCCTAGCTCTTCAAAGGTCCTTTCATTACAGCCCCTGAAGAGGACTCTGACGTTACTTTCTTGAGATTATAATGAAAACAGCTGTACTTGTACCAATTCCCCTTTTTATTATTTTTTTTGTAACAAAACAAGATTGATGTTATGCCACTTTCTGTTCTGTCATGAGAATAAGGTATCACAAATGCTAATAACTACCACAGTAGCAATATGCACTACTTTGATCTTTTCGCTATTCTTTAATTTGGGCAGCTGGCCACTGAATTCCTTCCTAAAAATCTGGGCTGCCTATAAAAAAGGGAAAAGTGGCCAACAAAATCAAATGTGCACATTTAAAACCATTCAGCTGACTAGTCCAATTCAAAGCCTACATGAGTAATGCAAATACGATACTTTGATTTTATGATTCTGGGCACTGAAATCTTTATACACACTCTTCTGATGATGGATTGTGGCTGAACAAGAAATATCACAACCAATCAACCCTCATTAAATTCTAAAGTTTGTAATCCCTTCGCTCTTATTGGTTGTTTTTCCAAAGACTTCTTAAGAGATTATTAAGCTTATTAATGAAAATCCAAAAGTAATTTTAAGTGATTTTTTCCCCTTATAAGACAGTAAAATTAAACACGCTGTGGTTATTATTTTTTCCAGTGTCAAAGGCAATGCAAGAAGGCAGAATCTGGCAAGAGCTGCTGTCAAGATTCCAAAACCAAGAAATGCAAACACCTACTGTCCAAATTATTGCTGTACTGATAGAAACAGGATCGTAGCCTTTAGCATTTCTGCTAATAAGCCAGAACAGAACTGTGCATTGCCAGTTGAATTTCTTTTTCACTGAGCCAAATTTTTATAGTGAATAAGATACAGTTTTTCTATTATCCGCATTTCAGTTAGAAACCCACTCTATCTTTGCAACAAGCACTGTCAGCCTCTTGTTTACATGAATACCACATTGAAAATCTGGTGGTCCTCAAAATTTGTAAGTAAAGCTCTCTGAATGAGAATTTTGGATCCTCACTTCCAACAATCAGCAATTATTTAGATACTTAAGATTTTTCCTGGAATCCACAAGACAAGGTTTCCAAAAGTCAAAAACAGTGCCTCATGGAAGATTCAGAATCAGTTGAAGGCATAATTTTATTGCAAAATGTTTTTGAAAATATGGCTATTCTGTTCATTAGTAAATAAAGTGTAAAAATTTTAGAAAATTTTAAATTAGCAAAACTTGTATGAAGTAGAATAAGAGAAAAAACCCTTCTACAAATACAGTCCCCAAAGTGAAAACATCGTGAGAGAACATCTACATGTCCAAGCTAATTTACTGTTTGGAGTGTTTTTGTTCTCAGTTTCATTTCAAAGAGAAACATTAAAGTGATAAGTAAGGAAGCAATAGAGAAATCTGAATTGTTATGTTTGTGAGGAACTGGGAGAGGAGATACTGCTCAGAGAAAAAGGAGACTCCTGAAGTGTTCAAAAAGACAGGAACTATGTATATGCTACAAGAAGAGATTATAAAGTGGAGTAAAATCTTTAAGTTGCATAATATGAGAGGCATAAAGTAGGGAGATCCAAGAAACATCTCTGATGTTTATAGAGAAAAAACACAGACAGGACCAGGATGTGGTTTCACTATATTGTAACTAAGTTGGTTGCATATATGCTTATGCCTATGTTTATGTTCAGACACACATAACCAAGTGCATCTTGCACATTTGTGAACATATATTAGCCAAAATGCTCTGCAGGTCGGGTAATTTTGCTTACACTGGTGCACCAGCAACTATGGTGGTGCAGCTGTGTATTTTGAATGCAGTTTCAGTTTTGGAAGGGGAAGGAGACAATGCAGCAGTGTAAGTGGTACCTTGCAAACAAGCTGTTACAGGAATTGATTGTGTTGTATTACAGGGGTATTCATTACTCCTTTCCAATTTCTGTGCACATGATGTAGTTTAGCTTTGAGAATATGTACTTGTTACTTTTGTCTGACCATTATTTTTTGCTGTAAACCTGAGTTTGCTGCTTGAACAATTGTTTGCTGCCAGTGGTTTGCTCATGCAGCAGAGTAGCTGCTTGGCTAGGTATGTTTGACATACAGAGCAGGTGGTTGTGACTGTGAAAGCCTTCCAGAGGCCACACACAGCTGAGCATCTATGCTGAATGGTGCAGCTGTTTTCCAGAGCTTGTAGTGCAGGAAAACCAGCAAAAGGAGGAGGGAACATGATTGTACAGACTTGAAATGGCCACAATCATTCTACAGATTCAACCTAGTGAATTAGATGTGGAGCTTCTTGTCATTCCAGCATCAGTAAATTCAATTCATGGAGCTATTCTCACAAAAAAAAAAAATTATTGAAATTCATCTGGAGACTTCCAACCCTGGATTTTGCATCGGTGTTTTAAGGTCAGAATTGTGCCTAAGAACTTCAGAGATTAGTATATCAGTATAGATTTAGTATTACTAACTCTTTGGAGCCAACTATCTCCTTTTAAGTAAAATATAAATATGTGATGTATGTCCCAAAATCATCTCTTAAATCTGCAGAGACTTATTTATTAAACTCTGTGGATATGTCTATACAGGCACTGGAGCAATGGCAGCCAGCAGAAACTAGGTATAAAAATAGACAAAACAAGGGCTACAATAGAAACAAAGAAATATATTGCATGACTAAACAATATTGCACAGAAGGGGATAGATATAGGGCAATAATTCAAAATGTAAGCAGGGTAACAGGTATCCTGTACAGAGTAATATCTGCACAGTGTGCCCAAGAGTAGAAGAAAGCCAGCTGGGCAAGAGAGGTTCAAATTTGAACTCAGAGGATGTTATATAGTAGCCAATGGGGAAAAGAATGTAATATAGAAAAAGAGCATTAGTGGGACCACTCTCAAAGCCAATGATTGACTGAAAGGGGAGGATATAATGACAGCAGAGCATTAAAGACAAGAATGGTAGAATATCAGAAAATTCTTAGTTACCTTAGACTGCAAAGTGAAATGACACGTGCAGGACTTGCCTGATCATTCCAGCATCTGAGAACATGCTTAATACTAATCCTCTTTCCCCCCCACCCCATACTAATGGCTTTTCCTTACAACAGTTTATTTGCTCCTGCTGAGATATGTAAACATACACACGTACACACTGTCTCACACTCCTCTATGGCTAAGCATGACCCAGAAGTACAATATCATCTTCGGCATTTGCTCACATTCTTGGAAAAATGCTCAAGGGAGGCAAGGCAGATTTTATATACAGATGCCAATTTGTCCCTCTGTCTTAACAACACAGCCAAGGTCTGACCTTCGCCAGTTTCCAGGGGTTTCTGAGTAGAGGAAGGAAGAAAAAGTCACCAGACTATTATAGATGGAAAGAGCTCATGAAATGGAAAAATACTAATTAATATGTCATATATCTGTAACCCATTCGGATTTTTTAGTTAACGTTGTCAGCTTAAGAAATTGGATGAGGCACTGGAACTACACCTGCTTATAAAGAAAGGTGTATACACAGCTGTAAAGGAAAGTGCAGTATGTTTTTACTAATAAGAGATTTAAATGATTTTTTAATATCTTTTGTGAATCACTACTAAAGAAAGTGGCAACTCAAGCTTTAGGAAAAAAAGGAAACAAAAGAAAAGCCTTTAGATGCCCACAGTAGGTGGCATCAGCTACTGACCTACCTACTAATAAGGCAAATGAAAGGAAAACAGCCTGAGAGGAACTAAATAGCAGAGAGCCAAAGTCTGGAGGGGAGAACAGGCAAAGGAGGCATACAGTGCTTAATTCACCCTGACTAAAAAGCTCTGTCAAACCACAAGTTGAAGATGCTACCATTACAACAGGAAAAACAGTTAATTGCATTATACTCCTTTGACTGGAATACTGCTGCTACTGAGTTGCTGAACATGGCTGAAACCAGAAAGTCTAATAAGAGTATTTAAGAAAATAACATATAGCCTGGGAGCAAGCACTAGGGCTAGTCAGACTTCTGCTTGCTGTCATTGAAGCTCAGTCCTAGTGGATGATCTATGGGAAATAGCTCTGAAATCAAATTAAGTGAGCTGCTTTGGCTTCAAAATCAGCACCTTACAGAGTAAATAGAAACATAGGACAGAATAAATTAAACGGAAAACTCAGAATAATAAATGTGTTCCTCAGCTGCTTTGTAAATGTGTAATGCCTATTAGAGGTACTAAACCTGTTTCTGTCTCTTAAAACTCCCCTAGAATATTTAGAAAACTGATTTCCTTTGAATATGAGTACTGCTTCTGCACTTGCTTCTAAGGAAATACATGCTTTTGACTTGTCTTTAAAATTCATAAACTTTGCTCTTAAGCATTTCATTGTTCGTTTTTTTACATTTACCATAATATTAGCATTAAGTTTTTGACTGATTTAGTTACATATTTAATAATTTATGTATTTTGGATAACTGTATATTATTAAATTTATATACACATATTTAATATATAGATAATGTCTGGTGAAAACAGTGTTCTGATAAGCCTTTAAAAGAACTTTCTGGGACAGTTCTGCTACTGCTCCTATAACCCCGTATTATTTTTTGTTATTTATTTGTCACTGTTACTTTGGCATTTGACTCATTTTACATTTATAATATGCATAATTTGATTTGTTTTTTAACTCTGAAATAATCTAGGAAACACAATGAAAATATTTTTGAAGATGTGTGTATTTTGGGGGGTTTTATTGGCTTAGGGAACAAGAGGATTGAAGCAGCAATGTTTTCTTGCAAGTTTCCCAGTTAAAAAAAAAAAGAAAAGAAAAGAAAAGAAACTTCTATATAGAATTCTCGCCTTTTTGTTTGGACAGATTCCTGCAATTTCTTCCCATGGCTTTAGTGACTTGCGGAAATTTTTTCATATAGTCCATACCATCAGCAGGATTCTTTCCCAGATTTCTCACCCTTTTAAATTTGTATCCCCTAGTTACCTGCTCCATCCTTTCCCTCCCCCTCTCTTCTTCAACACTAATAGGCCTGCTGGAATTCACCTTCTAAATGAAATCAGTCAAGTCACCTCAGCTTTGATTGCTTTATTCCCATGCTGTAGAACGAAAGTACTTTGTTGAATCAAAAATGTTCTGCATTCAATTGTCATAAATAACAATGCGCAGCAAAGAACTTAAGCTATCAACATAAACAATACAATATGAAAGCGTGTTTCAAACCAGATGCTTCTTTATTTCTGCCCAAACAGTTTGAAGAGCCTGTTAAAATGCTTCAAGTTACTGTTTACCAAGGGTCAAATGAATATTTTTGAATGAAATGTGTCCCTTCTGGTTCCTTAATGATTAAATGCAGTGGAACAATAGCCATTTAAAATAGCAAAAGAATATCTGATGATTTTTTTGTGGTTAGCTTTGTTAAAATAGGAGTTGAAAAGCTTTGTGTGAGGTGAGAGAAAAATGCTCTGACAGCATCAGAGTCACCTCAAAGATTTTGACAATTTGTCAAAAATCACCGCACTTCTCAAATGGCCTTTTGCAGGACACTTGGGAAAATAAACTGTATATTTACTTTGCTCTGACTGGCAAACATTCTACATTCCACCCATTATGCTGTGTTGCATGCCTGTCCTGCCACCTGCCTCCTCCCCTCCCTGCCCCAAAATGAGCAATGCCAAACATAGATCTTGCCTCCCGAAGGAAATAACTACTCCAATTAAAATCTGTGTACCTGTGCTTTTGGAAAAGGGTTCTTTCTAATTTACAAGGTTCCAGATTTGCCTCCTTGATCTTACTGCTGCTGTCCCGCTCACCTATGTCAGAATTCAGCCTAGCCTAGGTATTCCATCCAATTTCATGTCATTAAAATCACTGTCCTTCTGAGTTTTGTTGGTAGAATTTCAACCTTTAAGATCCACTTTCATCTCTTAAATAGAACTGAACCTCACTGCAAAATAGTCTGTCTCTACACAAAGACACCCATGCAATTGGAATGTCAAATGCTGACCTAACTAAGATTGAAACTGAGCTTGTTTGATAAGAAACCCACCATTAAAAAAAAAAAAAAAAAAAGAGGGTGGAAGTAAACAATGCTTTGGTTTTAAATTGTCTGAATAAAATTGTATTTCTTTTCATGTTTGATCAGAGCCTTGTCAGGATTTTGAAAAACAGAGTTATCAGGCCACTGTACCTCTGTTGCAACTCTATGGAGGAAAACTGCTGGGTATTTGTGAGTTCGTTCCATCCAACTATTCATACTTAAATCTTGAAGAGCAGTATTTTGCAGTACAATGGAAATGAAGTTAGCAACATTTCTGTTAAATTCAAGTTATTGTGTTGGAGAGTCTGATTTTTTGTGTAAACATACCCAGCATGCGACCATCAAAATAGTCAAGGAACAGCAATAACAGGTAATAAGTTTTTGCTATGTGAACTTCCTTAGTTACTCATAACTTCCTCATGTGCCAGCAGCTTTATAAGGCATATAAATAATAAATGAGATTCTTATTAAACTGGATCAATTTAGATCAGGTATATAATGGTTTTCCTTAAAAAATTGCAAGTTTATGATGATTTATGGTAGGTTTCACAGTGCTCCTTCCAAGTCAAATGCTTGTTTCAAGAGATAAATCCTTACCTCCACAGAGATAAGTTTATACTCTGGCCTCTTTGGTGTAGTGGGCCAAGAAAATAAAAAGAACCTTCTTCCCTCCTTTAAAGTCTTCTCAGACAGGATAGGGTTCTGGGAGTCTCTAATTCTGGTGAGAAGAAGAGCTTATTTCCTGTGCTTGATGTCCTAAAAGGGCCATGAATTTACTGGCAGATATTAACTATAAATCAGTGTGCAAAACTGGCAAGAGACAAAGTGGTTGGTGATGCCCTGGTGAGGTTATTCTCGTGCGGATTTGACTGCAGGTGCTTGACAGTACCCATGGGACTGCTGTAGGACAGGAAGAGTAGGAAGGGGTTTTCAGTCTGTGTGGTAAGGCAGCGTGCAAAGGTCTCTGCTAGCCTGTTAGGAGATTTACAGCAGTTTCTGGTTATTTCAGAGAGAAATAAAAAAGAAAGTAAAGTGCTATCTATCTATCTATCTATCTATCTGCATACATACATGTATAAAAAAAATGGATTAAAATATAGGTGCTGGTCAGGTGCATAAGTCTTTCAGCAGCTCCCCTCACTCCCCAGCCCCAGCTTTATGTTTGCAGACTCCTCCGCTTCCCCCTCTTCTCCCTTCAGCTTCTCACTAAACCCTCACCAATGAGCTCAGACTGCAGAATTCGGGGTGGTCGGGTGGACCAGTCAGATGATGGCTTTTATTGGATAAAAATTAAGCAAAATGAGTAAGAAAAGGTCACAAGCATGTTGAAAATTCCACTAGCCATCACAGATGGATATGGTAGCCAGGCTGCCTCTAACAGGCTCCATTTCTGCAGATAACAGCTGATGCCCATTAGGCCCAGCTCAGCTACAGACATTAAGCTTTTTGCACTGCATGAACCCATGCTAAGTGAAGTGCATCACTGTTACTGACTTTCTGCATCTCTACCTTAGCTTCCTTTGAGAATCATGGGGAAAATAATGGTATTTTTTCTTTACTCTCTTGCTTTAGCTCTCTTTAATTACATATTTGTCTATCCCTGCCCTTCTGCCTTCAAGAACAAATTTTAAATTCACAGAGAAGATGAAAATCTGTAGGGTTTACATCCCATTAAAGGAGTTTCCTGTCCTCAGGTACTGTATTCCAGCTTTAGTGAAAATGTGGAGTAAAATATTGACCTTCCAAGGATTTATGCCAAGTTTACACTGTTAAGGTGAACAGAAATTTTGGCCAGGATCCTTCAACATGTAGGGTACAAGACATTTAAGTTTAGTTAGGCTTCTTTCCAAACTCCAGAAAGGATCTAGTGAAAGAATGAAGCATACTAAGGCTGTGATGGACTTCCAGTATTTGTCTTATATTAATTCTAACATGATGATGCAATTCCAGTTGCATAAATAGTAGCTAAGCACACAAATGGCTTGCTTAGAAGATAGTAACAGGTATTACTAATATTAAAAATAATTTAGTATTAAAAAAAATTAGAGTAACAGAAGGCTATCAGAATTAGCTGAAATCAATCTTGCAAAATGATGGGCTAGATGATCCCTCTTTCTGACCATTTTATTATGATTCATTCTTTGATTTTCTCATCCACTTTCCTCAGTTTCTTTTGGGAACTTATCATGTGTCGATTTATGAATATGTATGGGCACTAAAGAAGTTTCCTCACAACTTTCTGGACCTTCCAAGAAGAGGACAGAAGTGTTGGACCATCTCACTTCTCCTTGCACAGGGGATGGACAGGTAGGGAACAGACAAAATGTAGCGTTAACTTCTTTCATCCATCCTCCTTTTGACCCTTTGCCACCCTATGGAGACCTTCTAGCCAGCACTAGCTCAAAGGAGAGATGATTAAAAAGAAGGGGATGGTATGTTTTTCTTTCTTTTAGGAAAGTTAAGTACAGTACTTGCATGCACACTCATCTTTCTCCACTTAAATTGAAAGCCAGGACTTCATGAGTTCACATTCAGGAACATTTCAGGTATCCACAAGATCATCTCTCTCCTCCATGTTATTTGGGCTTATGGACTTTTAAAAAAATGTATCTTTGCACAGAACTGATAGCTACCTCTCCCTAGGTAGCTTCTCAGAGGGTTTCTACTTTTCTGCACTGTGTATATCTCTGTCAATTACTTTATTTTTCCCTATGTTTCATAGAACAGTTAGTAAGATCATAAGTGGTGGCTTTTTGAGTCAGAGGTTTGAAAACAGTCATCACTTGAGTTTTGGACTGCATTTGCTTTAGTTTGAGAGACATGAGTTTCTACTGTCAGCAGTCAGTTACTGCTTTCAGGATGTTCACTTAATAACATCTTAAAGATAGATCAACATTAAATCCTCAAAACCACCAATATTAAGTAATAATTTCACAGCTGACCTTTTGAGATATTTGTGTAAGAATGGTTGGCCCACCCACATTCTGCACATTAAAACCAGTGGACACATCACTCTGCCTGAATTGGCTGAGCTTTTGAACGAGCTACATAGATATGTACTCAAAGATTCTTCTACACATGCAAACTCAAGTGGTGTCTTTGGCAGCTCCAGCAAGGCTGGAATATAAGCCTGAACTGAAAAATTTGCACATACAAGGGGGAATCCAATTCTCCTTTTGCTAACACAGATGTAAATTAGGAATATGCCTTTGACAGCCAGTGGTGCTACACTCCATGGGCATGGAATCAAGGCCAGAGCAGAGATCTGGAACACTGCCAGGTTGAAGCAATATTAGGTTGATAACTCTTCTGAAATCCTATAGAAACCCTCATCTCCAGGTTTATCAAACCACAACTACAGATGCTTAAATAAAAATGAAAAAGCTCCTGTGTGTTTGTGAAATCTGGCCTTTATTTTATATCACTCTCATGACAAAAAGTGTTAGAAAAATGTCTTAAACCACTACTTGGGGATTTCCTCCAAGCACTATGCCAGCTGCTCTCAGCCTCCATTGTGAAATGATGGGCTGCTGGCATAGCCAAAGTACTTTACACTCCAGCAACCACTGGATGCATAGCAGCCTTTTGGGAGTCATTACCAACTGGTGTAATTTAGGGCAGCCCTGAGGCAGCTCTAAGTCACAGTCTCCAGGAACTGGAGGCTATAAAGGTGGCATAACACCTCTCCTCTAGGTCTATAATCTGCAATAACATTTACAATACAGACTGCATCATATTATTTCCATGTTTAATTAGAGTAAAGAATATCAAACATTTTACTTTAACACTACCCCGTGTGCTGTTACTGGCTCTGTATGTGATTTAATGGGTGATCAATCATTCACATATCAGTGGTGATGTAAACCTGATGTTCTTTTGCTCTTTCTCACTTCATGCATGGATCTCATGTAACAAGAAAAGAAATATCTATGAGGAATGTGGTAGTTCTGCATTGCTGTTAAATCTCAGCAAGCCCTCCTAGAATTCAAGAAATAAGGTAGCATCAGTTTACAGACCAACTTTTCAGTGGCTTTGTTCCAAGTCTGTGGCCAGCATGGCTTATGCTTTGCTTTCATAGCCAAATATGTGATGCTTGACATGTCAAGTCAGCTGCTTTTTTTTTTTTTTTTTTTTTTTTTTTTTTTTTTTGGTGGTTTTTTTTTTTTTTGAGTGGATATTGTTGATACAGCTGTGAAAGAGTTTTTTTCCTTTCCAAAGAATTATCACTAAATTGCATTAACCCTCTTCTTTGGATCAGAACTTAACAAAAAGTGCCCTGTCATCATTTTCCTTTCAGTCTCTTCTCACTACCCATCTGATCTGATGCTGCTATCCACTTATATTTCAAATGGGTATTATCCTGCCATTCATCTTCAGATACAACTTCTGTTGAAATCAACAGGAAAATTGCCTTCGTGAAATCTGAAGGATTAGACCTCTTATAGTAAAAATTGTTAGATTTATTCAACTGTTTTAGGCCGGCAGACTGAGTCCAGCTGAGCTCAGGAAGAAATGGGGCCAAGGACAGTCAGGGTTGGTGGTGTCCCACGCCAGAGGAAGGAGAGGGGGGGAAGGTGGGTGCCTTGCAGAGCAAGGCAGAGCTGGCAGATCAGAGCTGCAGGAGCTGGCACAGTGTGTGAGTGGCTGTGTGCTCGGGGGATGAGGAAGAGGCTTGGGTGTCCCATGTGTGCCTGGCTTGGAGGACACAGGGATGCCATTCCTCTGTGTTGCTCTGCAAGTGCTTCCATGCAGATCTAAAGGACAGCTCCAAATGCTCCTCTCCACGAGCAAAAGCAGGAAAACTCCCCTGCCAGGGAAAAGGAAGTAACTATTTTGCCAGTGATAGCAACACAACTTTGTTGTAATCATAGTAATAAAACAGAGCTAACAAGTGATGGCTTCTCTGAGGTGCTTTTAACCTTAATAAGAGCTCCATTAATTTTTCATATTATTGATAAAGCAAATTAATACATATCACAAAACAAGCAAAACATAAAAAGGCATCAAAACTAAACTGAAATAATTGAATCTTATTTGTAGAGAATGCCATTAAAATAATGTAAATCTTCTTTTGTAAATTAACTTCATGCATAACTAGAAATGATTAGCTTGCAGACATACCAACCTCTGTGTTTGTAATTTTGACGCACATCCTAATAAACTCTGGGGTTTTTTATTCACTTGTGCTCTGAAAATATTAGTCTGTATGAATGCACAGTAACTCTGAGAGGGAAATAGTGGGAAGACATGAATCTGGTAAACGTGCTGTCACTGAGCCTCTCAGGTCATAAGGGGGAAATCTCCCTCCCTCGGCAGGAACAAGTGGGAAGATACCAGCCAAATATTAACTGTTCCACATAACTGGGAGCATCTGGGCACACTTGAAATCATGGACAGTGCATATTTTAGTACAATGCACAAATAGTGCTTTTAGACATCTACAGCATTGGAGTTCATGCCCATATCCCATGGCAGCAGGGAATTTTCCTAAGTCCAGAGAAGGAATAAGGACCCTTTAAAATGACTATTATGGCAGATGTACAGTCCCCACTACAAAAAATCATGATCTTCTTTAGCTTTAATTTGCAAACAGTGTGGAAGGAGTCAATGCAAACAAATATCACTAAATAAACATATATTTTCTTGGGCTAATTTTCAAGAGAGTTCAAGCAGGTATCTAAAATCTGTGTTTGGATGATTGGTGGGAGGTTGATAAGAAAGTAGTAATAATCTAAATTAAATTTTTCAGAATTTTACAGTATATTCTCAAGGAAATTAAATAAAAATATCCCCAGTTTGTGTAACAGTTCTTACCTGAATCCACAAACGTGTTACCTGTTTCCTGGAACAAAGAAAAACAAAAGCCTGATCTTCTGTTTCTAACATAACACTCCCAGCAACCTCTAAAAGAATTAAAACTTAACAAAATAATTTATATTAATTACTTAATTAAAATAATGTACTTAGTGTTTAATAGTTAGAACCTTAGAAGTTCATAAATACATATCTGAATGCCACAATGAGTGGCTGGGGAATACTTGAAAAAGTCGCAAGAGAAACTAAGATTCCTTTCACTCATATCCTCTACTGCCATGCAGACTTCAGGTAGTCAGAGCAGATGTGAACCCAGCATAAGCACTGAGCTGCCATGTGCTGGGGGATTTAGAAAACTCTCTGTAGATATTTCTTTCAAAATTGGGACTAAAAAGCATTGCTGTATATCTCTTCGTGCCTTAAGGGCCTGAAAGAATGAAATCCTCCCTCATATGGGTTTGTGACAGACTTTGTTTTAGTTCTCATTCTTGTACCATATGTAAACAATAACATTTGTGAGATAGGAATGGGCACTTGGGAATAAAAGGGTAAACAAACAGGAATATTAAATACTGGTGTGTTTTTTTTTTTTTTAATTTCTCAGATACAGAGATAATGCCTTATTTTAATTAAGCATTTTCTACTTCTGCCTGCATCAGTATTAAAGTTGCAAATTTATCCAAGGCAATTTAGTGTTTGAGCATAGAGATAATAATCCACATTTTCTGAAATTAGCCAAGAGGGTAGGCTCCTGCCTAGAATTATTTACATTCTTTGACCCTTTAGGCTTAACTCTTTATCCAATCAAATTTATCAAGCAGAATTTGTAGCCTAACTTGTTTGTATCTTACACATTTGGCATTAAGATTGCAGCAGAATTTTACAAGTATCTGGCACATCTGGTGAGTATGGACACTGTTCATTAGAATAGCTTTGCAAACTGATAACACACCAAAGCTTTGACAAAAGTACTTATGGTAGATGTCAATCATTTTTCTTTGCCAGTTTAAACATGCACCCTTCTGGCAATAATTTTTATCTATTCTGGCACATAAAACATAATGAACAATATCTTCAGGCTTTGCAAATGAATGCAGGTCCACATATGTATACTGCATGTGGATCGCCAAACAAATATAATAGAAGGAAAGATGATATTTATACACATTATCAGCAAAAATCTGTGAGAAACATCAGGCAGAGTAAGTAAGTCTCTGGCAAATAAGGACAACAAGACTGTGGACATACAGTACAGCTAGAGCAGTCGCTAGCACTGACCATGTCTGATGGTGCCATTGAACAGGTTTCCTCTCCCCCCACCAAAACTTCCTCCTGAAATTTTCTTCTGTTTCAAGAAGATTACAAATATCAGAGATAAGAATGGACTATACAAAAAAAGGATTATAAGTTACAGGGACTGAATTTGTGCAACAAAGTTATACAGCAATGAAATAATCATAACCTTATTTCTGACACTCATAGAGTCTTGCATTATTCCTCAGTTTGTTCTTGTCTTTTCCACAGAGAAGGGACTCCTAGTGTGAAAGACAGAGCCAGAAATGGGCCCTCCAAGAAGGACTAGAAACACCTTTCTGATCTGAGCTTTTGTCATATTGGGGATTACTGATGGGATAGACTCAATATACATTCTCCTGCTTTCATTCCTGTTACTTGCATGTAGATTTTCAATTTTCAATTTCCTAAACTATGTTTCAATAGTGATTCCATGTTAATAATGAAGTGGGAAAAAAAAATTCAAAAACAGCTATAAATTCTCAGGAAGTTGCACAAACCAAGTACAGACTATTTTGGTCTTTCACACGAACACATTGAGTTTCTTTTAAATATGTACTGGTAGAACATTTCAGATCTGCTGAATACAGTAGGTATTTATGCTTTTATTTTAAATGGAGATTACAAATTATTCGCCTTTTGTCATGCACAATATGCATATTATGGTGTGGATATTGTGTTACCAATTCACTGTAACTAAGTACTTTGGCACTTAAAAAAAAAAGCCATTTTTGACCCAAAAGACCATAATAGAGCCTTTCAAGCTTGTTTGAGGCAGCTGCCATGAACTGAAAAAGTCATACAAAACAAGCTGTATGTAGAGCAATTTAATATGTAGAAACGTGCATTTTCAGTAAGATATGATGGCTGTCTCAGAGTATTCTAAATAAAAGAAAGTACTAGTCCACATTATCTTACAATGGTGAGGAAGGCTTCAGATTAGTCCTGTCAATAGCTACTAACTGGCAGGTGAATTTACCAAATTACTTTCCCTCCTTTCTTGTGAGAGTGGTACCATATATGCCCAATGTGAGCTTTTATGGGTATGAGAAAGTAACGCCTTACCACAGAGAAAGACTAAAAGAAACAGACAATTCAACCAAAAATGTATTTTAAAGTATTTTTAGTGGTTTAAATAAAAACACATTCTTGTTTTTTTAATGTGGTTTTCAGTATGTTCCATCTTTTTAAATTTAGCCTATTGCGTCAATATTTTACATGTCATCATGAATGCTGTCCTCTGTTAATGAAATAATGATTCAAGCCACAAAATTGAAACCAGTTGATTTGTCAAATTCTGAGCTTAAAAACAATTCTGTAAGATGATTATGGAGAAAGTATACAGGACCTTGATAATGCATTATTGGTAATTAACTACTGGCTCCAAGAGTTCCCTTCAGTTGCCCCAAACCAGGACTGATGCCATCTGCAAAGGTCTGCAGCTTCCTACTGCCAATTCAGAAGAAAACATCACTCTTAGAGACTCTCTGTCATATTTGCCAGTCCCCTGTGGGTGTTGCAGATACCCTGCGGCACCATGGATGTCACTGGACACTCCTTTTTTGGCCACTGTAACAATCCCTGAAGGTTTATATCATGAATTCTTAGTATGATTTGTATGAATAGGGAGGGGATGTGTGAGTGTGTGGTAGTACATACTCTGCAGGCATGTATGAGTCCCTATGTTCATAAATGCATATGTGTGGATGATCATATATATTAAATAGCAGAGTAACAAATTTGCTATACAAATTATAATTTTCTCCCTAAGATTCTTTCCTTATAATTTTATTTTTAACGAGAAGACTGCAGCACCCAAAGCTCACAGTATTGCCTCTTCCGCTGAATAATCATTAGAAGTTCTGAACAAAGAATCAAGTGATAGAGGCAAAGAACACTGAGGCAAATAGGAGTCTTTTCATTAACTTCAATGGGCTTTGAATTAGAGTCCAAATTCTAACTGTTGCTGAACATATTTACAACCACAACATTTTGTATGGCACTCTTTGTGGGCACAATGTTGCCCATTGGTTACTTGGGAAAACAAATGGAAACATATTCTTAGATGGTTTGACCAGTATTATTACACTCAAAAACCAGATATTGTGAATCTCAGTTATAAGACTAAAAAATAGTCAATTGATTCAGCTATGCATGTGAGAATGTATAGCTAGAAAATGCCTCTCCATGCCAGAAAACAACTCATGCTGATGCTTCTCAAACCTCTGTCAAAGAGGAAGAGACCTCGTTAGTGTCAGTATATTCTCATATAAAAATTAGAATCAGTATTATTTTAAGAATGTTCTTACAAATTAGAATTTCTAAACAGAAATTGGTGTTTGCTGTCTCCAACACTAATTTATCAGTGGTAGTCACATCGTACTTACACAGAGCATGCTAGTATCAATATGTCTAATTTTAATTTTAGAAACTAATGAAATTATTAAGTAATTTGCTATTTCATAATATAGTGTGTCTGAGTAATATACAGAGTATTTCCAGCTAAAAGCTATCTGATGCCTGCTGTAGGTAAGCTGGGGAGGTCTTTCCTCATTCCCTACCTCAGATATGTAATACGATAACAGACAATGCACATTACAGTGACATTCCACTATGCTGCACAGCATCATATATTCTTAGCTCCCGAGGGAAAAAATGACCAGTGCAAATTGAAGCTAGTCTGTGGACTTAACCAATAACTCACTGGATGTCAGCCAAGTTTCTCAGCCAGATGCATTCATACATACACCTATATAACCAGCAGTTTAAGTGATTTTCAGTAGATTAACATCCAATTAAAAATAGATTTTGATCCTGTTGCAACAGTGTAACAAAAATATTTATGTAGCACACATTACAAAAGGGACTAATTTCAGCGTGCCTGCTTTGAAACCTTTGAAGACATTACCAGCTCTCCGAGCATGTTGACTGCCTGGAGAATGAATTATTATATCCTTGTCAAATTTTAGAAATCATGCTGTTAAAAATATTAGTCACAGGAACTGCTTGATGACAGTGTCACAGTAAAGTTCTTTAGTCTGTATGAACAGGGATAACCTGAGACGTAAAATCACGTCTCAGTGTACGGCATTCAGTGGTAGAGGCTGAGCACTGAAAGTTTCCTTGGAGCATTGGCAATACCCTGCCAATAGATATACTGTACGTGCCATTTAAACCAGCTGAGTACTGCTTTTCCTCTCCCTCCCTCCAGTTTTTCCATTCCCCAAGGGGCAATCCTTTGGCGAACAACCCATTTAAGTCAAACAGCTATCATGTAAAAGTGAAGATGAGCAACAAAGCACATCCAAGGGAAGCAAGTTAAGATCTAGGCCCTGAGGTTCGAGGGGGGGGAGCTAAAGAAACTGAGCCAAAGAAATTCTAAAAAGGCACTTTTTTAGCTTAAAAAAATAAGATTAGAAACTGGCTTGTATGAGCCCAACTGTGATTAAAAAAATAAACCTTTTATAGTTAAGACAGGATTTTTTTCTTTTTGTTCTTTGACTTTTCCTTGCAGAGAAAGAGGCTATCTTCACTTAATCAGAGCAAAGAAAGAGTGGCTGAGGCAGAAGCAGCATCATGTGGGTGAAGGTCAGGCCAATTTTCACCCATGTGATGCTGCTTTATCACTCATGGAACAAAGATTAAGGCCTTTCTTTTCTTTATCCTTTTGTGCTTTCCCCCATTACTTTAACAGATCTGAACAAATCCCAGGCAGTTCATCCAAAAGTTCCTTTTAGCTACATTTAGTTCAGATCCTCTAAATTCCACATAAGACTTCATGCTATACCAACATGAAGAGGATATAAAACCCACATGTGTAGGGAGAAAAATGTTATAGAAAAACACAGAAATCATTGCAGAACATGATGACAGCAAAGGTCTTTTCAGCTGCAAGAAACTAGGCACATTCAGGAATCAGAATTATCAGTATTATGATTCCTTTATTTTTAAAGGAATATGCTTTTCTGCTACACCTAAAAGATGCCTAAATATTGATATTTGGTTAAGATGAATTTGAGGTCACAAACATCTAGTTTATCTCCGAGGTTATGAAAAAACCCAATACTACAAATGAGAGTTTATTGCTGCCTCTGAGTAACAGTAAAAATGTTATATCACAAAAAAATAGCTTATATTGCATATGTTTACACATCTTGCTGGTAGCCAGCTTAATCAAACATATTATTCCAGAATTGCATCAACTGCAGAAATAGGTCAGGATGTAATTTTTACACAGAGTACCAGGGGACTGATTGAAAGGGCAGTTGTTGGATTTGACTGTGCTTTACAGCCCTTTGGTTTTATTAAGGTGGGGGAGGCAGCACTTCCTAGCTCACTATTTATCTCTGTTTCAAACAGGCTTCAGGAATGCCTGTTGATTAGTGCATTTATTTAATTTATCAATCTCTTGATATTTTAAATCAATACAGTACATTGAAGTCAAATATTGGCAATCAGTTATGTGATCATAATGACCAGGTCATTATGTCACAGGTCCCAGTGATCCATAGCATTTACATTTTTACATACATTGACTCTATAACATTTAACATATTAAAAGGTATGGAAAATAAAGCAGTCAAGCATTTAATAAGTGAGAAAAGTATCTTAATATGATTCCTAGAATCATGCTATTGGTGTTAATAACCCCACAGTGATCTGGATGAGTTTTCAGATTTCAGATTCCCTGTTTCTACGCAATCAGTGCAAATGCTGCTGCTCCTCCCCTAATTGGTTTCAGAGGAGTGGGGAGAGCCTTACATAAAGCATCAGTTGAAGCATGGAACCATGCAGCTTTACATAGGAGATACTATAAAAATTGGCTTATCCTCCTGTACCATATGTTATTATGTATAAGAGTGGCTCCCAAATTTTGTGTAGTTTTATGCTATTCATGTCTACAGGACTAAAATCTTGGCCTCTTACTGAAATCAACAGAACTGTTATCTTTGATTCCAATGAGCCTTGTTTCATCCAGGGAGCCCAAGGGAAGTGTTTCAGAGGTGGGTCCTTTTTATTTTGAATAATTTTGAGACGTGTAAACCACTACTGTGTGAGAAGTCAGTACATGAAAACTGCTTGGATAGGATTATATATAGATGTGCTCTTACTGAAGCTAATAGAGCCTAATAAATGTTATCCATATGTTTCTTGAGAGCATCACATTCATATTCCTCATACCTGAAAATATCTTCTATAAATTGTCAAGATTTCTCATGCAACCCAAAGCATTATCATCATCTTAATAAAACAGAAAGTAACAGCAGGCTTTTGGACTCTTTGAGCTTCAGACAGAAAATGCAAAAAGGTCAGGAAGTTTCTTTCATGAATTCTGATAAACAATTTGGCTTAAAAAAAGATGCAAGAACCTCTCCTGCACCAGCCTAAATCCCACCTCCTTTCTTCACAAAAGAGCTTTGAAATGTGTTTCTCTGTCTGTTTTGGTAGGCTATAACTGTTTAAGCTTTCATCAGGTGACCCCTTAACACTCTTGCTGAGGTTCCTTGGCTGGATATTTGTAACAAACTTTAAATATCTTTCAAAGTAGTTAAATCTAGATGGAAAATACTAGATATTTTAATGCAAGGGAAGGGCTGAGAGCACTGGCTACAACCAGCAAGACATGACAAACTCTGAGACAGGCTTTGCCACTGTGAAGATGTTTCTGCCCTCAATCCACCCGTTTGCTGTGTGCTTTTCATCCTGTGTTGGAGGAATATGAATTTGAGTAAATGCCATGTGACAGTGTGGCTGCTGTGGAATTTATTCATTTTTCTTGAGTAGGAGATCAATTAGTAATTACTTAAGGGCAGTCCTTATAGGCCATCTAGGTTGGCCCTTAATTAACCAATAAGATATGACAGGCAATGTATTTCTGGGCAATTTAGCACATCTCTTTGGGAGTTTTTAAGGCATGAGGCCAAAGGTCAAGTGACTTTAACCACCTGAGAAGTGCAGAAATCCCTTAGAAATGCACTGTCTAGAGTGACTTATTGCTGTTATTAAATGGAATTTGTGAATAAAAATAAGAAAGACTGTCAGCCCCAGGCATGAATAGGGCACTATTAACATGGATATGACATTGTTGACAGCTAATCTAAAGCTCCATTTGTGTACTGAGCTCTAGACCTATTTCTTTATTCTGTATATTAATACAATGAAGATATGTTATGTTCTTCATAAACTTTTATCATAGTTGTCCAATAAGACCAAGGGACACAGTTTTTGTTAAATTTACCTTGCACATTGTTTTAATACAGCAATTAAACCTAGTATGCCTAGCATCCCATTTTTGGACTACACCATGAAAGTCTCCTGAAAGAACAAAATATCCTTCCTCGGATGTAAAATCCCTATTCCTGACATACTCTCCCTTGCCATCCTGAGATCTGCCCTGAATTTGTCTCCTCCCTGGCTCGGCTGCTTCCCCTGTCCCCTGCTGCTGGGCTCAATGTGCTTGATTGTCTGCACATCTCTGTGCGTTCGGGTTGAAGAAGTGCAACAGCAACATTCACATGTAGAGATGAATAAACAGAGTCAATTACAATTCGTCTTACCTACATTTTTCTTTTTCTTTGCTTTTTTCTTTTTTAATTCCAGCCCCCCCCAAACATATGAACGTAAACATTTAAAAGTGCATACTTGCTTTCTAAATACCTTGAATTAGACATGTATGGTAAGATCGTCAGTGCAGAGCTGCAGTCTTCTGAAATTTGGAAGAGCAGAAGTCAGACAAGAAACGGAACATCTGTTGTAAATATTATCTTTCACCAGACTGATTGTGTATAGATGTAGATGTTTTGGCTTTGCTCATTTCTATTGGCTTAAATTGTTCCTGGGTCTCTCGATGTGCTTGTTTTTATCCTTACACTAATACATGTTCTGCTCTTTGTCAGTTCTGTTTATTGATCTGTGGTAACACCCAATTCCAAAGACCAAAGACTTCTCTTGAGAGAAAATGCATATGTGTGAGATCCTAACCTTACCCTGATCAGCACAGCTCCATCATTTCTGTGGGAATTGCTGGAAGGTTTCAGGTGTGTAATCTTGTACTGACAGGGGATTTCCAGCTGCTCAAGGGTTTTCCTGGGGTCACTCTTCAGTCCTGAAATGCAGTACGTGGTGGTGCTGAGGAGACATTCCCAGGTGTACAGTAGTCTGTGTAAGTGTGCCTGGAAAAGCAGGCTCATTGTCCTGTGTGACAGTAGTGCTGTCTTAAGTCTGATGACTCCAGGAAGTGCTGGATTGTGCTGCCAGGAGGTTCTGACACTCACAGTGTATTGGTATTTTCCAGGAGACATAACAGCTACTTAGCATGTGGTGTTCAGTTCTTCTGCACATTCACAAGTATGTCTGACATGTTATGAAAGTAATGGATTTACTGTGCATACCTCAAATATTTTAAGGGTATGTGAACACATATTTTTGTCTGGGAAATCCCGGGTAGAAATATGGAAGTACTGATGTGGATTCTTTGTTTAGGCTGTCAGGAACAAAAGTAGAACTCTCCATGCATGCAGATAATTTAGGGGAATTGTTGCAGGATTACAGTGCAGAAATATTGCATATATTCCCTTAATCAATTCTAACTATAGGGGAGTATATCAGTTTGTCTTGGCATTCTTGGTGCCAAGATATTTTGAAAATCATTGTTTTTAACAGCAGTGATCCATAAAGCTGGATTAAATCAGTGTTTTTAGTGGCCCGAGTGCACTGTAGTTTATGAAAAGTTTCACGTACTGCAGCTTGAACCAAATAACCTGAAATCTAAAAGCGGGCTGCACCAGTCCAGTATCACTGCACTAAAAGAAAAGTTCTCAAAATTGCTAATAGCAAAAAATGCTGATATCATCTAGGCACAAGACCTATTAAGTTTGAGCTGAAAAATCATTTTTTTAAAGCAACTTTGAAAACAAGTTTTCCTGACATTCTGACTGTCCTGAAACTGGTGATTTATTGTAAAATAGCAAGACACATTACGGCATCACTAAGGCAGATAATTCTGTGTTATAGAAAAACTGAAATAGTAACAAAAAATAAAAATGTGCATCATATTCAGCTATCAGTGAAGAAGAAATGATTTTTGTGCACCTGATAAAACAGTAATAAAACCATTTAAAAATAAAATAAAAATGCTGGATTCTAAAGAAACAAACTAGTGACTCATATTTGCAGTTTGGATCATGCTGAAAGTGATATTGAGCCACAAGGAATGACTAATGAATTGTGGTCCTCAATCCAAGATTCCTTGGAAAAAAAAGTAAAAAATTAGCCCTTATGGTAGCAAAACTTCCCCCACAAAGGTCTGTACCTACAGCAAGCCTTATCATCTTGCATTTTCTAAGACATGTATGAACTGCTGTCATTCATCTGAATTCAGAATTAACTGGCAGTTCTCAACTATTTTAAAAATGATCAAAAGCATGGAAAGAAATAAAATAAAGAGGAGTGAAGAAAAGAACACACACTTCAGCGCTCCTCACATTTTACTGTGCGTTGCCTCCCTGCTGTGTGATTTCTCTGTTTTAGCTTCAGTACTGCTGTGGCTGCTATCTGTCTTAATGTAGAGGTTTATAGTTTTGACTAATCCTGTATCCAAACCTGCTTCTGCCCATATTTGATCAACCACACCTGAGACTGAGATGTATAAGAGCCCTCAGTAGGTATCATGACTGCTTAATCAAGCAGAGATATCCAAATAATTTTTATATCCAAATGTTTTCTTTTACATCTACATGTTTGCTTTAGTGGGGCTCACAGGTATTGCTGAGCCCTTGCCCTGCAATCTTAGCTGTTGGTTCCTTGTCTTGTGTCTTTTGGCACTGAGTGCAATCAGTGCCCAAGCTCAGGTCTGGCACCTGGGGACTGCCAATGTGGGCAAGGCAGACAACTTTCTGCTATCTCTCACAACACAAAGGAGTGTTAATGTAATACAGATGTTCTCATTAAAGGACATTACTCATAGGTGCTTATTTCAAAAATGTCTTAATGTGTGGTTGAAGGATTTTAGATCATGGCACTTGCAGTTAAGCTTAGCTGTTGTTTTTAATACGAAATCTGACGTGAATTCTCCCCCTTCACTTGTACAATCCCATTCTTTTAAAAAGTAAGTTATAGAATTATGGTGGGCTGAACTATTGCAACATGAATTATCTGCTATGTGTTTCAGTATTGACACATCTCCTACATTCTTATTTGCAATGCAACCAGTCTAGAATCCAAATAATAATACAAGATGCTTAACACACTTTATCAATCCTGGTTTATGTGCATTTCTTTGGGTAAAGCCTATTCTAGTTCTTTTCTTAGAAGAAAAACAGAACTACTTTCAATCTTAGAGGGAGGATTAGGTAAAAAGTGAGCTAAACATCAATACTCTATGAAGTTAAGGGCACAACTCTTGTTGGCAGCTTAATGCAAAGGCTTAATAAAGTGTACACACACATACACACTTCTGTAAAATTGATATGTATTAGCCAAGATATATCTATTGTATCTACTGTATATCTAATGCTGTATCTACTGTAGCACAGCAATTTTTCTGTGAACAAAATTCCATTTAAGTAACTTTGTGTGTGCTGGTGACTATGGAAGTTACTTCTATACTTCCATTAAATGCCATAGCCTGTTCACTGGATACTGGATATACTTGCAGGAATGTGAGTATGTGTGACAGGAATATGCATGTGAGCACTGTCATGAAGGTTAGAGATGTTGTACAATTGAAATTAAAGGCTATTGAAATTGAAGGCTAATTGAAATTATCCCTATTTCCTTATCCATTAGTTATTTGAATTAATTTTATGGCCACATTGCTAGGTTTGTTTCCTTGCACTATGGTGTTGGAGAAAAATCTGTTCATCACTGTGTGAGGAAAGAAAAAAACAACACAACAATCAAAGACATTTGTTGCAATGCTTTTTTGCTAAATGATGTGAAAGACAACTCTTTGAACTTGTATTTAACTACAGAGAGTTTACACAGCTTTTAAAGACTTAAAAAAAAAAATAACTCATGCTTTCACAACTTCAATGTGCACCAATTATTTGTACTAACTCCATTTGTCCTTTGAAACATGAGCTATGTTCAGAAAAGATTTTATGTCTCTAAAGACGGCTTGTTAAAAACCAATAGAAATACACTGAAATTAATTATTTGACATTTTTTTCCTGATATTTTGCAAAAAGAAGCAATATCCATGGGCTCTTAACACCTTTCTAAAACAACTTTTCACCAAATGATGTACTTTTGTGTATTAATAACTATATATTTCAAGGAAGCAATTGTTATCAGTAAAGGGGCTATATTTTTCAGGGAGCATTTGGGTATCTTGGCCTTTATTTTGCTTAGAATTTCCAAAGTCTTTCCATTGAAGTAACATTTACTTTTGAGGTGTGTAATTGGGACTCAGCATGCTCTGTGCTGTACTCTTTGAAGTTCACCAGTGCTGTTAAAGAAATGAGTTAGAACTGGGAATCTGGTATCTGCTAGGGTGATTCCTAAACCCACAGGATGACTGCCCACTCATCCTTCCCTTTCTGTATGTATTTATAGCCCTTTCCTTTACAATTCCTGAACTGTCATAAGTAGAATCCCAATTAGACCGATAAGCAAATCAGTTTTTTAAAGGGATTAAAAAAAGTATAATAAAGCCTCGCAACTAGTTGGTTAAATTCATACTCAGAGGAACTGTGGTGTTTTTGGTTTGGGGTTTTTGGTGTTTTTTTTTTTTTTGGCTTCCACCCAACTCCTTTTTTCTGTTGCTGCTTAAGTAAAAAAAAAAGTGTCTGAGAAGATATTGATACCTCGGGGAATAATACCACATTATTTTTTCTGCCTCTGGTATAATCATTTGTCTCTTTAAATTGACATCAGCTGAGGCCACTAAGACCCTCACACCAAAAAACTTGTGACCCCCTGCACTGCCTTCAAAGCTTATTTTATACTTACTGGTCTGCTTGTTTGTGATCTGAAGCACCGTACATATTTTGGGGGCAATTTCACAAATTATAGCAAACTAGTCATCTCTGTCCATTCTACAGGCCTCCTATAAGGTTCTAGAACAAGTCCTTTTTGGACAATAAATTTTGCTCAGAGTAAGACTTTCATTAGTGTAGGAGAAGAAAATTATGCAATCCAGAAGCAGTTGTTGACAATGGTTTTCAGTCAGGCTTCTTAGCTGCTGTTTTCATTTTGGGAGAGGTTTCTCAGATTGTTTTACTATATTCAGTTCTTCTGTTTTATCTCATCCCAAGATTGTCTACTAGATACCTTGGACTATTCTACTCCAGGGAATCATCTTCTGGCTTTGTCTGACTGACTTAGCTTCTACTAAGGACTACTGTGCATCGTAAGTTATCCCACAAGATCTACATTCTTCCTCTGCAAAACACATGCTTTTGTTCCTGCACCAAAAATCACAGATCTGAGGCCCCCAAGAGGTACATGTTTGCAGAATACTCAGAAAATGATGGGGGGAGACTGCAGATGAAGATTACCTTATCCATCTGTTTTACACAGATGTGTGTGTTCTCACAAAGGATGGAGGCCGAATAAAACAAGAACACAGCAGTGGACTTGCCAAGAAGTGTTCCTAGGAGATTCTTCAGGAAGCAACTTCTAGAGAGTGCTGTTTCCCAGAGTAAAATTGCAATCACATTAAACAGGAGATGGTGATCACTGAGGTGGGATTGTCATGCCTATGCTTGAGCAGAAAAAGAAAACACAGATCATCTAATCTGACTTTTTTCCCCCCCCTTGTGGTAACACTGCTATCTGAGATAGTTTCTCCATCAGCATAAACAGTTATTTCAGTTCAGAAGCAGACTCCTTATACTCTCATCCCTTGAAATGATTATGGGTCAGTGATGTTCCTATGTAAAACTTTATGAGACCTGCTTACACAGGGGACTAGATTCCAATCAGTGTACTCTGCTTGGCCTCTTCTGCACATCAACATGGTGTCTCTGAACATATTGTTGCACCCTTGTTCTTTGCAGACACACATTCACCACTCTCACAGTCTTCAATAACAGGGCATCATTTAACTCTTCTCTTGGTCATCACAAGGATTGCTTGCCATGGACAAAATTATGCAAGAATCTCCCCATCACTTTCAGAAAACTGTTAGGCAGAAGTGGTGATCTACTCTCCCCAGGTCTACTATACCTTATAATTTATTTTGCATTTTGGAAGCATTTATAAATTTATAGAGTATTTAGTGCAGTGATCTGCATTAGAGTTAATGTTATATTAGTTCTGTTATACAAATTACAACATTGGCTATAGTGTGATACATTTTATAAGACTTAATGATCTACTGGAGTCTATTGGCAGTGTGTAGGGACTTAGCATATAAAATGTGATGACTGTTATGGTTAAATCTGCAAGGAGTTTCAATTTAAAAACAGGGGGTTTTAAATGGCAGTAACTTTCTAAAATGTTCTGCATTTTTGTTTGTAGGTCTGGCCTGCCCAGCTGGTGATATTTTTGAAAGTTTGAACAAAAACAGCTTAGATGCTAATGGATGAAATATAAGTAAAAACATGCTTCCTGCTTCTTTAAAAAATGAAGCTTTTGGTAAAAATAGAAATTCAGCTGATGTGACTTTCATATGAAAGCTGTGTTTGGAAGGAAATAGTCCTCACAAAGGGGTGTGAACACTCTTGTTCCAAAGGAAATGGTTTTGATTTGTCTGAGGTTTTTAAAAAATTGCTCAGGACCTCATCTGAAGCCCATTGACGTCAAAGGAAAGAATCACAGTGCCTTCAATGCATTTGGGATCAAGTGTGAACTGAGCATGGGCAGCTGTATGAGGCCTTTACCTCACCACCATCCATTTAGCATCTGATTCTTAGAATGTGTTTTGACTTGGTCTCTGGCTTTGGGATAATAGGTATAATTGCATTTCTGAAAGTAACTGCAGGTATAAATCAATGATGAATTCTTTTTGTACCTAAATCAAAAGTCAGATCTCAAAATGAAGCCTTGGTGACGAATTCTGTCGCACAGACAGCAGAGAATGGGACTTGGGTGTTTCAGGCTCTTATTGGTGTCCTAGGTAATTCCAGATTATTAATTTTCATAGCAACTGCTGGTTGTTCAATCATTGCAGATGTCACTGGGACAAAAGCATTGACCAGAAAAGGGATGCTGAACAGGACTTTGTGTTGTTGTGTTTTGCAGTTGTATAGTTTATTTAGATGCACTGAAGAGAGAACATTCTTACAGGGAGAGTGAAGGGTATTGCACTTCAGATGTCTATTTATGAACGTGTGAAACAGTAGCTGGAGTAAATAGAGATGCTTTCTACTTGTAAAATAAAGACAGAGAGCCAGATATAAACACCTACTTTTACTGTCTACTAATGAATACTTAATCCCCAGTCTAAAGTTGTATCAATGTAAATTAATAAAATTACAGATACACTCTGCTGGCCAAATGTGAGCAGAAGGGAGTGCAGAAATATCTGTAACTGTTTTTCAGGTGGAGAGTGTAAAAACACTGGAATCTCCACCTGGGATAAAGCTGTGTCTTCAAGTGCAGGAATTTCTGAAGAAAAGACTACATTAACCGGCTGGGAGTGGATAGACAGGGAAGAAGCTGTTGACTGAGATCCAGCATGAATTTTTCCATCCTATAACGTGGTCTGGGGGTGACATCCAGTTGTCCTAAGCTTGATCAGCCAGTTAGCTGCTCCATTTGACTTGTGCAGCTGGATGCTGGAGGGAGAGTAAGGTAAGAGCAAGAAACTAAGATTTTCTCCATGACAGAAAAATATATCTTGTCAATAAGAGACCTAAGAAAGAAAAAATCCTACCCACATCCCATTGTGATTGTTACTTTTTAAAAAATATTTTTCCATTCACTGTCTAAACTGTTTAGCTTTTTTAAAAAACTTCTACAGTGCATTGGCACCAACAATGACCACACTTAATTGGCTTATGGAAAAAATATGCTAAATCTCTCTTAAACAAGATAAATATTATTCAACTGACCAGAAAGACAAATAGAACATTTTCATTTATTTCCAATTAAGCCTTGATGCATTAAAAGAGCAGTTAAAATTCTGAATTAATTACTGGTGATGTTGAAGCATAAAATTTATAAAATTAAATAGTATCTCATTCTAAGACTACAAATGATTTAAGTTGTTTGGATTTCTAGTACTGAAATACAGGACTGAACTGAGGATAAAAAGTGAATCTGCTGAGAACTCCAGATCTAAGCTATGAGAAGTTGCTAAGCATATATTTCTTTCATTGTTAGACTTGCCAATCTCATTGTTCAAATAAATACTTCTTGAAAAGCTTACTTTTATAACATTTTCTTAATCCTGCCTGCTTATTTTATTTTATACAAATGTAAAGACTCGACAAAGGATCCTGGTTCTGCACTTCTTCCAGATCAAATATATGTAATTAAATATTGTTTCTTGTGTAGTAACAGTGAACAGCTTCTATGAAACAAACACCTGCTGGTAAGAAAAGAATGCTCAAAGACTGAATTTTAAAAAAAAATCATTCTATTCTTTTTTATTTTCATCAGCTCTTCACAATTGACCGTGTTTCTCTTGGGACCAATAATAACAATGATTTACCAAAAAATTTTGGCATGATTTTTAAATTTTCCTTGTAGACCTTCCTTGGTAGCAGTTTCCTCTAAGTGAATGCAATCTAAGGATCTGTGTTGAATTGTGGACTGAGAGTGATACTGTTTTCATGCTACATATGTGGATAATCTAAAGCTCTATGTGTACTCACATTTTGCTGTACAGTTATGCAGATTTAGGTCATGAGTACTACTTAAACTACATCATATATTGTACAGTTGTTCCAGATCTAATAAGCAATTTAAAATTGAATGTTAATACATTACAATAGTAATATCATACTGTCTATGGAATCATTTGTCAGTGTTACCATAAAAGACTGATGATTTTATAACTGAAGACTATTTATTATAGTGGCAATTTGTACTATTATACTATAAATAAGAATGTCTTGGCATCTCTATAATAAATCCTATTTTCAGTGGCCTATTACTTGGTTAAAAATCACCCTGGGCTGAATTAGATTTATTAGATGTACAATAACAATAATATATTACCAAAATGTACATTTAATCCAGCGAGTAATACGGCCTTGAAAAACCCTTAAATGTGCATTAAATTAATCACAGGTATTATTTACATAGAGATTGGAATATGTCTTTTGGATACTGTCAAAATTTTAAACCAAAGGTCTATAGGCCTAATGCTGATCTTATTTGCACAGGGGTAAATCACACCTAAAAATACACTGGTGTCAAGAGAGCCACCCCAGGCAAAGATGATCCCTGATGAAAAATATCAAGGAGAACAAAATCAAATGCTGGATATAAAAGTATTCAAAATCAGCTATATAGGATGGTCTCAGGTAAGATGTAAGAAGCTGTAAAACATCATGCATGCTGTTAGACTTTAAAAGACCTGACACTGAGTAAAAAGAGAAACTATATCTAGGGAATGACACTTGGCAATTTGTGTTTATCCTTGACCGGGTTGTTTCCAGCCAGAATAGTTATCAGCAATGAAAAGGGTGTCAGCACCACCTTTCTCTTGGCATGCAGGAACTGGGCAGGAGTGCCAGGACTGTATGTTACCAGTGCCCCCTTGGTGTGAACAACAGCAAAGTGGATGTGGGTGTGGGAAGGAGATGGGCCCACAGAGATGCTGAGCAACACCAGTGCGGGTGGTGCACAGCATGTGCATTTTCCTTATGTGCTGTGGTGCACGGGAGACATTGTGCCTCTCTAAGGTATAATCCCTTCCAGAGTTCCCCTCAGAGTGGTACGAATCCACATCACCCTTTAATTAACACTGTGCCTAGGAGGCACAACTGAGCCTTTTAGTATAGCCACAGGCTTTACATACACCTTAGCTTGCAAATTGCAGATAAAAGTAGTTAAGTATAAATTTCCCCCTTTTTTTTGTAAAGAAAAACCTTGATTTACACATGGAAGAGAAACTAATTACATTTAACAGATGTCATAGCTCTTAAGGATTATTTGATAATAATTAATCACTAAGATAGGAAAAAAATAAAAAGAAAATTCAATTCATTCAGAGCTGCAGTCCTCTGAAAGGAACCTCTGAAAGGAATTTTTACTCTGTTCTTTTCTACTCTATTATAACTTATTCTATTTTTTCACAGCTTTTACACTACACATATAATTTTAACACTGGAGTATCTTTCCAACATACTACATTCAACAATGTGATTCATTCCGTCGACTGTTTGATCAACCATATTCCACGAAGTCAGTCGCAGTTGTGACTTCTCAGCACCTTGCAGCCAAGTATCTTTTACAATTCTTTAGCCATTGGATTTATTTTTTAATGTAGATTTCATCAGTTTATTCTCATTTTAGCATTGAGAAAGTGAATGCTAAACAAATCTAATCCTGATGTGGCTCTACCCCTCCCTCCACCATCAGCATGACAGAGCACTGGGCTTCTGTATTTATAAATGGCATTTACCCTCTTATCTATCAATTTTTCTTAACTACTCACTCAGCAGAGCGCAGAGAAGCAGAATCAGGATGCTCACAAGACCCTTGCTTGAATATCCAGCTCATAATCGTAGACAGACACCAGAGCATGAGTGACATTTTTATGCTATGTCAGTGCATATCATGTGTGCCTATACCAAAGAGTATTGTATTTCTGTGACTCTGAAGAGTGTCTTTTTAGTTGTCATTAATTTTATTTGCCCAACATTTTTATTATTCTATGTTTTCTTCTTTTTCAACTAATAACTATTAGCAACTTTTGGGTTAAATGGGATTATGGCCTCAAACACAAAATGTTTTACTCTACTATTCAATTTTTTCATCTTTAAAACACACATATCCAAAGAAGAAAATGATTTTTTTTTTGAGTTCACATCAAAAGAATGTTAGAAGTCATCAAAGAAAGTGGAGAGCAGAGCATGTGCTGCTCTAAGGATGGTTTCAATCCTCTAAAAATTAGGGGCTAGATTCTGCTGCCACTGATATCAGTGAGAACATTTCCACTCACTCCAGAATATGAACAATCTGGTCCTGTGATGTTAAAACATGACAGATATTGCTAAATAAAATGTACAGGATGTTTTTACTAGACATTAAAATATACATGCACAAAACATAAGCCTAATGGACAGGGGTTTTTTTTCTTGGAAGACACTAGTGAATGAGCCAGAATTTGCACAGATCATACCATTAGCTCTTTAACTTTTCTGAGCATCAGGATGCATTTTGCTTCTTTGCTTTTATCACGGGAAGGTTGTAACATTATTGCTACAGATGCTCAAGTTACCTGGCATGTCTTAACTCTATTTATTTGTGGTGTTTTACTAAATGCTAGCTAGTTTTGCTGTTGATTTTAGCTTCTTTATTATGAACTACAATATAATAGAAGATGTGCTTTGGTCAAAAGTAGTGGAGAGGTATAGGCCTGGGGTTGCTAACTCAGAGCTTTCTCTTTTAAATCATGATGTTGACAAAGCAAGTGAGCAGCCCTTTTTCCCTCTCAGTAGGGACAGGCAATGAGCCTTGTCTCTCTGAAGTTAACACAAGTTCACCGTCACTCCTCAATGTGCAAGAAATCATCTGTAATCAAAACCTGGGTCACTACAGACATCCCAAGCTGTGACAGAGGTGGCAGTGATGCAGTCAGGCTGTTGGCCTGTTTCCCTGTACAGAACAGAGTTCTCGATTTTTTTTTTTTCCACAGCAGCAACAGACAAACCTGTATGTTCAGAACATACTTCAAGTCCACCTTTCACATCATTTACTTCAATTGCTTTTCTAATGCAAAAAGTAATCTAGCTTTAAAGAAGTTCCATGCAATGAGTAATAATGGGCATTGGATGGTCAAACTGTATTCCTTCCTATAACAACCTACCCAGAAGGCCAGTCATGGTATCAGTCCAAACAGTCATCAGCATACAGGAGAAACTTCCCACTCATTGGATGTATCAGAATCAGCACTCACACTCATCCTGCTAATACACATGATGGTCTACAAGTACAAGGTGTCTCACCTTAATGGACGGGAAGCTCAAGGCAAACTTGTATCTAATGGGGCTGCAAGTTACTGCATAGTTGCCTGAGGGTAGCCCATCATCTGGAGTTGAATCAGTCATTAATAGCTTAGAAACCACAACCAAACAAAGACTAAATGAGCATAAGAACAAAGAACAGAAAAATGAGCTATTGAAAGCATAGGACTTTCTGAAGTTCATGGGCCGCTGATTTGACACATTCTCCATCTCAGGTCCCGAGTGACTGAGTAAGATTGTGTATGTTCAAAACACATTCATTCAAAACGGGGTAGAAAATATTAAATCAGATTATTTCACTGATGCCTCAACTAGGGAGACTCCATGTATTTGTGAGGGGAATGTTTTAATCTTCAATCCAAAAAAGAAATGATCTCTCATGGCATGCCTGATAATTTAGAGTCTTCTCAGGTTTTTGAATAATGCTACTGTATATAGCTGAAAATTGTTTGATAAGCATCACTAAGCAACCTGGCTTTAAACCAAGCCTGTCATCTAGTGGAGTGCTATGCTATTCCAACTTTAATCTAGATAACTGGCACACATAAATAAGCAAACACAAATGTGACACAGCTGCAGCTAGTCTGGCAGAGCTAAAATGCTTAACAGTGTTTTATGCCTGTAATATAAGGCTACTTACTAGTGGGAGAATCCTATGTGCAAAAGAGTGACAATCAGACTGCTTTGATATAATTGGCTGGAAATGCTGTAGATGTTGGAGATTTAGTGTTTATGGTGCCTGCACAATCCAATAAAATGCTTCTGTAATATGACTTCAGTAGACATTAAACATGCTACAGAACTATGGACAACTTCACAAGTTACTGCTCAACATGTTCAGCAAGCTAGGTTTGCAGTAGAGAATGGGTTAATGATCAGCAGCTTATAGCAAGGCCTGTGACATAACAGACAGAGTGGTTTACTGTGCAATCCATGTGCCCTTTCTGAATAACGTATCTGAATGTGCCAGGAAAGCACAGTGTATGAGTTAAGTTTACTAAATGAGAGTCAGTGTTGTAAATTAAATAAATAGTGTGTGATCCAAGTGCTTTTGTCAATAGTGCATTGATTATAATGCCACATACTGTACTCAAAATCTAATAAATACAGAATGTCAGCTGGATAACTAGAGCATAAATATGTTAAGTTCTGGCACTTGAAGCAGATATAAACAACCTTATTTATGCTTTAGGAATAAGATTTTACCCTTAAGAAAATATACACTACTACTTACCCTACATTTCAAAAGAGGAAACAGGTGGTTGGAAAAGAAATAGAGATCTGCTCCTTTAATTATGGACTGACTGACAATATGGAAGAAAATCAATTCTGGTAGTAGAAGAGACAGATGAACAAAAATATAAACCAGAAATTATTTGCTCAACCAAGACATATTGTACATATGAACCTGTTACTAGGACCATATTATGGACATATTATATACTTTGTGTCTCAAGAAGTATCTCTACAATGCAGTTGTGATTACAATACTGCCTGGAAAACTCTGAAGTAGCTTCTTGATTTGACACAGCATGTCACTGGTATGCTAACAGACCATGGCTTTGGCTCCTTACTTTGCACCAAACCGAAGAATATCATACACAGTTGAGTAAATACCTATGCTTGGTATAGGCTTGGTCTCGTGGGACAGTAGCATCCTGTCATCCATAAAATGCTTGTAGGTGTTTCCTAAGACTAATGGTCCACCCTGGAGTCTGATGTAACCTCTACAGCTCACACCAGACTGCACAGAACTACTTAGGCTGGGTAGACCTGATACCACCAGCAGATGAGAAGGATTTTTCCCTGCCTATGCAAATCAAAGCTGCATAATTCACTCAAAACACTAATAGCTGTCACAAAGCTGTGAGTTAGTGAAGACAAAACAAGGCAAAAATATTGAGAGTGGCTGTTGGCAATGACAGCAGATTCCAGCACTATGGGCCATCTAACTGACTTGTTCTTGAAAAGGTTGTAACTTTACACAGAAACTCTCCCTGATTTCTCTTGGCTGTTAGGCACTGTCACCAGATATATTAAAAGCTGCCATGTTTGGTTTTTTTTTTATTAGGCCTCCAAGATAACCTTCATAAAAACTTGTATATTTTCAAACTACATTAGGATTAGTTGATAAGCATTTGTGACTAATCTGATTTAGGGAAGGATGACATGCAATTCAGCTAATGATCAGCTTGCAATTTGTGACTGCTAAGTCTCTACAATGATGCCATTCTCATTTTTATGATCTGATCACCCACCCAAAAAAAAAAAAGTCCAAGAAGTTGCAGGCCCAATTATTCACAAAAGCCTGATCCAGAAGAGTAAGCATTTGAGAAAGTGTGAAATTTTAAGCATTTGAGTAGTTCTACCAACTTCAGCCTACTCATATGTTGCGCTGGATCAGTCTCAGACTAGCGCGAGATATCTGTGAGAACGTAACTGCCCAGTATTCTACACCCACCCCTCCCTTTGGGCTCTGTAATGGTTTCTTTTGCACTGGAGTGTAATGAGTTGAGCATCTGTTTGGAAGCTTGAATGCTAGTGTAGAAGAGGGGCATTTTCCCTTAATTAGATATATGTAATAAATATATGCTGGATATTTCTAAAGATAAAGCATTCTTCCTCTACAGTATGTATGTTTGTCCAGAAATGATGCATTCTCTACTTCTAGAATAAGAGACTAGGCACAGAGTTTGGTGAATATGTCTCTTTGCACACACAGACATGAATGCATTTTATGTTTAAACTAAGTACATGTTGTAAAACACAGACCAAAAACTGATTACTTGCAAGGATGGGTAACAGTATGTGGCTAAAGTTTAGGCAAGCATGTAATTGTGTAATGAAATCACTTAAATGCATTGGAAAATTCATTTTCCTTTCACCCTTGGAAAAACTGATCTGCACGGGAAGAACTGGAATTTTATCCTGAGGTTTTAACTTCTGTTCCCTCAGCCTTCTTGCATACCCTCTCACCCTTTCTGCTGGGCCTACAGCTTTTACATGTCTCTCCATGACTCTCTTCCTTTTGTCTGCCTCCTCAATGGCTCCAGAGTCCTAAAGAAATGTTCAGCTTTGAAGACTGGCCTAAAAAAATGGTAATTTTCCGGACAAAGGCCAGGTGTTACTTCCAATTCATTCAGTATGCATCCCTATTATCCTGCGGGTCAGCTCCTGCTGAGTGCGCTCCATGGGTGTTCCGACTGCGTAAGGCCTGTGAGATTTGCCCCGTGTGACTGAACTGCAGATGGCACTTTCATATCTCTTATTTTAGCAGCAGTCAATTTGCTAAACTTTCTTAATAGCAAGATAGAGGGTGATTTCTGTGTCACAGCCTCACAGCTTTCTCACACCAACCAGAGGAAGAGACGTAGCACCCATCGTCAGCAAACAGGGTTGGGAACTCCAGCCCATGAGCAGAGTGACCATCAGCAAGCTCCCGCTTGCCCAAACTCTGTACTGATGCAGGCTGTGACACTACAGGGGGCATGGATTTTGGTTCATTGTGCCTTTCCCTGCTACCCTTGGAGAGAAAGACCTTCAATAGGAGGGGATGTGGGCCAAGCTTTGCAGAGTAGACCTGCCCAGGCACGCCACTTGCCTATCAGGGCTGCACAGCTTCTGGATCAGAGCTGAACAGAGCCTTGTGACTGCTTGCACAAACCTTGAGTCACTTGCCAGGATTCTGTAACTTTGGAGGCACCATCATCTGTGCGGATAAGTCTGCCAAGCAAGGTCAGCTATTTCAAGCAAACAATAAGTTTGAATCATTGTTTACTCTCAGGATAGATTATTTTTTTCTCTATCTCCACAATCAGGTTCAGATAAAAAGAAGAAACAACCCACCCTTTGTCAATATACTGTATCCAAATCAAACTAACACATTTGGTTTCTGCAAGAAAACAATGTCAGGTTTCAGTTTCTAAATAAACCATTTATGGAGTCATCACTCTGGAATTTTGCCTTCCTTTCCTGTGGCTCCTCTCAGATGGAGAGAAGAACCATCTTAGAAAAGTAATGCTATCTGAAGCTGTTTATCTCCAGTTAAATCCAAATTTCTTTAAATGCTGCTGAAATTCCCAGAAGTTAGAAGCTGAGATGTCATTCAAAACTTTTCTTTTGAACTCTCATTGACTCATTCAGCCATTCGTGGTGATTCCCCTTACACTTTCTTGCTAGAAAAAACCTTGCATCTATTTCAGTGATGGCTAGATCAAGGTCAGGATATTTTGCTGCATTTTCTTAGTCAAAGCAAATGTCTTATTATACAGTGGATTAAATCAAACCACCACGTGATTGTGTAAACCGTTAGAATACTTGAATTTACTAGTTTTATACTTATTAACAGAAATTTCTAGAATAGGATTAAAATTGTGCATTAATAATTTCTTAATTTTGAATCTTATTTATTACCTCCTTTATATATTTTTGTTATGTGCTTTTACCGCATAGACACAGTGAAACATGTATCATGCTCTCTAAGGGCTGAAAAGATAGAAAAAGAGAAAAAAAGATCTTAAAGCAGGATTAGGACATCGGAAGTAAATAGCTCATTGCATTAGAAAGAAGAAGAAGAAAAAAAAAAGAGCCTAAATTTCTCTGCGAGGCACCCTAAACCAGCCATGTCATGGGGAGGATCTAGGCAGGGCAACGAAGGTGACAGAAAAGTATGATGAGTGGCAACAAGGGTTCTGTGCTTACACAGACTCAGCAGAGGGGATGACAGTCACATCTGCAAGAGCAACTGTGACTAGGTTCAGAGATTAAACAGAAGCCGATGGTTATGATTAAGCACAAAACCCCACAAACCCATGTTTCAAATGTAAGACAGGTGACTTCTATGCACTGCTTTGAATGCAGCTACTCACAGCTTTTGCTCAAGAGAACAAGAAGAGATGATCAGCTGAGCCCAGGATGGCAAAACACAACTTGATCTCAATGTGATGAAACACACACTGCAATGTGGATTTTTCAGCGTGTGTTCAGATTTCATTACAGCCATGGAAGGCAGCAGGTGCCTTCACATGCAAGTGTTGAGCAGATCAGAAATGGACTTAATCATGGGCTTGGAAGATCTTGTGTAGTTACAAGGTTTTGATCATCTAAACACTATTTCACAACTTCTTTTTTTCCCTGTCCAGGGTGAGTTTTTAGAGTTTAGCCTTTAATCTTGCAAAGCAGAAATTTAACATGTCAGTGTTGACAGACTGTTAACTATAGCAGCAATGATGAAGGTTCTATAATATTAACCTTTCAAAAAATAAAACTGCAATAATGATGTTGTTTCCATTAGACCTTTCAGATCACTTTCAAATTATCTGGAACTCCTACTGTTTATTTGTTTTTACTTTAGATTATTGCCCCAAGCACTTAAATAATTGTAATAAAATAATAATAGAATTAAGATTAGATAAATTAAGTGGAAATGAAACTGAATACATTTTCCATGACAGCTGGCGAGTCCCATTCTGTGACTGCTCAGAAAGAGAACTGGAATTTTTATGACAGTAGACAATAAGTCGATCGTGTACAGGATGTAACCCAATGCTCAAGAGGAGCAGTGTGCAAGTGACACGTCAACAAAAACAAACTTGTTTCATTTATGTCCTATTAATTACCATAACTTACATAATCATGGACATCTGTTCTCCCTTTCTCATGCATGTACCTATGCACAGATAATTACCACTATCTATTGGTCAGAACAACAAACAGTTTAATATAGAGGTAAATAGATTATAGCATATATTAATTGTATATAAGCATACATACATTTTAATATATATACAGATATGACCATCTCTGTCTTACTTATTCCTGCATCACTTTGCAAGCCATCTTTTTAGTTCTTCAACTTCACATCCAAACTGTAATAACTTGTTCCAACTTGCACAGCTGGAGGAGCATTATACAGAAAAAAAAAGAGAAAATCATTTTTAACTAATCAAAAATTAAGTCTGACAGTCTCAGTTTAGTATTTAGACATGATGACTCCAAAACAGTTTCAAAAGATTTTTTTTTTCAACCAGATTGTAAAGGTTCATCAACTTTAAAAGAGTTGCATTCTTCCAAGGGAAATAGCCACTCTTTTATTGAATTATTCAGATAAAAGAGAAAAGCAACTGATACACAAATTACAACCCTTAGCAAGTATATTTTTTTCCCTCATTGAGTCTTGAGTACTCAAGGATGATTTTTTTCCATTAAATGTTTTCTCACTGTCCCTTCTCTATAACTCTACTTTGGAAAATGCCTCTACATGATCTGGAAAAAAATAATTTTCAAATTGAAACCTTTTGTTATTTTCACAAAAAAAAAAAATCATTAATTTCATTTCATTCCATGTTTTGAAAGTATTTAAAAAGGAGAATTCTTATTTGGGACAAATGAATTTTTAAGTCACATTGGCTTTTTACATCTACATAAACCCACATTCATTTATTTATTTATTCATTTTCAGTCTATACAGAAATACACTTAAAAACACGGCTGTTCATACAGTTCATCTCTAAGTCAGTTTAAAAATGGATGACAAATCCTGAGAATAAATAAAACTGCATTTGTATACAATTGAAAACAAACAGAATTTATAGCTATTTGCTCCAGTTCTCAGTACATTTTAACTTTGAATACAAAATTCTAGACTGAAATTTTGTATTGCTTCTCCAAAACATGCATTGTGAGTTAAGTAAGAACTTAAAATGCTAAAGCTGGACTTCTTTTTTGAAGTGCTTTAGGAAAATATGGTTCTGGACCTGGTAGTCTTGCTTTCTACTACCCAGACATAGAGGCATACCCTTGAAAGGTGCTGAGCACTCTCACTGCCCTGCATAAATCAGGGAAACTGAAAACTCACTGGACTGGGACCCTCCCTGCTGAGACTGAAAGCCCAGTGTAATCTCCAGATCCATCTTTACAACCGACCAAGACACAGACCATAAAATTCTTGTGTCTGTTGACAATTTAAACTTTCATTCTCTGACCAGCATCATGTAGTGCCCTATATAACAAAAGAAAAAAAGAAATAAACTTCTACTATCCTACTGGTCATTTCTTCCCTATTAGCGAGCTGATCAGAAGATTAGTTGGTATTCTGAGGCTTGAGGATTTAGATCATGACCATTCTTTTTTTTCTTCTTCTTATTTTTTCTTCCTAATGTGTGTCTGTTTACAATCTCTAGTGTAATAATTCAGTAATGTATTCATTTGAATCCTGTGAAACTATTTACATGCTGTACTTCAGTTGTATTTCTTTGGAGAGAAGAAAACTCAAAGGACCACCACTCAGAAAGTCATCAGTCCAGGATCCCACTGGGCCTGTGGAATTAAGGGACAAATTCTCTGCTATTGTACACTTCTCTGTGAGGATGCTGATGACAATGGGGAACATGGGAATGATTGGGAAATAATTACATACTGTATCAGTATATGACTCCTGTGGAATGGTCCACTGGTTTAAAACATTAAATTGTTGCTTTATTTTCACACCTTCACATCAAGAGTCTGAAAACAGAAGAAAATATCTGAGATGATCCTGTGGTTTCTAAAATCTAAAGAGGAAGTACAGATATTGATATATAGGTATAGCTATAGATATGGATAAAATAGATACATACGCATATATGAATTTTCTATGTAATGCTTTTGCTGAGTTAAGCAAAGGAGACTGGACTTGGTTCATACTAATACATGTCCCCACATCTTGAGGGGGGAGCAGAAGGCTTTATTTTTATATATTAGTTGTCTTGCCCACTAGTACAAAGGAAAAAAAAATCTGAAGTTAATTTACTGAGCCATGAAGCATTCCTCCTGCCCCTCCTCCTAATTGAAAGTGGGCTAAAATAAGGTCTGGTAGAACAAGTAAGAAGCTGCAACTGGATATGACTGACAGCCTTGACCTGGTTAAAACTAATGTTCTGACATATCCTCTATGCTGCACACCTTACACCATTAAAATAGATATTAAGTCCAGGGAAACCAATGTAATTTTAGGGTGACTAAACCAGAATTTCTTTTTTTTCCTAACAAAACTTGTGCCAAGTAATATTGGTACTAATGGTGTAATCTCATTCCTTTAAAAAATGTAGTGCCTCCTATGAACATTTTTTCTGAGTAAAAATGTTTTATCTTTTCCTTTAAATTTGCTGTATTTGAAAGAACATATTTTTTCCTAGCACCTGCTTAATCTTTTGTTCCACAGATAATTTCTCATTACCCAGGTGTCCTCTTATGGACCCACAGAAAGATTGGGCCTGGTTTAAGTGTGAAATAATCCTGTTGCTTCTATCTGAGAATGAATGAGCCCAGGATTAGATCAGATAAAACACACTTGAGATAAAGTGCACAAGGTGGATTATATGAGAAAAGAGGATTTAGTGAAGAACATATCCACAACTTTTTGTTAACACAGAGAATGGTAGCTTTTGTAAGCAACATTTATGGAAACTCAACTGGAGGTTTAAAAGCTATGTCTTTTGTTGTACATTTCTCTGCATACATTTGCTTTGTAGCTGGTAGCTTTAACTTTGGAAGCCATGCTGGGCCTTGACTCATGCTCATTTTGCTTAATGAAAAGCTAAGGATGTACTTTTACTCATAGATTCTTGTTTTGTTTTCTTTGAAGTTTATTAAGCTATCCAGTAAGATGGGAGGTTCATTAGGTTGTTATTATCACGGCCGCAAATTAAGCATCTGTTCCCTGGGGAGTTATAACCTTCAAGTGGATGTCAGAGCCATACTTATTACAATATTTACTTAATTACCAAGTTAGTGCTCTTGTCATATAAAATACAAACATGGACTCTGCTGTCCATGTTAGACAGATAGTCTCCACTTGCTGAATGTTTAAGATCCAGGCATTTCATTTAAGTGCTCTTTTAAAATATACACCAAATAATTTGGCAAACAATTATCAAAAAAGGTAAACCAATAACAATGAAACAGTCATGAATTTAAGATATCATATTCAGAAATGGTATGCTATTTGATACTACCATTCACTTTGGTTTCACATCTCAGGACAAATGTAGTTTCCAGTAACAACAAATGCACCAAAACATTGGCAAATCATGATTTGCCAAAGCATCTCAAAAGTCAGCATCAAGAGGTGCCTTGTCAAATAGCTGTTTGGACATCACTGGACTTGAGAGTACTCCTCTGTAATAAAATCAGGCTTTACAAGGCTGGAGCACACATCTTTTATGAAAACACTGGGAATTTCACTCACGAGGCAAATTGCCACCACAAATGTCTGAAAGTCATTCTTCATCATAATTTTGTGGCTTTTTTCCTCGTCTTCAGTGCTTTAATTATGTAATGTTGTAAATTACAGAATTACCAGATCTTCCCTGTCTAGTCTTCTGACAATGTCAAGCTATATAAAACTGAAAATGTTATTCCCTCTTCTCAGACATGACTCGTGTGAACAGATATGACTGTTGGGAGGATGTCAACACCACAGAACAATGTCTTAATTTTTGGAAAATTCATGTCCGTTTTCACTTCAAATGTTGCATTTGGACTTTATAGGTTTTGGGGTTTGTTTTAATCTGACAAACTCATCATTGTCTTGCCACCTACCATATAACTAATACCACAAAACCTTCATATTTTTCATATTTTATACACGTAACTATCACCCTAATAGTAATTTACTGCTTAACATGGTCCGTTCTTGCAGCCCTTTTCCCTGTAAAAAAATTCTGTAATTATTTAACTTTGATGAATCCTTTCCTGGAGATTCTTATGTCTACCCCAATTATAGAAGGAACGCAGGCTTTTAAATCTCAGTCCCTTGAATCACAGTATGGGAACAGTTTCCATTGTTTCTATAAATTCTAGTTAATATAAGAACACTCCTCAAAAATCTGGGTTTATACAACCTTCAATTTTAAAGAAATAATGGTTACATCCAAGTCTTGAGTCTTTTCTGGTTCTCCCACCAGCAGGAAAGTTTAATGAAGTAGTCACCTACCAATGAACATGAATTCTGAAATACAAAATATTACTGGCCTGTTTTGAAATTTTCAACAAACTTAGTAAACACTTCAGCTTAATAAAATGTGATTTTCCAGCCAAAATGCTTCAAGAAAACCCTCAATCATTTTTGGTGTATCCATATAAACTGTTTTCAAGTAAAATACTAAGATTTTGGGGTCCAGTATAAAAGAAAGGTGCAAAGCCTGCAGTGTCTCTCTTTAGTAGAAAATATCATAGAAATAAATATTTTCCTAGGAAACTATGTGTATTAAATACAAAAGCGAATGCTAAGGTGTTTGCTGTTCATTCTTGGTAAGTTTATATTAATTAGCAAAGAATTTTGATAACTTTTCCTAAAAAAGAAGTAAAAAGTAATATCAGTGTCTGAAAATATGATCATATCGACATTTTGATGACCACTGAACCTCAACTCCTATAGTTCAGAGTAAAATTCAAGCCATCATCCAACAAAACCCCAACAACTCAGACTCTACATATCTTAATTTTGATCTCTTTTTTTTTAACATGAGGTTTTTAAAAACTCATACATCATACCTTGTGCAAAGATGCACTTACTCTGTTTTTCACTCAGTTCTGTTTAAAAAAAATTACAAAACACTTAAAAACTAACCTTATGAAGCATTAAAAATTATTAATAACTTAATTCTTTTTTCAAAGATGAAATAATTTGAAAAGTTTGAATAAACTAGTTAGTTTCCATCTTGTCATCTAAGAATAATTAAAATGAGAAAACTCAACAATATCAGTTATAACTTCAGTCATCGGGGATTCCTTTATAATTTTGCATAGGGTATACATTAGTAAAGTTACTTATATAAATGTCATAAGAATATGACTCTTACTCTGGGTTTTCTGAAATGTACTCAAATACTGGGAAATAGAACAACATTTTACATAATCTGTAATAATTACAGGAAAATAGTAATGAAAATATTCTCTGGTGAATTTTATTCTTCTACATTTTCGTAAAAATAGATTTGTGATTAAAAATAATCCCCTGTAATTATGTCTGCAGAGCTGTTTAAGCTATTTTATCACTGCTAATGAAAATATGGTTATACTTTCTATGAAAAGTATATTTCTCAATATGATGTGCTGTAAACAACATGTCTTTAGGCTATTTTTGACCTTTAACCAATGGGAAAGGTCTGTCTAGTTGATCTCATCTAACTTCACAGCAGGTATAAGGAATTAAACCAATTTAGGTTGAGTCCTGGTACAATATCAAGTATCAGACAATGTTTTCCAAAAGGCAATACTTAACAAGTTTGTAATCCACGATTATATTTATCTAATGAAAGAGGTAAAAGAAAAAAAAAATCTGAGGGTGTTCAACAGTGTGGAATCTCAAGTAAAAATCTATGATATCATTTTGTTTGTAAAAGTTGGCAAAGAATGCTGTCATGAGCAAATTAAAAGTAAACAATCTACTCTGGGTGTACACTGTGTCAGACTGCTTGTAAGGTCATACAAGAAAAGCAAAACATACAAGAAAAGCCTTAAGATATTTGCCTGACTTTCAAACTGAACTGTGTTTTTCACTGATAGAGTACAGAGCATAAGAGCTTAATAATATATTTTTTTTAATAAATTTTTTTTTTACACCAATTAGCTCTGTAACAGCACATGCATAACTAAGGGGAGATATTTGCTTTTGGTAACTATACAGGTCCCAGACTCAAAATTCTGGCTCTACTTCTTTGCTGGGATGGACCCTGACCCCTCTCCAGGGACTGGGAACTTGGGATATGCACTACTTTGTTAGCAAGCAGGAAAACCAACAAAATTATTAGGGGGGATATGGTGTCATCATGTGAGGAATGGGTGTTCCAGAGATTAGGTGAGAGTAAGCTGGATATTTGCCCTAAATCCTTGCAAAGCCTATTCCGCTAAAAATTGTCAGAAACAAGGAGACAGTTCAGAAGGGGATGTGATCCCAAAGAACCATCATCTTCCAGTGACTAAATCAAATCTACATAAGTATTCAACTGCTATTTATTAAAAAGATGCAAGGAGAAATTCTCTAAAATGCGCAATTTAGGGTGAAAGTTTGCAGACACCTTAGACCCTCTGCCTGGCATGATGGGGGGGAACCATGCTCCCCATACACCCAGGTCTTATCAAGCAGAGGCAAGAGGATGCTGGTACTGCATCTTGGGTGGTTACCTTTGGATGTATGTCTGGAATGGGATGTGGGGTGTACTAATGCTGCTTTGGCTACAGTGACAAAATGAAAAATGAAAAAAATGAAATAGAGCTTAAATTTTGCATAGTTTTGAACAATTTTGCTCCCCAAAAACAACTCTTGAAAATTTTCCCTATGTCTCTGATCATCTCCTGCTTCTGATACTTTTCTTAGATTAAAATGGCCTTAGACAACCTAAACTCTTGTTCAAAACTTTTTTGTAAGGAGGTACCTAATAGTGTCATTATTTATTGTGCATAGCCTTATAGAATATGCAAATGTTTAAAACTGGAAATGAAGCATAATGCAAGGCACTATAGAGCAGATGCTAAGCTTGAAGTGCTCTTAGGAATACATATACCACATTTTAATTTCAACTCCTATTATTATACTAACTAGTCACAAAATGGCTTCCTATTTATGCAATATGTTATCGGTAATGTCACTTAAATTGAATAGATGAGTGCCTTCTAATAATGTATGTTTACTTCATGAACTTGTGGGCAATTACATTGTAATTATGTCTTTTGTGGGTCTTTTTTTGCTGACACATAGTGCACCAGTGCTTTTTAAGTGTAATTGCAGTTCTCCCTACCATTTAGGAAAGCTGAACATTGTTAAAGGTTTGTAAATTACCTACACTTAGACCATAGGCAACTAGACAAATTAAATGGCAGTGCCAGTAATATTACAATGTAAATTGGTGCCAAGCATCATCCAAGGTAGAAGCATTTTTACAGAAGAATAATGTTTATGTCACACCTCTAATGCAACAGAAAACATAGATACTCTCCAACTTGTAAAATGCATATTTTTGATACCTGAAAAAACACATGCAGCACACAATTTACATGGCTATCAACTATCCAAAGAAGAAAATATATATTTACACACACATATTTGTACAACTGGGCTACATATTCATCTTATAGAAGAGAAAGGTATGCCCAAATGCCAGAGAATCCTTCCTCTCCTTGGGAATAGTGCTTCAACAGAGGAGCAAAAAAATATGTTCCCAGCAGCCTGTAATGACCAGGAGGGATGGAGGGAGGGAGAGACGGAGGGAGATCATCCTTCCAGTGAAAACTGGATCCTGCCTACTCCGTTCTCACTAGGCCTTGAACTCACCATCATGAAAGAAGGAAGCAACCAATCTCATTGACCACACTTGTTCCTCCTTCTTTTCTTGGGGAGCACTGGACAGTGTGTCCTCATCACGCTTTTAGTTTCTCAACAAGTCCATGGAGTAGATCCCCAGCTGAACTCAGGTTTGGAGCCCCAGTGATAGCTGGCCATGATTCTTGCTGAAGGAGGAAACTTTAAAGCCTAGTGAAGAGAGAGGAATCCTTTGTTTTTATCCTTATTCCTGCTGAGCATTGAGATGAATCCCCCAGGTCACTTGAAAAGCACAGGTAGAAAGAAAACCCTCTCTTGTTATTGGCAGGAGGCCTTGTCTTCTACAGCTGGAACCCCAGGACTGTTTAATTGGGGCATAGAATCACAAAATTGGGTTAATAGATTTTCAGTCAGATGCTTTAAACCTATCCTCTGTGTGCTGTGTCATTATTCACCTCAACATCTGGATCACAAGATTTCATTTCACTTTAACTTTTTATCCACTTTGATGGTAAACCAGAAGTTTCAAAGCAGAGAATATTTTTATTTGCCAAACTTTTGCAAAGTTCATGAAGCACAGCCACAAAAATGCAACCTTTTCCACTACAGATTTGATATACTGGTGTTTTTCTCAAGAACAGAAACTTGGAGAATTGATGGTGATTTAACCATAGGAATTTAAATTATTATATGCATGGACATGTCACTACAAAATTTTTTTAAAGTAGATTTATGTCGCCCTATGGGGCTTAAGGGGATAGTGATTATTATACAGTGAGAAATGTGCATTTAGCTTACAGAACCAATGTCCCACAGAGGTGACCACTCTAGAAAGACCAGCAACATCATTTAAGTAAATTAAATTTGAAGTACTGTCCTGTCACTTCATGCCTCTAGGCCAATCACTCACTGGTGGAGACATCCTAGTTTTGGATTAAACCAGCTCAACCATGCAAACTGTAACCACTGCATGGGAATGAGCATCTGGGATTGACAGGTCACAGATCATGGCAATAGAGGCCACAAGTCCAATGACATAATTTTTATTTAGAGCAAAATCCTAGTGGCATTTTGGTAGAATTCAATCTTCAGTAAATATTTAACAGAATAAACCCAGGGGGATGAAGGCTGATCTCATTTGTTTTCCTTGCAGCTTGAAAGTAGCAATGGAATTCTACTGGTGCAAATTGGAATCATTTCCTATGGCTGAATGCAAAAATGGGTATGATAAATGGAAACAAACCCATTGCCAGGCCTAGCACATATATGCATAGAAAGCTCTCAAATTTTGTCTACTCAGAGTTCCCAGGGGTTTTGAATTCCTGTTTCTATTGGTGTTTCTAACTAAAAGTGAGGACTACAAAATGCTCCGTATGAAACAAGCCCACTGAGTGGTTGGTAGTCATTTCCCTGTGATTAGCTTGGTCAGAAAGTGAGAGGCTTGCAGAACAATGGCACAACATGGACACAAAGTATTTAATTGTGTCTGGCCTTACAAGGGGCAGCATGGAAAAGACACAACATCCAGTCACCTTGAGCGAGTGTGCATCTCTTCTTTTTGGTTTTCTAAATCCATGAAAATCAGCAGGACGTATTGTGTAAATTTAAGGCTCCTTACTACAGCCTTACTAGGAGCTTTTTTTGTAAGCAGCTGAGACGGCTGACCCAGCTGCAGCATCATCTCTAGTAACTTCTATGGGATTGGAATTTACCAACTCATGCTATAATTTAAAGAAAACAGTTGCAGTTTGGAGTCTGACAGTTCACACAGACACGATAACAATCTCGTGCTCACAGGCCTCCCTGTACCTCTTCTTCATCAGTTTTGTTTTCACCTTTTTACACTAAACACAATAAAAGGTTTCAGCAAACATCAGTGCTAAATGCTATTCCATTTACATGGACATAAATTATTCAAATACCACAATTATTGCAAAAATGTAACTTTTAATTTGGTGAGAAAAGAACCCTTAATTGCTACATTCTGTAACTATTCTTCCATACTCGCAATGAACTTAGAATAAAACAGCAAAGAATTGAGGAATCCTGTTGCCAAACACAGCCCCTAAATTGCCAGCTTGTCTATGGAGCATTTTACTTTAAGGCACTTAGGGGGAATAGCTCATCACTAATGATTTGGAAACACAGATCACACAGATCCTCAACTCAAAGTTGAACAGTAACCTGAGTCTTAAAATCCATGTTATGTCTCCTTCCTCTAATACATATAGACATTTTTAAAAAATAATATTAATAACACCAAAATACCATGTCAAGCTGAATGGTTTCCCTACAAACTCTATCACCTGTTTATCTCTCACCCTCAGTACTAACACTAAATTGGGCCTCATGAATTATTCATGAGGGGTCCTTTAATGGGATCATTTTTCCTGGCTAGCACTGACACTAATGCTAAGAAAAATCTCTTGACATTAATCTTGGGTTGAAGAAAGCCCCAAATACCTAGTTTTCTTCTGAATGTTCCCTTTCCTCCTATTTAACACTTTGCAGAAACCAGTCATTCTACAGCTCTGTTCTGCATGAGTGTGGGCAAGGGAAGGTAGAAGGGACGATACAACGTCATAGCAGGAATTTGTAGCATTAGGATTTCCACATTGGGAACTCTGGGGTCTGGTCCAGCTCACATTAAATTTAAATGAAAGTTTTCCATTGCTGGTTCTGGGTAGCCAAATCAACTCAAAAGACCTAATTTCTTTTTTTTTCTTTCTTTTTTTTTTCTTTTTTTTTTCCTTTTTTTTTCATATATGCATATTTTCTTGTAATGAAATGGGAATATCTGCTTGAAAAAGACAAGCAAGCTATGAATTTCTATCTGCATTATTTATCTAAACTGCCTAGAATTGATTAAAGCCTTTTTCCCCCATTAGTTTATAACTATTCTGATGATGAAGTGATTCAGGATGCTTTTTGGGGCTGATTACAAGAGTGATGGGCTCTGGTCTTGCAATTACGAACATGACCATTGACAGAGTTACAGGAAGCCAAAAGCAGGTTTTGGCACCTCCTAAAAACAGAGTTGTTTTTAGTTTCTACACTAAGAAGACTCCTGCAAAATACTATCCAAATTACAACCCCTCCTCAGAAGAAAAATGTCTTTAAGGTGTCCTAGAGAACTATGAATTACAGTCTAAAATGCAGCTGTTTAGCTCGTGCTGTCTAATAGAGACTCCTCCACACACACTGTTTTGGTCATAGTGATAAAACTACTGACTTTCCTCATTTTTCTAAACCAAAACACCTAAAAAGCAATACATTTATTTTTTTTTTCAGTTACAGCTTTCTGACATCTATAATGGGTTTGTGTCTAAATCTGACAACATTTGTAACAAACTGAAGTGACTGTTACTGCTGGAATGTCCTGGAGGCTTTTTCTGTCGGAGGAGATGACAGTAACTTTCCCCATGCAGATTAAGCTGGTGTTTACAGATTTGCCCTGGGTGTGCATTTTTATCCAGCTGTGATCAAGTAACACTGCCTGATGAGTGCCAGACAGATCGCCTGATACGAAAGGCTTACATGCCCATCACTTCTGCACAGAACATGGTTCTAATCTGGACACCACAGCAAAGTTCAGTTGTTATTTGTTTCTTATTTTCCCTTCATTTGTATACCAAGGCAGAGTACTCACAAGAGAATGCAAAAAGCTTCATCATTTGAAAACCTCCTTGACACTTGAAAGAAACTAGCATTATGTGGATTTAAAAATATTTTTGTTCAGCCTTTCAGTTCCCTACACTGAGCTCTTAGTGAGGATTTAAAAACAATTAGAAGAAGGGTGGGGTGGTTCCACAATTGAAAATTTAGGATTTCATTAATTCTTTCTTTTTTCTTTTTCTGATGAATATGTTTATTTTGCATGCTGTAATAATCTGAAATATGGCAAAATATAGCCTCAATAACATATAAACTTCTTCCCATCAGTGAAAGTGTGAGGTCAAGAGGTTGTTTGCCTTTGCAGGACCTGAAGCTATGTGCACATTCTAGAGATGCTTTGAAAGTAGTAGTGGGTTGCATATTGCTTTCCCAGAACTCCTTGATATTCAAGCTGGAAGGGAAAAAGTTCTGTCTCCTAATAGCTGATTTGCTGTTTGGAACCTCTAATTCATGAAAAGATAAGAGGAAAACCCATGACATCAGTTGAATTTGAATTTAAAACATATTTATAAATATTGACAATATTAACATTGCCTAAAGTACTAGCAACTTATTTCATGTCCGCTGTGTGACTTGAAACTGTTGCTAAAAACACATGAATATGCCAAAGTAACACTGGTAAAAGGAGTACATAAACTTGTGGGTCAGATTCAGCTGTTTTATCAGCATTTCTACTGCTTTCTAAGACCAGTTGATCAATATTCATATTAATGCATGTGAAAACAACACTTGCCTTTCAGTTTCCTGTTTGTTTCAAATTGCCGCACAATTTGCAGACCTCTACTGCTCCAGTATTAATTCCAGTACAGGAAAGCATTAATAAACTGATCCTCCACCCCTGGTAATAATCAGCTCTATATCATCTAAGTGTCCTTACAAATTGCCAGGCAGCTTTTTCCAGAAGCTAGCATGAGGAAGTACAGATTAAAAAATATACATTAAAAAAAAAATTAAAAACAAACAACCCCAATGTTTTGTACCAAGAGCTGGTGTAGATAATTCTTATATTGGCTATACAACTTATATTGTGGTGAGGGCATCAAGGGTGCAGAAAACATGGGGGGGAAGGTGACTCCAGAATCTGGTGCAGAAAATCAGTACCATCTGCAGAGTGTTCTTACTCTTTTCTGACTACGAACTGGTCAGGTACTAGTGAGCTCAGGGGAAGGCTCAGTTACAGAAAACTTTCCACCTCTGGGTCACAGGTTCAAACCTGGACAGGCCCTGGATGATTGGATGTCGTTATCACATGATAGTTTTCTGGTGACATACATGGAGCACATTGGTGGGCTTATCCTGATTCAATGAGCAAATGTCCACATCACAAAAGACACTACTTCAATTTCTTCTCTTCTTGGCAGCTGTACCAGAGAAACCAAGGAATAAATGGGCACAGCCCTCCTTCCTCCCAACCCTTACTTTCATTAAACTGGCAGGCTACTACAGAGGAACCTGCACTTGGAAACTGCAAGAATAGAGGATACACAACAATTTTACTCACTGCTGAGTTCATAAATTACAATATAAGCAGCAGGCCATGCCAGTTTCAAGTTGCTCTGTGGAAGGCACAGTTTGAAGCCAGACCATCCCAGGGGGGTGAGAAGAGGCTTGCAGCATCCCACATTACTTCCCTGTACAGAGGAAAAGTGCTAGTAGTACTTCTGTAAAAATGCAAGCAGCCAGCTCTGAAGGTTGCTGGCTAAGGATGAAGTTCATGGTTCAGAGTACAGGAATGGAGAGGTTCACTGTACATCTGCACCCATGCCATAGGATGAAGTAACAGGTACAGCCCCAGAAACTTCTTGGAGCCTTTCTCACAACCAGCTAAAGCTGAGCAAACCTACATTAGAAGCGTTATCTGTATAAAGTGAATGCATTATATATGTTCACATACATACCTTTGTATGTATATATGTGGTACCTCATTGGCTCACAATACTTGGCTATTCAATAAAAATTGAAACTAAGTTGTATTTTTAAAAGAGCTTATTAATTTTAATTTTTCATCCAACCACTACCTCATGGAAAGCTTTTAAAACTCAGTTTTAAGATGCCTAGTTCTAATAATCATTAAAATTAGAAGGAAAAAAAATAATTCTAACCAGACTTTGAAAAATACTAAGTTCCTCTTTGACTATGGTTAAAAAATACACATAGTTGGAAGACTGCTTTCCTGTGACTTGTTTTTCTGGGTGTACTGAAAACTCAGCATCATGAAATCGTATGATTATAATTATTTAAATAGACAACACTTACGGGCCAGATTTTAAATGAGCTGTGGTTAGTTACATAAATACATTAAAAGCTGGCATTAAATCACATCAGTATCAAATCCCACCAGTATCAAGTTTTATTCTACCTGAGGGCAATGAAGCCAAGAAAGTTGCTCAAGTAGCCTTAAATTCATAACACGACTTTTTTTTTTTTTTCTGCTACAACCATACTAATTTGGATCCTAACTCACATTAAAATGTAGCTGAACATATTTGAACCACTTTTTCAGCTGATGTAATACAAGAAGCTCAAATAATGTCAGATTTAGCTCTGAAAAATCTGACTTACACAAAATCCACCTATTGGAGCTAATCAAATGTGTCATTCAGCTAAGGATCTGGTCCAGAATCATTACTTTTTTAAAAGTGTCAGCAAGGAGCAGCAGAGAAGAACATATATTTAATTCATTTATTTCTTCATCCATTTCAATGAACATTGGATTTTATCCTTTTGTGCACAAAAATAAATCTCCACAGAGATTTTTATAGCAGTTATTGATTTAGAAGGATTCTCTACACTATTTAATTTTGATTTGCCAGGAAAGATGTGTTTTTTAGCAGTCACCTGTCTATTATTCACTTATCTAGGTGCCTGTATGAGCTCTGCACTTTTTAAAATCCCTTTCAGGAGACTTAATTTTCACCTGCACGTACACTAGTTGACAGCTCCCTGTTCTTCTTCACTGTACTGACAATAAACCAAGAATCCCTGTACTCATTTCATTATAAACATTTTATAAGCATCCCACAAAGATTACTTCTGAACACAACAGTCAGGGCTAGATATGAGCTTCTTTTCCCTGTGATGAAAGGCCAGTGTCCGATCAAATGAGTCATCCAGGCCCTAAAATGGTTTTTTTAAAAAAAAATAGTTTTAATCTCTTCATTGTCTGACTTCACGGCATGGTAGTGCTACCCTTAAATAAAACTTACATAAAAATGGTTAGTACAGCTGGTCAGAAAATGTGCTTGAAGTTTAGAATCACATATCATTGTTTATACAGATGACTATTTGGGATAGACTTCAATAGAATCTGCCTTTACTAGCAAAGGAGAAGGCTTTGGCAATAGCATAGGGTGATCAGCAACAGCAACTCATATTTTCCGACTGAGATCAATGTGGACTTTAATCCATTAATGCAGACCTAAATATCACCAGACAGATATGAATAGATGACAGTGAAAGAGTGAGAAAGAAAAGTCTGGAGTAGTCAGATTTAAGAGAGTTGTTTCATATTCCAATTCATTTTAGTACTCTACAGGAAAGCTAGATTTTCAATTAGCATACCCTAGTTATGAACAGAAAACACTTCTTTTCTGCTAACACAGATGCTTTTTTGTTCACCCATTTTGAGCCTGTGTTCACTGAATTGGATTTTTACAAATCCTTGGAAACATGTTAGCGATATATTTTTTTGAAATGTCAGGGAACGGGTTTGTTTGGAATGGAAAGTTGCCGACAATCACGCCAAGTCATTCAGATGCCAATTTAGATATTTAGATACTAATGCCAGGCTGGGGAAATGGGAAAAGAAAACCCCAAAACAACAAAAACACCACTCAAACTGAAAAGGCTCGCAGCTTTGTGCCTATTAGATTAAACTAAAAATAAAGATGACGGCAGTATCTGCAAGCAATTTGGGTGGCCAAAAAACAATGGTGCCCTCTGGTTTGAAAACAGTGTTTAGTGTTTGCACTGTTCTTACTTGTCACAATAAATTTGGACAGGGTTCCTATTTCCTGAATTGACTGAAGCTTTTCATTCTTTAAATTTCTAATGTGTTATGTCACATCTTATTGTATTTCATGGTGTCACTTTGCATTATTTTGTATCATTGTCTCTGAAGTTGATGAAACACAACACAACAGTACATGACAAAAAGAAATAAGCTATTGGTTACACAGACTAAGTGTTGTAATTCAGTATTTATCAGATGCATGTGTCATTACAAATAATCTCAATTTTTCAATAGTTATAACTCCCTAATCAGTGAGAAACCTGTTCAATTTACTAGTTTATCATAAAGGAAGGACCCTCTACTGGGAAACACAGGACTGTCATTATTTACTCAGCATCAGAATATGCTGCTGCTGCTTCTCAACCTTGGCATTGCTAATTCATAATATTAGAATGAGATTTGAGACTTACTAGGGTAGAGAATTTCTCAGAATGAAATAATGAGAATATCCATTTGAGACAGCATTAAAGGCACAATATGTTTGTTTTGATTTTACACCACAAATACAGCACAGATCCCTGAGACTATTTCCATTCATTATGATTAAGTCATGTCACTCAACAGAGAGAAAACTGAGGGCTTCCCCTCTCCCTCCACCCCAATTATTCTTGTTGATAGCAATACCATAAAACTGAGGAATTATAAGATCACAGTAGTCTGGTTAGACTGGTTAACAAAAGACACTATGTATATTCTGAGAAATGAACCAACTTATTGCTATAAAATATTACAGTCTGTAGTCTTCACAGAAAAAGATTCCTATCAATATTGCAAGTATAATTCTTCTCTGAGAAGGAACTACATGAATATAAGAAAGCTTAGTAACAGCAGTATTAAGTCGTGAGGAAAATGGTCTGGTTGATGAACTGAGCTTTAAATTTGAAATGTACTTGAGGAACTTCCAAAAATATGTACAAATATATAGAACGAAAACAAAAAGAAAAAAATTAGAGGATGTCTTTCAGTGCAGTTGTTCTTACTCCTGAATGTCTTTTTTGAGTGGATGGGACTCAAGTGTTTATTTTCTGTACTATTTTATTCTTATTTTATATGTTTTGCTGCAATACAACAAATTTGTTGTAAAGAAACAGCAGTTTTATTTCTGCTTCATTCCATTGTTCTGGGCATTGCAAGACATGGGCTGTTGTTGCTTTTTAACTCTCAGGAAAGAAGAGAATAGATAAGCTCAAGATATCATCCAATATTTGTGTTATATCAAGGAGGTCATGTTATAAAATATATCCACAAGTACAACTGAGAATGTGCCAGAAAATATACTCAGCCAAACAAAGAACTGTGAAGCAAGGCTGCCTGAAAAATAGGGCATAGGCTGACTAGGAGTCATCAGGTTCAAGCGTGTGCCAGGACATGAATCACATCACATAAGCTCAGCAAATAAGTCTGTCTCACTCTGTGTTTACTCCCACACTCCTTTCCTCCATGTCCAAATATATTCATAGCCAATCTAAGTCTATTTGTTCTCATGTCAAAATTAGCATGTGAATTCAAGAGCTTTTGTTTCACCCTGATATTTTCTTCTTACTATCTGTACCTACAGATAGCAATTTTTACCCCTCTCAACCTCTGTTTTGCTGGGCACAGCTTCTTTTCAACAGGCCATCCTTTCCTCTAATCTTCATACTGGTCAGCACATCTTCACAGCTGTTAAAAAACCCCCAGAACATTTGCACCTCAACCACAGGGATTCAGAATTTCAGGTGATGTCTAACAAGCACCTTGGTCAATGGCATAAATACTCTCCTTGCTTTATTAAAAATATTTTACTCGATATATCTCTAAATTGTATTTTCCTTTTCAGTGGTCCAAGTGCACTGCTAGTTCATAGTAATTCTATGATTGACTGTTACAACTATGTGGTTTTTCTTTCTGCCATTTCCTACTGATGAGCCTACGGTTCATAGCTGGTTCTTTTCATTAGTCCTAAAGTGCATGACCTTGCAGCATAAGACCTTAAATTCCATTCCATTTCTACTACCCTAGTCTTCAAGGTCATTTAATTCTTCCTGTATAATATTCCAATCCTCCTCTGTATTCATGACATCTCCCAGTTTTGTATCATCAGCAAATTAATTAGTACACTCCTACTTTTTCTGCCTAGGCCATTAAGGAAAATATTAAATAAAATTAATCCCCAGACCAATCCTAAAGGAACTCTACTAGTAACTTTCCTCCAGGGAGAGAGAGAAATCCTTTCAACATAACTCACTCGTGTCTTGTTCAATCACTTCTTTACTTATCTTACAGTCCTGCTACTTGCTCTTATCTTTTTCAATTTAACTAATAATTCCCCATGTAGTAATGTATCAAATATTTTACTGAAGAGCAGAAAGGTTGAATCTATTGTATTTGCTTTATCACAACAATCAAGTTGTCATTAAAATATAAGCAGTGAGATAACAAGTTTGTCTGAATGACTTCTAAAAAAATAAATTAATGTTTTACTTAACCCCATTTTCCCATTTTGATCCTTTTTTTTATTCTCAAAATGCTGATTTAGTTTTTGGGTCACACCTAGTTTACATTTAATTTCTATTCGATCTTCAGTGCACAGCAGTTTTATTGGTTATTTTCTCCTCATATGACTGAGAAAGCTTTTGCCATCTGTTTAATTTGGTTTGAAAGGTCTGACTCTGCTCAACTTTTGCCAATTCTCTGTGTCACTATCTTTATGAAGTGCCAAGGCTCACATTCTTTGTTAAACTGTTCTTACATGCCCCCCATTCCTTGTCAGGCTTTTATTTCTTATAGACTCTCTGAGGTTGTAATTTATCTGCTAAGGTGTATTGTAGGTCCCACACGTTAGTCCTCCTGGTTTCAGGCACATCACCTTGCTTATCCAGATTCCCAAATGAATCACAAATGCCCCAGGAAACAGACATATCAAATACTAGAAGCCTGCTTTGTCCTATTGCTTGCTTGTTTGTGGTTTGAACAACCACATGTTTTGATTAGGATTTTGGCTGTAACTATTACATTACCTTAAGTTGTAACAATTTCTAAGTTGAATACTGCTCATGTGCATTCTGTGAATTGAGCAGAGCCACATCTCTAAAGATCACCAATTGATGTCACTTGTCCTTACGAAGAGCAACACTTCTCCCTGGACAGGCAAAAGCTCAGAATAATCCCAGATGGCAGGAAACATCTAGCAGGAATGTCAGAGAAAAATGACTTCTCATAAAGCCTTTCTAGTGGCATTTGATTTGACGTGAACCCTGTAGAGCTCACAGCGGGCCAGATTGCAAAGATGCTTCTGGAATATACCAGAATTGGGCAGAATTGCTTTATATAAGTATGAATAAGCTTTAGGACCCTTTACTTGAGTGGAAAAGGATGTATAAGAGGGGTAAACACAACGTTTCAGAGCAATGTGGAAGTGTTTTGGCATGGCAGTTTCAAATGCCAACCAGAAATAGGAGTTATAGAACCAACCAGAAGCTCTGGTCATTAAAATCCATGAGTATTTTGACCTTTGGAATTGTTTTTTCCCTGTGTTTCTGTTTCTTCCTATACTGCTGTTATCCTTACTCCCAGAATTAACTCGTGTGTATTTGAATTCAGCATGTGCACCTACCATTCTCCAGAATCTCACTTGCACAGCTGCTATCCTGACCGGTGGTGTAAAGTTTCTGTAACTGCTCAAAAGCTGTTCTCTTCCAGCAGTGCCTCTAAGTCACTGGTGATTTCAGGCTGTTTCTAACTGTCAGTAGAAAGAAGATTATGAATGTTCTATGATTCATAGTTAATATAGCCAAATATGAGACAATGAATTTTATTGAGGATGCCTCTTGAAGTGTTCTTTTATTTCTCTCAACATATTCTGATTTTTTAAAAAAATTAGTTTTGGATTTCAATGGTATATATGTTGAAGAAGAGACCCTGCTTATTTACTCTGTGTTTTTATGCTACAGAGAAGCCAGAGCACTACAGGTCAAGGGGAGGGATCTTATAATAGAAGTGCAGAATAAGTCATGCTGGCTAGACCAAATTTTCCATTGTTGCTCCTTTGTTCCAGCATCAGTGATTATCTAGAGAAAAGCAGAGACAGTGGTATGCAGAAAGTAATTTTTCCTTCTGCATTCTGGGTATTTCTGACTTACAAAGTAACTAACCTCAGTGTTGCCTCCAGGTCATCTTGTTTAAGAACCACTGATGGACCAAAACTACATGACTTTGTCTTACTGTTTTTTTCAGTCCATCTATACTTTTAGCCTCCATAGTTTTCTATAGAAATGAAGTCCACAACTGGCAGCATTTTCTCCATTTTAAACCTTAAAAGCTCATTTGCTGTGGGAGCCTTGCATCTCATACTGTGAGAAATAGTGAATGATGATTCCCTGTTCACATTCTGACATAATTCATGTTTTTTCATAGTTTTCTGTCATATCTCTCTTCTGACATGGTTTTTGCAAGATGAAGAGTCCTAATGTACTCAAACTCATATGAAAGCACTTACATTCTTCTCATCTCCCTTGTAATGCTTTCCCAGTTCTCCTATAGTTTTTTAGGTATGCAAAAATCAATACTGAACACAGTGTTCATGATGTTTATAGCAGTTTTATGCAGGAACATACCCTTTTTGATTTCTTTTTCTAATAATCTAACAATCAATTTTCAATTTTGACCATTATTGATGTTTTCAGAGAATCATACAGGTTGACTTCAAACCTCTTACCTGAATATTTTGCAAGCCACTTTTACATAGGTCTAAGACTGTTTTTCTCCGTAAGTGTTAGAATTTATCAGTTTCCCAAACATGTAATGTCACAGTTAAGGACTGGCTGTGTATGTGTGATTTCTGCCATCTTCACACAGGCATGTCCCTCCTCAGATGATTAGATGTTTATTTTCAATCAACTGGAACACACACTGAATGTCCTATACTATTTTGTCCCCTACTTGGCCAGGAAATACTATTCCAAACATTCACAGTCAGCTGTAGATACATCAACCTTAAATAATTTTGTATCATCTGTAAACAGTGGCACCTCCTGAATTATCCCCTTTCCTTGACAAATTTTTTTTAGCAATATAAAGAGTGCACAGATCTTTTGTGCTTCTAGCAGCAACCTCTCTTTGTTGTGAAAAAAGTTATTTTATTTCTGCCTATTGTCTCCTATTTTTACTTGGTTATTAATCCAAGCTGTTTTCTCTTACTTCTTAAGAATTTAGTTTCTTAAAGATCTTGTGGGTAAGGGATCCTTTATAAGGCTTTTGGAAAGACTCAGATACAATATCTTGATCACATGATCTTACCTCATGTTGTTCATAGAACTCCTAGAAAATTGCATCTGTTCTCAATAGAAACTGTATTCATATTTAACTACCTTACCTGATGTCAAAGCTAAAATTCAGTGATTTCCCTTTTGAATTCCATCTGGAGAAATACAATATGATCCTTATAATTAGATCCTGTTGATTTTCTCTTATTTGTTTCAAAATCTCTTCTATTGACTCTTCAGTTCAAAATAGCTTCTTATATTCATGTCCTGTGAGAATAAACCTGGAAGAGTCTCCTAAAGCTTTAGTGTTAAAGACTGATTCTAAAGTTTAATTTTTCTGCTGTGACCTGACATTACTTAAATGCTCCATTCATACTTTCAACATTGAGCTCCAGGAACTCCTTTCAGGACTTTCAGCAGACTTTGATGCACCTATTGTACTGATCCTGAAGATGAACAGATAATAAACCAGATTTAACCTACCAAAACCACACTCGTGTCACAACCCATCAGACAGATCTTTCTTCCTTGCAAACCACTCCCAGCATACAGCTACTATTAGTACTAAATTTCTTTCAAGGAAAATGAAATCAAAGCAGATCAGTGGATAACAAGGGAACAATTGATAAATAAGCCTCCTCAGTCTTAACATAGGACAGAAGTAGATACTAATTTTCAGTACATCACCAACCTTATTGTCTTTGATCTAACTCTCTGTAAAAGATCTTTTCTCTTTCTCACGTAGCACTATCATTTTTATAGATATTCAGTGCCGGTGATCCACAGTCTGTATCACAAATTAAAAAAATCCCACTACTGTACACATTTCTGCTCTACAGAAGGATGGAAAATCCCTATTAATTATATATCAACCATGCGTATGCAACCATAGACATAGAGTTAAAAAGGAGTTTCATGATAGACATACCACTTACTGAACTGAATGGATATTTAAATCCCAGTTGTCTGAAGAAGAGGGAATTGAATGTCTAGTCTCTGTCTGTAATATCTTATTGAAATGAACAATAGTGTGCACTTACAGAAGGAGAAAGAAAATTGCTTGGACAGGTAATATGAATTCCAGACATGTCACTGATTGCTTTGCTTTGCCATTTCTGAAGTGTCAAGTTTTCAAATCAGTATTATTCACCTCTAATTAATACCAATACCCCGAACCCAAATCTTTCTGTAATTGCTTTTTCATGTGTATTTTCCATATGTTCTCACCCCAAGACAGTATGTAGGCTTGAGAGGCCTAAACCATTTATAGTTCAGCAAAGACCTTAAGCTGTGCTTTTCAAGTTTTATTAACAACAAGTTCCAGTTCCATACTGATTTTCCTGCTGTGCATACAAAAACGCCACGAGCATTTTTGGTGGATATTAACAAATGTCAACAGTACAAAACCAATCCTACATTTTGCAGATAATTAGACCATCTGAAATAATTTCGAAAAGGTGGTTTCATTTGTGATCTGTGAGTAATTCACTTTCATGGACACATATCCCTTCTTAGAACTGGCTAGGGTAATTTACACATTACAAGGCTTCTAGACATAGTTGGCCACTTATCCAGTGCTAATAAATTGAAAATGTGTGTGCATGATTTAACAGAAAAGGGAAGATGTGAATGTAATGCAGGTAATTGCTGAACTACAGTTCTGCTTCTGACAGCTAAAGAATACATGAATAGAGCTGTCTGGAGGACACAAGTTACCTTGCATCAACTTTCAAAATGTTGATTTTTCTTCTAACTATTTGAAAACAATTATATGACCATTTTTGAGAAAATGCTTTTTGTCAAAAAGTCTGATTCCAAGCGAAGTGATTCTAGAGGTTCAAGTCTGAGCCTGTTTGTGGGAAGGGAATGTGGGACCACATTCTTCCTCCTTCAGAATTCATACTGGACTTCAGAACAATCCTGAAGCAGGAAAACAGAAACAAATTGAGTTGTGAGGGACAAATGTCACAACTAAAGCAGCAAAATCTTGTAAATTCTGTAGTACTGCAATCAGCTTGAAATTATGTTGCAGCTCAGAAACTGAGTTGCAATTACTGAAAGGCTCAGGAAATACAAGGATTGCAGTTCTATTTAAACAAGCCACATCAGCCACAGTAAAGTTCCATAGGCAAAATAAAAAAAAAAACCAAAAACAAAAAAACCACACTTTTTTTAAAGTAAGAGATTTCTTTAAATATCAGCCCAAGATTCAGTGTCTGCTCAAATTATGGACATCATGAGGAACACCCACGAGGCTGGGTCATATTACAAAGGCATAAATGTAATGTAAATGTAATGTAAAGAGCTGGAGACTTAGCAGTTTATATATTCCAATTGAAAAGAAAATACTTATCAGAAGGAACAGTTTTTATTGTTTTGTTTGCTAGCTAAAACCACTCTCGTTATGATTTGTAGAAAATAAAATTTTTAGTAGTTCCTTTTAATTTTTGAGACATTTATAGCTGAAATGATCTACAATTACTTGGTACTGAGCCGACAGAGTATTTCAAACACAGCTCAGCCTCTCCTGCCTTCCTTCTTAATTCAGACATTCTGGAAATGGTGCCATTCTTACCACTCCTACTATTATTTCTGCTCCACATCTCTGGTGGCTTCAGATCTTCCTGCCGCCCATCCAACATCGTCTTTTAATGTCCCTCAACGACTCACACCAGCCACTGGCATCAGAATCAGCCCTCAGCAGCCCAGCACTACCTCAGAAAGTGAATGTCATTATTACCATTGATCACCAATGGAGCAGGGGATCTGTGTCAGCTGAAAAGGCGCTTAACTCTTCAGCATTGCCTCAGTTCACGGCGGTTTCTTTTCTGTCTCCTGATATTTTATTACAGCAGAATAATTTTAATTGGCACATGCTGATGGAAACAAAACTGCATCTGTTGAGGGCCAGATTCTAGCACTCCTGCTCAGGTGGTACAAGTCCCTTGTTCTGGAGTGTGTCCATTGAAATCAAGACATATGCCCAATTGTTAGAGGTTCATAGGAACACATTGTTCTGATAGGTATTCACTTTTATTCCATAATATGCCTTAAAAATACACACTGTACAAACCATTAAAAAAACTCCTATTAAAGTAAGTTTTGCCATAATAGAGCAGGGAAGCAGCAGGAAGGGAACAAAGGGCTACCCAGCACGACACTTATGCTAGCAAACACCAATTCACACCTGTTAACTACTGTGAATAAAATCTTTGGAATCAGTTCCTCAAAAAAGTCAAAGAAAGAAAGAAAAACTGTTCACCATGAAAGGAAATGGGAACCTCAGGTGTGCTGCTGAAAGCTTACAGAGTCAGATCAGCATTTATAATCAGTCACTTCTGAGACTACCTGAAGGAATGGAAGGAGAGGACTTGGCAGGTATACAAAGTATACACAAGCACAGAAGAATCCATCCTTGTAATTTTGAAGTGAAATGGAGGATAACCTCACCAGGTCCCAGCAAAGACACAATGTTCTGAACTAAAAGTTCAGCCAGAGCTTTGGTTCTGGGAGATAATTATAAAGCTGCCTGACCTAACTGACCTAACTTAATGAAACGAGTATGTCTGAACTGAGGAGAAAAGAAAAATATGCAGTGAGCATCAAAATGAGGTTCCTGATCTGTCACCGCTATTCAGATTCTTGCAAAAAGAGACGTGTCATTGTCAAAGGCTTTTCCATTAATAGATGTCAGCCTTCATGGCTACACACAACCAAGCAGAGTATAGAAACAGAAGTGAACGCATTCTGATCTCATTTCTATGTCCACAAACCTGGTGAAGGTTGCGTGAAAACTGTCACTAAAGACTGAAGTGATTGTATTCAGGACATCTGCTCAAGATGGGCATTTAATCATCAGTGCTGCTTGTCAATCTAAAGTCCAATTACACATCCTTACCTTTGTGAGGATAACGCATTTGGGCGATATTTCATCAACATGAACAAGTAGGAGAAACCTGTCCCCTCATTATTAATAATATTACATTATTTGGAATAGACTGCTCTTGCAGAGAGACCTAAGACTAATGAAGAACCTATAGGCTTATATCTTACATATTTTAAATCATCTTTACACTAGCCTTGGTCCCAAAGTAAGCTTAAACTAGAAAAATCCAGCTGTGGAAGTCTGGTTTGGTGAATTTTCTAGTGGTATGGGACTGCCTTCTACTGCACACCACTGAGAACGGATAATATGGCTTGCATCTCCACAACCCAGCAGTTCTTGGCTCCCCATGCAGCCTAAATGGCCTGTTCACAGATGACACAGCATAAATCCTGATGCTGTATCCCATTTTCCTTTATTTACACACACATGTAGTCTTAAACAAGGGATGCTTCATCAGGCAAGAGCAAGGTACAGTACTTAATGTGCAAATTCAGTTCAGCACAACTCCAACTAAAGCACGTCAGCCTCAAGGGCTTCTCTCTCAAACAGTGATCCTAAGTTCTCCACAGAAGGAAACTTGCTGAACTACATTTTTCTGAACTTTAAAGAAAAAAGTCCTGATTCTAAACTGAACTCATTCAGGAGTAAATGAATGAACTTCACTGAAAGCAAGGAGTGGCCCTGGTCTATTCTAGGAGAGCTATAGAGAATCCAGACAACGAAGTCAGGACAAGAAAATGTTCCCACTACACCAATTCCAACTCTTTTGTTGTAAGAACGTTATCTATCTGAGTGTCTTTATTCTCAGCAGCAAACCTTAGACTGATCTTTGAGGACTCTCTTAAATAACCTCCAGTAGATGTAAAAAGGAAGCAAACCAGAACAATCAAACCTAAGGTTTACTTTTCACCATATTTCTAAGATACATTTTTGATTCTCAGGCCCCTGCCTTCAGCCTTTTCCCAAGTCAGTTTAATTCCCATCTTTTTCTCCCTGGCTGATTCCCTCACAGCAGGCAGAGAGGCACCACTTCCAGGCAACTCCTGCTGTGCATCAGTTGTTCCACTGTAGTCTTTTTCTTGAGGCTCCTTTGTATGGCTCAACCTTCCCAGCTACTTCAGCCTCAATTTCCATGTTTCTGTGTCATTTAGTGGTTGGCTACAGTGAAATCTCATCTGATTGGAAACTGACCTGCTGCCTATTCTGAATAATTTTATATTTGGTCCTGGGATCTGACTGGGATCTTATGTTTTAAGAGTCCTTCCTTTCTTTCACTGGTGATTAACAAACCTTTTCAAATTGCCTCATGTGGTATAACATCACCAGGTGCATTTGTTTTGTAAAAAAAAATCCAAAATAATTAGTATTTAGCTGTTACGTATTTCATGTTTTCCTTATTCTTTGAAACTATGAGCTTCTGGGAAGAATGTGATGTTCCCATTCTGGTGTAGCAGACCCTTGATGGACTGACTCATGCAATCTCACAAACTTGGGTCCAGTGCTACATTAAAATTGGAAACTCATTTACTTTGGCAAATAAATAAAAAAAAAACTGTGGAAAACTCCTGGTCTTGTTAGAACTTCAGTTGTCACTACACGCTTTGCAGATAAGTTGGGGAACTGCAGATGAGGAAAGAAATGAAGTTCAGAGGAGACTGATCAGGCTCATGGATGTTTTGTTGTTTACTGGTTACTCTAAACTAGAAGACTAGTCATGGACAGTCCTAAGTCAGTTCCTTTAAGCCAACTAACTTTTAATCTCTGTCTCATTCAGCTCCTCAGTCTTCCTCGCTATGTCCACATGCTTTCCTCTCGAACAAACTTTTGCTGAGGGAGAAATAAACTTATTACTGAAGGTCCTTGGAAGAAAATCTGGGACAGTGGTGAGACAACAGAGTAGAAGCCCCAGTCTGAATGGGGCCAGGATTATTAGTCACACATTTGTGACTCGATCATGTAGCAGAGGAGTGTATACCAGTACTGGTGGTGGAAACTGGGTGGAGTTTTCCTAGGCTCTGCTTAGATGTAGTGTCTAGATTTGATTTCCTAAGACAAGGGCTGGTCAACAGCTCAACACACTGGTGTTTCTGCAAGACATAACTGCACTGTTGTCTTTGACCTTGAGGTAATCAGGATTTTGCCTTTGAGCTGAAATTTATCAGCATCACCTGGCTTCTTTCATTTGCCAGGCCAAAATTTCTCCTAATACACATGGAGAACTTTTCTGTCTTATTGTAGTCCCTTTACATGACTCTGCCTAAACATGTAAGGACAGAATCATAAGATGTTTCCATGTAGACTACTCTTCCTTTGGTCTTCACAACATTTCTTTTGCAGGTGTTAACAGTTTTTGTCAGGAAATATAAAAAAATCCAGTTACTAAATTGCATAAAATAAATGAATTGGAACAACTAAGATAAAGTGATTTAAAAAAGAACATTAAAAAAATGACCTTCAAGAACATTTTCAAAGATATTCCTTTCCTGACTAAATGTTTGAGAAAAATGACAGTATTTTCTTTCTGTACTGGAAGATTCAAAGGGCAAATATAACCATAATAAACTTTAATAATACATAAAGTAAAGCTGAATATTTTGCCTCATCGTCTCTATATTAATGGTACCTTGTGATACTAATTTTTAAAAAATCTAAGAAAATTAAAATTACATATTTATTAGCAGATTACTCAAATGATTTATTATCTCAGAAGTTCCTGTAAGTAATGCTGAAAATTTTTCCATTAATTTCATTGGGCACAACAGCATAAAATGACACAAAGTCTTCTCCTGTTTACTTCTACTTCTTGCCAGGTTACATAATCTTTTCATTCTGCCACTAGGTATATCTCCTTTCTTTCTACCCTTAGGATTCTTCTACACAATTTCAATATGCTTGTCTGAGGAAGGGAAAAAAAATCTATATTATCATTTCAGATTTTGAAAATATCTTATGCTTACAACTCTGCCTTTTCACATTAAAAAAATATTGTTTTGGAGAAATTTTTTTTGTAAGATCTCAAAAAGAAAACCTTCAAGACTCAAGGACTAAAGACAAGATACTCTCACAGTGCAAAGATTCAGCTGAAAATTTTAATCAAGACTGGAAGTGGAGTTGGCAGATTGATTTAAATTAGGCAGGCCTGGCTCTACATTGCAAAGTCTATGCTTGCATATCCATTTTTTTTTACGTCAGTGCTTCTTTTGGATTCTTAGATAAAAGAGAATAAAGTGGGCATTCTCCACTTGATGCAATTTCACTATACAGTGATTCCCATCAATGTATAATTAAAAGTGGATTTCCTTTTCCCTGTTTGGCTGAGATGGGGGAGGGTCTGCATAAACCTGGTTGATGTGAAGTGAACAAAGAGAACTTTCATGAGTTCTCCTGCAAACAGTCTATCAGTTACAATTCCTAGTGTTCACACTGCTGCACTGTTCAAAAGGAGCTCTAAAAAAAAAGTCAAGCAGGGGGTCCAAGAAAAATTCAACCCGCATGCCAACTAAGGGAAAGAAAGAGAAGGCAGGAAAAAAAACCTAGCTTTTGTTGTAAAAAGAACTAATGAAGCTGCTCTTAGAACTGTCCACGGTGACACAACAAGCCTGTGCACCCACACACATTGTGAGAATGCCAGTCACCCACAGTAATGAGAAAAGGAAACACTGTGGGCAAAGGAAATATATGAATACATTGCTTTTATGGTTTAACTGTAGGGAATCACAACGCTGGCCCACAATATCTTGTGCCAACTGCCAAAAGTGGTAAAGTAATACATAAGGTTGTCTTATATTTTTCTTACAGACAAGATGGACTGGTGGGGGGTAAAATCCCATTATCATTATAAATTGCTAATTAAATAATTATCAATTAGATGGGCAGACAGAACTCATTCCAATGAATTCCTTAGAGGGCTTTCAGTAAAGAAAAACAGTAATTTTGATTATTTTTTTATCCATACTTCCTGCCTAGGGGCTCTAAATAGAGATGATATATGGTGTATCCCATGTTAGACTTTCACACAGTATATCCCATGTTAGAGCTCAGGGACAAACACTGAACTTTGGAGCATATATAGATCTTTTTTCAGTTTTTCAGATAAATGGCCTTAATTTCACGATATTAATTAGAAGCCCAGGGTTATTTCCTAAGGAATAAAAAGAATACTTTGCAGACTTTTACATCGCTTTGAGAAGTCACTTTTTCCCAAATAACTAATAATATTATCTAATATGTCATTGCATTTTCTTTTGACTTTTTTGCATAATTCAGAATTTTCTCCAAAATAAAATATTAAAATATATAATATAGGTATTTATACAGACTATAGGCAGGATTGAACACAGTGCAAGGAGTATTTTTATTGAACATTTATTAGCACTAGAATCAATGCAAAATTAAACCCTATGAGTGTTGGTTTTAGTTGTCAAGTTTTCAGATCAGATCCTTGGGCATAAAAACTGGTTACACAGTACTGAGCAACAGAATTCACCCTGTCCCTTCCTGTACCCCTTACTCATGTAAGTAATTTTTTCCTGAGGAGAGAGGTCCTGCTGGCTTTAGTAAACTTACTCAGCTGTAATCAGCCATTACTCACATGTGCAAACAGTGGTTGCACACACACTTTTCTTGTCCTAAATCAGTTTTCCAAGACAGCTAAAACCTACACGGATGCCCAAAGCTACTTGAGAAAGTTTCAGTTGTCTGTGACAAGGAAGATTTTCTAAGAACAGAAGTTCTGCAGACTGAACTGAAGAGTCACACTAATGTTTTGGGGCAGAGTTTTTACTGCCAGCAAACACCAACAAAAAAGTGAGGAACGGAAATGGTAACATGAAAGATGAACTTCTAATTCCAAAGCCAGGAACATTTAAATATGAATGGGGCTTGCTGCCGTCCTCTATCTTTTGTCAGGAAATATGAAGCTCTGGAAGTCCTTTTGTTGCCTTCTTTGTTAACTGTATGAGGCTGAAGGGAGTTAGATGGCTTGTTTCATTTTCTAGCCCCATCACAATGAGGATCTCAAAAAATGAATGCTGACAAATACATGAAAATGCTGAAGGGTTCATAAAAGATAGAAAACTTTCTTTTTCATAATCATCTGTCACTGGACGACTTACCAGCGACAATCACAATGAAAAACAAACAGCAAGGTAGATTTTTAAGGTTTAGAAAGGGAGACTGAGTTATATAAAATCAAATTATCATGATAGGAAGACAGATATTTGAAAACAAAATCAAGTGATATAAAATATGATTATCAATATGCACATCTTTTCCTTCCTATTTTCTTATTTTCCCTGTTAGTTTTTGGGAGATCACAGAATCCCAAGGTAAGTTCCTCATGGTGATGTTCTCTAATGTGATTTACTTTGAGGAATATTTAATGGAGAAAGGTGCCTACTACATTTAGTTATTGAGTTTTTGTTCATGGTTCAGGATTGATCCACTTGAGTCTTTCAGCAGGGAGCAGTTTTCCAGTGTGGCACAGCATGACTCCAAATCAATAAGGTTAATAGATGTGGTGGCCACACAGTCAGAGGTGATGTGCCTGGCATTTTCTGTGCCAATGAAGAAAATTTCTGATGACGAGATGTCATTTTTGTGCCGGCAGTAATGTCACCCTGATTACCTAGAGCACATAGCCTGTTAGTAAGTTAGCAAGACTGTAAATGGCCCATTAATCTGAATTATCTTTACAGGAACTGTTTCAAAAAATTTTGCTTGCACCCAAATTACTGGCGCCCCTGTGATTCTTGAAATGCCAACAGCATTCTTGCTATATAAAAACAATATTTCTGTGTAAAAGTGACTACATGGGAATGGCTAGCCTGGAACATCACTCCATATTTTTAAACTCTCAGCAACACACTCTAAACCCAGCAAAATGCCAGCCTTAAAAAACCCCCAAAACTTGCAAGTTGTTTTAAAAAATAAATACATGAGCAAAGGGGAAAAACACACAAGATACCAATGTAAAAAAGTAATCATGTGGATGTCAAATCTACTGATGTAATGAGAGTGTGATACTTTGGTCTTCCTGCAGTTCTAATTTTCTCTGACTTTTTAAAATATGCAAACTCTTAACAGTGCCTCCCAGATCATTAATGGGTACACATTCCCAGATGGCCTGCATTGTGAACAAAGTGTTGGACTGGACTGGAAAAAGAAATCTGTTTAATATTCCAATATCTAAATGTCAGGAAGGTGTCATTCAGAGTGCCACTGAAAGATGAGCTGAACAGAATACAATTTATGGTGACTTTAGTTAACAAATGGCATTAAGGGAAGAATTTCCATAATTAAATCATTAACTAATATGAAATATTGATTTCCTCTCTGATGTTACTGTATTACAGCTTGTCAGACATGCAGATACCCGAAGAGCACTCAGTGCAGTCCCTACCAGCAACAACAATAATTTGCATTATGATAACACTGTCGAGCACTATCAAGCATAGAAAACAGAGCAAGGTACCATGTGCATCAAACCACCCCTGCCCTAAAGAGTTCATGGATAAAATTTTGATCAAAAATAATAGGATGGTTACAAAGGACATCTGTGCAAACAGACTGGAGAAAATGATGATTTGTATTAGGAGGCTGCCTCCACGCTGGTTTCCTCACACCCTCTCTGTACTGTGTGGTAACTGATTTGGAGCTTCTCCTTGCCATCTTTACAGGGCTTCTAGACAGCTGCTTATTTGAAGAGCTAAATTCTATTGCAGTTTACATCAAGAACTTCCATTTCTTAACTGCAAGACTTTGGGGTTTTTTTGGCGGCTTTTTCATATATTCGCTTTGCCCAAGGGAAGTTCAGTATGTTCTGTGGAAGAAATACATCACATTAAATAACAATTTTACTTGTATTCCAATATGTTTATTAAACATGATAAATAGTGGAACATATTAAGTTACCTTGAAAATGCAGAAGGACTAGAAGAGGCAAGATTAAAAAAAATTTACACTGAAAAGATCCTCCTTAATTGAGTTGTAATCAGTTAGTATTGATCATTAGTCCTTTCTTTTATGAGCATGATGAAGATAATGATGATAATGATGACGATGATGCAATGTGCAGCATTCGGATCATAAAGAGAGGATGGAAAATTGTTTAAATATTTGATGATAATTCTTTCTTGAAGGTGATGTGTACAGCACAACTCTCAAATATTACTCTCAAATTCATGACAAAGCTTGAAAAGAAGTTGAATAAGCAATTTTTTTTATATACTTTCCCAGACCTACTCCTAAAGAATTCACCCATTCTGCACTAAAATGGAAAGGGGCTATATTTTTGAGAAATGCTTTCAAAAAGATGTTATTTTCTACCTCAGTCTTTCAGCAGGAAAGCAGTTCTTTTGCCAGTTAAACATTCAAAAATCATGTCTCATTTGAATAAATTAACATATTTTGTGGCAAAAATTAATTCCAAGGAAGGAACAATAAATAGGAAAGCAATTTAAATTGTGTATTTTACAGGGGAGGGGAAAAAAAAAAGAAAACCCAACATTGTCATGCGTATGACAGCTCAGCTAATTTGATGGGCTTTGATGTTAATTTAGGGTTTACTTTAATTTCAAAACATATTTTTTCACTTAATAAGGGAAACAAAAGAAACTTTCAACCAGTTTGTTATCTGGGAATGTTTTGGCTTCTCAAATGTGAGAACATGATTGTTTTTATTTCCAGGAGGAGATAATAACACTGAAGCAATAAAAAAGAGTCAAGGCAGCTTGCACAGCACAGGAAGTTCACAGCCAGAGACTTAATTTCCCACACAATGTACTGTGCAATGGGCCCATTAACATAGATGAATAGGCTCTTTAAAGGTTTTTTTTTTCCAGATATGCAGCTGCCGCTGAATGGTGCTATGTTAATAAGGTACTCACTTGCCTATTCTTCAGGTACTCTGGCATTCTCTACCTAGGTAATCTCCATATAGGAAAAGCTATTAGGGGTTGTATCTCCTACCACACCTTCAATTATTTTAACACCTGCACTGATAATCCAGGCAAGGTAAACTGGTAGGGGGCTGAAGGTCTAAGTCCATCCTCTTTCCCCCCTCAGAGTCACATCTCGGGGGGAGGGGCTGAAGCAGAGGGGGGAAAGAAAAAAGTAAAGTCACTTTTATTACACATCAGTGGGAACATTCTGAAAAAGCTTTCATGCCTAGGAAATTGTTATTTCTTCAAACAACTGACAGCCTGCAGAGGAAACTCTAATGGAAATCCAGCTCATGCATTGTTATGCATGGCCCTCATGTAGATACATGGGGGTGGATTAAGTTAGCTTCCAAAGGGTCTATTGTGTGCAGCATTAATTTGCAGTGCTCTTGATATTTGAGTTTGAAGGTTTTACAACCTTTGTGTTTACTTAGATGCACTATATCCTAGGTTTGTTTATTTCCTTCCACAATCTCTTATTACCCAGTAAATGTTACATTTATCTTTATTAACTTTCAATACGTTGCTGTAAGTCACAGAGAAGGAAATAATTACAACAACTTCAGATGTATTAGATTTAGAGGAGAAGAGTTTTTGCTTATTTTTTTTCCCTGGTCAGTTCTGACTTTCCTATCTGTTAAAACAGTGGCATTCTTTATAAAGACAATGGAATAAAACCATAAGGAATGTGTCATTTATTATTACTATTATATGAATGTTAATCTATAAAGAAATATGCTATGTTTTCCTTGTTATATATGACAAATAAATAAACCAATCAATAGCCTTCTAAGAGAACTTGACACTGATACGATTGCCTCTTACTACGGAGGGATATAAGAGAAAATGCACATACTACTATTCATCATCACAAACTTTCCACTGTTTCCTAGGAATCCATTAGAAATTTGTTCCTATAACATACAACTCTTCTCCCAATATTAAGATGCAAAATACAAACAAGACTTTTCCCATGCTGCCTGAACTTATATTCTTGCTTTCCTGTAAAGATTTATATACCCCGTAGACATGTATTTTTGTAAATTCAACTTTTCAGTGAGATTTATATTCAGAAGAACCTAATGGATTTTTATTTGAACCTGTCAGGGATGTCTGGAAGTGTTAGTTTTTCAACACTGAACTAAAAACTGAAAGTAACTTGTACATTCAAAGGAAGCTATGATCCTAATTTGAACTAAAGGGCTCAACTGAATAAAAATAGCTTATGCTTGAGTAATTCAAGTTATGTGTGGCTCCTTCCCCTCCCCCTTTCTATGGAAGTCAGTCAGTTAGACATTTTTGTATTTTAATAACACAAAAGGGTTTGTCCTGGAAAGAAATAGGTGCCTGACTTACGGTAATTAGGGTCTGAGTTGTATCAAGCTTACAGTTTATTCAAAAAACCCCCCACCCCAGCACTAACAGAAGACCTCTTAAAAGTTAAGAAAGTTTTGAATTCAGTTTTTGATGCTACGTAATGGACAAGAGAAAAGAATTTACCTTCTTTAGGGCTCACTCATTAGGACACATGAGCAGAAACAGCTGCCTCTAGACCTGCTTGCTTGTTAGTTTGGGGGAGTCTATTTGTAACCTGTCTCTGAGCAAGACAAACTGCAAATCAAATGACAGGAGCCAGTGACCTCAGATGCTGAAGATGTGGAGGAGATCTTAATACCACTTTTTGGGGTCAGGATATTTTCTAATATCCTGGCAAATTATAATAGTGGGGATGGAAGGAATTGCATTTCACATGCCTGTTTGAAGTACTGTGGTACTACTGGCATTGTATAAAACAATAGCACAGCATCCTCTAGAACATGAAAAAAAGTATGTGAAACCATGGCTGGTTCTGAGAATACAGACCTAGTGCTTCTGTACTCTTTGTCCTATAACACAAGGACAAAGAGTGATAATAAACAGATGCAAACCCAATAAAACAAATGCCTTTTTTTCTTCACTGGGTATTTAGGCTGTCAGTATGTCCTATCACATTATTTCACCAAAGTCAGGCTAAATCCAACAGAATAAACAGAAATCTGATGCTTATATGATACAAGATCTCCAGTGTTACAATAGTCAATTTGAATTACTGGGAAATAACACGAGACATGGGTCTCAAGCAGTGTAGTCCTCATTTGCTATCACAATATTCTGTGTCTTCAACTGAATATTTAGACCCTGGCTCCTGCCAGAGATATGGTGGAGCAATATGTAGACACTTCCCTGGGACAATATTGCAATTCTCACCTTGCAGCATTCCTAATATCCCTCACCTTTAGTCATCCTTGGGTTGCATTGACTGATTTTTTATTTTTTTTTTTTAAATGAAACTACAAGAACTAGAGAGCAGAACGTGTGTTTGGGTTTTTTTCTTTTTCTTTTCCTTTGATTTTTTTTTTTTGAAAGAGATAACTCCAGAGTTTTTCCAAAATAGAGCAAAGAACTGAGTAAATATCATCTACCTTATTTTGCTCTCATAAAAGTTGGTAAAGTTCTTCTGGCCGTAGTGTCCATGGAAGACTCCCACAAGTTATCAAAGACCATATTATTGAGATTAAAAATACTCCTACCCACGCAGTAATACCCATCTCTCTATTAAAAGGGAAAGTGGGCTCCAGGACTTACTGCTGCCATCAGGCAGAGATTGCAGGTTTTCCATCATTACTTTTGTAACTGTGAAAACATTTTTGATCCCCAATCTTGTTTCTGGAATGACACATAATATTCTGTGGGTCTGTTGCAACAAAGTCTTTACAGGCACATGAAACAGCCTCCTATCTGTATATTTTTTGAACATTATACTCTGTGTATATACTTCTCTAGCAGAGCAGCTATTTATTTAATATATGAGGTATGAGCATACTTAACTTACTGCATGTTAATTCTGTGAAGCTTTTTACGTCCTCCCCATATTTCTCAAGAGGAGTCATAGATAAAGAATACATTATACACCTGAAATGATCTCCTTCATTTTTTGTCTGTGTCTTCTTTAAGCCATCATTCCAAGAAATTTGTGGTCTGAAATTCGGTAATGAAGGCTCAGTGTATTAAAGAAAAGATCCGATTTGCCTTTGGTTTCAAAGTGTGCACAATATTTTGCCTAGGTCTCCACCAAGCCCTTGGCAAGGTAGGGAAGGATAATCTACTCCAGTGTTCACAGTAATTCCAGATATTCACTGCTCTCACAACAGAATGGGGAGTTGCAGGATGGACCAGACTAATCCCCTCTCACTGAAATTTTCCAAGCAGGTATGTAGATATCTGTATCTACACTTTTCCACCTCTCTGGAGCCAATCAGGAGTAGGAAAATTGAACAGCATTTACCATTTTGTGCACCCTTTTCAGGCAAGAAACAGTCTATCTTATAACCTCCTTCTGACTCATACAATATTGAATACTGAATGAATACCCAGAGTTACCTGTGGTAGGGAGGAGATGAAAGTCAACAGTTTCCTGATCAGGAAATGAGCAGGTAGCATTAATCTTCAAAGCAGGTTACCCTTCCAGGGTCTCTGAATATCATCAGTTGGCCTGGGGAAACCAGGAGGAGTGGTTAGAGGCACTGTACTGTGTGGTGGAAGAAGATAAATATAAGTTAAACTACACAATTTGTACATTTGAGATAGTAAAAGACACTATTCAAAGCTGAGGACTGGTCAATCAGAAGTTTGTTAATAGCCCAGAAAAATTATACGCGCTCTCTAGAGAGTAAAAGTTATTGGAAAGGAGCTAGTCAAGTGGAAGAAAAAGTTTAATGAGAAACGTTGTAAGAAAAAAGTAACTATAAAAAGAGGGAAGAGAGAAAATAAACTCTCAAGGTAGTGGAAACAACTGGAGAATTATAAATATTTGTGCAAAGTAAAGCACAAGTTGTGGGAGTAGGGTGCACGGGTGACAATGAAAAAACAAATGGAAGGCAATAAGACGATGCCTGCCTCATTTGGAGAATGATATTACTCTGTCAAAAAAAAGGCACAACTACTTTCTTTAGACTTATATGAATTATAAAAAATATGTAATTCTTTCTCTGATTACTCCATTCTGTGTTCATATAGCCATTGCTCAGGGCACCTTGTTAACTAGGATACATCACGGAAGCCCATCAGACACTGACCTGCTGAGCACAAACATCTTCTGGGTGCCCCGAGCTGCAGTCACACCATCTGGAAGCTGGGATTGACTTTTCCAGATTTCACCAAACAAAACCTGTGGAGAAAAACAGTGCTAACAGCCAAGAGTCTGCTAGCCAGGACCCTTTGCTCACCATGGACATTAAGGCTCTCATATTCTGCTTTGTTTGGAGTCTGGGTATTACATCACACACTCAAAAAGGACCAGGTTCTTATCTCTCTCTTTTCCCTGTCTGCCTGAGCATCACTGGCATATACACCTATAGGCTTAACTTCAGTCCTGCCTTCTTCAATCTTTGTAACAGCATGCTCTGAAGCACAACTTGTTATTAGTTAGATGGGGAAGAGATGGGACCAGATTCCCTAATTATTTCTAATGGCCTTTCCTGGTGAACCGCAGAGCCCTACTCCCTTCCATAAAGGGTAGGCTGTCAGGAGGCTCGTGTCATATAGTATGGGACTAATAAATCTGATAAATCACCCCAATTTTAGCTTACTTATTGGTGGATTTTTAATGGAAAACTGTCAAAGCTCTCTTTTTAGATAATGCTGAAGTTAATTAACTATCCCATTATATAGATGTATTTTTTCTTAATAGAAAGTGTTTTCTAGTATTTTAAAGGGAAAAAAATGCACCTCAAACTTGGAGCACTAGAAGTTTTTGGGACGTATTCTGGTATGAAAACTCAATAAGTCACTGCTTACTTTTGCACCCCAAAAATGTGGTGTCTATAAGTTCAAAATGGTCCTTTGTTTCTTACCAGTCAGGACTGCCTCCACACACAGGCCAGGGCCAGTTACCTTCAAATAAAAACTCCTTTTCCTATCACTGTGCTTCATATAATGGAATATTGACCCCAATTAGCCTTGGTTTCTAATTGTACCTGACACAGCAAAGACCCCTGGTGAGGGACAGTCCCAGAACGAAGCACTTTAAAATGCAATATAGGCAAAATTGATACAAAATCCTTGCATTAGAAGAGGAAGCTTAGTTAACTAATTTTCTTCCCTACCAAAGAGTACTTCAGTAACTTGATTTCTTGGGGATTAATGAAAATTACAGGACCAGAGATGTTTTTTTTCCCCTACTTTATTCCTCTGTAAATACAGACTGAGTCATTAACAGGAGAAGGAACAGAGTGATCCCAGCAGTCTGCATCTTTAACACTGAAGTCTGTGTCTCTATCTCTCTGCTGCTCCTGGAGGCAGCTCTTAACAGCCACCTCCAGGATGATGTGGCTCAGAGACAACCAGCCTCGTTGCTGAGCACTGTGATTTTTTTTCTGCAACCAGGCAGATTGTTTAAACCACCACAGAGCAGGGGCAGAGCCTGCAAGAAGCAGAGGTAATCATTTTTGCATTAAATATCTGGCAAAGATGTGGGCTGTGGACAGGGAGAAGGGACACAGAGGGAGGGAGGAGCTGCAGAATATAACTGAAAAATGAAGAAACAATCTTTTAAAACAAATCCAGTGTTCCTTGGGCAGGTATGTCACTGCAGTAATACTGGAGGCAGAGAAGGGAAGGCAGAAAGGCTGCACATCTGCATTCTGCACATTTGGTTCTAATGTGATCTTTTGCCTTTATCTTGTTTTTATTGTTTCTACAGCCAGCTGCAAAGTTTTGCAAAAGAGTCCCACTGTCAAAGCTGACTAAAAAGGCAGGGTACTGTCATGGTGCATCTTATCTATGGACATTTTTTTTCATATTTTGTTTTTCTAAGATGGGCTGCTAAGGAAATAAAACCCCATGTAATTTCCAGCAATGAGAAGTGAATCAGTTCTTTTGCTTAAAAAAAAAAAACCAACCACAAACCTCATTTTCATATTTCCATATTTAATTTTTGCACTTGCATGTACATTTCTGTTATCTTCCAGCCACATGTTGCTATTTGTCTCTGTAGTGAAGGATTTTTTTTCTTTTCTTTTTTTTTTTAACTGTGGGCTATGTGGAGCCTGACTTGCATGTAAAAGATCCATAGGGAAAAAATCCTCCAGTCCTCACTGAATTAAAGAGAGCTGGCATGCTGCATGTTTTGTGGGAGCACTCCATGCTCACCACCACCTTGGGCAGCATGTGGCACAGGCGTGCAGCACCACACATCTGCAGACCAATATCGCACGGCCAGTGCAAAGTCCCACAGCAGATCAACACACATGGATAATGGGAAGCTGAAAAAAGTTAGCAGACACTCACTCTTCCAAAAATCATCCAGATTTGGCCAACTAAATACTATTTAATGCTCAGCCAGCCACTATGTAACTCCCACAGAGTACAACTGCCAAAACTTGGGTAGAAGGAGAGCTCTGAAATTTATGAGACCATTCCAGGCAATCTCACTGCATTTAGACTGTTTTTTATTTAGTCACCCTTCAGCTATCTGACTTTCAAGGAGATTCAGGCTCCTAAGATATTTGGGTGCTTTCAAAAAGGTTACATGCAGTCACAAGCAGGCAGCCAAGACTCCAGCACTCAGCTATAATTAGTGAGGCAGCTCATGGTTACGATACGTCTTAACCCAGAGGCAGCAGTGTTTGGACAGACATCATTTCTGTTGTGCTCGCTGGCAGACAAGATTTCAGACAGACTCTGGTTATGATTTAGTTTTGGTCTACATGTTCAGTGCTCAAACTCGTGCAGCCAACACAGCGACTGCCTTCAACAGGAGAGAGAGCAAATGCAACATTTTCTGTTTGAACAATATTTCAGTTGTTCTGTCAGTGGACCACAGCCACTTATGAACTGCTCCCAGACTGCAGACAGTTCTGGCTTGTCCACATAAAATATATGCAACAAATTTGTCCTGCAAGTTAGCAGAGGGGATGTAGCTCCAGTGTCTGTTTTTTCTGGTGCCATCATGAGGCTGCCAAACCCACCACTGTTCCTGCTCTCTGACAGGCATGTGCTGCCCTTGCAGCAGGAAAAAATGCTTAATAGAAGATTTTTTTTCACCCCTAATGGTGGAGTTGGAACTCAAAAAAAACACAACAGTGCATGTTGTGTACTCACCTGGTGTGGATCTCCCTCCCATTTCACTCAGCTTTCTGTATCTCCATGTTTACAAGTCTTCCCTTCCTGGCACCCAGATGCCAGCCAAGTTACCCATATGTAGTCTTCAATGTTTGTGAAGTGACTGTTGATAATGTATGAAGACTATGATATCTTGTGTAGGAACTACCAGGTTTTGAACTTAAATAGGCTACAAGTAAAATGAGCGTGAAAGTGAGACTCTGGAAAAGTATTTGAAAATTAAGGAAAACTGGATGGGCTTTCACAAAATTTCTTCAACTTCTAAATGTGAATGTCCCTACAATTAATATTGAATTACCACTATAAATATTAAATATTATAAAGATCCCATATTACTAATTCTGAGGTAAAGGAAAAAAACATGGGTTGTTCTTTTGGTGGGGGGAGGGGGAGTGTTTGTGTATCATTTGGAACTTTAAAGGTTTAACTAGCCTACTCCTGTGAAAGTCTTGAAATTCAGCAAAGACATCATAGTATTACACCCTTTTCTCCCGCAACTCTATTCATATTCTATGGCAAATGTAGCATTTTCCTTCTGGAGCAGTTAAAATAAAAGCTTTTGGTTAAGAGAAACTTTTCTCTTGGAAAAGATAATCTGCCTTCAAAGTTATAAGTTCAGCAATTGAGTGGTCTAATTGATTGAACATTTACAAATTATAATTGAATTTGTGCCAAACTATGTGAAAAAGATTTATGTTCCGCTTCCCCAAACTGTTTATCCCTCATTTTTTTTGTGTGTGTGTGCATGTGTGAACTAAATCTTTGGGAACTCCTTTCACTTGATGCATCACTGAGGTGGTTAAACACATTGCATTATGGCAGTCTGTCACATCAGTGTTTCACACTGAAATACTGGACTTGACACATCACTGGAAAAGGAAGTCAGACGATCCAAAATCCAGAGTTATGTTTCTTTTGAAACTCGAGATTCTGAAGCCAGAATTTTCACTTACTTAACTCCAACTGGAGGGGGGGGAATGAAAGAAAAGAAAAAGAAGTTTAAGTAACTATAATGCAGCTTTTTAAGCATTACAAGAATTTGCATGAAAATAATAGTGTCTTGATTATCCTGCTTGTGACTGGAGACAGCCAATACCTGTATTTATTTTGGTGAATCTCTGTAAAGTAATTATAGAAAGACAATAGAGGAGGAGACAGAATCTGACTCTCCAGCAAACAAAATTAATTGCACTACCATATTTCTATGCAACAATGTCTAGAATATGACAATTCTAAACCATGAATTCTTATGTGAACCCTTCATGTTGATGAGATTTAGCCTATGAACAACCTTCTTGAGAGAGTGTTTCTTTCAACAGGCATATGATCCAATACTTAAAGGAAGACCTGTAGCAGTTCTAGGGCTGTATCTTGTATTTCCAAAGGAAGAATTACAAGTCCATTGAAACACAGAACTTAACTTCTAGAGTTGTGCAGAATATCCCCCAAAACAATTATAACAACGACAAAGGTACAAAATTTGAAAAATATGTTTTCCTATGTATAAAACCCAAAACAACTAAAAAATCTTTTACCATGCCCTTCAACTTCACCTGTTTCCACATGGTAACCCTCCACATTGCCTGAACAAGTCCACTGAACATATGCAAGACTGAATGTGACCACCTTCAACTCTAAACAGAGCACCAGAATGTTTCTGTGGTGATTTCATCACAAAAAAAATGTCAAGATTATGAGTAACCATATTTCAATATTGTAGTGCAAAAGGGTAGGCACAGGACTGGAAAATTCCAGTTTTTTAACTAGTGGATGAGTAATTATTATGAAAACAAGAGTGAAGATGGGTTGCCAGAGTTTGGAGGAAAAAGACTACCCCATGGACAATATTGTTAGCTTAAAATTATATACAAGTCTCAGCTATTTGGTTGTCTGTAGCAATGGAGGATATGCAATAGACTAAGTCTAACAATAAAAAGCAAGGTTTGTAACCCCTAATAATATCAGAATGCTTGAAAATGTGCCACATTATCACACACATGCACTACATATATTGTTTCTATTATTTTCATCTAAAGCTTTTTTGGAACAGAATTGTTGATTTTTAAGCACTTTGGGGTTAACAACAGGATTTGTTGAAATTCCTAAAATATTCTACATTTTGCATGCTTTACAGAGCTCTTGTGCAAGGAATGAGAAGCATAAAAGTAATCTTAAATTTTCCATGGATTCTAAAGAGTATCTGTTGCTTGAATACCCCATGGCATCCTAGATCCAAATTGCATGTCAGTTTATTCTCTCCTTCAATCTCCGAATCATCTCTAAATGACTCTGTCTTGCCATTGAAAGTTTTCTTGTGAAAAAGTCCTGCCTCTTACAACGCCCACCTCAGAGCTTCTGAGTTTATAATATGCAACTCAAAGCCTCTTGGGATTCTCTAACATTTACACAGCTGTGGCAAACAACTTCAAAATTAACCACCTGACCTTCCCCAAAATGCTCAAAGAGCTCGAATTCCTTATTGCAGACAAAAGAATAAAACACATTTGGAGGCCCTAGGGTCATGATGGTTTTTTAGCTATCAGGCATAAAAAATCCTCCCTCTGCTTTTCCAGAGGACTCTATTTCACCAGTGCCTTTTTTATCTGCTCTCCGCTTTCTAGTCCATCTTCCACCTCCACAAAGAAGCCTCTCTATTAGAGGGGCAATAAATGACCATCGAGGAAAGAGTGGTCAGAAGCAAAAGAGGTACTAAATTAATATCAAATTCACAGCTAAGACTGTCTTAGACTTTGGTATGGGCAGAATACAGATTATTATCCTTACTGAGCTCCCACAAAGTGGCACATACCTCCTGCATCCTTCTAACTTCGGTCTAATTGCCAACACGCTATAGGATAAGGCCTACACCTTTATAATATTTTTTCTATATTGATTTATAATTAATTATTACAGTGAATACCTTAATTTACCTTCTATCTCATCTCAAGATTCATTTTGCATGAAAGAAACCCCTGTGAAAAAAAAGCAGTTTTTCCTCAGAAATTTACTTCCAAGGTGGATGTTGAACTGAAGAGCAGAAAGACAAACTCCAGAGCTCCAGAGCTCTTCTGGGTACATACCTCTCCTAAGAAGAGGAGAGGCTGGTGGGCACTCGGTATAGGTCCTTGTCAGCTTAGACATGTTCCATGTAGGTTAAAATACAGCAAATTCATGCAGTGGGGCTTTGTCCCTTAACAGGGACACAGTCCTTGTCCAACTCTAATCGGCTCAGTAAAATAGCACCAATTTCTTTGCCAAATTGCCTTATAAGGCCACAGCAGGGTCTGGATTTATCCATTACCACAGGGTTTAATGACTTTAAGCACAACACTGAATTACACCTCCAATTGCTATTTCCATCTGATTAACACCAAAAAATGCAGAAGGCTGGGTACATATCTACAACACTGTTAAATGGACTAACACATTGAGCCATAGCATGCCGTATTTAATCCTTGTTCAGCACTTAACTCATTATTATTTACTGAGCCATTCAGAGAGGGATGTGATACTACAAACTACAGAAGTGAGAAAGTTGTGCTGCTTCAAAAAAAAAATAATATTTGAAGCAGTTATCAAAAAACCTTTTAGGAAATCTGTCACTGAAGTGATCTCATATAGCCACTACTCCCATTACCAATACCAAAGGCTCACCAAAGTCATGATTGTGCAAATAACTTCTCAGGTATGGGAGAAATGAGTTCACAGCTTTGTCCTTGGCCACAATCTAAATTGCAAAATTCACAGAGATTATTTTGAAAAATACCTGTCAATTTTACCACTGTGGCATAACTGGCAGAAGTTCGTCCAAGTGGCCATTAACTAGTCTAGAAGTTTATCTAAACTCAGCATCACTGTCATTCAGAAACTGGGTGAAAGGTAGGGTATGGATGTGGAACAATACTACCATTTTAAATTACTAAAACAGAGCTTTGAGTTATAATAAGAACCAGAGCTAAAAATTGAATGCCAGCTTTTTTTGTTTTGTTTTGTTTTAGGCTTTCATGTTGACCTCTGCTCTACACAAACTTAAATCTGTTTTACATCAGAAGCTACAGGGACAGAAGAGTACATGGGAAAAGAACATGTCTGGGAGTTTAGAGAGGACCAGCTACATTTTTTGAGCTCCAGTGGGATTGTGACATAACTAAAAAGCAACAAACAGCAGGTGAGAGGAAGGATTTAAATATAAATAAGGACACTTTGAAGCCATAGGTTTTTATTGATCACATTCACATTTACAAATCAAAGCCTCTGCCTTTAGAAAAATATTTAGCTAAGAAAGAATCTAAAAGCTATAAAATACCAAGCAGGGAAAGAAAAAATATTAGAGGAAAGTAAAGGCATGGAATCATGTTGATAAATATTCCCCAGACTAAAAAAATCAACTAAATACTCTATTTTCTTTAATTAAAAATCACTGAATTATTTAAGGATATCTGACTGAATTAATTATTGAAGACACATCATGATATGCCTGGTGGTGTGATTAGTTGTTTATATGGTTATTAAGATCTACCCATTTGGACCTGAATTGAACCTCCAATTAAAAAAGTTAATAGAAATTCAACCCCACAAACAACTTAGCACATACATTCTCCATGCTTTAAAATGGTTAAAAATTTTAATTCACACGGTTCATTCATTAGTAAAAAGACAGAGTTTATTTTCTCCTTTCAGCGGTCAATGTAGACAAAGATATGATGTCCATTTAATGGTTGCAGTTTAACAGATAGCATTTGCCATCCTACTAAAGGTGCTGTTCATGCTCTATCCATGAGATCAGAGTTCAAAAAGTAGCACATTCACTCTGGAAAAAAGTAGTGGTTACAATAGTGTAGTAATAACAGTAGCAGATAGCAATCTGAAAAGCTGAAACCACTGAAACATGATGGTTTGCAGTCAGAAAATATTTGTGTCTTTCACCAGAATGTAACCCATTACACCATCAACTGGGAGGAATAAAAATCCGGTGGGAAGCCACAAAATTAGATCAGAGCTCTCTCAAATGAAAGGAAATCCAGTCTTGCTGAACTGAAATGTGATCATTTGGATAGCATTTCTATCAGCTCATTCATTTAAAACTCAATTAGAAACTTTGCTTTAACAGACACTAATGCACATGTGCATCTCGGCTCACCAGAGCAGGCCCACTGTCAGGTCTGGAGAGACATTCCTCTACAGGGAACCCACAACCACACCTTCTGAACAGAGATGCAGATTCACTCCACCAACTGCAGACAGACAGCTGAGGTACTGAATAGCATAAAACATGTCTCACCAGCTTGTGCAAGATGTGCATTTAGCCCAGTTGGCCTTAACAGTGACCAAGTGGATGCCTGCGAATTAATGCAAGCAAGGAACAAACATTTAGTGATATTTACCCAGAAAACTTTACCAGCCGCCAAAAATTTGCATCTTAGAGGATTCCCATTAGTAGGCCTTGCTGGATTCTCTTCCCTGAACTTCTCTAGTTGCCTACTGAACACCCCCATAAAGGATCAATACCCACAGCATGAAGGCCCCCACTGTGCAGAACCACCAGGATCCCCTCTGAGGCTGTGCATGTTGCCTTCATCTAATCCCCACAGTTCTGGTATCAGAAAAAATAGTGGGTATTTCTCTCTCTCCATGGCAATCATGATTTTCTGACCCTTTCTCTTATCTTCTTTGCATTACCTTTTTGGCAAACTGAAGAGTATGGCCTATGTGGATGTTCCTCTGTAAAGGACATGAAGTCAGGGCTCCAGGGGTCCAAGGCTCCATGGAGGGTGTTCACACACCTTCACCTTGTACCTAAGGATTCGCTTTGTATGGGCTGAATTATGCTCCAAATATTTCTGGTTTTCCCTAGAGCGGAGAGTCTTGATGACAATTCTAATCTAAGACCTAATTCAGATATGAGGCTGCTGTTTTGAAGGAGACAGAGTTAGATCAAATTGCACTAAATTTATCAGGTGGAGATCTGAGTGTTTCTGTTCAGTGAGATATAGAAATTTGTGCCATTAATGGTTGCTATCTGACAGTGGTTTCTTTTCATTACATGAATTGAGAAAACAGACCCAGTTCATTATGAAGATAGTGAAAGTTATAATAAGGCCAATACGGGCTGAATCCTACAAGTGCATGTGGGGAAAGTAATGTATAAAAATGCAACATCAAAGAAAGATGAGCAGGGAATGGAGAGCAGAAAAACATGTAATGAGCCAAGTCAGACTGAAGTCTAAGATAATTGCCTAAGGATTACAGTACTTGGGAAATGCTATCCTACAGCAGGAGTAGAAAATGGTTGAAAATTAATGAGACCCAATCAATCTGTAACCACACTGTAAGGACCAGGATAATTTCCCCCATTTTTCAGGAGTAGAACCTGAGTCTCTGAATAGAGCTAGTAGTGACTGTCTCACCCAGAACAGAGGACACCTGATCTGGGATCAGACCTGACCCAACTTGCTCTTTGCCCAAAAGTCTCTTCTAAGTATTTTTCATATTGACTCTGGGGCTAGAGAGAACTTAATAACCTGACAGTGTGAAATAATTAACTTTCCTAATGGCAAAGGCATGGAGTGTGGTTTGTGGCCCAGTATAAGTTCTTGCTGTTTGTGCAGTGTTAAATAAGCCAGTTGATCAATGGTGCTCTGACGATTTATTAATGCCATGCCGCCAATGAGAACTCATGCTGAAACTTAGGATGGATCAAACTTGATTTTAAAATACTGAAAAGAATATCAAATCTTTCAAGGACTTATAGAACTGGTTGCATATTTGTCATCTACTAACACACAAAGCAAAATACTTCTGAATAATAAGGAATGCATCTCTTTCACCAGTTCAAAGTACTGCCAACAGCAGTAATAGCAAATTGTGTTTTATCATACTTTCTTACAATTCCACAAAAATGGCTTGATATCCTAGTGTATTAAGCAATTCCTATGTTGTTTACTAAGTACATTTGTTTTGCAAAAAAGGGAGAAAAACCCTAAATATATTTCCATTTGGGTAGCAGTACTTTGCTGTCTCATTTCAACAAAAACAATTTGGACCTGACAACAAATGACCTGAAGTCCTCACTGAAAAAAAAACCATTATTAAAACCGCTGAAACAAAACACTACAAAATGTATTTTTCCTTTCTCATGAAAGGTTCACAGCACCACACTGCCCTAGTTAAAATAGTTATTTCTAAAATTTAATTTATGATTTATGCCTCATTTAGGGTGACAGTGCACCCACCTAGTAGAGATTTATTTAGCAACTGTCTGCTACACCAAGAGGGCTGCTGTTCTCCTCTACCTTTATATATACACCTGTAAGCAGCATCGCAGCAGAAACTGATCCATAAACAATTAGCAGGCACTGAAAATCATATGGGAAACCAAGCAGAGCTTATATTAAGAGGATTTGATCATGTGCATTGCCATCAGCTTTGGTGTATTTTTACAGTTCTTTTTTGCAACTTAAAAATATATGTTATATTAAATATATTAAATACAACTAAAGGATCCTGGAGATGTAGTAACACACAAAATATTACTACACTTCGGACTCGCTCAGGCTTTTATCTCAGATGTGTACTGTTTGATAAAGATGTTAAAGTTTTATCTTCCCCATTTCACTCTTTAAGACTGAATCACTGATAGACTGAACATTTTCTGAAGCCATCAGAAAGTTCTTTTTACATGAAAAAGAGAGCTCAGTTGAACTTTTAGACTTCATCCACATTGGCAAATACTGCAGACCAAAAAAGGTGGATCTGCAGAGCAAAACAATTGACAATAAGGACCTGAAATCTATATTACTGGCAATTTTAATTTTAATTAATTATTTTTACTTTGGACTGTCTCTTGTTTAATCCCACAGACTAAGAACCTATTTCTATCTGGAGTGTGTCAGATGAGGTTGGTTTACTTTTATCCAAAATTAACTTCAGTTCATGCCCTTCAGACACTTCCTCAACATGAACAAAAGCATAAACAGTAGAGATGGTCACAGGATTTAATTTAGAAGTTCAGTTTTGATCCAAGCTAAAATGCAAAGGCAGACTCAGCCTTTGCAATGTCATCTGGACAGAGTCTGAATCAAAGCAGTGTGGAGCCAGCAGTGAGCTGAGGAGATGAGGCATTTCCAGAAGCTCCAGCAGAACCAGGTTTTGGGCCACCAAGAACCATTGTTCACTTGCCAGGTGCCCTTAGCTATTTCTGCACAGATATGCTCTGCAGCTCTTGGATTTGCATTCTGGCTGAAAACACGCAAAACTTGCTTCATACCACACATCATCCTGTGCATGAAAGCTATCCACATGACAGGCAGTCTTCCAGAGATAACAATAATCTTCAGGTGATGCCAACAATTTTTACTGACTGAATGTGTGCGGTGTTCTGCTGAGCCCAGCCACCCAACACAGTCTGCTGAGCAATAAGAAAGAGTCTCCAGCCCTGTTATGCTCTGTCAGCTTTCCTAACCGCTTCCAGAAATTAGTTCTGGGGACTTTGCTGATACATTTACGTGAAAAGACAATGTATTCTTCAGCTCCCTCATACACATATTAGATTATACTCACACATCATGTTCCATAAGGGTGCATGCATGTCTCAGGCATCAGGGAGTTTTCCATGCTTCCAGAATATAGAAATCTATGAAGGCAGCAACTTGTAGACTTCTGAAGTCAGCATCAGGATTTTCATGCCTGTGTAATGAAAATGAACATTGAGCTACTGCTTGTCATCAGAGATCTGCTGTGTATGTGATGCAAAAAGGATAATTGTTTCTCTGTTACTTTTACTTTGAATAGATAGACGAGGAGAAGAGAAATTCAAAAGCAGAGAAAGAGAGAGGTCAAAAAACACCTGTATCGGGGAATGTGGATGTTTTCTGTTCTGGTCTATGTTTGGCCCAGCCACCTGTGAAAGTTTGTTCTGTTTCCTGCCAAGTAGTGGGAAAACAAGGCCTGATAAACAAGAACTTCATCCTTGAAGGCAGTACTTTGTATAAACTGAAATTAATTGGTATCTTCCTGTTGGCTGATGGCCCTCCATGGGCACTTGAAGCAGAAAGTGAAGAGGAGGGAGATGAAGTAAGCCCCCAGACTCATTTAGGGAAGACCCCTCCAGGTGTATCACATAGGCGTGGAGGAATTCCAATGTACGCAGGAGTGCACAGAAGGGACATCACTGACGGGGGGGGGGAGGGACAGAAGCCTCTGGCTGGGCCGGGGCTGGCCACACCTGCCCAGGTAGACATAACCAGCTAAATTACATAAAAGGCAGACAGCACCTGTAGGAGGGCTGGCAAGCTTCACATGCAGGACAACGTTGCTTCAGCGGGGACGCCCGTTACCTTGTGGGCCTGGCCGACACCCCAAGGATGCAGTTTCTGCCATGGGGAAATTCTGGTCATTCTGAGGTCGGTAAGACAACCTCATAAGTAACACCTGTGTGAGTGGGAGGTTTTACTGAGAGTTTATTTCCTTTCCTCTTTCATGTGTCTCGGTTTCTCAGTTTGTTTGGCTACTTCCTAGCAATAAATATTGGGTTTTCTGAGCTTTCAGCAGTGTTTTGTTTTCCATTTCGGCATCCCTCCGAACCCTCCCCGGAACAACACCAGAAAAGCTCTAGAAAAATTTCTGAAAGAGTAAGGTTTTTTATATATAAAAGATTGGAGGCAGTAGATTAGTTTGTTTATACTCTTGTGGCTTGAGGGACTATACATCATGTGAACACAGCACACTCCTGCTGAGAATTTTGGGGCTAATTTTTAAGTGTAATGTAGACCATGAGAACTCTGGCCCTGAGCACTGTCCCAATATCCTGGAATTCTAAAGGTCTGCAAAATTTTTTTTGAGTGATCTATAGAGGTTTGCATACGGATGCAAGGCTTTTTATTTTTGGCAACATTCCAAAGCATGTTAAGGTACCTACTTACTATGTAGACAGAGCTGTTAAGGCTTTCTAAAAAAATCAAAGAATATGGAAGTATCATTTAAAAGTTGAAGAGGATTTAGCACCAGATCTTTAGTCCCTTATGCAACCAATTGCTACCTTGTACCTCATAAAATATAGTAGAGCAGCTGAACTGCAGGCACTATAACTTGTACTTCGAATCTACCTAAATGTATAAAGTAATAAATTACAGTGAGTGATCCTAGCTTTTTAGCTGGGATTCCAAATCCATTTGCTTTTCTAATGTATTTTGAAAAAGATAAATGCCCAATACTTAAGCTGCACATAAGCTTCTTGCTCCTTTATATTATTACCTATAAATAAAAATATATAATGCTTTTGGTCATGCGATTTGATCTTTGAGTACATGGTACTATAAATCTAGTCATGATATATTTCCCCTGAAAATAAATATGACCTTTTCTTTTAAGATGCAGGACAAAAAGGTTTTTTCTTAAGAACATAAACACCTAGTAATCCAAATAGCCACTTAGCCCAAAAAGTAAAGACATTGCTCATGGACATGGGTAGTCACTGGATATACGGTCTCCATGCCAAGCAAAAAGCAAGCTCTTAGTCAGGAATTTTTTAGGGACAGAACTGTGCTATTGTCAGCCCTTTCCCCATATTTTCTTCACATACCTATTCTTCTTGTAGTTGTTCTTGTTTCCTGCCTTTTCTATCATGCCAACATCAAATCTCCATTTCTTATCTCCCAATCCCCTTTATCTCCAAGGCTGTCATCTTTTATAGTAAACCCCAAGGTATACCACACATTTCCTAGATATGCCATAAGAAAGGTCTCCGGTCCGTTTGCCATTTTTTTTTTCGTATGTACCATAGCATATGGTTGTGACAATATCATTATACATATTATGGACACACCATATCACAGAAAATTTCTCAAGGTGTAACCAGAACCCACTTACTTTTTAACTCCACATTAAAATGATATCTTGAGTTTGGATCTTGCCACTTGCCTGCCACTGTAGACATGATGTTCTTGGAGTTTAATATGTTAAACGTACTAACAGTTGATACCTAAGTATTCTTACAGAGTTTACTTTCCATGTATAGAATCATCTAATTTTGAAGGATAATTAAAGGAAAATTAATAACGAAAAAGATGAAGATTTTTTATGAATGAAATGAAATAGGATTTGTTTTTAGGACCAAATGTATATTATATAAAGGAATGCCTGTATCCTGTGTCAATTACTTAACTTTGAACTTATGTTCTCTGCTTCATAATTGAAACTATTCTTTCCCTTTAACTGAAGTTGCCAAAATATAGTCTTCATCAACATTGATTCAACACATCATCATCTAAACCAAGGTGATAAAGCTGGTATTTATATTGTCAGGGGACTGATTACAGATGATGGCAATGACCATCTCAAAAGGTATAATTCTCTGCCATAGTGTATATCAGTATTTTTCTTAATTATTTCTGACATTTTACCTATTACTCCAAGGACTTTCTCAGAGGGCGGAAATAAAGGGGAAAAATGGGTTTTGTGGCACAGATGAAGAAATACATCTTCTGTAAGTAATTCCCAGAAGAAATCTTGGAAATCTTATGGGGTCAGGAAAGAGGCAAGAAAGTAGCATTTGTCACCCTTGCTGAATTGGTCATCTAAACTTACAGTAGCACTAAAGCTGAGTGACTTATCTGCCACCCCTTAGGGAGGAAGAAAAGTGAGGATAAAAAAGTATAAGGAGAAAAAAAGCACACTGTGAAAGTATCATCTAGAAAGCTGCCTAAAGATTTTGATCTTTCAGCTACTTATCTCCTATTTCCCTATAGTGGATGTGTACATCACTTCTGTTATTAGGAATCACACATAGCAACAATGAAGAACTGTACAGTTGAGGTTATGGCAAGAATATAAGTTCACCAAGTTTAGGACAAGAAAATAATATCTGAGGGTGCCTGGGAGAAAAATGTCTAGCTGAAGAGCTGCACAGATGCAATAGAAATGGACAATGATCACCATCCACAGGGAATATTAAGGTAGGATGAGTTACAGGCAACCCACAAAATCCAAAGATGCCTTGCACATGAAAAAGCTTGTTACAAGTCACCACTTTTGACTTGAGTTTGATGCAGGATGGACAAGTGGGTTACAAAAAAACCACTTGTAATAGCTCTAAAAAAATTTCAAGCACAGCTGGCTGCTTGGCTTAATGAGACCATTATTAAACTCTAGATAAGTAAAACAGGCTATAACAGAGCTTCCTGTTCTTACCTTAAAAGCATATGAAGACTACAGTCATCTCAGAGCCATACATAAAGAACTCATCCTCTGAATCCTCCAGCATCCCATGTTGATGACCCACCAGCATGAGCATGGTTAGCAAAGCATGAGTTTTACACAGCTATTGGACCTATTTGATCTTGCATTACACAAATACAAATAAAAATAACAGCACTCCACAGAAGCTCCTACATATAAAAATGGATTGTTAGGCACAAAAGGGTTTTTAACATGGGCTCCTTAGGACATACCAGGAGCTTGTGAATTATTCTGTATTTAACAGAATGAAACATCTATTTTTCAGATATTCACTAGTCAGGTGGTTTGTCCTTAATTTACACTCAATCAGAAATGAAAATGCCTTTTTTCCTCTACTTCTAGTGTTGGCTGCATGGTGGCCCGCCTTTAAGAAGGCATTCACTGCCTACCTCTGAGAGATAGAAGAGGAAGGGTGAGTGATTTTCATGCTCTGGCACTCATTGTAGGCTGTTTAATTTGTCAGGACTACTAGGCCATGGTTTTGTGCTTTGACAGGTTTTTGTTATTCCTGCTAATCCCATTTCTGTTGTGTAATGTGCGTGGCAGCATCTGGTGACAACAGAATAGAACACCTAATTGTGAATGAATACAGAGAGCCCTGTTCTGCCACATTGCCTGTTGCACTATTTTTGCATTTTTATGGCTGAGGGTGGGCTTCCAGGAGCTGCAAAGCAGACAGCCCATCGTTGTAATCAAATTTGCCATTTGCATGTGTGTGTTCTCAGCAGTCTTCGTATTTCTATGGCCCTCAGGATTCCTTGAGTTTGGCGTTCTGTCTCCCTCTTCTGAATGGAGAGGATGATCATACATATTTATTAAACAACTTATCTTTAATTATTAAGTCACAATGTGAAAGTGATGGTTTTAAGTGCATTTGGGTGTCACGAAAAGAAGCAGTATGTAAGGAGAGCCAATGCAGTACCTGCAGAGCTATCATTGCCTTCACCCATTGCATGGCTTAATTCACTTGCGGGACACAAGGACCAGGAGCTGCCTTGGAGATTTTCTCTCCATCTGTGCATTTTTTTGCTGCTCCACTCCATTATGATTTGTCAGTGACTAACTAGGTCCAGATCCTATTTTACTTGGCCACTTGATATATACTAGGCTTGGGAGCTACAGGTTCAGCATTGCTCATCATGTTAAGGTACCTAAGATGTAATTAGTAAGATCTTAGTAAGAAAATGCGACACTGACCATAAATGCTTCCAAATGCAGGATATCTGTTTTTAAGTAGTGGTCTTATGGATTTTGGAGGAAGGAGTTCAGCTCAATGTCTTTAAAAGTTCCTGAAGTATATTACTTAGTATATTATTTAATCAAGAGTTTATACAAATACTCTTCTGGTGAGATTCTAATCAGATGGCTTCATCTGTGTATAACTTAAACTGGTTCCAGCTAGTGTCAGTATTGCAACTTAATGCCCTCACTTACAGGAAGTGTTGAAAAACACCCTTTTGGAAGAAGTTAGTTTTGGTGTAACATAGCTACCCAAAATACTGATAGATCAGAGCAGTATAGAATATTACAAGATGGACCAAGGTTATTATTTTACAGGACAGATACTTTGAATAGGCTGATAAGCCTTTAACAAAATCACAAAATGGGTGAGGTGCAAAGGGACCACAGAGGGTCATCTCGTTCAACCTTCTTGCTTAAGAAGGGTCATCCTAGAGCACATGGCACAGAAATTGCATTCAGATGGTTCTTGAAGGCCTCCAGTGAGGGCGACTCCACAACTTATCCTGGCAATCTGTTCTGGTGTGTGCTCACCTGCACAGTAAAGTTCTTCCTCATATACAGATGGAACTTCCTGGGCATCATTTTTTGCCTGTTGCCTCTTGTCCTATTGTTTGGGACCAGAGAGCAGAACTTGGCTCCATCTTTGTTGCCCTCCACTGGACCTGCACCAGGAGCACCACATCTCTCTTGTACTGAGGACAGAACTGGACAAAGCACTCCAGNTTAAGAAGGGTCATCCTAGAGCACATGGCACAGAAATTGCATTCAGATGGTTCTTGAAGGCCTCCAGTGAGGGCGACTCCACAACTTATCCTGGCAATCTGTTCTGGTGTGTGCTCACCTGCACAGTAAAGTTCTTCCTCATATACAGATGGAACTTCCTGGGCATCATTTTTTACCTGTTGCCTCTTGTCCTATTGCTTGGGACCAGAGAGCAGAACTTGGCTCCATCTTTGTTGCCCTCTGCTGGACCTGCACCAGGAGCTCCACATCTCTCTTGTACTGAGGACAGAACTGGACAAAGCACTCCAGATGTGGCCTAACTAGAGCTGAGTAGAGGGGCAGGATCACTTCCCTTGATCTGTTGGCCATGCTCTTCCTAGTGCACCCTTTAGTGCCTTTTTTGGCCACTTCTTGGCCCCTGGGACACACTGCTGGCTCACCAATGGCTTGTTGTCCACCAGTACCCCAAGCTTCTTCTCCACAGAGCTGCTTTCCACTAGGTTGTCCCTCAGCCTGTACTGGTGCCTGGGGTTGATCTTCCCCATGTGCAGGACCCCACAGTTGCCTCTGTTGAATTTCAAACAGTTCTCTTCTGCCCATCTCTCCAACCTGTTGAGGTCCTAGGGTACCTCTCCTGATTGGCACGGGCTTACAAAGGTGATTGTGAGTGGCCTCTCTGTAGTGTCCCCCAGCTCTCTCAGCACTTGTGGATGAATCCCATCAGGGCCCATAGACTTGTGGATGACAAGTTTGCCTAGGTGTTCTCTAACCCAATCCTCCTTGACCAAACAACTGCAGACATTTTCAGCTTAGATTCTTCCCAGACAAAAGCATTACTATTGCATAGCAAGACTGAAAAAAATTCACCGCCCACATCAATCCTGCAAAACTTTCAAAACATTAATTAAAACAAAGCTCTAAAATCCGAGAGATCTGAAGTATATGAATGACAACATCAAAAAGAAAAACTTTAAGGAGAGTGTTCAGAATTTTAAATTGTTCTCCAAGCTTCAATTTTCTCCTGGTAACACTTGGTATATTTTTTCTCCCAGTAAACAACACAGCTCTGCTGTATTTACCACAACAATGTGGAATCAAAACACAAAACCCGTTGGATGCAGCAACCAAAAAAAAATCTAAAGCTTGTATAAAATTTAACAGATTATTTATACATTTTTCTAACTCCTCTGGATTATAGGATGTTGAATTTACTAAGTTTTAAAAAGGTGGTCAAATAATACAGTAAATATGAAAGCAGTTTCAGGACTGAAGCATGAGGCAGCACACAATCCATATGTGAAACTAAGATCTTGTCTTACGTTTTCTCTTATCAGCTACAGTTCAATTCTAAACTGAGTTCTAAGAAACATAAGATAGTGTGAAAGCAAAAATATTTATGTACACTATGCATACAAAATAGACAACCAAGGGAGAAATGTTCCTCCTTATCAAAGACTTGTATTAGATGTATCCTTCTTCTAAGCATCTGTGGACAAGTTCCCCAGAAAATATGCCTTTCATCAACTATGGGAGCTGTTATTCGTTATCATCATCTGTTTATAATCAATGAGAACAGTTGGATGCTCAGCAGTCTTGAAAATTGAACCAATTATTTAGGTCAGTAGTTTTTAACCTTTTTCTATTTGTGGACTCTTAAGCATTTTCCACTGGATGTGAGGCACTGTTAGAAATTTTGCTCATGTAGATAGCTGTCACTTTCTTTGGCACTTACAATAAACTGTCTAGAATTTATCCCTTCCCTTTCATCTCCTTATGAAAATATTCTCAGACTTCAAACTGAAAAAAAACCAAACCAAAATAGTAAAATATATACATTTTTGGATAAATTAAAAAAAAAAAGGCTATCAGAATTCAAGTGTTTTTAAACACCTTGATAAACTATGTAAACAAAACTTTCTCAGTTTGAATCTATGTTATTTTGATTACAATCCTGGACAAGTGCCGTTCTCCACTGGCATGAGCAGTTGCTGCTCAGGTTTAGCCCTCTGGAATCCTCCCTGTCCCTGGCTACCATGCACTGGCCTCCATCATGTGTCAGTACATGTTTCTTTTCTGTTCAATGAGCTGTGCTGTGAGACCAAGAGTATTCAGGTAGGGATGACCATCCTTAATTAAGAACTGCTACCAAAAATACTTAAGTACCCCAGAACCAATTTTAGTGCTATAGTCTTCAAGAAAAATGTGAACATAATTTCAAGAAAAATGTGAACAGAGAGGGAGGAGAAAAACAGTGGCAAGCAAGGGATAACCCTAATTCGGTCATAACAGTACAAATTAGAATGTCCTAATTCCATCCAGTATTTGACTTCACATTCCCAAACGTGAATTATAACCAAGCGGGATGGCTTGGGGCTGCCTTGGGAAGGAGCTCTGACTGAAGTCTAGCCACAGGTAGCTTCTGAAGTCCCACCTGAAGGTACCTTCCACTGTGTCTGGTAGCAGAAGAAACTGCTTCTGGCACTCATGCCTGTTGTGAAAATGGCTCTGCTCACACATATTGCTGTGTCAAAGGAGAGTCACTACAGCAAATCCAACCAAATCCAAGGATCACGCACTGAGCAGAGATTTGAAATATTTATAATGTCATTTTGGTATTTATTGTAATTATTATAGTTACTGAGATACACAGCAATTAAATATATTTGATTGTATCTCCATTAGATTACAGTACAGTAGATATATTTGCACAGCCAGTGTGGAGAACACACAAAAGTCACATTAAAAAGAGCAGGCTCTTAAGGCTCCAAAGCAGTTCAACCTCTGGTCTCAGCTTAGGCAATGAAGCAGCATACCTAGGTCAGCCCTGTGGATGCTTTGGTAATGTCTAAAACTTTCCCTCCGGGAAATGCTCTGAACCAACAACTGATAAAAAACTTTAAAAAAGTAACTGCTGAAAGATGCCTAAGAAAAAGAAAGGGTTGGAAGGGGGCAAGACCCTTCCTGGTTTTAATGAAAAAAACCTTTAGGCCTGACTACTGTATTTAAATTAAATCTATTTGCTTTTTGCACAGTTCGAATAGATGCTTTTTAATTATTGCTAATTGTTTAAGATATTGTTGTATTCCCCTGAAGATTTAAACTGAATAAATTTAATTCCTTTAAAATATCCTTCAGCTACAGGCAATACAGTAAGAAGCCCCATAGGTATGGCAGTAAAAATAACCATAAAGGCATAAGCATTTAAATGAGGAGAGCATGGAATACTTCCCACTAGACTGAAAAAAAAAAAAAAAAAGAGAGAGAGAGTAAAGAGACAGAAAAGAAAAGAAAGAAGGGGGGCGGGGGGTGGGGGGGAAGCTATGTGTTTTGGAGACACAAGAACCAAACCATGAAACACACAGTTGAAACATTTAGGATGACTATGAAAAAGGTCTATGTTCACTTGTTAAGGAATGCGCTAAGGCAGACTAAAGCATATGAATGGCCCTTTCACAGGTCACAGATTCTATTCAGTTCTTGGACATTGTTATTATCCGACAGAAATAGATGGGCCTAATTAATATTCTGGACATACCTGAGAGAACATTCTTAAGGAAATCATCCTCTGGTGGTTTAGGTTTGTTGTGTTTTGGGGGTTTTGGTTTTTGTTGGGTTTTCTTGGGTGCTACGTGCTTTTTGGTTTTGTTTTTAACAAACAGCAAATGCTACAAATAGCAGCTGGTTAAAAAAAACTATGAGTACAATTTTGGTGATGAAAGTTTAATAAAGAGTCTACTTCTGAATATATTTGTTTATGCAAAGACTTGGATTTTTTTTTATTTTAGTAAACAATTTTGCCATGTAGATTAAAGCTGAACTGCACAGTCATTTTGCAAGCAATTATATTCTTGGCACTTTTCTGAACATAATATAACAATTACCACAGCAAATGCATTTTATCAGAGCACTCCAAGCATGCAGCAGGTTAATATCAGTGTTCAGCAACTTCAGATAATATTTCTAAGATGCTAACGTTTAGCCAGTTTCAAATGAGGAAACTGCTTCTGATATGAACTGAGTTCTGGTCTTTTAAGATAATGTGGTTATATGGGCCCCAATCTTATATGTAGTGGGACTACTATGTCCTTACAGAATCCCGTTAAAGTTGATGGGAGTCTGTGCAAGCAAATCCAAATGCAGGGCCAGCAATAAGGCAAGAAAGACTGATTAGAAAGTTAACATGTTGCATAGCTCACATCTACCTGATGTGGGGTGAGCCAACCCCTCATACAGCTTGTCCATTTACCTTCTAACTTTTGCAAGCATCAGCTATTCATTGAGTGCCTCTTACTGATACCAGCCACTGCCCTAAAATTATTTTGTTATTAGTCTAGTCTAATCTGAATTTTAAATATATGTGGTTTGGTTTCAGTTTTTGACTCCTGCTGAACAATCCCAAAAAGCACAACCTCATTTTTTGAGTCCTGTTTCACCTCATTGCTGACCCTTGTGGGAATTTTGCTGTTGACTTCACAAGAGAGCAGAAGTAGGCCCAAAAAATGTATAATCTTCCAAAGTCATCCAAGCTGTATCACTGCATTTTGAATTCAGGACAGTGCTTCAATACAGTGACTTGTTGTTCTCATCTTAAATGTCTGGATGGCATACAAATATAGATAAAAGTAGATGACTAATTATCACATCTATTCTCAAGGCATGCATGGGGGGAAGGCAATAAAGAGAAGGGGAAGTTTGTGGGTTACTCCCACACATAAATCCTCTACGTGTCAATGGATGAATAGACACTACTTTAGTCTATTGTGCAAAGCTGCTTTATAACAACAATAAGCTGAAACAGAGAAGAAACTATATTAGAAAGGCAAATATCAAAATACATCACTACTAAAATGCCTGCAGGTAATCAAGTAATTCAGTTCTCTGGTACACCCAGAAACAGGAGTCAAGTGTTTTGTACTCAAACCTTAATATGGCATATGTGGAAAAAAAAAATCCCATTGAAATAAATAGACCTATTCATTTCAGAGACAGTGAAAAAGAGACGAACTTTCTTTGTCTTGCCACTTTAGAGCCCCTTGATAGCATTTTCCTTTTTTATTGTCTTTTAGATATAGATGCCCCTCTGCTTAAGTATCACCAAAGCTACCAGTAACAAATACCTAAATATATAACAGATGCATAAGTGCATCTTGGGATAAATACATTATGGACAATTAACTGTCATCATACCCCTCAATTACATTTTCACCCGCTCCTGTAGTGTACACCTGTGGCTTGTTAGTAATGCAATAAGTGCTGTAAAGCAACTCTAAGGTTCAAAGGTAGCGCCTCAAAAATCTGTTTTCCTCTCTTTTCTTAAATGTGCATTACATAAATGTGAAAACAGAAAAACAAACACAAGAAAAAAGAACACTACCTTTTCTTTCACTGGCTGACACTGTTGATCAAGTGAAAATTTTTCACTTTCCTCTTACATCACACAGGAAAGACCATCTGCATGAAATATTGGACCTGATTCTGAATTCACTAGTGCAGAAATTAACTCATAGAAGCAGCAATCAAAACTCACTTTAGCACAGTTTGTAAAATTATTTTAAATGTCACATATCTCCTTTATGACGGGATAATATAGTGATCACAAACATTATTTGAGAAAATTTTGTAATGCATAAAATTTTTAGTAAAAAGTAAAAGAGCTTGTTAGAAGCACAATTAAAACTGATACACTTCTAGGCTGCAGTATAATTAAGTATGTAATTTTGCAAAATGGATATTTTTAGAAGTTAAAGTAGCTATTGGATATCCTTACTATAACCACACTTAAATCCATAATAGTTCCTGTAAGGATTATTTGTTATTAAATATGTGAGTGGCATAATGCAGTAAACTCTGTATGTGACATTGATGGAGTGCCTGTAAAGAAAAATATTAAACAAAAATATACTATACAAATGGTCTTATAATTGTAGCTAGAGGCAAATCCAGAACAAAATACCCCTCTCAGTTAATATCCCAATGGCATTAACACATTTGTGTGGCTGCTCTGTTTGTTTATGTATTAGTCTTATATGATCAACATTAAGATTTTTTTAGTCCTATCCTGCACTTTTCCAACCTTATTTACTACCTCCCCCTGTCAATACCTCTGGACTACTGCACTACTTGATCAGGGAGGTAGCATAAGAAACCAGAGACTTTCCTGTGCTTCAGCACAAACAATGGAGTGATCTTTGAAAAGGTGACACTGACTGCTCCCCTGACCTCTGTGCACCACTTGGCCAACATACAAGGAGTGACCCCAAAGTCTCATGTGCTGGAGTCCAGATGACCCACTTCATGATCATGCTGCCCGAAGCTCCCTAGCAAGGACAGGTTGGATTACCTGCCCCCATGCTGCAGACTCCACCTCACACCCACTGCTGCACCCCTTCTGGATGATGCATCCAGCAAGTCCCAGCCACGGTCCATGCATCAAACTACTCCTCCAGAATTACTTCATCAACCAGGAGAAGGAAATACCATAGTTCTTTTTGATTCAAGACTTTCTGTGTAGACAGGACATAACTGGTCATACCTCTCATGCTGATTCAAGACAAACCAGGCCTTGCCACTACATTGTCATCGCATTTTGTCTGACCTCAGTACTGATAGGGTGAATCTGCTGAGTAAAACTAATCTTATCCCTTGTTGATTCAGGGGCAGTGAGATGTTCACATACTCACCAACAAATTTCAGCAGAAGTTCTTAATACTTTTTTTCTTTTTTCCTCTTGGCAAAAGAAAGTATTTTTTTCAACTCTTCACATAGCCTTTTCAGATCATGTATATATATAAAAGTCAGTAATTTTATCTGTATAATGAACAGTGGTGCCAGCTGACACTTCTATAGATTTTGGCAGCTTCCTTTAATTGTGTTGGGTTTTTTTCTTTGCCTGTCTTTTAAAAGCTCTGTGAAGGTGAGTCGAAGGATATGACACTGTGGTTTTCACAGATAACATTCCAGAGCTGTGTTTTGTTCTGTGTCCCGAGTGACTTACCTGAGAGACACTGAGAGGCTGGAAGTTGGGCTGCAGAATTAATGAAGAATATTACAGGTGTTTATTTATAGGTGAGAATAAAATATGTCTGGGTTGACTAACAGTGACTCAGGGACTGTCAAATAGAACATTTCAATGTGTTCAAGTAGCCCTGTGAAGAACTGGGTTAGCTGACTAAATGATAACAGTGACTGGCCAGTCAGCATAAGCTGTGACAAGTTATATCATCTTACTTTAGTAAATCCATAGTCTCAAAAGAGTTTAATCACAGTTGGATGACATAAAGCCAAATACAAATTGCCTTGCTTAGCAAAGACTGTCAGCTAACTTGCCATTTTGCAACCACATATGAACTAAATATCATAAAGTGAACCCTAGAAAGAACAATAGAGAAGAGACATGAACACAAATATTTGGAAACTGTTAGGACTAACTATGAGGAAATACTTAGCAGAAACAGGAGAGGAAATAACTGTTAAATTGAGGAAAAACCTTTCTGATACATGCTGTATGCAAATCCTCTGATGTTTGAATGCTTTGCCTCATTTCTGAAAAACCTAGAAAGCACCAAGCAGCAGAAAAATGTGTTACAAAGAATAATGTTGCATGATCCAGGAACTGGACTGGATGATTTAATTGGACACTCATTTCTAGCAATTTTTTCCTTGGAAGTACTACTACTTCTGCTAAAAACAATAACAAAAAACCTGTGTCTTTCTTATTTCTGGTCTTTTTTGTCCAAATTATTTTATTCAGAATTTTATCAAAAAGCATCTTTAGGATTTTAATTTATTTAATAATGATAGGAAACATAAGCATTTTTATTGACTAGCCAGGGCAAAATTAGTATCAGTAGCATTTACATTGTTCTATAAATGGCCTGAGCAAAATCTCATAACAAATCCACAGTGTAGTCGGAACTCATCTGTTCTTTGCACTTCCTACTTTGCAGATGAGACAGTCTCAAAAGACAGGGTAGGCTGAAGACTGGTTGGACAACTCTATAAGTGAAGTCTCAAGACTCTTGTCATTCTAGCTGTCTAAATTACTTAAACAGGACTCAGAGGAATTTAAAGGGGAGAAACGACATGACAAACAATTATATTCTAACACACTATTTATAACAATGCCCTTTCAGATTATTGTTCCACTCAGACTGACACATTACTGTAATCCCAGGGATGAATCAAGGGACTTAAGAGTTAGATCGTGCACAGCTTGTAGGCATAAAAAAATACGAATAAAGAACTGACATTCAGGAAATATAGAGCGACTCAAGGATAAATTCTGCTGGGATGAGCTTAATTTATCAATGTCAATAACAACGGTGAACACATCGCAAGAATACATGCATATTAATTGAAAATAACTCAGATTAAATCACTGCAGTTTGACATTTTGAGATAGGCACTTTATCTTTTCAAGAAAGAGAGCACTATAAAATCTTTAATCTGAAAACACATCTTAATTGCGTGTTATCACCTCCTAATTGCTTCTATATTATATTAAACATTTTGCTAATTACTAGCCTGATCATGGTGTAAATAGCTTGAGGCTAGAGCTCATAACCAGCTGAAGACAACTGGGCACAATGAGGGCCACAAAGAAGTTTATCACTTCGGTGTATTATCGTGGACTTCCATCATTATCAGTGTCTATCACTCTTTATCTCTGCTTCCCTTGTGAGATAAAGAAGAGAGACAATAATGTAGATCAGAGGTTGGGTTGCATTTCAGTTAATCCATCTATTTCTAGCTCTAGATTTCTAATATTCCCTGGGGACAAAAGTTGTCTGCCTACTGCTGTCACTAATCTACTGCTCGAAGACTGAGGCCAGGATGCTATTTGCTCTACCACAAGATTGGGTAATGAAGGCACTACCGGACAGCTGGAAGCGCGTGCTGCATCCTAAACTAAAGGACATGGATGAAATACGTTGCTGTGAGCAATCTACCCACTTAGCTTCAGACTCCAAGCAATACACAAATGATACACAGGGAGAATCTGAGGCAGCAGCTTGTGAATTAATAAGAACATTATTTACGTATAGGCAATAAAAATGCTCCTACGAAACTGTCAGGTGACCCAGCAATGCAGGCAGTCACTCGGGCAGCAACTAATAATTTAGGTACAGCAATCACTTAAACAATTCTGTTATCTGAAAGGAGCTGACCAAACTATAATTGTTATAGGTTTCTTGAAAGAAAACCATTTTATCCCACAGGATACAGGAATTAACTGACTTTTTGGGTTTCAAACTGCAAGGTAAAACACAGTTCTGTAAAAAATGACTTGCATTTCTTAAAGGAACCAACCTTAATTAGGAATAAATCAGTATACACATAAACAGCTTTTCTCACTGTCTCCTTGGCAGAACATAAGTGCTAAGAGGATGTGTCGATATGCAGTCTATGAATTTTGCTCTCTGTGTTTAAAATTAGATTTTGACTACCATTACTCTGTCAGGGCTTGCTGTAAGATGCCAGAGGTCCAAGTTAATCTCTGTTGGTAAAAGCTTACTTTTTTGTCTGTCTTTGCACTATGGTAACAGCAAAGAATTTACACCTGGAGCTTCATTTGCTAGATGGAAAGACCTCACAACTTTAACTAAGTAGAAACTTTATAAGTCAGGCAGGAAGAAACAGGCTGCAAATGAGGGAATATGAAATATGGATGAATTTAGGCCTGAGTCAAGAGATGCAAAAGCAGAGCATTCTCAGCTTCAAACATTTTATATTGGAAGACCATGTTTAGTGAAATTGTACATAATTAAATAATCAGAAATGCTCAAATCTGAAGAAACCTTCTACCTTCCCCGCAAAGATAGATGCCTCATTGATAGGATAAGGGACACTTTCGCCACTGAGACAAGAAGTACTGTCCCTGCTTATATCGTTGCCTTCTGGATTCTCTCTCACACCTCCTGGACACAGCTGTGGGTTGTCTTATTTTCTATTCCCAGAGGTATATCATGCTCTGTTTAACTAAACTCCTGGTTTTCAGGAACAACATGAAATAAGTTGGAGAACTGGACAGTGTCCCAGTCCATGGCAGAGGGTTTGGAACTAGATGATCTTTTAAGATATTTTCTAACCCAAACTGTTTTATGATTCTATGAATAAAAAGTGCTAACACCATCCCTTTGCACTACCTGTGTACCATCGGACTTGCTGCCGCAGGTGCTGCCCACCTCCCAGGGTCTGTCTCTCTCCTCCCCTGTGCCTGCTGCACCCCCTTGGCCGTTCCCTCTCTGTAGCACTCTCCCATGGCAGCTTGATCAATTGCTTCAGTGATACAAGCTTCAGCATGATGTTGACAAGAATTCAGGGCTCTCAAAGACTTTGTGTCAAAGCTTAAGAAACTGGGCTTCTTGCTAAAAACAAACAAAAAATACAGCACAGCTATCCTGAAGTGAGCAATGATGCACAGCTATTTTATTGCCTGGTACAGGTAAGATATTTTCAGGAAATATATTCTACCTTTGAAAGAGCCCAGAGCAGAAGGCCCTGGATTTGTTTCAGCTGCCAGAATCCTCTTACTCTTTCAGTTTCCTATTATCTTTATTTCCTCCTTGCTTTGTTTCCAGGCTGTGTCTGTTCAAAGCGTCTCGATCTTTCTTCAGCTCCTAAGCAGTTTTTGTAGGTGCCTGTGTTCTCCCCAAGGATTCCTTAATTTGCCAATTCTTCTTATGGCTGTGGGAAAGCCATGGTGTATTCTCGTCTTCCTTTGTAACTGAAGTGAGGAGAATATTTATTCCTAGAAGAATAAATATTCTACCATTACAGGTTGGTGCAAGGCTGGGCCCCCTATGTGATGATAGGTAATTTCAAGAATGCCTTGTACTTACACACAGGGGTGCACACAGCTTAAAGGAAAGGCTGTACCACACAATACACAACTTCCAAGGGCTCATTTCTGCAGCTGTATTTTAAGCCTGTGCTACAGATGAGTTTTATGATATTTGCTTGTTTGTGTTTTCTCCTCTGTGTTAACGTATATTATCTCCACAGCCACTAATTCTTGATATAAATGATTCTAAGCAGTAAAGTATGGTCCATTAACTTGATTTTTAAAAGTATCTAAAATTTACGCAGTGATTTAAATAATAATATAAATTATATTAAGTATGTGCAGCAGCAGAGGGTATGGCCTCCTAAACAGAATGAATTTCTCCTTGGAGAGCACTGATTAGTTCATTTTTTCCTAATGAATCTTTCGTTATAGTCAGAAGTTCCTTTTTTTCCCCCTCACTGTCTCACTTATGAAGCATGCATATGTATATATGTATGTTCCATTTATATATTTGAGAGTTAGATTAAGTAATATCCTACTTCACCTCCAGAAAGGGCACAGCACTTCTCAAGGAGGCAGCTGCATTTCTTAGGAGGGGGAAACTGAGGCCAAGGCACTCCACCCATGGATCCTCAACCTGCTCAATCTATGGGTCAGCCACGTCCAAGCGTATAATTCATGACTAAAATACACTGTGCAGAAAAGTGGATGGATACTGCTGCTTCTCTCAGTGCAATTTATTGTTGAGGCCAATTAGAAAGTGTTACCCATTAAGACTGATGTAGCCAGCATTTCTCCCACCCTGTCAAAAAAGTGCAGCAGATGGTTTTACACTGCCTTCTCCAGCATCTAGTGATGCCCCCCTGCTTCAGCTCTCCCCTCACTCTGCGTATTCACATCGTTCTCCCCCAGGGCCGGGTGAAGGAGAGAGAAGTTCCCCCGTTCCCTCATAAGTGCTTTACGTGCTCCTAGAAGACAGGCTGCCATCTGGCCTAATGAGCTTTGGAACAAACTGCCTTTAAGACAACTTTCCTTTACCTGCAGTGACGCTCCTTTGGCGGTTGTTTACCAGCACCCCGGTCAATTAGGCTGCAGTTCAAGATTCATCACAGTTGTTGGTTTTTTCCCCTAGAAATATCAATGTAGGTAGTGTTTTCCAATAAGTGGACATTAATTCATGCTGAATTACAGTGGGATTCCCAAGAAACTACATCTGAATACTGAAAGAAATCATTATGATTAATGATATAATTTATATGTGCATGTTGATGAAAGAATCATAATCTAGAGTAAATTAGTAGAGATTTATGTACTAATAATTTTGTTGTGCTCTAAGGTCCAGATGAAAACCAACTAAGTGATGTTGTATTGACAGCCAGTTCATATTAGCATATCTTAAAGGGATAGTATAATAGTAGCAAATAAACAATTTCTAATGTATATTAACTCCATTTCACTTTTTCTCCCCTCCTATAATCTATATTTATGGCATTGATAGGAGCAAGGTTTTATCCCTTTCATCTTCACATACATGTCAAAGAGTCAATGTGAATGAGATGACTGAAAATATTTAAACATAAAATAACTGACTTTTAAAAGAGAAAAGTAAATTACTGACCTGATCCATCCATGTACTTCTGAGTGCGTGAAGGCCATGCGGCTGCATGCAGGGAAGAGGAATTTCATGCCTTTCAGAGCTGGTGCAGCTCTTCCCAAATCCCACGCTGCCCCAGGTCAGTGCCCAGGACAGCCACGGCAGCACCCTACACACCCCCGGTCACCCACAGCGCTGCAGACAGCAGCACCTCGCCAGCCATCACAAGTGCACAGCACAATCTTCTATATCTTAAATGCAGCCTTTATTGCTTACTGCAGATAGTGCAGCCCTGGCATTGGGAGAACTGAGGCCAAGAAGTGAATTCGTGCTTAGTTTTCCATACAGGAAAATACCAGCAGAAGCACCTTTCTTATTGGCAATATTTTTTCAAGTGCTTATTGCATATGCTGGAGCACAACTAAAGGTGAGGGTAGTATGGGCCTCTTCAAAACTCAGTGTGGCAGAGGCTATGTACCAGTGTCACACAGTCACCTTGTGGGCTTTGAAATACCATCTCATGCTAAACACATAAAGTGCATTACTTAATATTCTAAAGAGATAGTTGTGAATTGTTTTACATTAATCACTAAATCGAATGTTTATAAAATGCATCTCTGTATAATAACTAACTGATCTTACCTCTGAAATTCTTATGGAAAATAGAAAGTGGAATGTAAGTGAAATTATCTATTCCAATTTATTTTTAAAAACAAGGATAAATTGCTGACCTAGCAAAATCTGCAATATTTTTCCTAGGGAACTCTTCCTACTTAATCATATTTTTCAAAAATGTTTTTTAAAAAGTGGTATATTCTAGTCAAAATAGTCTTATGTTTTTGTAATAAGATACATTATCAATCCATAGCAACTCAGATAGAACTCCTCCCCAAGGAGTTCAGAGCCTAAACTGTTTGCAGTTTTCAAGAAGAAAATATCCCCTGAGCTATGTGTCCGAGACTGTAGTGATGTGAGGCAACAGCAGGACTACTACCGTACATTAGTAATTTAAACAAGATCCAGAACTTTTCCTCCTGTATCTTCCCTTCTAGGTTACATATTTTAACTTTTTGCTGCTGGGGACATAGTTTTGTAGTGCAAAATTGAATACCAGAGGCAATGTTTAAATTTTATACAAGCTTGGATATATTTGTTCATAACAAAGCCTGCTGAAGGAATTAACTCTCTTCTTTAAGGAACCCAATGTGAATTTACAAAGGAGAAATTACTAATAACAACATTTCTAATGAAAACCAGTCTGTGTCTAGCCATTTTACCTAGCTATTACTTATGGAACCTGTAGCTACCACTAGATGCTATGCAGAATACCGAACTAATTTTCAAAATCCTCACTTAAACCTTAATTCAAGGGAAAGACCTCTTGATCTTACAAAAGGCATTATTGCCGGAGATTAAACTGCTTGATGCTATGTATTGTTCTAGCTGTAGTCAAGAGGGAATATTAATTGAGATGTTCCATGGATTACAGTGTGTATTCCACAGTGGTTCACATGTTTCCTGGTGGTCTTTCCAACAGGAATAGCATAAATGAGGGGAATAAGACGGATCATTTTGAACCTTGGTTGTTAAGCCATTGTTCTGTTGTGCACAAAAGGTAATGCTTGGTTGATTTGCTTTATTTCTGAGCTGTTCTGATTTTTTCCCTGTGCACCTAATCTCTGCCACTTCCTCTGTGAGTCATCAGCAGCTGGACCCAGTGAAACCACAGGAACTAGCTCCTGGTAAAGAGCTCTAATGGTGCTATTACTCAAGTTCAATTCTCTTTAAGCCTAGTAAAGAAGCATCATGAGTCATATGGTACAGAGAAGAGTTCTTTTGCATTTGCTTCTTTAGGAAAATCAAAACCCATGCCTTGCTTTTTCAGAGTGATTACAATGGGTGTCTCTTATACCTATCTCACTCTGCCTGTCCATTGCAGCAATGATGAAGTGTCATTTTCCTTTCAATTTCTCATTATTTTTTTCTTGTACTTAACAGTTGCACTACTATAACTTAAAGACAGTCCTTAAAAATGAAACTAAACAAAAATTCACCACCATTTAGGTCTCTCTTTTCTGGTCGTTTTCATGGCACAGAAATGCAATGTGATTCACACCTCCGATTCAGCTGATTTGATTAGTTGTTGCTGCCATACACCTGCTGCTGTCACCACAGTAGTCCGTATTTGTGGCATACATTCCTGCTGTCTGACAGAACAGGTGGATATTGTATAGTAGATTGAAAAGAATGGCTCGAATTGTAATTGTTCTGCATCCCTGCTTACACAAACTCAGCAAAAGTTGGGTCTATTAAATGAGTCTTATGATTTACCTTCAGTAAACAGGGTGGTCAAGTATCTTATTTTAAACTAAAGCAAAATTTTTAACTTCAGAAGAGAATAAACTCCTCAGATGAACTTTAGAGTAAAATGGCTGGAAATTTTTTATAACTTCTTAAAATTTCTGATTCTCAGGCATTTCTATACAAGACAATTTGAAGACTTCAGAGAGCACTGGGGGATCTCTTTGACTCCTCGTAGGAGTTCCTTTCCTCTCCTTCAATTAAAACAAGTCATTCTTAACATTTAAAAATGGTCCTTATTTAAAGAATGTCTCAGTTATTATCCTCTCAGACTAGCGTTTTGCCTTCTGATGAAGTCTTGCATGCTGGTTGAAGGAGGTTTCCTTGAATTGTAATGCAACGCTGCTCAGGGATGGATAGCCTGTGACAGTCTGTAGCGCTGGGCAGCAGGAAAAGAAATGGAATTTATTGTGCAGATTATTGAATGGAGGGAACTATATGGCAGTTGAAAAAGATCTTCTTGCAAAGTGCAGGGGTACCTCTGACCATACAGGTCTTTGAATTATCCTTTAAACATGAAATGGGAACAACCCAAAATCCCACATGCTTCCCAAGTCAAAAGTATTTCAGTGAAAAACTGAGGGACAGTACAAGTGCAATTTAACTGGTAGGAAGAAATGGAAACCCCAAATATGGAAAATATGAAACCTCCCAAAGAGAGGCAAAATGGAATTGTAGTCTCTCTAAATCAGAGGTTTAAATCACTCCCAAGTTGCAACACAAGAGAAACACAAGAGTCTGCGCCCTGATGCGAGCCCGTGTGGAGCTGCAGGCTGAGGCTGCTGTCACCACTGCTACTGATGGCAGTACTTGGCAAGAAAAAGTTTGAAAACCGTAGTCCTAAGGGATGAACAGTTTTCCCTCTCATTCAAGATAATTTTTAGACAAGTAGTGTGCCTCATCTAAAGCACACACATTATTCCTCTGGTTTGAACAAAACCAAATGTTTTGATGTTTTCATACAATAAATGCCATCTAAATACCAATTTACCAACAGTGCCAAGATTTAAAATTGATTACTTCTGCCTATTTCTCCAGCTAGCTATTAAATTTGCCGCAGATTGTAAATCATGGTTGCGTAGAGGAAAAATCCAACAAATATTTGAAGACAGTATTGTGCACATTTTTAATATGCACTTCTTCAAACGTGCATTTAAGGTGCTGTGCTATGGAATAATTTTTCTTAAAGTAGGGAAAAAGCATAATGAGATAAAATTTTAGGTAGACTGTGATTCTACATTTTGGAAGTTTCCACAAAGTTTTATGGTATCTACTTCAAATTAATATTTCATTAAGCTACTTTCATGTGCTATCTTTAGAATGGTTAATTTGATACGTTACTTCAGGTTTTACCTTTTATCTATACAGCCCACATTAGTGTTTTGGAATCATGCTACCGAAGATTTTCCAGCTCTCAGGTACATAAGAGGATAGGATGGAACCAAAGAGCTTTCAGTTTTCATCCAGTTCTAACAGATGTATTTGATTTATAGTAGAAGCTGGTTTCATATTCTTAAAAATGTTGTAAACAATTTGCAGCTGCTTGATTTTTTGATGCCATCATAAATATTCATGATCTTTTTCCAAGATCTACAAATATAAATGCCTTTCAGGAAAAAAAAAAAAAACAATAAACAATCAGACTTGGGTGGTACAGAGTGTTAAGTCATTGCTTTTCACCTTTCTAGGAACTGCAGAGACAGCTGCAAAGTCTGAGCTCAACATCACATACGGGGTTTCTGGAAAATGTAGTGCCACGTCTTTTAAACAGAAACAATGAAAAGCCACTGCACTAAAGCTGTGCTAGCAGAGAGCCTGATGACATAGTTTGGCATATACATAGTGGCCTGGCAAGAAGTCACTGGGTCTGAAATCATTAGCTCTGAACGTGACCTTTAATAACGTTAGTAAATATTTTTCAGCATGTCATAGCACAGTTTTCTGACCATAATGGAAAGGAAAACGAGTGACTACTGGAAAATGGATGGAAGTATTAAAAAAGAAAAAAAAAAAAGAAGAAAAGCAAAACTGGCAAATCTAACTATTCTGTTTGCAAATCTATTAAATGTGCATCAATTAAAGCTGACACTAAAGCATACAAAAATATTACATTGTGTCATATCTTATTACACAATAGGATAGAGTATTATCATAACTTTATGTAACAGGTACATTTTGCTCACCCTTCAGCAAAGCTCTCTCTGTTTCTTTAGCCCCTTGAGATTTCTCCTTTACTATTTTCATAAATTATCTAAAATAGGTCTGTTTGTGTTTCAGGTGAAATTTTTATGTTTTTTAAGACTAATTGTAGAGAGTATGTGGAGACAGTAATTGGAAAAGTACCTCAAGCCAGTCAGGTAAGCCAGGGATGGGAAGGTAGGAGGTCCTGACTAAAATGAGAATATGTAAGAAAAGACTTGAGAAGGTGAACTCAGGAAGATGCAGGATTTTGAGGGTGTTGATCTTCAGTGGCATAAATTGCTTAAAGTGATGTTGAATTACACCATCTTGCTTAAACATTTGGGTCATCTGATAGGTAATTTAAGCATGGCCTATGTGACTGAGATTTCTAATGATACATCTCAGCAAGTAATGACTAAAATGACACATTAGTGACAGAAACCAGGATTTGTCCCAAAATTCATAGAGCACATTTTATACTAACGCACTGCATCCACAAAACATCTTTTTCCTGGGGTATTCACAAGTTTTAAATAAATTACAGGTAATATTTTCATAAGTACACATATGATTTAGAAATTCATGCCCCATTTTTTAAATTGAAGGAAAGTGTTTAAAGTGATTTCAAAGGGATTGAGGTGATGAAACACTATAAAAAGAATCTTACCAAGCTTCTCTTACATTCAGTATCTGACCATAAATGCTTAGATGTCCCTTTGAAGGTCAGGGAGATGTAATGTACTAAGCATCCAAGTTGCTTTCAGAACTGTGAATTAGACCCCTAAATAACATAAGTGATTTTGAAAATGAGATCTAACAAAATCCTGTAGATATGTAGGGTTTAGTAAGGGTATCTGAAAGACTCACCTGGAAGTCTTAACAGCTTTAGGAGTCCTTGACAAAATCCCATAGTCTTCATGTTTCAACAACAGAATGTAAACTGAGTACAGTCCTGTGAACAGAAAAAAAAATGTTAGTTGATCTGTTTTCCAGTGTTTATTCCCAAAATATCATGCAGCCTGAAAGAAAAGTTAAGAAAAATCCAAATAATTTCAGAATAATTCCCTCATAGTCAGCAATATCAATGTCATATGGCTGGCTCAAAACCAAGCAGCACAGTGAAAACTGCACCACAACAACGCCATCACTACTGCCTCTGCTTTCAGGTTTCACAAAACTTGTATTGAGACTAATGTGAAAACTTTCACTTCAAATAAAGAGATCAGGAATAATCTACTGAAACTGAAACAAGTTTATATTTTGATATATTTCTATATTTTTTTTCTGATGTGAAGTCTTTTAAGAGAAGACAGCAACATACACGTTATACATCAAACTGATTATTCATTTTTATAGGACTCAATGCTCCAATATGAAAAGTGTAAATTTCTTTTTTCTCTCTGTGGCTTTAATACAATTTGTTTTATGTTTATAAAGTCTGGAGAACTGGTGCAATAAATTAAGGAAATATATTGGACAAATAAGTAGACATTTTCCAAGTTAATTTTTAACTGCGTATATGAGAATTTTTCATGACAGTGAACACTATTTAAACAACAGAATGATCTAAAGAAAGTGTTCATTGTTGGAAGAAAATTAAGGGAGTACCTCTGTTTCATTTTCAATGAGAATATTAGTCAGGTAAGCCTTATCCATCTGAGAGTGCTGTGGATGGTTGGGTGTATTATTTGTTAGTGTTTCCTATACCAGACATGGGCAGCACGAAACACTTGGGTAGAAATGTGGTTAATATGGAACCATGCCTGGGTACCTTTATGATTTTTCCCCTTACACACCTAAACCATACTTTTATGAAAGTTACTTTTGGAGCTGGATAAACTGCACAGAGAGATATTTTATCTTAAAATTAAAAAAAACCCTCAATCCTGATTCTCAGCAAGTCACATCCTTTTTACATTTCACAGACATGACATGTCATTAGGAAATGGTGCTACTCTTGGTTACATTGGCATGTCATGTTACAGTACATTAGAAAACATGATGTGCTGACATAACCATGCATGACCATTATCTGAACAACATGTTAAATTCTGGCAGTTCAGAAAGAGGCACATTTAAGTCTCAGTACACATATTTTGCATATATCATAATGTACACATGCAAAGTGTAAAAGATTGGAAAAAACACAAAGGAAATTGTGCAAAGTTAAATCATGCTTTATTCAGTGTTCATCCAAACTCACATCTCAGTCTGCCCTTATATTGTACATGCAGAGTATTGAGCACAGTCCCTAATCGATCATCTATGCAAAACAAACCTCAAACAAATATAAATAATTATCTTTGAATACTAGAAGAAAACAGAATCACTTTTTATTACCTCCACAGCTGTTACAGTTGATCTTTATATTTTATTTGTTCTCAACTTTCGGTGTACATTAACATCTGGGACTCATCCCGCTGTCTGGCATTTTAACAGAAATGATGTCACTGGTGCCAAATACTTTGACAAACATGGCTACTGCATAAATCCAAAGAACTGAAAGACCAGAAAAATGATATTTACAATTAGAAACAAAATGAGTCATTTGTACCATAAGTTTAAGTATGTTAAACACAGACTTTCCAGAAGGAAGACATTGACTGAAAACTGTAAAAGCAAGCAATTCTTTTTTTCCCTCTCTTTGACAGTCTGGAGGAGCTTTTGATCTTCCAGTGTCCATTACAACCTTGAGGAAGGTTAAGTTAACTCTTTGAACAAACATTCCTACCAGCATCCAGTTCGCTCAAAGTAACTTAATCACCAGCTAAATTGAATTCAAACTGCTCTAGAGAACATGAAATGACATAACTTGGCTCTGATGAGAATGAAATTAAAAGGGCTGAATTTGATGTTGACATGCACTGAGGGGCCCAAACTCCTGATTCCAACTTTGGAGACATCAGGCAGTGTGATTTTGTTGCACAGAAGCGTTGGCCAATGTGCAAGTTGTGTGCCAGTCGTGCAGAGACCCGTGACAGTGACTTCCTCTTGCAGTGCTGATTGGAGGGCAGTGTAGGACAGGACAGCAACAGAGGACAGCCCTGTGCAACTCTGTCATTTCCCACCCTGGTGAGGGAGCAGAGGCAGCAACCACAGAAAGCGCCTTCAAGTACCATCCCTTTTCTTCCTGTGCACCCATCCAAAACCGAGCAGGCTTTTCAAGAATTGTTTTGTTAAAGATATAGTTCAAAAGGGAATTATTCAATTCAGTATTGACCACTCCCACCAGGAATGCATAAAAGCAGCACGGCTTTACCAGTCTGATAGCATAGGGATGCAGGAGACTTCAAGGACACAGGTTTATCAGCAGAATAGCACTATAAGCTCTGCATTTCTCAGCTGCCAGTGAGTACCTACCATTACAGGAGTTGTGATCAGTGATTTCTCCAAAAAGAGTGTAAACAAAAGAGGATGATTAAAGGAGACAGAGAAGCACCAGTTCCTGCTATCAGGCCTAAACCTGGCACTGCAGCAGTTCCAAGGGGTGATAATTGCATGGGGAATTTCTGTGACATAGACACTAATTCACATTATATTCAGCTTAATCATGTAACCACCAAACAGCTGTAAGCAAGATAGGATGTACATACCAAGATATGTTTACTACCTAAAAAACACAGACAATGATCTTAGCTGAGACTTATCAATCTCTGTTTAGAAAGTACGATGCTCAATGGAAAGATGAGATTCTAGTTTCTAAATAAATGGCAAATAACCAAACAAATCACAACACAGAAAAGGTGTCAGATAAGCCTTTGAGTCCTTTAATCATACTGCTAATAAAGTTTGAATAAAATTAAGTCACCCATCATCTATTATACCAGACAAAGTACAAGTTCAAATATTAAGCTAAAGTATTATTAACTCAGCTTTCAGCTGGCTCCAAAAGCATTCATGGTGTGAATACTTTCACACCAGCAACTATTACTTTCAGCCCTCAGGTATAACATCTTGCACCCAGAAGTAGCAGGAACACATCAGTATTTTTTCCCACACGCAGGAATATTAGCCTTGGTACATCTACAATATCTCTTTATGCTTAACTGTGCCAGTATTTCCCTTTTGCTTTCTATTACATGCCTTTGTGTAGAATCCCTGTGATAAAATTAAACGGACAAGGAGCTTTATAAAAATGAATAATCCTACTGAACATGCAATCAATTAACTGAAACATGGAGATGGATATTTTCTGAAAGCTCCTTACAGACTCTAGATAAACACAGTGAGATAACAATGGAAAATTGTTTGGCTTACTAATTGTAACCAAATGTATGTATGCCATCCTATCAAAACATTCTCAGGAGGATGTCAAAGACTTTTTAAAGTAAACATCTTGTGTCATCCTTTTACTGAAGTGGAACAAGGGTCTCCAATAAAAATCATTAATAAAAATACATATCCAGGACCCTCAAAGAGGTTTATATATGTATTACTGATCTTTGAAAATGCAGCTTGAGAGGTACATTAATAATTTTACCCAGTTGGGCAATAAACATTCTTGCCAAAACAATTATGTAAAATTACATAAACCCTTTTAAAAGAGAATAAGTTTCAAGAGGACGAAGTATAGACTGAGTTACTTCACTTTATTTTTTTTTTACATCTGTGTTTTATGGAAAGCATTTTAGTGTGTCAAATCTCTGTCCTTTTAAAATGCTCCAAAGAGAGGTCAAAATTCAAACTTGTCTGTAATGCAGAATTTTAAAATATTAGAAAAGTTTAGCAGTGAGAAATAAACAAATCTCAAATAAATAAAAAAGCTTTTCACAGCTGAAGCAATAGATAAAATAGCAATGAACAGCTAAAGGCAAACACTTTGATCAAGGCATACTTAAACCTTTAAATACAATACATGTCCAAGGGGAACTACCAAATAGTTAGAGCATTCAATCATTCTTAATTTGTGGATTACAGTGCTGGACTCCTCTGCTGAAAAGTAAAAACCAGTTAAAATCTCACATTTTTCAAAAGAACCCATACATTGTAGCAATGGATCCAATCTTGGAAGTTACACTAGCAAAACATTCAAGAATATTCCTATCCGAACTTCACAGGAGAGGATGGTGCTTAAGCAAGTAAGCAGAAATTAAGAAAATTAAGGACAAACAGAAGTATTTTGATAGATAATAAATAAATAAAGTTGCTCTAGAAAAACTGTCTTTTATGGGTAATTCACACAAATTTCAAAGATCCTGTGAAAAAGTATGAGATTTTGCTAGGTACCAACTTACTTCCCATAGCTCTCTATCAGTTCTGACATCTGAGATTGAAGGTTGCAGGAAATGTTCCTAAAACTATTGGGAAAACTAAGCTATAAGAGGCTGAGACTGCAACTGGCTGATTTGCCAGCCTCAGGAAGGCAGGGATGCCATAACATTTGTTCTCCTTTTCATTTTCTTTCCTCCTTCTAGGCAGTGAACAGACTTAACTGAGAAGTATAGAAGTGTGAAAAAAATTGTGAACTTTCTTCTGGTCCTTTTATCCTTCAGAAATCTAACTATCTGCAAAAACAGAGGAAAAATCAAAGCATAGCATAAAAGTTTTAGCATAAGAACAACTGGATAAGAGCAAAGGTCTCTCAGGCAGAGTCCTACTTCCAGCAGCAGCCAGTGGCAGAGGCGGGAGGAAGAGAAGAACCAGGCTTGTACATAAAGATTCCTGTGCTTGGCTGTACTTCTCCAACCACAGGTTGCCAGCGTGCTTGGACTTCCTTCAGTGAGACTGCTCTAAGCCAGGATGTTTGATGGCTCCCTCATGGCTCTCTCTCTTTGCTCACTAACCTGTCACTGTTGTCAAAGGACAGTATGAGACAAAACAGACATGATTATCAATGAGAGTAAAGAGTAGGAAGATATTCACTAGAAGAGAAGCCATTGCAGTGTGCTGGCTCAAGGACCAAACCAGAGAAGAGAGGCTCTTAATTCCACATAAGGAATTGCAAATTGCATTTGTTCAGTCACTGAAGGCTGATTCACAGGTCATATAGGTTTAGTGTGATGCCAAAGCACTGTAATGCAGTTCCAATAGTAAAAATGTTAGTTGTGATTTAAAAAAAAAATATATAAAATTTTTTAATCTCTGCTTTGAATCCAGATGGATAGTGAGTTGTTAGTCTTGAGCATAGGCAGACACAATTTCCATAGAAAACCAAGTGGTATGTATAATGTGCAGTTCAAAACATATCAGTAAAACATAGTAATGACAAATTAAACAATAGTTAATGGCAAGGCATGACTAGATGAATGATACAATGGCACTTTTTATAATTCTTCTATAATTTCATAAAAGAAAATCAACAATAAATGCAAGTCAGCCCTAGAATTGCTTCAGCTTCACTGGAGCTGTGGTATTAATGATATGACCTAAAGAATGGAATAATGTGAAATGAATAGCTGAAATATCAGAGGAAAGAGAAGTTTGTTTTGGTTTGGTTTGATTTTTTTTAAAAAATTGCTTCTAGTAGTATCCAGTAATAAATTTAATAACTGACAGCTTAAAAAATAACACTTTGGTTCCACACATACTTTTTTTCAATATCTGCTGTTCACTATTATTTCTTATAGGCCTGGTGTTTCCTTTCAGACTTACCATCCAGATCGGAGCTACACAAGATCCATAGGTTCAGAGGGACTATTCAAACAGTGATTCCAGTTAAGTAATTTTACAAACTGAGATTTCACTGTGCATTTCAGGTTTTTAAACAATAGCAAAACTTCATCAGAACACATAAAAATATTGAAGTTTCTGAAACAAAACAAACTGCCCTTCCAATATTGTGAAACAAGAGGTTATGTCTGCTATATTTAAAGAATGAATTGGATGCAATTCACTTTTCCACTCTCTTTAGTGGATTTTTATTGTTGACAGGACAAACCTGTTTATAAACATAAAATCCATGTACATTTTTTTAGAAAATCAAAATCCTTTACTATAATATACAGAACTAGGTAGATTCACTAGAATTGCCCACAGAAAAGAAATACTTACAGGTACACAGATGCATACGTGGATATACAGACACATAAAATTCTATTTCCTACTGGCTCCTAATTTCAGCATGTCACAGTGGAATTACAATTCTGCTATTAGACAGGACTCGATTACCAAGCAAGGGCAGAATTCATAGCCTCCTAATTTTAAATTCCTATCATCTGAGCATATACATCAACTTAAAAAAAAGTTACTGGTTACTAGCACATTGTTTTGTCTGTTAGCTAAATTTAGCAAGACACAGGGGAGAAGGTATATTAGAAAAAAAATGGTATTTCAGTTAGAAAGGGGGTCATAATAATGAACAACCTGTAGATTTGTATAAAAAATATATCTACCCTGCATTTAAAAGGAATCAAGAATATGTAAGCACAATGCCCCCTCACATATGTAGGCGTGCATATCAGTGAAACATGCTACAATTAAGACTTGCAGCTACTAAGAACCAATACCAAATATTATAAAGTTTGAGGAGATAGTTAAGATCAGTTTATACAAAATCTGAAATAAATACTTCTTGAGATGCTGTTCTGTGCTGCTCCATGACAAAGAGAAATCATGACCTCTATTTCATACTCCATGGGAGTTGTATCAACCTTCCAGCATTTCACAAGCTCCCACAAAGTCTTTGTGTTTCCAAACTTTCCATAGCTGAAGCAAGGCATGGATGCAATTCAACAGCCAAAATATTAATAAACTGTCTAAGTGGCATGGGAAAGGGTTTCATTAGGATCTTTTACCATAAGTTATGTAAAATTGTTAAGTCACTGTTTGGAAATTGCTAGATTCAAGCTGCTCTTTGGACAAGCTAAGACTTCAAAGCTACCACACCTTTTGGCAAGGGGAACTAATTGATTAGGAAGAGACTCTATTTTCATGATACAACAACAGAAATGTAACTGCCAGTCAGAAAACCTACCTCTTCTTAGATGGGATTCTTCCATTCCTCCATGTCACCATACTGACCATTTTAGAATTGCTCAGGTAGATAGCAAGCAACCTGAAATTATTCATTAAGACAAATGACCACAACCTTCTCCCTAAATTCATGCAAATTTAACTCCTTAGTACATAAATTATTCCACTACCTTCATTGCAATTGATTGGTCAGTTATCAGCCAGTATGAGTGAAAATGGCAGAATCAGGCCCAATGCAGCCTACAGGAGACAGATTTTGTAACAGTTGCCCTAAACACCTCTCTACCAAAATTTGTCCTCTCTACCAAAATTTGGCAGCAATCTTTCAGTGTATTTCATGGAGATATTTTATATGAATGAGATACAGAATTTTCTGGCTCACAGTCTGGAATCTCCTCCAATAGATCTTGGAAGGAATTGACACAGTAATTAATGAATGTTTTCCAGTTTCAGTTTATGCCCTTAAAACAGCCTGCTATAATGAAACAATCCAGGGGTTCCTTTTTAGTTTTGTCTGATGACAAGCTTTTGCTTCCTGTTGTATTTTGAAACAGGTAAAAATATTTCAGCTGTATGGCCATGTTGGAGTCACCTGCCAAGACATGAAGGAGTGGCATAGCTCAGGGGTAGGTTTCTCTGAGAATGTAATGGAATATCTAGTGCAGTTCTGAGTGGACACTCTCAATGAACCAGTCGTGTGTTACATATGGGATTGTGGATCTATTTTGCAGAGGCTCCAGAAACAGCAAAAAGAAATGGTTTCAGCAGGAGATAATGGGCTTTATGACTTTTCCCAAATTATTCCCTTTTTAGTAGCCATCATCTTGTCGGGTGACATCTGGAATGATTAGAGGACGATATTTTAGACTGACAACTGGGCTGTCATTCACACTGTCAGTCAGCAAACATCCAGGTTGCCCAGGGTTACAAGGCTAGTTTATGCTTTTGTCCTGTAGTATTTAGTGCTGCTGATTCTTTACCTTGATTTCAGATGAAGCGGTACTGACAGCCAGTGCCAGAGGCAGGCAGAGAGCTCATGTTGATGGTGGGAGTCCCGTGGTGCCTTTGTGTGCAATGGTTTTAGAGCTTCAGTGGTAGCCCATCAGGCCGGAGACAACCCCAGAGTATTACAGTGGGTCTAGTAAGTTCATCTGCTTTCAAAAAATAGAAGGGCAATGTTTACCTCTGCCCTAGGAACACATCTAATTATTTTAGCTTTATGTACCTAAATGGGAGCTTTCTTACAGAAAGCTGTCGGCTGACAAGAGACCTGAAAACAAAACACCTCAAAGCAACCATGTGGCCCAAGGATGAGCAGCCCCTATGCATTCCTCAGCAGGCAAGAGAGCACCCTCACCAAATTAGTATCAAGAATAAATATGCTCCACAGCAACAACTTCACGTTCCTCAGCCATTCCTCGATACACAGTTTAAATACTGTTTCACTCACTCACTCACTGTCTGTACACACTTGCCATCAAAACTCTGACTTTCATTGTTTCAGTTTGGGAGCCCAGCTTTGGGTATCAAAATTCTGGCTTTCAAAGGGAGAAATACCCTACAGTTGTCAGTGTTGTGAGCATGTACCACCTCTGATACTCAAGACCTAGAACACAGTAGTTGGGAACCCAAGAGCCAGAGCACCAAAGACAGCTTACCTGCAGCTTTTTCTTTGCCTCAATGCATTGTTTTAACACAAAACTAGTATTTCTTATACTGAGAGAATGGAATATTCAAAAAGCCTAATAATTTTAAACTAACAAATGAGCTGATAAATTGAGATAAAGAATGACTAACATCCAGTTTGTTATCAGCAAGAAGGAAAGTAACTCACTATTATTTTGGTTCCAGACAGGTAATAGTAAAAGTGATCCTACTGCAGTGTTTCATGGACCAGTTTAAAACTCACAGCATGTGTCTGTGACATCTGCCTTCTGCAAACAGGCTTGCAGCCTTGTCCTCAGAAAACAGAAAATGAAAGACTGTGCTCAAAGCAAATTTGCTTAAAAAATCAATAAAGATGCCTTAAAACACTGTGAGAAGTTGCATAGCCTGAAGGCAAGGAACTCCTTCAGTAATGTTTCTAGCTAATGTTTCTGAAGCATGCAAAAAAGTAATAAAATTCCACAAACAAGTTGGAGAAAAAGGATGACTATTTTTGCCTGATGTATGTATCCAAGACCATAATGCCTCTACACAGGGCTGTATTCTGCTTCCTGTGTACCTCGTTCCTGGTGCTCTACCAGAAGATGCTTACAAATTACAGCAACAGAGAAGCTAAAACTAGAATTAAACAGGCATGTAGATGAGTGTGGACATGGTGTTAAAACAAAAGGAGAAAAAAAAATCTCTTTGAAAAATGCTTTGGTAGCTTTATTCTGGAGCTCAAGCCAAGAACCTTCTATAGAGCAACAGGAAAGCAAGTAAATCACTGTAATTTATTTATACTAACTTTTTAAACTCTGATTCTTTTCGAGTACCATCTCACAAACCTGGTTGTTAAGTATAAATTAAAACTATTCAAGAGGTAATATTTGTAAAGCACTTTTGCATCCACAGATGAATGCTGCTGTATAATATGAACATTGACATATTTGACAAGGCAACAGAGTTAAGTGTGATACAGAGTCAGACTAAAGATTTTTTTCTTGTCTGAAAAGCCCTTGTTTTGTTACTAATATTAGAGCTACAGAGGCCTATTTGACAAAAAGCACCTCCTAATTTGAGAGCTGTAGCTCTTAAGCTCCATAGTAGCAGCTATTTACCTGGTTGGCTCACTCTTCACAAAATGTGCCCATTAAGCTCAGAGGATAAAGCCAAAAAAAAAAAAAGCCAACCACTCTACTGAGCATGACTGAACAAGTGACTGTGCTGGTATGTGTTTGATAAGAGACAGCAGAGGAAAAGGAGATAAACCTTGGACTGTAAGACAGGAGTTACATATTGTCTATTTAGAACAATAGGGAAAGCTATTATTTACATTATTGGGAATAACCCATACTAGCACAAATTCTGGTTGCAGGTGTTTGGAGGATTTTCCCTGAGGGAAGGTTTTATATATACATACATACATACACAACACCAGTTTATGTCAAGGGAATTTATGCATGCACTCTCAACCGAGAGTAAATTTTAGCCCTTTTCTTGTTCACTGATGTTGTACAAGCATTTTCCCAGCTTGGCAGGGCTAAATTAAATTGGGCAACGTTCTGTGTGTGTTTGATGTCTGCTAAATGAAGTGAGCGTCCAATTCGTCATATTTACTCAAGCTCACTCAACTCTGGTAAAAATTAAAATGTTCCAGTTAATTTAACGAGATAATTCAGCTCTCTCAAATCTTTCTTGCTCAACATTTGTTGCTATTTAGAAGTCAAGGGTATGTGCTGCCATGTAATTCTTTGGACAGGTCTGAGGACTCAGTAACAAATAGTAGACATTTAAGACACTGGACTGCCATTATGTTTAATCTCAAACAAGTTCCTGAGCTGCCACTTGAGAGGGAAAGTCTAGGATCAGACCCTTTGGGCTCATTATTTAGAGAAAAGAGATAACACACAAAAAGCCATGGAATGTTTAGGAAAAAAACAGGGTGACTAAGGTAGCAGTTGGAAGATGAGAAGTAAAAAATTGCCATGTTGAGTAACTTGGATAAAAAATATAAAGTAGACAAGGGCTCCGAGAACCAAAATAATCAAAGTATCCACACAAAAAGCTCCTCATGCTTGATACTTGGAAATAACAGCTCTGCCTTAAGGTGAATATGTGTCTTGATCTTGCAACTGTTTTACGTCAATACAGACAAAGAAGCCAAAACATCTTGCAATAGTAGTAGTACGTATGTGATAAAGTCCACTGAACTTATTAATTAATGAAACAAACCAAGACTGAGAATTTACAATTGGCCATACCTGTAACCCTGAGATTTACTCACAGGAGCTTGTACTATTGTCTGTCTGCAAACCAGCACTACCAGATGTGATCTCTTGGCTTGAGCACAGCCCCCTTCAAGGAGAATAGGAAACAGAGAGATCAGCCTCCTAGTACAGCTGGATGTCTAAAGCTAAGGAAAACTATTCTAAGTCTCACATACAGGTGCCTTCAGTCCTTCTGCAATTTCCTGTGAGACTGTGGAAAAGACAGTCACATTTCAGTAAGAACCCATTAAACATCTAGTAGCTTGGCAATATTCACTATACCTTGAAGAAAAAGCAGAGAGCTGAAATGTAAAAAACTAGTACACAAATGCAGAGCAATTTAAGCAAAATCTTGCTGGGGATTTGAGTAAAATTACAGCTATGTGCTCTTGCTGCAGAATCAAAAGCAATGCAGAGCGCACCTGGTTTTGCTATATAAACCATGAGCAGCCAAAGATGATTCACCCTTGGAGAGATGTAAGTTAGATGGGTGAAGAGGTACCATGATAATAAATATATTTTAATGTGCAAATATATGGTTTTAGTGACTTTTTTTCCTTCTAGTGATTCTTCAAATTTTTTCATTTAGCATCCATTCAGAAAGACAGACAACACAAGTGGTAATATTGAACTGCAGTGAAAAAACCCAAACATGATGGAAGAATATGATAGCAAAAATAAAAACATCATTAAATGACTTTATAATGATAAAGCATTTTCAAAAATACATCATTATTTCTACTCATTTTTGAGCACAAGGGGTAATGCAGAGATAAATGGGAAGCTGATAAAATAGAAAGGTAATTAAGAATAGCAAAGAATCTAAAAAAAAAACAAAGCCAAAAATCTCACCTGAAGAGATGTAAAAGCACAGGGTTATTTACATTAGAAAGGAAGCACATAAGAAGGACATTATCCAAGTATGAACACTGAATAGCTGGGAAAGGTTAAAAACTTCACCTAAAAAAAGGGATTTACTGAAGTGAAAAGATGGCAAATGCAACTATGATAACAAGAAACTTACTATTTTTGTTTCAAAATTGAACTATGGTAGAGAGCTAAATAAAATATTTTTCAGTTTCCTGTTATATAGTGCAATGTAGTAAAAATTGAAGCTTTATTAATAAAGTATCTATAACAATAACTACAAATCTTATTAATCTAAAAATATTTTTCAGAGAAAGTAAAATATTGTGTTTAAACTTTAATTTGTTGAATAAGCTTCTTTCATTTTATCATATATTTGATGAAAGTTAAAAAGGCACAGTCAAATGCTATTGAAGTAAAATATTTCAGTGATCATCAATTAATATTTGCACCAAAAGTGGGAACTGGGAATTCTTGAGAATTTTTTCTTCTCGTTTTTGTGTTTAATTTTTCTGAAAAAGGAAATTCTCATTCCCAACTATTCTAGAGCTCACCAACATTGGATTCCTTTAAGAGCAAGAATTTACTACAGTTGAACTTTTACAAAGGAAAGAATATCCACAGTGATTAGAGAGAATAAGAACTGATATTTTGTAAAGAACACTAAATCTCTGGGGCTCTCCCTACTTTCAGACACTCTGACTTGGTTCCTGGGATGATGAGCTGTGTTTACTTACTAAAACTTTTTTAAACCTCTTCTGTGGCACCTGTAGGAGGAAGGAAGTGGGGCTGGAAGGAACTCCATCCAGGTAGAAATGTTTCTGCACTTAGTGCAGTGGGCTCATGGCCCAGCCAGACCAGCTCCCCAGCCATGCAGCGCTGATGTGAACTCATGAGATCAGGATTTCAACCTGTCTTCTCTATCAACAACAGGGAAATGGCTCCCTGGAATGCCGCTGAAGCCTTGCAGCTCTCTTGTGAATGGAGCAGAGCTGATATCAAAAGAATTTGGCAAAACGCTGTCCTTTTGTACCTAAGAACTCAAATCTGGTAACAAAAATGAGAGAATGAAACTGGAGTCAGAAGTGGAGATAGCAAAATAAAATACATTTTCAGTTCTTTTCAGGCTGAAAAACCCTATTGTTCAGCCCCTGAGCTGAAGATGGAAAAAGCACACATGTGCATTGAGTTCATGGACTGAGCATTACTTGCAGCTCTTTCAGATGATGAAAAATGCAGATGAGGTTGATAAGACGACTCAGGGGTTTCTGCTGGGTGCTGCAGCATGAAGAGGTTGCCTTTCATACAGGACAGAAAGCTAAATTGGGTCCATGTAACTGTTCAAAATTCATTAGAATGACCTTAGTTAAGCTTTACTTGCACGCACACTATGGTATATGATAATATAGCCTGGAGCAACAGCAGTAGTGGTGGTAGCACTTTCTGAAATATTTCCACTACTTGAAAGCTGTTGGATTTGTTAAAATTTCTAAAAGGATTATAACAGGATGAACTGGGTTTTTTCCTTTTACTTTCTCCAAGCCAGTATAATAATATTACACAGAGCTTTTCATCTTCAAGGATCTTTACAAATCTTAGCAATTCACAGTAACTGAACAGTTATAAAACCATAGTAAAACTCATTTCTGCTGTCTTGCTAATTTTTTCTTATTATTTGTAAGAATTCACTTTAAACAGCACTAACTTTAACTGGGCTGGCTCAGTAAATGTAACATTAAACTCATTACTAAGGAAATTTGAAGAGTCACATATCCCATATAATCATTAGTCATCATCATAATAATAATAAAAATAAGATATTTTCTGACTCCCTGCTATTCCAATAGAAGGTGACACACATCTCCTTTCAGTGTAGACAGTTAGTTCATTGCTCTTTTACTACTTACACCACAAGCAGGAATAACATGGGAACAAGTACTACCAAAGAAATCATCTTACCAAATATAACCATATATAATAGCTGTGTCAGGTAGGAACAAAATGTAATTTTATCATTGCCCTTTTCATTTCTGAGCCCTAAAATGTTCCCACAACATTCAAGTTGTTGGTGTACAACCAGGTAATTTCTCAACCTAAAACTAGAGGCCTGTGTTTGCTGACCATGGGCAAGTGCCCTCTGTTCTTGACCACTTCAGTGGGTGCTGACGGCACCAACCAACCAACAGGGCCGACCCTCCTGGGCTTTACTTCACATCGAAAAATACATTGAACGACACCAGGTGCTTCTCAGTGCAGGGAAGGAAATCTGCATCCAGGCCTTGATGAAGCAGTTTTGTGCACCTGAAGACTCACCAGCACCTTTGCCCACTTATTCCCAACAGCTCATGAGAAGCTCAAAGACTGCTGGCTTGCTCCTGGAGACCCTACTGATGCAAAACGCCTATTGAACCTGGAGCACTTTCTGCTCCCGGCACTATTACGAATGTCCCAATTTGAACAGTCTAATAATACTTAGCAATAACTTCTTTGAAGCCAGAGAAGGGGTCAGGCTTCTGATGCCCCTAAAACATTTCCTAACTGAGGCCTAATTCTGCAGCCCTTTCTCACACTGAGTAGCACTTAGCTGTCCCAGTGATGCCAGGGTGACATCTTGCACAGAATTTTCACTGCAGACACAGAGAAAGAAAATGTAAAAACTAAATTTACACATAAAGATAAGAGGGCAAGGATCAAATACCTGAGTCAAGCATCACTCACTCATTCCTTTGTCTTAGCTTGCTCCACAGTAAGAGGGCATTTCACATCACAAAACTGCCCTTTGCACAAGGGTCCAACAAGGTCTCACGAACATTTCATTAATGCTACAAGTGCTCTAGAGGAAAAAAATGAGATGTCTCCTTCAAAGCCAGTGGAATTAGAGCAGGGAGGAGTGAGACAGGATCTCCTGACTTCTGGACCAAGTCTGGTCTTGAAGGTCAGTGCAGACTGTGGAGAGTAGCTGAATGAATAGCAGACTACATACCTAAAATAATAGAAAACAGGAGAGTGGCAGGTCATGAACATAAAGAAATCTTAAAATGAAAAAACCCCACTCTTTTCCTTTTTTCTCACAACACCCTTGCAGTATGATTTTTTTTTTTCTTCTTTTTTTTTTTCTCCTTCTGGCAACAAATTCCAACACCAAATACTAAAGCCTGGGTTCTGGTCTCCTGATAATAAGTAATTTGCAAGAGCCTGGTCACAGAGACGTCGGAAAACCATGTAAATTGCTTGGATGGGAAAGCCTCCTTCACAGGAGGAAGCTGTAGGTGGTAGAGAGGTTCCCTGCCACAATTTTACATTCCCTGGACATAGTGATATAGAAAGAGACAAGAGAGCAATGCTGATCTTCTCCCGTTGGGCATCCTTTGGCTGCCCTCTGTAGCAGGGATGGATGTCAGGTCTCCAGTAAATAGTAAGATTCTGTCTTTTATAGCAACAGCCTCTACACAGTTTTTCAGCAATCAGGCAAGAAATTGTTTTAAACCATGTCCAAAGGCTGAAAATGTTGTAGTGAGTTTTACTACACAGCTACTTGCACATGTTAAATTTTTACTGTCACATACCCAGAGAGGGGATGAGAAAATATACTTTCCGTATCAGACAAGGTTTACTTCTGGGCGATTTACTGTGGTGTTTACATTAATTTCACTATGAATGCACCTTTGTGATATGGGGAAAACTGAAGATAAGCATGCTCTGGAGGCTTTTACTTCTTCAGCCATAGTTTCTCATATCTGCATGCGGAACCAAGCTGATGGGTTGATCTGGAGTAGCTTTTTAGAGGGAAAGGCCTAATTCCCTGATAAGCCACATTCTTTTCCTTTCTGGCCTACCTAAGAGGACAAGGACCCCTTCCCATGGGTCATACCCCCTCTCCTGTGCCACGCTGTAGGCCTCCTCCATTCACTCTGCAGACCCTCAGGGAGCATGGCTGGGTCATCCTAATGAGAAATACTTCAGTAGGGAGCTGGTAACTGCCACGATGCACACAACCCACCACCGAGTAGGTTATGCAGCTTCCTTCCACATGTCAAACAAAGTTTCACATTGAGCATATTGCAAAATGAGCGCTCAGCTTTGCCAACTCCATTGTTCAGCTGCATCTCAAATCCTGCTTGTTTGGTGTTTGAACTATAGTAATCTCGTTGAATGAGACTGAAATATTTTTACCTGTCAAGATAAATGTCCTGAATATTCTCCTTTACATCTCTAAATACACAACAACCCACAAAATATTTCAGTCAGCATTATACACCATATTACTAACCAAACACAAATGTTAGAATCAAATGTAGTTGTAGTTCAATTAACACCATCACATCTCCTTTCTAGGAACATTTTTCCACCAACCTTTGTACTAAAATCAACATGGCTTGTCTGTGTTATTTAATTATTGTCTAGGCTTAAAGATCACCCTTTGCTTTTCTTTAATTTGGAAAAAGAAAAGCTTTTTTTTTTCTGGATTAACGCAAATATTAAATGGCAAGACTGTGGAATATAAAGGCCATGGGTTGCATTTTGCACAGGATAGGTTCTGGTTGAATGAGATCTGGGATGTGTGCCAAATTAATAGAAAAAATCCTGTTCTTCCTCTCCAATAGCCACGATGTTCATTATTAAGAAAAGCATATGAACTGCAGGATTTGATTTTAATAACACCAATGTCTTCATTAATCTGTACTTTCCATTTAGCCTCATTATTAAGTAAATGATGAGTTAATGCAGCACCTATTATTGTTGGATTTTCCATGAAAAACCTCCTTTCCCTCTTCCTTTTTTATTCTTTCAAGGACTATCAGGTGTGTGTGTCATGTTTTTAAACAGGCTGTCCACTGTCAATGGCTGTTTTCTTCCCTCAGGTCTATGTAGCTACTCTAGTAACGTGTGGCCTACAATGCTGATAAGTAACCAAAAAAAAAAAAACAAAAAAAACAACCCAGGAGAACAAAACCTTGATAAAACCACTCCTAACTCAAAACCATATTTGTTTTGGTGTTGTTTCAAATGCTGTCATGTCAAGGAGCCTCTTATATCACCTGCAACTGAGCTGATTTTTCCTGGATGCTCCATGCAGGCTCCTTCTAAATCACGATTGCTGATGGCCAACATCGCTTTGTATCTGCCGAACAAATAGTGGCCTTTTGTCCAGCACAAGTTCCTAAACAAACTTAATCTCTCTAACACTGTGACAGATGACATTTAGATGTCCTTGTTACCCTTAAAATGAGTTTTATTGACAATCAGAGAACAAAAAGAAGGCCCAGATAAAGCCCAATGTTTTATAGGCCTGCTAACAACATCTTAGTTCTTAGTGCAGAGGGTGTAGAGAAAGCCTGGAGTTGCCCCCATTTTCCCCTGCTTTGCTATATCACCATGACAACAGATATAGAAATCACTTAGTGACTCCTAGAAAGAAAACACAGTGACACAGTACCCCTTGTATGGCGAATCAAACTAAAGCTTGCATTCAAATGGCTATTCAGCTTGGGCATTCATGTAGAGGATGGGGTGGATTTTACACAGGTAACAACAACAGAAAGGCCAGCAAGCACTCCAGCCACAGCATATGGTAAAGTCTCTGTTTAATTAATGCATCCTCAATAGAATTTATCCATTTTAAATTTGTTTTCTTTTACTTGAAACATCATTAATGTAAAGGGCAACATTAATCAACATCTTGCAACTTAAAAGGGCATTAAAAAGTGATCTTCCCCCCCCCCACACCACAGAATCTTTTCAAGTACTTTTGCTCAGTGCGACTGATTCCAGGCAGAGTCCTTAATCGTAAGGCAAATCTAGAGAGGCCTCTACTGGTCAGCCTCTCCAGCTGCAATTTTTCCATTTTTAAGTGACTTGGAAAAGCAAGCAGTGGAGTAGCTACAAGCTTTTATCTTAAAGTTGCACACAGAACGGATTACTGATAAATATATGGTGCAAAACATAGGATAATTGTGCTTTTTTGAAGCTATCATGTAAGGTATAACTTTGCTTTTTTTTAAAAAAAGTAAGAAGACTAGAAAGATTTATCCCGGCTGTGATGTGTTTGCCTTTATGACATTTTGAGACATTTTAAGATTATAGGTCTAAAAATTAATGGGTAATCATTTTCCTTTGTGGACAGGGCTCCCCTTAAAGTTGGAGCTTAAATCCATTTACATTTGAAATTCTCATATGCATGTGGCATTTTATATATGCGTTTCTCACAACTGGACTAAAACATACATCAAAGCTCAGAGAAATTAAATCAAGAGCACAAGAAAAGGAAGTTATTGAATGATAGAGGAACCCTGCTTCTCTGGGCTTTTCAGAGTGACAACATAAAGACAAAGAACTTCAAAATCCCCCATTCAGGTAAAATTCAATGTTTCAGGTAATGGTTGGTGTGCTTTATCCTAATATCAGCAGTTTTGTCTGGGAGGGGGGAAAGTTTCTGTTGTATCCTTTAAATGAAAATATGAAGTGTGATTTGAAGATACTCAAAACTAAATTGACTTTCCTCCTTTAATTCTTATTATTCTACTTGTTAACCACAAACCACAGGAATAAGAAATATCTGCTAGGCAGAGAATGCGACTTACCAGGTTTTAACTTATTGCTGTATAGATAGGAAACTTCTAAAAACTCATAGAGAATGGGCAAACTGACAGATCTGGTGAAATAAATCCCGAAGTTGAAGGTTGAAAGAAGAATTGATTCTAAAAATAAAGTGCAAAATGTTGATGACAAAGCAACTTACCTCGGATTGTGGTAGGTTGCTCCAAAACCTTAGCCTAACTTACTAAGATTTTTGTGTGTTTATATGTGTGTGTGTAGAATACACATCATAGTAATTCCTAATTTATCTTTTTTTTAAAGTCTATAGTCTCTAATAAATTCTTAGGAAGTCACACAGATTATTTGCATTATACTTATGGTTAGAAAATTTTCAACCCTTGGGTGATCTATAAACACATCTCTTTTTTTCTAAATAGAAAAGGATTTAATAAGTATCAAATATCCTAAGAGCATTATCTAGTAAGATCTTAACATTTACACAATAAATCTTACATCACATAAATTCATCTGTCCTTCACCTCAAAGACTACTAAAATGAAAAAAAAAAAAGTTATATCATGCCAATTTCTCTAGTACAATTTACAAGCACTGAAAAAATAGGAAAAAACCCCTGTATTTTAACAAGCCTGTACTAGCTTGTATTTCTTACAGTACCCAGCATTCACTGTCTTTTTGTATAATTTTTATGTGCCCATCATGCCATATAAGCCACCAGCTAATTTTACCTGTGATTACCTTTCATCAGAAAGGTTGGGGGTAGGGAAGGAGGTGTAATACAGGTCAATTCCTACCTCATGGTCAATGTAGCCTTTAAAAAATAAACAGCAGCTCTGGAGTTCGCCCTGCTAGTCCCAACAGTGACACCTCCTGGGGCAAGCGGGCTCCAGGCAGCTGTGAGACTTTCTCTGCTTTGAAGTACAGTGAGAGCTCCACTCTGCAGAGCTGCACCAGTCCCAGGCCGAGAGTTTCTTTGAAGAAACTTTTCAGGACTGAAGCACTGCAGGGAGGAAAATGAACAATCCTGTGTAATTACATCAGTTTAGTGAGGAAAGCACAGGAGCCAGCGGCCATGTGGACGGACAATATGAAACACTAATATTATCCTTCAGGTATTTCATTAAAAAAAAAGGGGATTCAGTTTGGAAAGTAGTGCTCCAGAAATAGTTTAAATAGTCCAACAACTGTGCCCACAGCACAGGGCAGTCATTAGACACTGTGGCTTTCTTGCTTTTAGCGGGTTTTGTTTATTTGTTTGGTTTGGTGGGGGTTGTTGGTTTGGTTTTTCATTTGTTGATTTCTTTGGTTGTTGGATTTGGTTTTGTGTAGTATAAGCTCACCTATGCAGAAAAGCTGGAAACATGTTAAATGACAGTTTCCACTGATCTCACAGCATTTCAAATCAAACTTCTAAAAACTATGGGACAAATAGTTTATAATCTACAAGTGCAATTCTGCAAACTCTAGGTAATGGGCACAAATCTTTGAACAGCAGGAACCCAGCAAGGACTGGTCACCACAAAGAGATTTTGTCACAAGCCACAGTGTCCTGAAAGAAAATTGATAAAACTGGATTGTAGGAAAAACATATTCTAAATACGTCTAGATTTAGAATAGTCTTTACTGCTGTTTGACTTAGAAAAAGAAAAATTGCAAATTTAACCCAAGACCACCCCTTTGCAAGTGGAGTAATTTTTTCCTTTAGATTATTGCATAACTAATGTTGAACAAAAATATTACCAATCAGTTCACAATAACCAAGAAATCCACAGTGGTCTTTGATGTCAGGCTAATAAAAATAAATTCTAGGAATCATACATTTTTAGGAATATGGACTGTCAGTATTTCATTGAGGAATCTCTGGCATGTGGTAATTTCCTGACAGAGATAGAATTACACAGATTTGGTGAGATCAAAGTGTAAAGAGCTCACACAAATTGGTTGAGAGGGGTTCTGTTTTCTTATTTCTAGTGAGTTCATTATTTCTATTTAAAAATCCAAACAAACAGCATATGAACAACCAATTAAAAACATTTTCAGTATATGAATTTCCAGGAAATGATTCTGTGGATAAAAGTAATCTCAAAATGATACACAATTCCAGTCAAATCTAATAAGTGATCTGACAGCTTTCTGGGAACTAGCACACTAGAAAGCACATAGAGAACTCAGAGAAAAAAACCCTCTACTGATCTGCTTCTCCAGGTCAAGCTGCAATAGAATTTTCTGCCTTTTATTTGTCCTACTTTGACAAATGGGCAATTTACTAACTGTAAGAAAAAATCCAAAATTAATAAGATGGAAGTTAGAAATCCACAAAGGATAAATTTATCACTACTCAAGCAATGCATTTTTTTTTCATTTCAGCTGCAAATGAAGTAGATCAAACCAGGGAAAAAAGGGAAACAATGCAAAACCATGTATGGTATTATTAGCTAATTTATTAAAAAGCCCAGGAGTCTTACTGATAAATCTCTTTTATAAATATAATTCTTCCATTTTTGTTCAATAATACATACGTAAAAGAAATATTGTCTATTGGCTGCACAGCAACATACATATCTAAAAGACAGAATAATGTTTAAAAATATTTTAAGATAGTTGTATCTACATGTTCCAGACAGAATATGCAGAATTACTTACAAACAGTGTATTTTATACAACTTTATATTTTAAAGCACGATCGAATTACAGAAAAACTGGATGGAAAAGTAGGGAGGGAAAAGTGCTGCCAAGTACAGAACTCATCTTTTTTTTACTCTTATAGTCATTATTTGAGATACTGTATTTACTTTCTGATGGTGTGGTGTTGTTAATGTATCATAAATAGGTACAATTAAAAAGACCACAAAATACAGTAGCAGAGATAAAAGACAGTTTTAAAAAAAAAAAAAAAGCTAAGGTGGGATGGAGAGGAGTGGAACAAGCAAGGACTAACACCTGGGCTTGTACCTGGCTGTGCCTTTGTGACTAATATTACTGCTTAGGGAAGAGAAAAATTGCAAAATGGACGAAGTTTCCCCAAGTACCTGAAGTAGCAATTCACCTAATGCCTACAACAGCCAGGAAACAGATTCCCCTTCTGCCTCAGAAAAGCCCATTTATTTATTTCACAGGGGATTTGCACAGTGTAAAGCTCTAGAAAGCCCATGGGCTGACATGGGGAAATGGCATCCAGCAGCACAGGGCAGCCCAGGCAGCCCATCAAGAGCAAAGCCACAAAACAGAGCCAGAGGCAGCTCCAAAGCTGCCAACACAACTGCCTACAAAAGCTGCCAACGAGCCAGAAACTGCTTGTGGGAAAATATCACTTACCCTTAGCATCTGGGTCCCGTGATTACTGTCCAAAGAAACACAGACTGGTAAGATAATGACAGGATAAATAGCACTTCATTGCTCCTATTTCTCCCCCTTTACTCCCACAGATTTTTGATACGTTACCCCCCAAACCTGGGCACAATTCAAAAAAAATTCAGTTTTTTTAATCTTTGTGTTACTCATGAAGTAAAATGAGTCTTCCTGCTTCATCTCTAAAAATAGCTTTTGCATGCGCTTCCCCTGGCTCCCGATGTACGACACATAGTGGGGCCATTTGTTACCATTATTGACATGTTTGTGGTGAACTGCAAGCATGTTTACAGTAGAAATGAAATCCCTGCTCTCTTGGAGGTAATCCTGGGGTGTCTAAAAGACTCATGGGAGTCCTTGACATGGATTCTCTAAAACGAATTTCTGTTCCCATATAAATAAATTATCTTGGGCCAAATATTTATATTTTCCTTCTATTTCAGGAAGGCAGCAGATGCAAAAGTTCCTAATGGCTCTAGCAATAGTGCCCTGCACAAGCTCTTTGCTATGGGTCATGATGATGAATGGAAGAAAAAGAGGAAGAGGAGGGCTTTGCACTTACCCCTTGCAGTGGTAGAGAATGAGAAATGGGGCTTTCGCCACAAGTAAATAAGGCAAAGTAAGAAACTGAGGTGATGGGTGTCAAAAATGCTAGTGAACCTAAAGGCCAGAGATGCTTTATGGCAAGTGAATTGGTCCTAACTCCCCGAAATTATGCCAAAGGCTGATCAGAAAATTTTACAATTAATTTTACAATGGTTAGAATTGATAGATTTCCATTTTCCTTCAGTATCTATTCACTGCAGTTTCTATAAAAATATACAGCACTATCATTTTACCAGCATAGGCTGTTTGTTTTTTTTTTTTCCCCTGCAGAAATTCCCTAAGAGAAGTAACTTTAACCAGAATTGCAGTTTGTACATCTGCACCACACTGAAACACACCCAGTCAGTCACTCGTTAAAGCTGTCCAGTTATGTGTAACATATATGGGACTGTGCAACATGCCAGGTGTTAAACAAAACATGAGGTGACATCATTCTGTGGACTGAGCTATAGCAAACACAATCTCCTGGTGATCTACAGGGAAAAAACTCACTGCTTTTTGGTGAACTTAACAGAAAATGGCAGAAGAGTGCAAATTGTTATTATCTTTATATTTGGAAATTCGGTAAATCTGTCTCTGCATGCACAACTTCATGTTTATAAGCAGCAAGTCTACACTAAATGTGTCACTAAAAATATTCTTTCTAGTAAGGAATAAGGAACTTAGAGTAAAATAAACAAAATTTACAGGAATATCTGTGGGCTGCAGATATATTTAAGTGTATAACCAGCAAGGAAATATCCTAGGGAGGCTAAATAATAACATAAGAGAAAATTGTAATCTGGAGTTCCTGTATAATAAACAGAGAAATATGGATTCAATGCCACAATCTGTTTTCTTGTTTGTATTTGTGGTTTTTGTTTTTTTTTAAAATTCTCACTGACAGAAAGGTGTTTGACTCCAGCTATGAACTCTTGATTGATGGATCACTTGATCAAACATGCTGAGAGATTATTATTTCTATTTCTGTGTAAACTAGTGAATCCTAAAACACATTCAAATTTATAGTATTATTTATACCTTCATTAAACAAACAGCAAACATTATTGCTAAAGAGTTCAGCTCCTCCTTATGCATTGGGCAGGGTCTATATTAAAAACCAAATGTATCTCCACTGTGAGGTTGAGCTCCGAGAGGAAGCTACTGCGCATATCATTAGTATTAGCCAGCCTTGTACTTGGAAACAAGAGAAAAAATATATGTGAAAATGCATTTGTTTCAGTGAAACAAAGTACAGCAAACTAACCAAGGTACCCATGATGTGCTACAAGACCCTTGCTTTCAATACTGTGAGAAGCTGAGTACAGAAAACAGCACTAAGGTCAAAAGGAAACTTATCTTGGACAACATCATATGGATGCCAAGAGATAAATGACAGGCTAATTCTGTTTTATATTAAGCAGAAAAGTTGATAGTGGTGTAAAGACATCTTAAAAGGTTGTTGCTAAAGTCAGACTCTACGTGCAGGCTTTCTATGCAATATCATAGTGCTGATTTTAGAATAATTTAAAAAAAGCAAAGGAGTTTATTTGTTCCTTCTAATAGCTTGCTTGTTCTGTTCATATACAGTTTGTTTACTGCGGTTTTTTGTTCAGTTATATTAGTGTCTTGAATACTTAGTGGCATACAGATCCTGCTTACAGTCAACATTTTCATATTTCATTGTATTTTAATTACTAAAAAAACCTTATGCATAAGCCACATTGTAATATTATTTGCTTCCACTCCACTGAAAATCATGTACATTTTCCTGAACATGGAAATATTTTTAATTTTTAATATGGAATTCTCTGAGAAGGCACACAGTTTCAGTAGTTAGGCCCAATGTTCCAAATAAAACATGTCACCTCTGTTTCAGGACAGAAAAAGGCATTGTATCTTAACGTACTTTAAAAGAATGCCAGTGACGCTTCATCCTTCACAATCTTATCATTCCAACATGACCAACAGAAAAATGTTGAAGGTGTCACTAGTATTCATCTATTAAAAGGAAAAAAAGTTTTTTTCCTAAAATATATGTTTGGTTTTTTCCTACAGAAACACACTTAGGCTTTTATAAAGGCAGACTTTTTTTCTCTTAAGACATCCTCTGAAACTACAGAGAACTAGTTAGCTGCACACACTCCATGTTCACCCTGTATTCTTTGGAATAACTGTCCAAATTTTATTAGGATTTCCTTATAATGATGTTATATGATGTCCTTGTGATACCAGCATATGTAGAGATCTTAATATTGATTTACTGTGTCTTTTGCCCATCCTCGAGCAGTGTAGATAGCAATTACAGCTGTTGGTGGTATCTATTTTGTCTTTTCATAATTGTCATTTTTTGTTCTACTTAGGATTAAAATATGAAAATTGCATCACGTCCACATGAGTGGGGCTTCAGCCAAGTGATCAGCAATATCATGGCAGTGTCACCGTTTTCACCAGCATCCTCTTCATCTTGTTTATGAAAATTGCATACTGTAACATAAACTTTTAGAAGGAATGTATCATCACAAAAGCTGCCCTGACAAGAAGCCCTCATTCAGATCATTAATATCTTCCCCCAAAAATTCATCAGGGACATAGAAACACCTGTACAGCTGCACCAGATGTTTCTTAATAGTTCTGCTTGGGTTGCTGTCTGAGATTGATCAGTTCAATTCTATTCCTTAGCTAGATCTAAAATAATTTTCAAACCCCTTATTGTTAGGGCTTTGCTCAGCTGAAGTTGCAAAGGTGCAGTGGCACATGCACTTTCTTAATTGAACAATGGATTTTTTAAAAGTAACAAAAGTAAGTACTCTGATGAATAGGAAATGATTGTTCATTCTCTCTAGTAACCAAAATAAAACATAGTCCAACCATATGCTTAGAAGAGAGATAGGTAACATATGCAAAGAAAGAGCAGAAAATATTTTCTAACTGCCCAAGTTCCTGTTTTTAGAGCAGTAATTTTCTTCAGCACTTGAAAAAGGAATCCTTGCACATGGTTGACTTGGTGCTGGTTTCTGCATAATATGTTCATGTACAATGCACAGCTGACATAATGGAGAGCAAACATTACATGCAACATCCTCGCAAGCATCAACTTTATCTACCAGTCCTCCCAAGCAGGGTATCCTCTCACTTGTCAAAGAACTGAACCTTCTATTAAAAATTGAGTTGAACAAAGAAAAACAGTATGAGAAGGTGTTTGGTTTTGTTTTTTGGTTTTGTGCCTTTTTTTTTTTAAACACATACTGAACAGTTTTAAAAGATCTTTTGCACACATTTGGATACAGATGAGAACAATTAAATGCCCTCTAATAATTAATGTATATGCAATCTATAGCATGCATTCTCTTATTAGAGGCTGTGGGGTTTTTGTTGCAATCTAGCTAATAAAGGCTTTCTTTTCCACAAGAGAATTTTGACAGGGTTGACTCCAGACGGCTTTCCAGCTGAGGTCTGGGGCCTTGCTGAACCTTCAAAATTTTCCCATTTGAGCTTCATCAAAGTGAAGGAAATTCAAGGATCACTAACGTCTCAGATGGTAGCACTTGCCCTAACAACCAAGGTTCAGGAATTCTTTGGAGCAGGCTGAGGTCATTTTTCTCCCCTTTTCTCCTAATGCTTTTCTCTATTAATCAGAGCTCACAGCTCAGATTGGTCTTCAACTTCCTCCCAATCCTTGCTAAGCCTGTCATTTCTAGCTATTATTTACTTTAATGGACTTTGGCTGATCCCTTATGAAGCTTTGGATCTGAGAATAATAAGGCTGGAGAGTAACGGGCACAGACATGGGTGTGGGTTTGCCTGCAGATTAACCGTGGCAGATGGGCTTTATTGCGGTTTCCTGTGTGCCGAGTGTTGATTGAGAGGGTATAATGAGAGAGGTGGTGTCTGCACAATGGCTGCAGCCACTTCATTGCACCTCGCGTCTAAACAACCCCATTTTTCTAAATCTTTGGGTTGTGAAATTTTAGGAAGTCAGAGCACAAGAACAAGTACAAAAACAACTGTAAATAACCATGAATGTTAATCCAATCCTAATTGGTCCCTTCTTTCATTATGGGTACATTTTGCTGAGCTTCCCCCCCTCCTTCCCCCCCCGCCTTTTTCTTTTAACAAATGAATGATATGGACAGCTATGCATACATTTGACTTTTATAACAGTTTAACACAAATATTACTTCATATCAATTTATACTATTATTAATATTAATGTCCCATTAGCTTTTGCATTATTAACATCAGCAGCAAAAGCTTATCTTGCAATCATCCTGTTATGCTTTAGGTTTTTGTCATCTTGGGGAAATTTGTTTGAATTAAATTATCTATTGTCTAAAGAATATCAAAAATAACAGCAGGAAAATTGCTTAGTATCTGGAAAAATGCATCAAAAATATGCTTTTCTAAGCCCAAATGCCATTAACTTTCAACAGCAATCAGATGATAAATTATTTTCAGCTATAGGTACTATCAAAAGATCTTTTACAAATTCCCCATTTTAAGGATTTTACTTAATTCCTCCCTTTCACTGATGGATTAAATCACAACTATTGATTCTTTTCTTCCTTTGGGGCTTTACCCATCTGTCCTAATGCTTTCATCCCAGCACCCCTTGGGCTGAGAGAAGTGTTCTACAAATGAACCAGTGAAAACCTGGAGAAGATTCCAGGTCAAGTTTGTGTACAAGAGTTTAAATTTTTAGTGACAGTCTTCCCTTACCACAGACGAAAGTTTCCACACAGAGCTGCACAAGCTAGCCCCACCAATTATCCTCCTCCTTTGAAAACCATTATCAAGTTTTTCAAAACTTCTTTCATTTCACTGTTGTCACTCGATGAAAAGGAAACTAACCACCATGTCAAGACAACTCGGGTGCCTGGCAACCAAGGGCCACATTTTAATTCTGACTTGCTTCTGGTCTTGACTAATGGAAAGTGACTATGTTAAGCCAGTCAGAAGAGTTGTTTGTCACTTCTGAAATGCAAACAAAACTATATTGTTTCGAAAGTCCTGGGCGTGATTGATGTAAAGATTTACAGTAACATCATTCATTTGCCCTTGTGTTTTAGTGGGATTGATGTCATATCTTTTCATGCTTTATTAAATGCTTTCGGAGAACTTAAAGACATGATGCTTTTTGTCCTAAAGAATCTAAAGAGATTTTTCTTATGCAAGAAAACTGGACTCCAGCTTGCAAGATTAAATGATTCAACTCAACATGTGTCTGTAATTTAATAAGAAACATCAGCCCAGAAATGTGAACATATAACAAACTGAAAGCAAAAAAAGCCAAGACAGGGAAAAAAGTAAAATCAACAGAATGGGGGAGGGGAAGGAAAGATACACTGCTAACTTGCCAGCAGTAAAGCTTGTTTGGACAAAATTTCCCATAGCTGAGCTAATTTTTTTCACCTCCAATATTAAAAAGAAAAGTTCAAATTCTGCTCCCCACCTCTTTAACTGTAAATATATGCAGTCACAAATATAAAACATGTGTCCATTTTTCTATAAAACATTACTGAAAACATTACAAGTAATATCAACATCAATTATCCTGACTAACTATGACAGATTCAAAGAGGTTTAAACAGCTTGTTTCCAAAGTCATCTAAAAAAATCCCCTCTAAAAACAATTATATTGCAAATTATTTTTTAAAGGCCAGGTTGACTTTTCTATTAAATTAAGAATTAGGAGAGGATGAATGAACCTACAGACAGTCTTCTCCTCTGAAACAGGAAGACAGACACACATTCTCCATGTATAGATATAATATTTTGTTGTAACACATGAAAGAAAATATTTGTATAGATATATGAAACAGAAAGAAAAACATAGCAGTACTTTCTTTTCTATTTCAACTATATAAATCATTCTTCAAATGCCTATCATGCATTGAGGGAATAATTTAATGAATATTTAGGGTAGTGGGCTTAGGCCTTTCCAAATATACTTATATCGACATCAGTGTTATGCTGGAGTTGTTTTCCAAAATCAGTACATTAGCTTTTTGCTGTTCTGGCAATACTTGTTAACAAGCAGACTCTTGCCACTAACTTTTTTTTTTTTTTTTTTAAAACAGATATTAAAATTTAAGCACAGTAATAACATATGCTGTAATTACTTTTGCCAGCTGGGATTCTTAGAGGTAGTCCACAAAGCATCCAGCATGTCAATTCTCTGGGCGGATATTTAAAAGTTTTGGTGAATGGAAGGTATTTGTGAAGAAAAGAGCAGCATTCAACCTTCTTTGAGTCCTGGTCCCTCTTGGTCCATGGTGGAGGGTGATCCCATTCCAAGCCTTCCTACTAATCAAGCTGTCCTATACTCAGCTCATGCAATACAAACCTCCTGCCTAGCATCCTGAGCTCATGAGATGTGGGACTTCATACCCCACGTTATCTAACCTTGACAACCAAATGGCCCAAAGTATGAGTGTCCAGCTCAGCATCAGCACTCTGTCCTACAAGGTAAGAGGATAATGGGTATTGATTACAGGTGGCTGCTGGGACCTATCATGTGGATTCAGTCCCCAGAATATGACAGTATTGCTGTCAGTGGGGTGAGCAGCTGCCAGAGCCATGTGAGCGGGCTTTCAGCTGAGGGCCAGGCTGCAAGGTGTCAGAGCATTCAGCAGAGGACAAGCAGAGATAGCCCAGCACCGAGAGCATCACTGCTGTGGCTCAGCAGGCAACAGTGTGGACTCCTGACACTGAACCTGTTGGTTTAATTGTTGGTCAATATTTATAAACAAAGATGTGTGCCTCTCTACCTTCCAGAAAATAATTAAGATCTCTGCAAGGCCTGCTACTTCAGGATTGCTCAAGGCATGATTCAGTTGAAGAATTAGTGACCTCCAGCAAGGAGAAGGAGGAGGAGGAGGAAGGGAAACAGCTGCCCAATCTCTCCTTTGAGTGGAAGTCAGGACTGGCTCAGACACAATAACTCCATTGACTCAGGAAAATAATTATGCATTCATTCAGAAGATTATCTAATCAGTCTAGGTCTAGATATTAGGTCAGTGGGTTACCTCAGCCTACCATCAGCCTCAGCAAGCCCTGCATCTCCAAGAAGAAACAATTTAAGAACATGCACATTCCAGGATCACAGCATTTTTACAGTCCTCATCATAGCCAAAACGCAAAAGCTGGGTGTAAAACTGTCTCTCTACAGCCAAATTACACACAAAGCGTGTTGTAAATCAGCTTCACCCCAGGGAAGGCAAGCTGTAAACTACCTATCATTTTACACAGCTACATCTAACCATCATGGTGGAGGAAGCCTGAAAAGGTCAAGAGATTTTTCTAAACTACCTACATCTCCGGAGTAGCTCAAGAAGCCACATAATCTAAAGTCCTCAGATAGTATCTCTCTCTGATGTTTTTTTTTTTTCCTTATGGAAGCAAATGTATAGCATTCTAACTGCCTTCAGCTTCTGCTGAATTAAACACATTCCAGCGTCTCTAGAGCAGCACTCAGGCAGTTGCACTCCCCCTTGCACTCTCCTGGATAATCCTTCTGGGGGAAAGAATATATAACTGAGCCCTCAGCTGACAATTTGGGAGGCGTGCCACTGCTTATTGCCATCAGTTATGTTTCAACTGATTCAAAGGTAACACAAGGGCTGAAAGCTTGTAGATACTCCTTTTGAGAAAATGGAGTCCAAACAGCTCTTTTTAATCCTGGGGATTACCCAAGAGATTCCAGTAACCTACCTTAGATCAACTCAAAATTCAAAAATAAAGAAAAAAATTCTCATTTGCAGTTTTTGAAGGACCATGCTCCTTTCCAAAAACAAATATGCAAATCAAATTGCAGTGCAACTGACTGAAACTTTATACAATTGTTCCAGGTTCATAAACATTTCATGAACTCAGATTAAATTTCAATTACAATACAAGCACTTCCATGAATGGCAGAATGAAGGATGCCTGTTCTCCCCTGGCTTTGTGCTCATAGTTAGATTCTCTGGGACTCCAGGGACTGCAAAGCTCCAATGGAAAGTGTTGACCCAGGTGGGACAATCTCTGTCCTGTGGGGACTCCTCATACCTTTCCCTCAGTGGGAACAACAGCACATCTTCTCTTGCTACCAGTTTGCACAAAACCTATAGCAACTGGTCAGCAAATTCACTACCTATAGTGCACAGACTGACACAGACATAAAATGCAGAGATATGTAATCATATAAAACATATTTACAAATAGGATAAAAACTATATTTCTTTGGATGTAGACAGAACGAATGACAGGGAAAGGCCAAGGCTACCTACACAAGGACTAACACAAGACTCAGTGCTGAACCCTGTTTCTTGGTCATAGAAAGACCTTTTCCTCTGACTCCTGACTAACCTGCCCTCCACAGGACTTGACTGCCTTTCCATCTGGTTTAGCCAAAGCTCTTTCATCTTTTACCTTGTATGCTGCTGCTTTCTCTCTTTCAGCCCTGCCTTTCAGCTGCTGCTGAGCTCACCTTCTCCCTGCACTGCAGGCACATCGCCTCTTCTGATGCCCTTGCTAATTCTCATCACTGATGGCATTCACAGCCCATGCCACCACTCCCAGGAATGCCTCTGATTTCAATTCATTGGGCTGCTTACAGCCCCTCACCTTGCTTCTGGCAGATGTGGGCTCTTCAGCTGGGCTCACACTGCCCCCTGTCCCAAGAAAAGGCTCTGGCCCTTCCAGTCTCTTAAAATCCTGATCTCCAGGATGGTATCAATACTTCTTGTGACTCCAAATGATGCACCAGTGCCTCACATTGTGCATGTTTGTCAGCTTTTCACTGTATGTTCCTTTCAGCAATGAATACAGCTTGTGTTGCATATAGTGCCATGCAAATTTAGGGCACTATTTTAATGCATGATAAATAATTACTATAATTAACAGAAAAAAAAATGCCTCCTGGCAATTTGTCAGGACTAGACACCTCTTTTCATGCCAGATATTTTCATATGTATGACATGTACATATAAGATCCCTCTTGCCTCTGTGTATGGACATGCATCTCCCATTAGCTGTAATGGGAATTATGTGTGTGCACTGAGAGGAAACTGTGGTCTACCCTGAGTGGTGTGCTATGTTAGTTGTGCCTTATTGTATCATATGGAGCATGCCATATAAGAAAAGAAAAAACACCTTTCCATCTTCATTGTTCAGAGGGAAATATACAGGAAGCCCCTGCACACAACCATGCTTGTAATTAAGTGCTATTTCTCTCCCATTTCCTGTAGCCATTTATGAAAGAGAAATAACAAAAATAATCTGCAAAATGAAATGATTAGGGATAAAAATTAGCTAGGGTTACTAGACTGACGAGAATTTTTTCTAAAAATGGGCATTTTTAATAAACCACATTTTGAAACTATAAACATCCTTGTATTGGTAGATGCTGCACTGCAAAATACTAAACTTCATTTCACTATCAATTTTCTGATTCATCTGAAGAAGTTCATTATCTGTTAAATTGAAGGCAAGCCTCCCACAGAGGAATGCTATCTAAAGATGGATGTGTTTGTATGTGAAAGGATAGTCTTTTTTAGCTGTTTATTAAAAAGGACGTTCATGGACTATGTCCTATACTTCACTACTTTGTAAATACATACATATGTACAAACATATGACACTGGTTCATTTTTGTCATCTGGTTGTAACACATTAATACAAATTTAGTCCAAACATCCAAAGTTATGCTGCTAGGAATGTTGCCATCTGGTTTTAATGAATATCTGGGGTCCATTTTTCAGTTAAGCTTTTCATATTGTGTTTGTATGTTGTTTTTTTCCAAGCTATCTGCATAATTGCTTAAAGATTTTACTGCAAAATTAATATCCTCACTGTGAATGAGGGAGTAGGGCAAAAACCAGGATGACAAAGGCTGAAATGAGGTGAAAGGCAAATTCAATTTTTCCTTGCACCATAGAAACCTCGTCAGGACTAGCTTTATCTGGTAATCCACATTTAAACTTTAACCTGTAGGGGGGCTCTTTGTGTTAGTTAATGTAAGCATAAAAAGAGTCTGAACCACTAATCAGATTAATCATATTTTGTGAGACTCAAAAGCTTCATTAAAAGGACCTCGTTTCCAAGCTACACATTTCAGAAAGGGAAAAAAAGTTGGCTATGAAAAGGAAAGAGTAACACTGAAATTCAAAAAGACACAGACTGTGTGTCTCCTGGAATTAAACCAAAGAGAGTTAAGAATTGGAACAATATCCACCTTCATAAAATACACCTTGATGATGCCAAAATAATTAGGACATTTTGCTATTGAAAGTATACATTCCCTACATTTGCAAAGCTTTACATGAGAGAGAACTATTTATGAGATAAATACAATAAATGTCTTCCTTTTCCTCACATTTACAGAAGTCTCCCTCTCCGCTGAAGCAATCATATTTCCAAAGTACTTCAGGTGACCCCTCAGAGACAAAAAAAATGTGAACATCAGAAGAATAAGAACTGCAATCTGTCATCTGTAGTCAAGTTATCTACATTCACACAAGAAACAGCCCAGTTCCCTAATGAGCATTAAAGTGAAAGAGCAAGCTACTCTCCCAGGTTGGCACAGCATTCTGCTCTCTTTCGAAAACAACAGCGTATCTCCATTTTCCACTAAAAAAATGGTTTGCCACAAATTAAGTTCCAGTCAACTTTTGTTCATGCCTATGAAATAAAACATGTTTTATGGTCAGAATCCCAAACTCAAAGTTTTCTTTGTTAAGTCTAACAGGAATCATTTGCACTTAGGACAGTGTGAAACTCATTCAGATCTCAGCTTACCCTGTATTGATCTAGAGTTAGTGGGCCTTTGAAATCAGGAGATGCTTTGAGGATATACTAACAAAGTTGAATGTCTTTAGAAAATTATTCAATACTGAGAAAACAAAACACATTAAAGCAGTTATATTCTCCCTAAAATGTCTTATATTTAAGTGGTAGAGAGAGAAATCAAGACATGACATCATGGGGAAGATCACTTGAAATACAGACTCATCCATTTTCCAGCCTTAGGACTGGGGAAGTGGAGTTAGACTCACCTTTGTTTTCCAAGTGAGAAGGAGCGTCCTCATGCTGTATCAAAGCCAGACTGTTTGCTTGCCTTTCACCATTATGTTTTCTTTTTTTTCCCTCATAACTTGCCAAGATCTCTTATTCCTGCCAGCTGCACAACTCTCTGCATGATCTGTATTCAACTGGTAAGTTCACTTCTAGACAATTCAGGTAACCTAAAATACATTTTTACACACACATTGAATTCTACACTATACATGAGGTTATGCACTTAATAAGTTTCTAAATGTCTATTTACAAGATTTGTCCATAATTGCACTGAGCCTGAACTGCTTGGCATAGTCAGTTATACCTAAAGGCACTACTTGTTCCCTGGCTAGGATGACAGCAGGTGAGGAATCTTCTGTAGTAAATTATCAGTCACCAGGGAATTGTTGCCACAATGAAAAGCTCCAAAAGGAAGGTCAGAGCTTGTGTGGGCAAACTTCCTCTCCCACCTTCATTCTTTCAGAGAGCTGATGTTGTCCAGTTGCTGTATGTGCTACAGAGGCTCTAAAAGAAACACAATGGCCAAGTTTTCTGCACTTCATAGACCATACACTTCACACAAAGTTTTACCACAAGCTGGCATTGTATGGCTGCATTTCTGAGTGTGTGCCATTGTGTGCCATCCTGTGCCCTGAGGTCTTCAGTGTTTCTTCATCAAACCAAGCAGCTGTCGAAATGTGCCTCAGCTCCATCCAGCACACATTCCCCAGCTCTCTCGTCCAAGGAGAAGGAGGGGAGAAAGGACAGCAAGTACCGAGGTCTTGCTCCAGTGAGGAGCTGGGATGTGGCCATGGACAGGTTCCCAGGTTCCTAATGTAGATGTAGAACATTATACCAATGAATTCTTCAGAAAATATCACACAAAACTAAGTTATTTATGAGCTGACTTCAGCATGTTTGCACCAGTGTAAAACTGGAGCAACTGTAGTACCTTTGGCAGACCGTTTCTAAGTCTAAGCCAATGCAAGTTAAAGCAGAATCTGTCCCTTTAGTTTGGATTATAAATGAGAAATGCTGCCCTAAAAATACAGACACAAAGAATTTTGCCTGAACAGAAAGAGAACTGTTCACAGGTGTGACCCAAAGCCATGAATTTTAATGATCTAAATGTAACTCTAAAAAAAAATGAGATCTTCATATAAGGGAAAATTAAGTAAAGCACTGGGATGCATTAGTACCATTCCCCACCAATTTGTATTAGGTCACATTTTCTCACCCTTCCTGATACTGTCTCACCTTGTTTTATGATAAATTCCAGTGGCATCCATATAAACACTTCCAGAGTGTTTTCTGTGCAGCACAAACTGTTACAGTAAAAAATATCCCCTATCAGCTTGTCATCTGAGCTGTGGTACTTCCCAGATGGTAGCAGGGCCAAGTCAAAAAGATTAGCTTGCAGTTCTACTGTCTGCTAAAACTGCTGGAGATGGTGTAAGCTGGTCTGCTTGCCTCTGCCCTGAACTGCACTGGGGCTGTTCCCAAGTCAGGTTCTAGCTGAGGTGCAGAATAGCTGAGTAGAAGTAAACTACTGCAACTGCTGTGAATATGCTCTGGGTATGTTTCTTATTTTATAGATTGGGAAAATTAGTCTCAGAGACAGAAAAATCACACACCTGTGACCACAGAATTCTGTGCTGGTGATCCCTGCAGAACCAGAGTCTTTGACATCCATATCTGCAGTCCTTCTTACAGCCTGTATGCTGTTGCACTCCAGTGACGGTGGCAAAGGGCAGGGAATGCTGGTTGTCCCACAGGCAGTGCTACTGGAGTGGCAGGACACTGGGCTCGTTTGCTGCCCAGCATGTGGGGGACTCAACAGGGCATGTTCCTTTCATGAGAGATGGAACTACAGTGGCACAGCAGCAAAACTCTTTAGCAAAAATGTTCAAGGGCTGGGAGGATTCAAATTGTACTCACCAGCTTACACAAACCTGGTTGACTCTGTAACAAGTAAAGAGCCAGAAAGGTAAGTGTCTAGTGTATGTAATAAGTTTCCACAAAGATCTTGAGAATCTCTGTGAAAATAAGACAATAATTTATGAAAGTTTGACCCCGCCTTGCTTTAAATTTGGGGATATGTCAAAACCCAAGCAACTTTTGAGATCATTAACTAAATTGGATGAGGTTTACATTCCCCAAGCTGCATAATGTGAATCGTCTCTGCTCAGCCCAGAATAGATTTTTCCTTTTCCTTTTTTATCCCCTAAATACCCCCCCCCAAACAAACACCTCCCCACGTTTTATTTCCATAACTGATAGCTATTTTAAAAGGTAGCACAAACCCTATAAATCCAAAGAAAGGCAACACTGGAATGCCCACCAGTGATGCCCACTGTAAAACAAACACATCCAGAGCTTTTATCACTTCAAATAAAAATTTCTGTTCTGCAAGGAGAAAATCCCCTCTCTTCTGTAGTTCCAGACTCTACAGACCATTAGGTAGGTAAAGCAAACTTCTGATCTTTTGATCATTTGCAACTCTTCGGAAAGAAGTTTCCCACAAGGCTCATGATGCTCTAAGTCACTTTTATTTCTGTTCTGCAGCCTCACTCTCTCCAAGTTAAAACTCATGCAGAACAAAACAGCACTGCTGAGCTCAGCAGCGTCTCGGAGGAGGAATCTGTGGCACCCTAAGGCCTGATTGTATAAAAATGTGTAATGTTACCAAGAAAGGGGAGTGGGAAAACATTCCCATGACTTCTTGGTAGGGCTTTCCACCTATGAGGCATGTGTGAAGAGAGCTTCACACCTGTGAATATAGTAGAGTCCAATCCTCATCTCTTCTCTGAGATCTTAAATCATGTTCCAGATGGGGACCCAACTATAAACATTTTTGCACTTAGAGAGCAATAAAAAGAGAACACATGGGATAGAAAACACTTGGTTAAATTTGCAGCTTTTTTCTACATTATAAATAATAAGGATGCATCTTCTCCTTCCTGCTCCTGTCAGCCACCTTCTGTTCCCTTGTCCCTGCTGCACTACCATCTAAACACTCATATCTTTAATCTTTTAAGTACCTGGATTAACTCGTAGCATCTAGAATACTTTAGGACACAAAATGTCTCACGGCAAACTCTTGTAGGGGAAGAGTAAAATTAGCTCCCTCTTCTGTCAGAGCGGCCCCAAAACCAGCGAGGATCTCAACCACGAAAATTCCTGATATGTCTGACTGCACAGGGAACTGCAAAATTCTTCCATCTCACTCAGAGAGGTTCTACAGAGAAAGTTGAAACCTACTCACTTGCCTAGATTGGATTTGGGTGCATGTAATGACAAAAACATAGAAACAGATGGTTCCTTGGGCATAATAAAAAATTTGTAGGAAAAGACCGTACAAAAGATCAGGCCAGGTCTGGATTGCAATTTAATCATCTGGATGCAATTCAAGCCAATCTCCACTTGTTTGGATTTTTTGTTTACCATTGCAAATCAGAGGAGGCATTTCACCAGAGAATCTGTTGGTTTGCTGTATTTCAGAATGTTATTTCAGCTGGACAAACTATGAGCAGTTTTGCAGCTGCAAACATGTATAGTGCCTAAAGTTTTTCATGATAAAGTAGTATTGTATCCTTAAGACATTATATTGCTACGGTATAATATTTTGTTCAGATCATTGGAGTAATAAAAAAAGAATTCTCTGTTGAACCAAACAGTTCATTCCTCTACTTCTAAATGAAGAGAAATAAGGTATTTTTTTCCAGTGTTTGGCACCAGTAGGGTATTCTTAGAATGTTTCCAGTTATGAACCCATCTGCATCCTATTCCACCATTACTGCACAAAGGACAGAGAAGCAGAACTGCAAGATAACAGAGGGACAAAGACATTACTCCTAATATTCTCCCCTCTTTTAACATGAAAACAGATTTCTAAATATTATCACTTACCATCTCATTTGAGAGGCTCCACTTCACCAGTGATGAATTTGCTCTATCGAAATTATAGTATGGGCATATGGTTAAACTCATGTTTGCAAGCTAGCATCACCTAAATTACAGTTTTATGGCACATATTTATTAGAAAAAGAAGGTTATGAACAGTGAAACCTGATTTTAACTGCAAATTTAGTAGCCAATTTAGTAGGGATATTTAGTCATTGAGGGAAATATGTTTTTAAAAGCCATACTGTCCAGCAGAACAAATACATCCTTATCTTTCAGACTATCCTCTCATGGGCCTTAATAATAGCACTTTTCAAACAGTTTTTTGTAATGAAGTAAGCATTAACCCGCAGGCATAGATTGCATGCAGGTCTCAATCCTTATATCCCACTCTGCTTCTCACTGATCTCAAGTTGCAACCTCCCCGCTTTTCAAGTGCTAAACTTCTCCATAACAGATTTGATTCTAAATCTACTAAAACCTTTATAATGCAATGCTTCAACTATGGCTTGTATCTTCAGCCCACTGCATGCATGTAGAACTGAGGCCCCAAAAGGCTGATTGAGGTGCCTAAGCTTATACAGTAACTTAGCATGAGAATGAAAAAATGAGGCTTATTTTCCATCCAGTTCTACACTTAGGCCACAGTTTCTACAATAACATAAACAGAACCTATACAGAGCTTAGAAAAAGTCTGCTGTGTTTGCCCAGCAATTCCTTTTTAAACGGAGAGAGATTATTTGTACCCTATGGGTACAGTTTGAAATCACTTTAAAAAGGCTCAAACTATGTGCTTAATTAGGTGACATTTTTTAAAACTTTCCCTAAAACTGTCCTCATTTTCAATTTGAAAGGAAACACCAGCTTCTGTGTGTGCCTTGTCAAACCAAGATGCTGCAGTCCCTGATGTCTGTCGGTGAGCCCCTTTTCCTCCCTGTCCCACCAGGGCATTTCTCTACCCGTCAGTAAGAGAACAAGTGAGAGCTGAGCCCTGCACATCACACACCAGGAGAGGAACAACTCTTTCTTCTAGGAAAATGTGAACTTCTAAACTTAACGCAGTCATGCAGAGTAAGCCAAAGACATTAACATTGATACTGATGATTATGTGACCTGGGTGAAAACGTGCTTAGTTTAGAAATTAAAATATGAAGTGCTACCTGGATGTTGAGCATTAATTTAATATAAGGGAGAAATATAGTTTAGGATCTAACAGACATTTTTCTTACCGTTCCACGAGTAACTCCTTCAGCTCTTCATACAGGTGGATGTTCTCTCTTCTTGAAACAGTAATCACATAGGTGAATTTTCTAGGAGCTTTTCAAAGGATTACAAAGCTATTCTACAAAGCAATCTGAGGAAAAATATATAAATGGTCTTTAATGTAGCATAACCTTTAACACTTACCAGAAAAACAAATACATTCCAGTGAAAACCAACAATTTTACAGTCAGATATAAGCATTGATTCGCTCAGCTGGCTGGTGGTGGATCACCCACAAAAGAGTTTGGAGGGTCTCTGTATAAGAACTGGGAAGTTAGGATTAGAAATGTGTCTGAGTTAAGAGGGAGTTTTAAGCAATTAACTCTGCAAACACACAAAAGTGAAGCACAAAGAAACACTAATGGGAAGAGATCATTAATGCAATCCATCCACATTCTCCATCTATGCACTCATTACCTGCTGACAACACCAATAGGATTTGCCTATATGAGGAAATGGGCCAAAATAGCTATTGCAGAATAAGCCATTATTCAATAGCTTTCTGTTTGTCCCTGTGTAGACACTGTAGGAATAATTAGTGCACTTATTCTGTCCTAGAATATTCGCTGCACTAATTATTCCAGACTAAAGTATCTTTTATTCCAAAACAATTTGTCCACAAGGGGAGCTATTGTGAAATAGCTTGTGCTCTGCTCAATTTCCATGTATAAAAAGGACGTAATCCGTGCTGTTGGAATAGCTGTACCCAGACTCCAGGAGCAAATCAAACTACAGAAAAGTTCCAATTCTCACATCGTTCAGGATGTTTTTTTAAAGTAAGTGAACACATAGATTTGTTGTGAAAACAGGATTCAGCTGTATGCAATGAGTAAACTCTTCTTTTAAGAGCTTTTTCTTTATAAAATTATTTTAGTCATATTTGCATCCAAGCTTATTACTGGATTTAAGGATTGTAGTGTGTAGAGGATGACATGGTAGATGAGACTTTGCCCACTCTTTTGCAAAGTGTGAAATGCTGAAATTGGATAAGCACATAGTGTAATTAGCTAATTTGATGGGGTAGCTTTATCCAGTCTGTGTGTTTAGAAACACCACTGATCTCTCAGGTTTTTGTGATGCAATGTAATTAAACGAAAGACCAATATGCCTAGACAGTGACCCCACAACACTGTTAAAAACCTTTTAAAATAAGGGGTGGAAATGGTGATTTTACTGGAAAGAGAGTCACAGTTCTCTAGTCTACCTACAGCCCTCCTTTCAGCAGCCCAACATATCAACTTTGCAGAGCTAATTACAGAGGCAGACCCAAACCTCTACTTCTGTCTGTTTCTATTTCTTTTGTTTTGTTGGGGTTTGTTATTGATTTTTTTTGATCTTTCCATTTTATCAAGGGAAGTAAAACCATATCTGAAAAACCAGATTTCTGCTCAGAAAATGGCAGAACAGTGGACTAGGACATAAAACCCTTTTTCTCTCACTGCACACATGATTTTGCCCAATATTTGAGAACTACAGTACTCAGATATCAAGGCTGTAATATCCTACGTTGTGAAATCGGATACAAGATATTTATGCACAATAAATAATACTCTTTTCCGTTTCCACATTTCACACGGGTGGCATTGTCTCACCATTCAACCTCTGTCTTTGTCTCACGAGAGAGAAATCAAAAGCAATTTGGAGTATATTTCAAGATAAGTGACATCATTGCTTAGCATGCATTTTCAATAACATTTGCAATGGTCATGGGAAATTATTTGCTAAGGTTTTACCAATCTCTCCTGTGTCTGGCTAGGATCTAGGAAGTTGTCTAATATTTCTCAAAAGACATAATTGCCTTCAAGCATCCAGCCCCTGCTCACAGTATTATTTTGCTATCAATTCCTCAGCCTTTGATCTTGAAGTTTATTTAACCCAAGACATATTGTTAACCAATAACTGCTCCAAATTCACTACTAAAAATTTTTCTGTAATATTATAAAAATGGAACAAATTACATTGATTTTTACTATATCTTAAATGCAGAAATCTGCATAGAAAAAAATTGTTATTAAACAACTCCTTACCAGAAGAAAACATCACTACACATCTGTGGCTCCAAAAAGCTCTGCTGATGGATTTATTTTTACTTTACCAATCTAATAGAATAAATTTGATTTGTGACAAATAACATGTGTCTATTTAAGGCTCATAAGACAGCTTTTTTGTGATTCCTGTAATAAGTTTTTTCCTCAATTAAAGTTTCTGTTCATTTACGAGATGGATGCAATTAGAAATACAAGATGTTCAGTACTCTCAGCTCAAACTCTTTTATTATCTTGTGTTTCTCACATGCTACTGTAGCTGTTCTACCCTGAATTGAACTAGATCATGATTACTAGTTAAGGACTGAAAACATTGTCACTCTTACTTCTTTCTGTAAGTTACTTTATAAATAAATACTTTCAATTACAAAATTGTTCCCAGAGAAATGTGAATTACGTTGAAAGTACCCCACTGTTGCTGTAACAGTTTCAGATTTATTGAATCCTTCTCACTGTATTACAATAGCTCCTGCTGTTTTACCTGGACTGCAGAAATGCCAGGCTCCAGCTTTGTATTTTGTAATGTTTCAAACCATCTGGGACAAAAAAACCCCAACCCAACATTCTTCTATTTTCAAGTTTTTTATTACAGTCAGAATGGAAATACTAAGAAATTTTAAAATATCCCTTTCTCATTTCCAGCAGGTTGGATAAGAGCCATGCAGCTACATTTCAGTTTTACAGTTTTCTCAGATTTTACAGGCAAGGGTCTAATTTTATTTGTATTTATTAAGGCCAACTCAAACACAACTGCACAGAGGATACAGCTGAGTGAGGCAGAGAGAAAAAAACATGTTTAGCATTAAAACATCGCTGAACTTGGAGAGAGACATCCTTCCCCATCTGCAGCTATCCTACAGCTAGTGCTATGCTTTTAAAGTCATTCTTATGAGGAAGTCTCATATCAAATTTCTTGGTCGGATTGTCATAATCATCCAAGTGTGAATACAGGCTCTGGAGATGGGCTTCATCACTGTATGAAGGCATGCCGAAAATTCACATGTTTGGGTAATATCAGTATCCTATTGCTTAAGTACTGCATCGTTCTCATTTCTTTTTCAACACAACAATAATTTCAAAATGAAAGTTTCATGATGATACTCTTTCTTCCTTATACCTATATTGACCTTTGTACTCAAACTTTGCCTCAGTGTTTTAAATTGCTTCTTTAATTTAGTTCACAGAAACTTCAAGTTATAGCTGGTTTACTGACTGCTGCATCCCAAAGAGCAAAGACAAAAATACAAAGTACATTACTTTGTATTACAAAGGTTCCAGAGTGAACACAAGCACTGACTTGGTTTTACACTATAAATAGCTCCATTGGACACTTCTGGTGCATCAAAAGGAAGCCACAGCAATACTTGTTTTTTTCTATTTAATTTTTGTTGTTGTCGTTGTTAAGCACTCCGTGTATATATGCAAGGAAGAGAGGGAAAATCTGCTCCTACCTGCTACTGCTTACCCATTTGAGTACCCAGTAATCTAAAGCCAAATATTATACACCTATTTTTAGTGTTTCACTGAGGTCAAAGGCATTATTTACTTGTCTAAACTGATCCTAAATAACAAGTAAGAGAGCTAAATGATACTTAGAGATTGTTACAAAGCAACATAAACAAAACCAGATCGACTGTCTTGCCAGTTGCTCACATGGAGATTCCAGAAAAGCTATGCATAACATATCAAATTCTTTCTTTTTACTTTCATTTTTTGACAAACTATTCTTTCATGAACACAAGGGCAGGAAAAATCAAGTGCCAGATGGTGAGCTAGGGTATCAGCTATTGGATCCTACGGCACATTGAAAGCAGCCAACAGTCTCAAGGAAAGACATTTAATGGTAGCTGAAAGAAAAAAGCACCCAATTTCTGGGAAAATAGAAAATAGAATTAATGAAATGGACAACTGCAAAACATATCCACAAAGAGAATCACTGTGTAAGCCGAGATCAGAAGAAAGTGAAATAGATCCAGGAGAGCTGTTTAGACAGTGACTTTTGTTATAAATTACAGACACAGAGCAAGTCCTGCAAATAACCAGCTTTTCATGCCAGGACAACAGGGAGTCTGTATAGAAATTTATGCTGAATTTGTCAGAGGTAGATGACATCTTTGGCTTTTCTGACATTCTTGTCCCTGTTCTTCACTGGTATTCCCTTCACTCCTGAAAGTATTACAGAATGCTTTCTCTGTTCTATCCCTTGCCACCTTCACAGATGCATTCACATCACTGAAATTAGCCCTCCATGAGATCCTGGCAGTTTAGAACAGCCTCAAGCAGAGAAAGAGATAAACACATATTTGTATAACTATGAAATGCCTCAGTTGAAGGTAAGCAAAGAAATTAGACTTGGAGAGTTCATAAGGGGAATGCAGATCATAAAATCCACAGACTCCCTGAGATAAAAATAATGACCAAGTACTTCAAGCCTGTAACACTGAAGATCATACAAAATGAGCTTGGCAAAGCACAATACACAAAACAGTCATTTACAAACATCATACCATGCTCAGATTAGGGAATCATTCCATATAACCTCACTGATTTGGGGATTTGTTTTATGATGGCCTATACAGTGAATTTCCAAATGCACTTTCAAATCAGACCCTAACGTAATCTCTATTTACAAGCTGGACTCCTTTTCTTTTTGAGTTTCTTACCAAAACTCAGCTCCCTCTCTGGGATTTAAAAGGGCTTTAATTTTCGCTATTGCAATGAGGGGCTTTTTAATTTTTTTTCTGCACTACTCAAGTGTAAGTAGCGTCTTCAAACACAGTAACTCAAGCAACTGCAATAGCCTGACTCCAGGCATCCACTAGTTTAACTAAAACAAACATTTGACCTTTAGAAAACTAGGTAGCTCAAGTCACCCTCTCACAATATATTTTGATATGTTTGTTGAACATAACAAATGCAACATGAAGATACATCTAGACTGTGATTATAAGTTTGACAAAGATACGAGCTTCATACAGTAATCTCAGTTCTGTCTCCTGAATGTCAGAGAAAAACATCTTCTGAGGTCAGTTTATTCTCTAACTGTTGATGATAGAGTTATTTTCCTTTCTTCTGAAACAGATGCTTCTTGTTCCTCCTAGTCACTGGACTAAGTGGACCACATGTAAAATAAAAAGGAAATAACATGGATACCTATGCATTTTCATTTATGGACCTAGCAAGACAATGACCTTGTACAATTATGTTCTTCTAATTGATATCTAATAGTTTTTTCACTATGCTTTGGGCACTCCAAATTAAAGACCAGCTGACATCCAGATGTCCCACAGATTTAATACCATAAAAGAATAGGAAGGGAACAGTATCCATTATGTCCTTCTACTGTGGTACACAAATGCAGGACAGAAGAGGAGATGGAAAAGCAGGACCTTGGCTGAAATTCACCCAATGTTTTGGCTACCAAAACTGGCTGACAATACTAACAGAAAGATTTCTCTTCCCCTGAAGGGGAGCAGCAAAGTGACAACTACTTTGGGCTGCCAGGACACCTAGTGGGGCTTCTGCATTTTGAGACATGATTCCTTGAGGCAATATGACTGAAGGGATGCGGCTCCCTCCAGCTCAGGGTTCTGCTTAAATGCAACACTGAGCCCTGGGAAAAGATATTAACTCATTCCTCATTTGAGCTGCCAAACGTACCAGGAATACCTGGCAGCAGCTCCCTGCCATGCTGCCAACCATTCTAGGTACACAGCTGGCTATTTCAGTGATTTCAGAAGAACTCAGAGGATTTGCTGCACAGCAGCAACAGCAGCAGAGGAACAAACCCAGCATTTCATTTCTTTGCACAAATGTCTATCCCAGACCTCCAGAATTAAGTAATGTCCTGTATGGCCCAAGCACAGGTTCATCTCTCTCTCTATAAATCACACAGTTAAACAGCCGATACCAAGCAATTGTCTCTCCTATTCTCAGAATGTTTTATGTTCATGACACAAGCAATCCTGCAAAGCCTTGATAGGTATATTCATTATTTATGGTCTGCCATAATTATATTTGGTACTTCTAGCTTAGCCTGCAGGAGGCAGTGTCATGGGTGGAAAACAGAACTTATCAATGCTAATGAACTTTTGCAGTGATTTTTGAAAAACTATGACTTCTCTTAAAAAACAAGAAACGCAAAATGGCAAGATTAGAACATCTGGACAAGGGTAAAACTGAGAAGGCTGCCATCGGTTTTGAAATATGAGGGTTTACCCTCAGATTTTTTCCCTTCAAATAAAAACTGCAGCCCATCTTTTAGCTTCTACTTTCATAGTGTACATGTTCTCAGTTCTTTGCACAAATTCTCACAGACTGCACTGGAATTTCTTAGTAGCAAGATATTTAAGTAGAAGCCAGTGCTCACCTTCAGGCTGGAGTGAGCTATCAGTCACTGGCAGCATCTAAACAGCCTGTTTTTAAAAGCAAAATAAGGTGATAAATCTGGATGGAGCTCTCTCTCTGCATTTTTCCTAATGCAGTTTCAGTGAGTAAGAATCAAGAAGGTGGCTGACATTCATACAAACAGCACTGTTCCTATTCGTATATATATAGGTGCAGTGACACCTCTGGGATTATAAAAGGCTAACAAATGTTAAGGCCATTGGTGAAAGAAGGAAGAGGGCTTCAGAGAACATGGTGCCCTTTGGCTGTGGTAGAAACGGTCCAAATCCAGAAACTGGAAAGAATCATAAGGTTTCAAAAACAAACACTCTGCTTTGAATTGAACTAGTGAAGAAAGAGATGATAAGACAGACACTCAAGTAAAGGCTCTTCACAGAATGCCAGACAAAGTTTCAGCTTTTTTTTTTTTTTTTTTTTAAAGTCTGTTAATTTGTGTTTATCAGCATAATGAAGGTTTGGGCTGGAAAGATACTCAGAACTTAAAAGCTAAAACTGGACTGTCTACATTTCATTCTCATTTTATTAACCATCAGCGAGTGTTCTGCACAGACACAGCTCATGAAAGTAATAATAGAGGGAAATTAATTAGATGACTATATTTCAATCATGGGGTTTTCTTGACATTTTATACCAAAGGAATGCAGCTCAAGCAGTTTGTAACTGACAGCAATGCCATGAAATTGCACTACAGCCTTGATAATTATCCTCTTCATTATTTTTATAATATATAAAGAGATAAAGTACAACATTCCCCTTTCATTTTATAATAGTATGCAGTATAATGGAAGCAGCTGAAGGGGGATGTTTGTCTTACAATGCTACAGTTTAAATCTAGTGACAAGAGTTATCACATTAACGATGCACAGAGAAGAGCACTACAAGCAGCCATCCTTTATGTAATTATTCCATGCAAACTGTAAACATATGGGATAAATAATATACCCCAAACTTTTTTTCTTCCTCTTTACTTAATATTCAAGAAATGTCAATGACGACTCACTAGAAGGAAAAATATATTAATCTCATTTACATAAACTTCCTTCTTTGTTAAAAGCTAGTGTCATCAAAGCTTATAAAAGGATTGATGCCACAGAAAGGTTGGTCATTTCTTTTATACAGCAGTACCAAGCACTTTTGCACTACACAAGCCCCAAAAATTAATTGCAGGGGGCAGAGTCCTTTTGGATCCAGATGGCTACACTAAAGGAATAAAGGTCTTATCAAGTATTATGGAGAACTTTAATTAGGAAGAGAAGCAGTAAAGCAGTAACAATTCCATAAACTGGCAAATTATTTTAGATATTATTCAGAAATGTAGTTGGGGAAGTCTCAGCTGGAAGATGTCAAACATGTACAAGGAGAGGAGAAGTTACCGTTTGCCTGTCTGCCACAGTGTCAGCTCAACTTGGTATATGAACAACAGAAGTCAGCTCCAGATGGCTACAAAAGAAGTCAGCCTGTTATCTTAGTGAGGCAGAGCTGGAAATCAGGGTAACTTCAGGAACAGCAACTTTGCATGTACTTTCAGCAGAAGCTGCCAAATTAAGCCTGTAGAGATATGAGGCACCTAAAGCTGCTATGGTGAACAGTAACCTCCTGTCTCTGAGCATGAAGTCAGAATATTTTCTTGGTGTGACCCCAATAAGAAGTAAAATTTATTTGGCCTAGGCAACATCAGTCTGAACTAACTTATCCTAATTACATGAGGATATATGCTTCCCGTTCTAGATTCCGGTTGTTCCAGGAGAGGACCTAGATTTTTAATTTACCAACATACCTTTAGAATTTCTTTCTTGAGTCATTGTAATACAAGGTGGCTTACACATAAACTGAAACCCATCAGTAACTTTATAATTTTTTCACATCACAAAAGGAATGTGAAACCATGTTATCGTGACTCTAAATAGATATATGTTGTAGCCACAGAATACAGACTTAGATCATAATTGCCACAGTATAAGGACATTAACTTCAGGGTTTCTGACTGAGGCTTATTTTTTATTATCCTTATGATATGCTTGTATGTGGGTACTCTGTGCCACTTATCCCATCAGTCAGTATACTTGAGATTTTTCCATATTCAAANGGGGGGGAGCGAAAAAAGCACCAGAAATATTTGGATCTTTGCCCAGGTATTGAATGAATCATAAAACATATCTTTCTGCATTTTCAAAGCTCTGTGTTCTTTTAAATATACAGGACAGCTCTAAGTGTTTTGGCAACACATATACTTCTGCAAGGACTTTTGGGTAAATCTATAACTTCAGTCATTCACCCACCAGTTCCTGTGTCATACAGCCCAGCTAAGCCTGCAGTTTCCTGGAAGCATGGACAAAAGTCTAAGGCCAAGGGCAATGCCTGCTCTGCACTGCTCACATCTACTGCACAGCAATACAGAACATGGGCTAGGCAAGATGGTCCTGCTAAACATATATTATACATTTAACCTGTGCAACACACTGCCAGTGTTTTCCCTGCATACAACCCACAGCCACGACAGATCTGATGCTTCCTCACTACAAAAGATTCACACTGTATGCGATGCAGGGCCAGTCCACAAGTGCGTGCTGAGTACACAACTGTGAGATCTCTTGTGCACACAGGAATCAGCTCCACGCTAACAGCACATCTCTGAGGCACAATGAACCACTGCAATCTTGCCTAGTGACACAGTGGAAGATAGCCTTTAAACCTGCCTAAAGTCAACCTTATCATAAGGGAAAAGCACTTTTCTCTTCTTAAACACACTATGGCTCTTCAAGAATGTTCTATTCAGTCCTTTATTTTCATTGTTTTTCAGTGGATCAGACTAGATGATGGTATTTTAAGGCATACAGAGAATAAGGCAATACTAGCTTTTGATCCTGAAGAACAAAAGGCCAGCATTAACCTATGTGCAAAGACAGGAGAGCTGACAAAATGGGAGGGGCGTGAGTGGGGGAGAGAGAGAGAATCCAGCAGACCTTTGAAGTAATCCAAGGTCAAAAGTTTCCCCTTAAGAATATATGAGCAACGTGAACTTACCATACCCAGGAAGCCACCTCACAAGGTAAACACTTTCAGAAGACAAGTCCTTGAAACTCTTCATAGTGTCAAAGGTTGAAATGAGCAAAGTGGCAGCTGGTTTAAGGCATCTCTCCTTTGAAATGTCTAAACTTCCTTCATTTTCAAAGACAAAAGTCCCCTTGGCATATGCAAAAAAAGCCTGCACCCCTGAAATAAATAAAGGGGTTCAAGTTAAACTTCCCACCCCCTCCACCCCTTCTACCAAAAAAATAAAAAAAAGCCCCAATGATCAGATACTTAAAAAATTAGATATGACTTATGTATCCAAAAATGTGAGCTTTCAAAATTGCCCATTAGAACAAAATCAGAGTGCTTCAGAAATACCTGAAGCGTTGAAGACCTTTCCACCCATCAGGTGTTCATTATTTGCCTCAGCTGAATTGTCTGAGCGGCTTCCATGTACTTACCTCAATGCTCAGCCTGCTCACACCACCCTCCAAGCAGTTTATGCTTAATGGATAAGTTTACACTGAAGCTGACAGCGTGTGTTCACAAAAATCCTTTCAGCAATTTAGCAAAGAGTTAACAATGCTTACCTGAAAGTAACCAAGGCATCCTCCCATTCATTTCAAATTGTAGAAAAAGAAAATTCAGACTTATGGAAACAAAAGTACAACAATACTTCCAAACAGCTGTCACTTAAATATGCATAAACTAATTTCATTTGCTCAAACCAAAGTTATAATTTTCACTTTTTTCATCGCTAATTCAATGGGATATTAAGCACACGAAAAGTTTAAAGCACACAGACAGGACCATCAGGTTAGGCCTATTCACATGGGTAATATAATTTCCCACTGATTTAAGTACTTAAAATAGTACATACAATTAGACAAGAAAAAAAGACAGGAAGTTACTTAAAGTGAAAGCTTGAAGGGACATAAAGCGTGCAGCAGATACATTGTCAGATTTCTTCATATGGAGGCACCGCTGCAATGGTGATGTTTCTTCAAAGAGGTAGCCCCTCAACAACATAAAAATGTGAAATATTTTCTAATATGAACATCCTATAAAGGGGAAATCAATAAATGGCATGAAAAACTTCAAAGACGGACCTCCTGTCAATGACAGAGGTTCTTCAGCGATGTAAAGTCTTTGAAGAAGGACTCCCAGTGCTGGGAAACCTTTGAAGTGACAGAAAGCAGACATTTATAATTACAGAAAGGTGTGGTGTCCAGCAGAGATAGTAAAAAGATATAACTGGGGTATGTGTGGGGGAGGTTGAGTGGTGGCTTGGGCCCTGAGTGACCCTGTTCACTCGAAGCCTAATAGCCTGCAAGGTCAACTCTATATCCATATGAAAGAGACAATTTGTGAATTGGAGATATGGGTAGGGCTTAGAAACCAAATTACACTGCACTGAGAAAGTGCAGCTTTCACACTTCTGGCATATGTTTATTAAACAAGGCATCTCTCTCTTTTCTCACTACCTTAGATTCCAGCACACACATAACCACAGAGCCCATTCTCATTTTGCAGCCTACAGTTCCCCTGAGGAGAGAGTGTTGTTATGTCCATTGGCTCAGAAGCTGGTTTGAAGTGAGGCAGTCCAGCTTTATTTATATTTATCAGTATGTTTTTCATGAGTATCATTTCTTCCTGAAATTTTCGCTTTTGTCTTCTCCCCTGCTTCCTGGCTATTTTTTTATAAAGTGATATAGAAATTCAGAGAAGTCAAAAATTATATTATAGAAGAAAACGGAACGGTCTGGATTCTGGAGTTCTCTGAATTGTTGTCTACTTGAAAGGAAAAATATGAAAGTTTAATTTACATGAATAGATTTTTGGTTTCCCCTCAGACTACAAGGCAAGTCTCTGCTTGTTTTTGGAGCAGAGCAGGATTTGCCCATACTCTGAGTAGTCTGAATGGTAGCATGATATTGAGTTCACACTAGTGTGTCCAGCTGAGAGACAGAGTGAACAGCTCACACTTGTCCCTACCTTTCATACATTCACAGATCCTGGTTGTCCTAAAGCACAGGGACAGTCTGTTGCTTATGCCCCAAAAATCACACAGCTACATCCCAAATATTCATTTTTAGTTTTTTCCCTGTCTGTTACATGCTAAAAACAAACACACAAACAAACAAACAAAAAAATCAAAAAAAATCAGCATCTGATGCCAGCCAAGATTTGCTGGGAAGCTGAAATGAAAGAAAAAACAAACAAGATAATCAGCAGATGCTGCCACTTTGTTTGAGCTCACTTGGTGTTTCTTGTATAGGTGGACCAGGGTCTGGAAGCAGGACTTCCCACAGTGGGCTGAAATGGGTCCTTCAGTCAAGAGGTCTGTATTCTTCTGCCCTGGTATGAGGAAGACACCAGAGTATCCTGTTTCACAATGACCTGTAGCTCCACCTGTGAGCCTCAAATCCATACAGCCCTTTGGCAGGAAGAAAGTGAACTACCAAAAAGCAAATACCAGCTCCTTTTTCCTTATGCTTCATGAAAAGCACAGTATTGCACAGCTAAATACTTCCAAGCAAAGGCTGGTAGAAGATGGCACCCTTTAAATCCTGAAAGAAACATGTGAGCAATGATGCTTGATAACTTTTACATGCATACAGCATCCACAGATCTCAAATCACTGAGTAATCCCATTTATGAATGGGAGAACTGAAGTCCTGAAGAGAAATTCAGGCTGGCTCTGTAGAAAATGAAGTCTTAGCACAAACATACCAATATGTTTGTACCATACATTTATTACTGCAGGAAATTTGGAGTAGACAGCATTGAGTCTATTTTTGTCTTCATATAACCTTCAGCCCTAGGTTAAGGTCAGAACTAGAGAAAATAATACCAAAGTCCAATGCAGTCTTCAGAGAATTGCTGAAGCTTATTTTGTTGAACTCTTCTTTTGCTGGCTAGACAGCAACCATGTAATTAGGATAGCTATGCAATAGTGTTTTTAAGAGAGTGCTATAGAGAAAAACTACAGTACATATAAAAGCACTGTATTTGTTTTCTCATGCATCAACAATTTAGTTTTTCTTCTGTTCAGGAGGCTGGCCTGAAGGGAATGGAAATCACAGAGATTATTACCTTTTTATAACTATCTTTCTAAAAGTTATGGCATTGGCTACATGAGGTGTGTAGTAAAAAGGAAAAAAATATCCTGAATACTAATGGAGCAACCGTATGGAAACTCAGAAGCAATTATCATGCAGACAAAATTTTTAAGAGTAGTGATGAAATTAAGCATTATTGCCAGAAGATGTTTACTAAAAATATCTTTCAGGTCTTTCAAAATATTGCTTGGAGGATTTGGCATGACAAAGAAAGCAGATGTCAGATAACACATAACACATCAAGAAAACAATAATATATTCTGAGCTTAAGAGTCCTGCTGGTGATATAGGACAAAAATATGTCTGGGCAATCTGAGATAGCTTTTAAATAAAACAAAACCAGAACAAATTCAGATGTTTTGAAGTGCCTACATAACATGTAAATTTTGTGCTACAAAAAGTTAGGCAACAAATAGGATAAACTCAGCAAAAACTGGTATTACCCAAATGCAACAGCTACATGGAAATTGTTTTCTGATGTGTAGCATTCACTATTTCTGTATTATTTCTGTAATATTCATGGTAAGATTCAGACCACCTGAAGCATGGTACACAATGCTGGTTATACTACACCTGTTAAATGCCAACATTTTCATAAAATAAGCACCCTAAATCCACAGTTGGACATCATTACAAAGAAGAGGGTGCAAATGTAAAGAGCTCTTTAAACTGAGAAGTAAGGATACCTTCCTCATGGCTGCTGCATGTTGATCCTTTTGCATGCTTAGCAGTACCACATTCAGTGTGCTCTGGCCCATGAAACAACATGGGAAGACCTGCACCCACTAAGATACCTGTCTTTTCTCCTATTCATCCCTGTGACTGGGCTCCCTCAGGAGTCACATACAGATTGTTTCTCACTCTCACATCCTGCATTCTAGGTTATTTCCATAGTCAGTTTAGCAGGCTAAAGACTACTAAGAGAAGCAGCTTTCCCCCGGCAGGCACCAGAACATGGTGCCTGCTAATGATCTGAATTGCAGCAGCAGGGCACCTTGGACAATAGCACAATACCAAAGGTCATTGTACGATCACAGCCATTTGGGTTATGTCTTATTTGCAAATAAGACCAGAGGAAAACAAAATTATGTTTAGTGCACTAATTACACACAGGGACATCCTTTATGTTACAGCAAGAAAAGGATCTAAGTGACCATCCATAGTGGAAGCAGTAATGAGGCCTTGAAAACAGGACCAAAACACACTGAATCTAATAACATAAAACAAACTATGAGCAGAGAGCATGATGATTCAGAAGAGGGAGGTTGGTGCTGGTACCAGCACCAGTATTTCTGATAACTGGAAAGCCATGAAGATCATTTCAGGGGCAGACAACTGCTATCACTTGTGTTACAGGTAACAGGACCTTAAACCAGGCTCAGTGGGCAGATAGGATGGACTACCTTACTCATGTACTTAAATGAAAAAAAATTGTCACATTTGGCTGTAGTCTAAAGAGCAAAGGAAAGAGCAGTGACCCAAAGTTACATTCCTGATTGATATTCCAGGTTTTTACTGTAGATGATAATAAGTTTGGTGAGGTTGCCAAGATGTCATCTTTGTCATATTCCTTTTTGCTGTTCTTTCCTTATATTTTCCCTGAGAACACGAGAATCAGATTTATGAAAAATGTATGCTGTTGTCAAGTACATACAAGCAATTTCTGTGAAGTGTTAACTAAGAAGGACTTATCTGCCAAAATTTAAGTATATGTTTGTTTTTAAGTACTTTTTATTTTCATTCTACTGTGGGAATCATCAAAATATGGTAATATACTGTTTAAATTCCAAACTTCAAATATAATAAACTAACCTGAGACAGGACTAATGCTGAGAACTCAGTAATTCTTCTTATATCCATTGCACTTCAGGCACCTCTCTAGCTCCCAAATGATTTCAGAGTCTAGAGATGTCTCACAAAAAAACAAACAACCAAAACCAATAAATAGACTTTTCATTTTTTTTTCAAATATCAATCAGAATACATTGCTAACTTCATTTAAAAACCTTTTCCAAACGGACAGAAGCTGCACCTAATGAAAACTTAAAATGTTGTATTAGTAGCTAACAGTAAATCTATAAAAAATGGACATTATAAAACTTCTCCAATAGAGATTCATAGATCATACTTGATTCTATCAAGTAACCCCCATATATATAGTTTCCATAGTAAGTTCTTTAAAAAAAAATCAATAAAAAAGAAGGACATGGATGATACCTTTTATGCAACAAACCCAAACCGAAAACAGGAGAGAATCCCTTTGCTCTGACAAGTGCATCATGTTACAGCTTTATCCTGCAAACATGTGAAATCCAAAGTTGGCAATCATGAACTAATTTTATCAATATTAGTAGAATTAAATCTACTTTTGAATATTAACTGCTTAGCAGGATTGACTTGATAGATGAAATATAACAGAAAGGAGAGGATAAAAGGAACCATGGAACAAAAAATGTTAATCAATTTAGTTGCATCTTTCTTAGGATTTTTGCTGTTTCTGGCTCCAGTCTGTGTGTCCTCTGTGAAAGACAACTGAGTGTTTTAAATGAAAAGCAGTGGAAAACAGTAAGACTTCAAAGACCACAGCATCAAGATTTCTACAGCTTTCCAGGCATCAAGTATTAAATGGATATTTAACTATTTAGCAGTAAAAAGGAAGCAGAAGATGGCAGATGATATAGGGCAGGCAGATACCACAACTTTCTGGAACAGCAGAACACAGTAAAGCTTCTTAAATGGCACGGGACTGCTATATGGAGGCAACTGAATGCTCCTGTACTCCACGGTATGTGGGGACTCAGCTCTGAAATGCAGCGCAGAAAATCCCTCCAAGTCCCTGTAAGCACTGATGTGTTTTGCCTGCAAGGGTCTTAGGAAACCTTAAAACTTGTCCCTTCACTCTGGCAGGTCAGTTCTTTGACTTAGGATCCACAGATTAGATGATGCACTATGGGACCAATCCAATATGCAAATCTCACTAAATACAGCAGCAGCTAAAAGTTCCCTCAAAAACTTGAACAATGAGGCTCACTCTTAGTCCCTTAAGATTACAGATCAGCAGCCACTGTGCTTATGCAAGATCCAGAGGATAGTAACATTGCCTTCTGCACTAAAGTGATGCCTACTGAGGCACCCTAGCCACCAGGATTATTTAGAGTTATCCACCTACACATCTAACTTTTCTTATGTGCTTTTATGGAAAGCACAGGGGCTGGGGACACCAGTCTCCAGGCCATTTAATGCTGTGCTGCTCCCTGAGCATCCAGTCCACTGAGCAGCCAGACTCACTTCTCTCTGACTGCACGGTCCCGCTTCCCTCCAAAACCAGGATGCATCCACTCCATGACAAAAGCCTGAATCCCACATCCCACAAATCAGATCCCAGCCTGGGTGTGCGCTTATGTCCAGACAGCTCAGGTAAATGTCTTACAGTCATACTGTGTCTTGGTGATGGCAAGGACTGCCCTTCCTCAGGGACTGTGGGATGGGTACAGACCCTAACAATTAGGAGGTTTTAGCTGCTCTGATGAGAAGGGTTGTCTATGACACAAGGCAAAATGAATTCAATTCCCACAGCTGCTAAATGACAAAGACTTCAGAGATATCATTCAGAGATATCCTTTGAAGGATAGCAGGGTACAGAACAGGAGGAGAAGAGGGGAGCCTCATCCTAAAGAAAGAATAGCTACTTGGACTCTCCTCTCTGCTGTATTTTTTCTTTTCTAAAGAGATGGTCCCAAAAGCCACAGGGAAAAAGGGAAGCAACAAGGGGTTCTTCTGTATGCTCCAGATTCCTTATGAATAATAGCAATTTGTTATGTTGCAGGAAAACTGGGCACCGAGCTGGAGCCCTCCTGCAGAAATCAGGACCTGAAGTGTGTAGGTCTTTGACCTTACCTGATTTTCAAGGGCATTTTTCTTAGCTCTTTTGCAAACTGTGTTATCTCAATTTCTGTTGCGGTATCAGACTAAAACCCCAAGCACAAAATTTAGATATCTCACAGACTGTTTGCTCTTTTTTCTGTTACTATCAATACTGTAATACAATATATTCAGAGTCTAACTTTCAGAGGATTTGGAACTAACCTGTTCAAATTATTATTGTTTGAAGAGCATGCATTTTTCTAAGAATCACCCATGTCTTGTACCCATAAACCACGCACAGTATGGTGAGCTGGATAACATCAAAGGAAGCAGATCTTTTTCAGTAATATATCGTATTCCGTAAATCAGCTTGAAAGGTATTTTTCAGCTCATTTTGATTTTTATGCTTTCTTTTTCCTGCTGCTTGATGTAAAACTGCCAAAGTAAAACTGACAATAAGCTGCAGAGAAATGCATGCTTCCTGGTACAGAGGAGTAAACATTTCTCCTAACAGATGGAGTAATTTTCACTTTTATTATCATTAACAAACTTCAAAACTCTATGCAAGTGGAGGAGTCAATACATTAGCAGTGTACTCCTGGATGTTGCTTTACTGCTATATTTTTACAAGTACTTGTATATTATCTTTAGAAGATCACGTAAGTTAAGACAGTATCAGCTACACATATTGGGCATCCTTTAGGCTTGCAGTCCAGCAGGGCCACAACAATTGGACTGTGAAGGGTAAGACAGACTACTCTGAGTCACTGAACCCTCATCATTCAGAAGTCAGTATTTTCCACCCCACAGCAACACTGGACTGCAGTTATTGGCTGCTCTCTAGCACAAAACGGTTGCATTTTCTGTGTTGAACACAGCTGACATAAGAATGCAAATGTCTAGCTGGCCAAAGGGGCAGCAATGTAAATAAAGCCACTGCTTGAGTGAAATGAGGAAATGCTTGGGGGAGCAAATCCTTAGGGGAGACTTGATGCCCGAGCTGGTAAAGCTGTGCAACTAAACTGTATTTGTCCCAAAATGTCTTCAAGATCAATTTTTCTTTGTCCCAGTCTTTATGAATCCTCACCATGTAAACCACCCCAGTCTTTTTCACAGCATAGTCAAAGAGAAGGTTGTCATTATTCTCAATCCAAAGTGTATTGCTAGTAATGTGTGTGTTACTGAAAGCAGCATCATAAAGTCATGAAATCATTATTTTAATTAGAAAATTACTTTTTTTCTTTTTTTTTTTTTGCTATTCAGCCTTTATCTGTCTACAGCATGCTTTTTTTTTCCCCTACTGTATAAAGCATTTGGAGTTGTTTTACATAAATTATTTTTGAAAGGAATACACATTATGAATCACAAGGGTTTAAAACTATAACTGCATTTCCAGACTCATTGAAACTGCCCCAAATTTAGATATAAAAGCTCCCTGGGTAAAACCTGTCAAGATCCTTTTATAAAGAATTTAAAAAGCCATTAAGATTTAAGACATTTAAGACATTATTAATTTATTTCAGCATTTCTGAGATGTAGCAAAACTGTAGCTATAGCATTTTGTTTTCATGTGTAGCTTGTAGAATTTACTCATCATAAAAAGGATTTTTTATTGTTTTCACAACAATTTTTTTCCACATTTCTTTTAGCCACAGACTAATTTGTAAGAGCATTTTCTTTGACTGAAATAGGCAGCAATTTAATTTTCTTTTTGCTTCTTTAATGTATCAGCAGAATCAGTTAGATGCTGCAAATTACTAAGGAATAATAATATCCAAAGAAAATTACTGAAATAAAGAGTAAATAACTCAGTGTTAAAGAAGAATTAATATAATGGGATCACTCAGAAACTATCAGGATCATTAATGAAATTAAAGTATAACCCATACTAATTTAAAAATTCAGTTAAAGGCTACATTTAAAATTACTAAATGTCAGGGGAAAATATTTAAATTATGAAAATTATTAAAAAGCTCTGACTGGAAAGTATCCATTTACACAAGCCTTAAGTCACCCATTGAGTCTATATGCATTGATACTCACACTATATTATTGAGCAGGAAACTATTAAGGGAAATGGGTTAGTTCCATTTACTTTTAAATATAGTTACAATACAAATAAAAATAGAAATATACTTTATTTCTTGTATTAACTCCATCTGACTTTTATGATGAATACTTTTAAATTAATTTGATTTTCTGAAATATATACACTTGTACATGTACTTAAGGGATAGATTTACTAACAACATGTTGAATAGTGAGTAGGTGATAGCAGCATATCAGGGATGAGGCTGAATTGCTCCTGGGTTCTTTGAATTCCTCTCCTTGATCCACCATACACTTACATCCACTCCCTTTCCACCCATTCAGAGCACATGCAAACACAACTATCTGTGATTCACTGACCAAGTTTTCTGTGCAAATACCAGCAAAATTTTTGAATATGATGTTTCAAAACTAACAAACACTTTTTTGACTGTATTTTACAAGGATGTTGGCAAATAGTTAAATACTGAGAAGGGTGTCTGGAACACCTGCTACTGGGAAGAGACTAAAGCAGCTGAGGAGATGATTAATATCTGTCAGGATCACAAGGTGACGTCTCAAGCTCATGGATGTTTTGACTGATGTTCAATGGAGAAAAGATAGGATTCTACCCACAGTTTATGGGAGTCTAGGAAGAAAAGTTTATAGACAGAAGTAGCACCACTTACTTGAGTCATTAAATAACTGAAGCTACAAAAGCTCTCTTTTCCTTACATGTTAACTGAAGGATTTCCAGCCACTTGAAGTCTATCAACCAAGTCTGTGTGTCTTCACCAAGCTCATACAGTTCAGCCAAAACCAATGGAGCAAGCAGGCCAAATTCTAGGGTATGATTATGATGAAAGTTTAAGCAATTTTTTTTCAATCCTTTCTTTTAGATATAGAGTCTAATTCTGATAATTAATTCATACTGTGTTTCACTGACATGGAACCACCAAATTTAAAATCCTGGAAATGCTACTGGCAAATCTACTTTCTCCCCTAATGGCCCATGTGTCTTCCCTAGTTAAGTTTATGTTATTGCCCACTGTATTTCCTATTTGTAGCAAGCACAAGAGCAAGTGTGGGAGAACTGAAGGTGGCAGAAGAGGAGTTGAAAACATAATACCTTTCAGGGTTCTTTATAAAATCAGTGCAAGGAGGACAATAAGGTAAATAAGGCCTTTGTATACTGTACACCAATTACAAACAGTATTTGCTATCAATGACAACCTTGTGGATATCTCCAGAGTCCTTCCACTATTACAACAAATTGCTAAGACACCAAAAAAATGATGAAAAAGTCAATAAACATGTGAAATTATAAGTAGCTTGTTGACCTCAATGGAGTTATTCCAAAGTTAGAACAGCAAAACTACAGCCAGACTGCAGATACACATGACAAATTACTGGAAATAATATCTTTCAGATGTCTGGATGGACTCTCTAAAGCCTCTTCAAACATAATCAAATGAACACTCCTGGTCAATCATAGCACTATTAAAACATACAATCAGAATGGTCATGGTCTCTCAAATATAACTGATTTTGTCCCGTTTGTGAAAAGAAATATTTTGGGAGATAAGTAGAGTTGAAAGGGGTTTTGTGTTGGATTTTTCTGTTGTTGTTTCAGGTGACCTCGTGATGTATTCCCAAATCCTGAACAGTCTGTTCTTTTCTTTTAAAAACAAACTGAAAAAGATGTAGCTTTAAAAACAAAAACAAATCTACAGAAAGACTTTACTGAGTGTATTTCTCCTTCATTCCATGTGAGATGTTCAAACAGTAAGTTTTCTTTTAAAGAATTCATTGGCTCTCTTATAGCTACTATATTTGATTATCTTTAATGATACGTTAAAAATGTGGAACAGAGAAAAGAAAGGAAGAGAAAGGTTATTACCACATTACAGGTCATCTTCTGGTCACAAATTATTTTGCTGTCCAGGGAAGTTTACAACTTCAGTTCTTTGATGGTACTTTAAGGAACATAAAAGTAGTTATTAACACAAACACACACACACATATGAGATGAATCATGTGTACAGATATCATATATATGTATGAGATGAATCATTAATTTCCACTATCAATTTAGTGATATCAGTTACTGAATTAATAACTATGTCTTGTTGTCAGGATGGGACTCTACCCTAGTTTTGATAAAGTTTTACAGATGCAACTTCCTTAAAAAGCAGTGGAGGCAAAAAGGAAAGAAACAGAAGATGAAACGATAACATATTTTCTCTGCAATATGCAGACTTAGATAGGAAAAACCCAACAAAGAAATGTTGAAGCCATGTTTTTTAAACATAACTCTGCAAAGTACTAAATGCAAAGTCCAGACTGTGAGGTAAATCACCTCCAGTCCCTGACAATCAGAGAGAGAGCAAGCAGAGCAGGAAGCAAACAGCAAGAGGTTTCTTTGTTCGCAGATCCAAGTGCTTCCTCGCTAGTTCTCATTGCACATCACTCTGATTTCTCCCTCACTCTCTTTGCTCTGTCCCAGAGCAACAAAAGCAATGATTCTGCAGGTAACACTTTGGTTTTTCATCCTTGTCTCTCACTGTCCGTGGCCCAGCTGCCCACAGCCATGGTCCTGTCAAACTGCTCTGCAAAATCCTTCCACGTATATAAGTAAGCTTCTCACTGACATGCCATATGGCTTTTCCTTTGCATTCCCAATCAGTTCAGTTTTTAACTCTAAATATGAATTTTCCTATATCTTCTATTCACTCTTCATCATCAGGTATTTGTCAGGTGCTGCTTTCTTTGAAATCACTGTCCTAACAATATGCATAAGAAGAATACAACCCCTGGCAGGCATGCTTAGTAACAGACTGAAAGCAGACTTTAAAACAGAACAAGAGGTAAAGAGACAGAATTTCTGAAACCCAATAACAAAACAAATAATACATTTAAAAATATTTCAAGTCACATGGGCCTCAGAAGGAATCAAGGGATAACATTAAAAAAAAAAAACAGGTTAATTTTTAAAATAGTATTAGAAGCATGTATGATTTTTGACCTTTTAACTGGAAAGGTAAGAAACATGGTTTAACTTATTTAAAAGGCAGTTTAAATTTGTTAAAAACACTAGTGGCAGCATTGCACTGAACTGCTCTGCAGTCAAGTCCCAGGAAGGACTGTGCCTTAATTCCTGAATTTCCCCTGAGCTCTCTGGTTACTTCATTAATTCCTGCCTGAGTTTACTATTGGAAAAAATGGGGAGAACCATGCAGATATGCACTGGACCTCACATAATTCCTTGACTTCACAAAGCTTCCACTGGATTTGAATTCAGGGGCTTGCAATGGTCAAGGCAAAATTTTATATAAAATGCTGGCCAATATGTAGTTGATAAACAGAAATACCTGATGGGAAGTCCTATAACTTAAGAATGGGTAGGGGATAAAATAAGTCAGAATAACAGGACTAAATGAAGAGAAATAAAATTCAGTCAAAAGACCGCGGGTGAACAAGTGTGACCATTTAGTGTGCCTTCACTTCAAATCAAAAGCAAACAAAACAGCAATCATCTCTAGCAAAAAGTACCTGAAAAAAATATGTAAAGAAGCAAAATATAAAAAAGCAGCTGGAAAAATTACTAAAATGTGGGCTCCTTCATGAAAATTAACACCACCTTAATGCTAATAGATATATAAAACAGGAACAATTTGTGCATTTGCAGTAGAGCAACACAGATGAGAACTCTCTTTCCCCTGCTTTAGCAACATTAAAATAATTACTTATAATAATCCTGTTTACCAACTTTAATGCATGTACATTTTATCAAATATTGCTCTGCCTCATTGTGAGACTGTATATCCTTCTTCCTTGCCTGTGTCTCATCCAGCCCAGACTTTCCTCTTTGCCCCAGCCTACAACTACTGCTGCTTTACTACCAGCAAGACTCCAGCACATCCTGACCCCAGGATTTTACTATGGAAATTTTTATCATTCCTATATGTCTGGCCTTTTCTTGTCTCTTTGAGCTCATCTTTATCATAGTCCCACTGTGACAGTCCCCTATCTACAGGAAGTCCGATTTCTACAACTACACCAACTTGTTAGTGATTACTGCCCTGAACCCAGACTAGATCTGCCATTTGTGAAGTTTCCCTCAATGTTTTATTCTGTCAGCAGCCGTTTCCTCCACTGATTTCACTGCTCATTTGGTTTCTATGCCACTGCCCTCATGCACAGAACTCCTTGACAGCTTACAAAAAGAGGCCTTTTTTCCACACCACCATAACTTGCAGACTCTCCTACTGCCTCATTCCTCTAGGGACTTCCAAACCTAGCAGGCATCTGACTTCCCTAATTGCCCTGTCATAGAAAAAGCCAAAGTAAACGCCTTTCAAACAGCTCATATCATTACCATCCAAGGGAAGTAGTCAAGTTCCTATTGTCTGAATTGTTTAAACCAGACGGTACAAAGCATCACACAGTACACATGGGGAAAACCCAATATTCACGAGGGACTAAACTTGGCAACCTAAGAGGTGTTTTCTGTCTCCACTTTTTGTGATATCCTGAAGTGCTTTTCTGCATTAAGGTACAGAAAACAGCACTTGAAGGTGAATCTTTCTTCCAGTGTAAATAATGGCTCTAGGTTACATCATGCAACTTTACTTCCTTGCCTTAGGTATGTATCTACAAGTGTCAGTTCAATCATCCTTAGTAGTTTTATTAGTTATTCTTCTAGCACCCATGAAGGAACTACTTTTGTTTCCTGCTTAGCATATTGCAGTGATTTAACAGAGCAAAATCACATCTCTGAAGCCACCTTTAAGAAACTGGTCTCTCCAAACCCTGTGCTGATTGTCATAGTTCTGGTCACCCCTCAAATTCTGTTCTGCCTTTGCCAAATGCTGATGAATTGGCACGCTTCCATGAGCAGAGACAGGACAGCACTGCTGGGGAAGGCATGGGGAGCATACACATTTGTGTACCACATGGGAATGTAGATGCCTAAGGAAGCACAGAGTAGGAGAATGTCAGCTCCATAACCAAGCACTACCTTTTTCCCCACAGAATGCAGGAGGAATGCCTCCATGGTCTCTTGGCTCCACAGTCCCTCTCTGACCAGATGGGTGTTTTCTTCACACATGCAAACCTTCATGATTTAGCCAAAGTACTCACCCTGTGACCAGAAATGGGTTAGACCTAAACTGTAACTCCTATGATTAGTCTTCACAGCCTTCATTTTATTGTTTTAAACCCTAATATTTACTTTTACATCTAACTCAACCACTTTCCAGGCTCTTCGGTTCATTTGTGCACTGGTTTTAATTTTTTCTCTCAGGTGGTTAAGCAGATTCAGCTGCTGGTAGAAGCAAACAAGCCAAAAAGCCAGTGAACATGCCAAGGAGAACGCAGGGCTAATATCCTGTAGCCTTTACACATCTACTGAGGCTTTGTGTAAATTGTAAGGCCTCTTGTTTTACTGCACACTGTTGGCATAGTTGGAGCAGGAGCCCTGTAATGTCAGCCAAGAGGACCCACACACAGTCACTGAAGCCCCAGGAAGAAAGGAATTAACAGCCTTCAAAAGTGGAAAAGTTTTAAAAAGAGATATTTAAAAGGTTTGACTTGCAGCCAAGTGTTAAACAGTAAATATAAGTTTTAAGTGTCTTAGCGATTGAGATGAAGTATCATAATTCAGCAGCGTGGAATGGGACCTCTTACTGGGAGAAGCTAAAGAAGAAAAATGAACCAGTACAAAAGGAACCCCCTCTAGGGAAGATCTCACACATTTGGGTCTGGAGTCTAGTTAGAGTAGGCCAAAACCTGATACTTTTATCTCCAACCTTTGACCCTGACATCTGGAAACTTAGTTTGAGTCAAACAGAAGGAAGTTTTCTTTTCTATTTCAAATACTTTATAGAAGAAAAACTTCAAGTATCTACAGTCAAGTCTGTTAGTACAAACCTCTTCTATTTGTGCACTTGTAGTGAACTCTAAAATATGGAACATTTGTGCAGGAAATGCATGCGTCAGAACTTTTGGGAAAAGAGAGTAACTTGGTGAGACTGGCACATTGTTCGATGCTTGTATGGGATCCAGATAACAGCCCAGATAAACATCTCCAAGGGGGTGCTGAAGAGCATAAAAGGTCCAGTTCCTTTGATGTTCTTAGATGTTCTCATTTAATAGCTATCAGCCCTGGTGCCAGAAATAACAACATGTTTAAACATTCTGTATCAAAACACAAATTAAATTCATTTAGCGTAACCTGTTTCCAAAGTTAATTTTCATCTTTAGCTGGAACAGTAAGTGTGATGTAACTCATGTTCTTCCTGGCAGTTATTTTCATTATTATGTTTATTACTCATTTTAGAGACTTTTTTTTTTTTTTGAACAGAGGGATTAATGAATTTAGACTGCACATTATAACATCAAAAGCTTTGGTTTCAAATAAGCCCATCTGAGCTACAGGAGATTTTCTCCCCTTATACGAAGCTAAACAGCAACTTCAAAAACATATCTCTGTTGTAGTATTATTTTCTAGTTGACTGAAGTCGTGGGTTTTATGTCAACCTGTTACATTTGCATATAATAAATGACTACTTATTTGTATTGTCCAAGTGACTCCTTTAACCCACAATCTGTTTAGAAGTCAGATGTTTTCTGCAGATATCAGCTCTCTTCTCAGGAGGATTTATGACCATGTGAAAGAACAAAAATAATAATAAAGGAGCCTCTTTTTCAGAATTCAAATGATTGTTTGAGATCAGATCATCAGAAGAGGGGGAGACACATGCAAGAAATTTTACATCCTGTTGTTCAGGCCAGTAAGAATAAAATAGGAAATTAAGAGCACAACATAATATTTACCAAAAATATTTCTAACCTGATATGTTCCTTTTGATCACAATTGGAATTTTTTTTCATGCAGTATTGATGGCAAATTCTCATAGGATGTGCATACAGAGCTCCCAGAAATCAGCCTAACTTTATAAATGAAGGCAGAAATCTGCAGAATTTTCTGTTCAGTAGAGCTCTCTAGGATATCTGAAGTCCCTCATCAGTTATTTTACTAGAAATAATAGAATATTGCTTAACATGCTGGCCAAAATACTAAATTACTCTGTGCGAGATAATTTCCTAGTTATTTTCACTGAGTCTTGAGAGCTTTGTGGAACTGCTTTTTGAAGAGTGTAATACTTGAGTTAAAGGCCCTGCCTCTGCATTTCTCCATGTGGACAGAACACCTTTCACATCAGTAGAAGATACAGGCCCCAGATAAGGAAATTATTTCAAAAGCTTCACCTTTTATTGTGGAGAGAATTTTACTGTATTTGAAGGAATTCAGTCATTAGGAAGCAGCAATACACATCTGCAGTAAAAACTAAAGTACCATCTCTGTTCAAAATTCACTCATATATCTTGAAGTTACTGTGGATAAACACAACGAAAGACTAGATTTTTAGAAAAGATCAGCAAATTGCTCTTTGGAAGCAGGTATATGCATAATTGTCTCCAGTCTAGAAAACAGGCACCCTTGCAGGAAAGGTAAGCAAGTGGAAAATCACTCCGTCATTTTGAACCATGAAAACAGAGGAGTTCTGCTCCACATTGTTTTACACAAGACTGCATAAAACCTATTTGCAGTTGCTGAGATTTTCATCCTGCCCCTCAAAATCACCTCACATACAAGAAAAACTAATAGCACTGTTTGAAATGCCCCTCCTGCTTTCCATCCTGGTCTCAAACTGCCCCTATGATATCTCTCTTCATTTGGAATTGTCTACTAGCCTCTTACAGCTCTCTTTGCCACAAAGGCGGCCAAACAGAAAAAAGCACACAGCCACTAAAATGTGCACTTCAGCAACTCAACCAGACCACCCCAGTTAATATTTACATTACAGTAAAGTAAAAAACTCTCATCTTTGGAGACTCCACCTGAGGTAGGAGACTGCTCCTCCCCTTACCTCATCTGGTCCTCACAAAAGGTCATCCTGTTGAGACTGTCATCCACTTGAGTGCAGTCGGCTGCTCTACAACCAGCAAGCCTGTTTCCACAGCTCTGGCTGGCATGGCATTAGGCTCATTATTCACAAGTAACTCGGGCTCTAAGAGGAAGGCCATGCTACTCAGCTTCAAGGTTTTGGTTAATAAAACAGCATTCACATCTTCTCTGTTGAAATCCAGAGCTGTGGCAGTTGATCATTTCCTGGTTTGCAGGTAGTCTGTAGTTACTGATGCACATACTCACAGTACCTAGACCCATTACCAATCTTTATGATTAATTCTTTTCAAGTCTTAAATTAGCATGCTCCAATCATACAGTGCCCAGAAGATGGAAGGTCAGGTGGTCTTTTGGTCAGTGATCCATTCCTCAGTCCTGTTACACAAGCAATGTAAACTGCTCAGCTGTCGAAGTCTTGACCTGTTTTATTTTACATATAACTGCTGGAGGGAAAAGTTGATACAGAAATTAAGGCAATCAAGGAAAAAAAATGCAGAAATAATTTCGCACTTTGGTATGATAGTTGATAATTTGATATGAACTGATATTAATAAATTGATGGTTTAGGATACAGGAAAACTAGGTAAAATTATATAGATGGGAGAGATTTAATTCTTTCTTTTCTTCACAGCTCCAAAAACAAATAAATAGCACAAGTGCCAAGTCAGATGGGTTTTTCAATTTCCTAAATTTTCTTATATCTTAACTCTACAGTATGGCAAGAGACATATTCTCCTTTTGAAGCCCAAACCTAGCATTAACATTTATGGGACTTATACACACATCAAAAGAAAAACTTACTATAAGCAATTTATAATCTGAATATTTTTGCTCTAACCAGTGCAATTGCAGGATTTATATAGAGGAAACTACAAAAATTTCGTGTGTTATTTCTGCTGCTGCTGACTACCTGTATGGTGGGGGAAAGAGAGGAGCTAGAGAGCCAGAATAAGAGAGTGACAGACACAGAGAGAGAGAGAGAGAGCGAGAGCAACACACTCCCCAGATGTGAAAATTCTTTAGAACAGTTTCTAGTCTTCTTGATATGTTTTCCTTAGACTTAGGTGGACCAACACCTTATTTTGCAAGTACTTAGAACAAGACCTTTTCATTTTTTTTTGCTCACTTAAAGAATGTGTACATGGCACAAGTTTGAGATGTTTAAACTCTTTGTACAATATGCCATGAAGTACCCATACTCTCTTCCATTTTTTCAGTGCTTTCTGATCCAACAAACCAATGTATGTTCCCATCACTATTTTGTGACTAAAACCCCTTGATCTTTACATGGAAAAAAGGATTCCTTGGTCGTATATTCCTACTAAAGGGCTGATTATTCTGATCCATTCTATTCCTTTCCAGTTTAATCTTTTAGAGAAATAGTTCCACTTCCTTTTCCTTGCTTCTTCTCTTGACTATTTTTAATAGATTGTGCCATACATATTCTCTTTTATCTGATGTGTAAATTTCAATTTAGTAAAAAAAGTAAACTTAAGCTCTTCTTCAGAGGAGTGAGGTGGTTCTGTGACCATTTAACAATGTTCACTGTAAATTCATCTTAAATTTGGTCTTGGCCATAGAGCCAAAAACCCCTGCTGAGAATCTCTTGGATCCCAGATTTTGATTCAGAGGGTCAGCAAATCAGAGATGTTTAAAAAAATATCCTGGGCTCCAAAAATAAACAACTTTTCAATTATACCATGTTTCTTTGGCAAATGTACTTGTTGCTATTCAAGGCAAGACTTGCAAATCTGACATCATGATTACATGGGAGCTGTCAGTTTGTACTGTGAAAGACTTTGGTTGTCTTCTCTGTAAACCCAGATCATCCCAACAGCCCTCACTCAATAGAGCTGGTATTGGAGTTTTATGCATTTGCAGCACTATACCCCACAATTTCCCCACTCCACTTCTTATTATATTGTTTAGACCCTCAAGAGGGGCTTTATTTCATGAGCTGTAGAGTAAATAAACCTCAACAAAGCTCAATAGTTACTGTGGCTATATTGATCTGGTATATTTACAGCTATATTTACAGCTGTCTTGGGTACCTCTACATTCTCCTGGCATCTACAACAAGGACCCTAATTTAGGCCATTGGCTTAGGCTTAGATCTTTCCTATAACACATCTTATCTGTCACCACCTCTTTTTAGAAAAATGAGACTTGATGCATGGTCATTTGAACAGCTTGGTACTGCAGATGTTTTTGATACCTGTTTCTGGTTGTGAAATATTATTCTTCCAGCAAGCTGAAAATTACAGTTGACCCAGTAAACTTCCTCCGTAGTATAGCAAATGGGGTGTTTTGTTTGCTGCTCTCTTAAGATAGTGACAAAATATTAACCAGGTTGTCAGGCAGATATACAGGAATGTGTTTGTATCACAAAATCACCACATAAAAATACAAAGATTTCCTTGTCAAAACTTCGCAGCTCCAAGATAAGAAGTTAATATAGACAAGGTAATTAATAAAGCAAAATGACAAAAGTAGCAGTTGGCATACTAGTTACTATTTGGGTGCTAGTGATCAGATCCTATGAAATAAAAAAGAATTTTACATGGAAGTTAAAACATTTATTACAGGTGCTTAATCATGAAATCCGCTTAATCGGGACATTTCCCAGGGAACCAAATTAAGCCTAATGATACTTAATGGCAGGGACTGCTGCTTAATTGGGGTGGTAATTCCAGTTAATTGGGATTCCTGCAGGTGAGTAAATGGTACTCAAATAGAGATACTGTATCTGGCCTTCATGATGTTCCAATATTGGTGGTGCTTTGTCTTCCCTCAAACAGCCTCTCATGCCACCAGATCAGCAAAGCAAAATTACTTCTGTGCTCCCATTTTGGTCCTTTCAAACATTGCTTAAAGTTACAATCACTCTCTCTGGGCTGGCAGTACAAGAGGACTGCTTGGAGTCTAACAAATCTGAATTTGTGGATGTATTTGCATTTCAACAGGATTTTAGAAAGATCACACTCAACCTCTTGCATGACCAAGTAGAAGATTTTTAATAAGTCTTCAGACATTATGGAGATGCCAAAGAGATATTTGAAAATCGTTGGTAGCAATTTCAACTGCAAAACAGCATGCCTAATTAGAAAGGTTTCTGCACCAGTTTATGAGAACAAATATTTTACTATCAAAAAAACCTCTAATATAAATCCTTTTTTGAATACTAAGACAGGGAAAAACCTATACTGTCATGGCACACTTACTATTGCTCAACATGTTATTTTAGTCTGTCACACACGCACAGAGCCACACACTAAAATACTTGGATATTTCTTTTTAACCATTATTAAAATATGCTTAAATATTATTCACGCTTTTACATAGCACCAGAGACCCTGAAAATGAAAACTGCTAATTGCAGTCAGCTTATTAGAAAGATACATTTTCATCATTACTTCCTGAGGTCCTTGTATTCTCCAGAGGAATGGTACACAGCGCTCCGCACTCTCTCGCTGAGTTGGAACACAGGCAAGTTGCCAGTTCTTGGGAGAGAGAGCTGGAACTGCAGTGCCTGCAGCTACCTGGGGAGAACTGCTATTCTCTGTAGGTTTCTAAAAGCACAGCAGAGTGGCCTGACTCCAGAGCTACTGCCTCTCACAAATCCTAGATATGCTCCTCAACTGCTTGGCTGCCTTGGGAATTTTCGATAGAGAGAGAATCGTTGTTGCCGCAGTCCCTGCAAAACTCAGGCTGCCATTGAGCTCCTACTGGGCTGGATGCTTACCCTGCATGGCCCAGGCCTCCTGGCTGGGAGGAGAAGATCCCACCAGTCAACTGAGAAAGGTTGACTGCAAGATTCAGGCTGTGGGACCACAGCATCCTTAGGTGAGTTCAGGCCTAATCGGAGCCAAGAGATTCTCAGAAAACAGACTTTACCTTTCATAGTGGCACATCTAGCCACCCCTTTGTGAGCCTTAGGCAGGCTGCTGCAACTCAAGCAGTGCTGACGTGCAAGACACGCTATTACCAAGAGCTGGGATCCCCACAGCCCCCATTTTTTATCGAAATCACGATGGTGCCTCTGTCAGCATCAGCTGCTTCTGACTCCTGGCACCTGCTGAGATCAAAACCATACCTGATTTTCCCCCCTCCACTTGAAGCAGTGGTTCATTTTCTCAAAACCTTTCACAACAAAAGTGTTCCAAACAGAAAAGGAAACATTCTGAAAATATTTGGTGGGGCTGATTTTCCTGTAAGAACAATGTACCTCGCCATAAGGATTAGTGCATTCCACAGCTCCAATCGGTGAATGCCAGCAGGAGACCTAGTTTGTACAGCTAGAGACTAGTACCTCTGCACATACTGCCTCAGCCTCTGTCTGCGCACCTCTTTAGTCCCAAAACAACATGCAATATGTGATTTCTATTCAGCTTTACAGTGGAGAGCTCCAGAATGAGAAATCAGACTCAAGGGGTGAAATATTAACCAATAAAAGCACCTAAGTCAGATTTAAGGTGTGCTGGGCTTTGTGTTCTCAGGTATTTATAAGCTTCAGATGCATCTGAAGTTCCAACAATCACCACTTGCAAAAGGAAAACAAGAACAATAACTTCAGAATTAGAATAGTTTGATCTTTGCTGTGGAGCTGTTTAAGCGCTGTAGTTAAAACACAATGAAATTCTCAGGTGAAGTACAGTACCGTACAAAAAATTTATACTGTAATGATTAATCTAGTTCTTAATTTATACCTAACCATGTGCATTGCATCAGATGAGCAAGAGCATAGCTACAAAATAGTTTATATGCTCAAATCTAAGTGGAAGCCATTTTTTATGCTGATCTCACACTTGGAGTCACAGATTTTTCACAAAGCTTATCATAAAATATTCACAGAACTAGAAGAATATCAGTGTGACTAAATTATTCACAGTCAAATGACAACTTGAAGTAGCAGCTTTTTGCCTTCTTCAGAGCACCCACATACAGAAAATAAGTCGCTGAGTAAAATGAAATCCACCTGACATGTGGGGACTACCTTTAAGGCAGGATTTGACCAACAATATCACCTTACATTTCCTCTGCACAGGCAGAAATCAGAGGTTTGCTGTTTAGCACTATCATTGGAGGAAGAATAGCAGCAGTAGAGATAACATCAGTAACCAGCTAAAACAGTGAAAACAGAACTATTTTTCTATTTGAAATTCCTGTCCAAAATTGTAAACTGTTTTCTACTAGTTCATGTATGCTGCCAGTTCCAAAACAAAGAAAGGTAATCAGGAATACTTATCCTCAAGAAATGCTATTCTAGCAACAAGAACTCACACAGACTGCCAGAACCCACCAGGAATTAGATGAGGGATTTTAATGGACTGTACAGCAATTTTCACTGTTTAAGAGGAAGAAATGGAATGAGTTTAAATAAGTAAAATGTAAATTAATAATCATCATCATCATGAAAAAAAGTTGAAATGTCAGAAAAAAAATTGTAAGAGAAGATTAATGAGGACACCAAAAGAAAAAGGAGAAAAAAGAAAATAAACAATTATTAAAAAAGTCAAGATTGTTAGTGTTAGAAATTAGTTATTGCAATGAAATACAAGGGCTCAAAAATGATTGAGCCAGCAGGTGATCAAAAACATAAATGAATATTAAAATAATGAAGGACAATAAGTCAAGGTGAACTAACTGAAAATCAAGTCAGAATGATTTTAAGGCATTAGTAATGAACAAAAAGGGACAGCTCCTCAGCAGGTAGAAATCCACCAGAGGTATGCTGATTTAGACCAGCCAAAGACATGCCAGTGTGCAGTCATTAAATACAGGAAAAACCCAGCCTGTCTCTCCTGTACACTAACTGGAAGAAAGAAAAGGGAGCAGTCACCAAGACAAATTTCTGCCAGGAGTACAGCATGCTAAAACTTTTCAGACAAATAATTTACTCACTCAGAAATGCAGTCAGAGGTCTGCTGTAACTATCTGCCAACTTGGACCTATTCACCAGGCAGAACTGGTCGAAATATTAAATCCAGAAAACATGCAATTCTGAAACATTTTGTTTCAATGTTTCTGAAAGCATTATTGAGTTTTGCATACAAAGTATTTTAAACTGACAAAAATTAATATCTGAAAAGATGTTAAAACTCCATTTCAGGTTGGAAAAATGTTTTACTTGACCTAAAATAATTTGGAGTAGTTCATTTTGTTCAGAAAATTGAAAATCCATTCTTTTCACAGCTCTGTAGCTCAGACCATTTATGGAGACTCTAATATTTGCTCTAATCTCAGAAGCATCTAAAATACAATCAAAACCTATATATTTCCAGTGTGTAAAAATGATTACCCTTTAAACAATGCAATATGCATAAATGAAAAAACCCTACTCCAAATTCAACTGACAGCAAACAGATTTGTGTTTATTTTAGGAACATAAGTTCTTAAATGAATGAAAGATTTTATGACATGAACCACAAATAAACTTAGCACAAGATACCTCTACATATGGAGATGGAGATACTTAACAACGCAGTCAAAACGATTACTGAAAAAATATTTTGCAAAATATAAAGCACAAAGTCAACACAAAATTACTTATAAATGTCCTCTTTTGAATATATTACTCACATCATAGCATCATATAATTCATTTAAGGAACATCTTTAACTGGTAGCTATCAGAGTACACCTTCATTTAAAGGCTTCACACAAGAAAGTAAGGGAATTAAAGCTGGCCATGATTTTCCATAGATGATTACCTAAAGACTTTGACAAGCTATTCCAAAACACAGGAATAAAGGAATTACCTGATACAGGGCAAGCACAAGATCCTAAACTGTTGTTCCCTTAGAGTTCCAAGTACTCATATGAGCAAAAGACATCTGGCCACAAAAAGGAGCATTAGACAGTAAAGAAATGGCATGAGAATAAAAACATGGACACTAGCTATCCTGGGAGGAAGAGGGCTATCAGCAGAGAATATGAGACAAAGGTATCTTCTGTGTTACACACACACATGAGAAACCACAGTATTTGTTTCTCTTCTCAATCCTCCTGGTGTGCATCATGAGCAACACCACTGACACCCATAGCTGTAGACCGATATGAGACCTGGTGTGACCCAACAGAGAATTGGCCTCCAGTCCCTGATAGCAAGAATCAAACTCTGCTGTCACTAACATTACCTAAGTTCTCAGCTACCACCTGATACATTCATACTCAATTTTTCCATCTCCTCAGTAAGCGCAACAGGTTTTTTTAAAGACACTGAAATATCTACAGATCAAACTTTACGTTGACTCTGTCACAACCCAAAGAAAAAAGCATCCCAACAGAGAGGCTTGAAAGGGGAATCAGCAAACCTAGACTCTGTTCTCAGCACTAACTTTACTATGTGTTGCTGTACTTTCAACACTGGTATGTTTTGTTTTTCAAAACAAAATTCATTAAATGCTTATAAAGAATTCTGGGTTTCTCAGAGGGAAATCATTACAAACATTCAATATTATTAGAAATAGCATGTGAATAAGCTAAAGCAATCTATCTCAATTTAAGTCAATATAAACATTTTTGTATCATCTCCCCAGCATAATCTCCCTGCTAACTGCTGGTAAATGGCTGCTTTCTAAGACTGGTTTAAAAAATTGTTTGCACAATCAGAACTGCATCGTGTGCATTTTAAACAAGAGTAGAGCCAGAAGCAAACTCTAATTCCACTCTCCCCTTCCTCACCCAGTGAAGTCCACAGTAATGTACATTTTCGATTACTCTCCATTCAAAATTCAACAATTCCACAAACTGTCATATTAGCAACAATTGTAGCTCATTGGCAAAACCTAACACTATTATTACACAGAAACTGTCAGCACAAAAATAGTGTCATTTCTCATTGAAAGAAATGTTCTTGTAGAGCTCCATGCAGCAGCAATGGATGGCACAATTTAGGTTATATGGTTTCTAAGCAGAGTAGGGTCATTTAAATATAATTTTCAAGCAATCACTAGCTCTGCCTCAGAAAATATAGTAGTATCTAAGATCTAATTATTATTCAGAAACCTTCTATATACCGTAACTCAGAGCAATATGAAAACTAACTTCTATTTCTCTTCAAACATTGAATAGTTTAATGTTATGATAAATCAGAGTGAACCGGAATTAATAACTATCAGGTGCAGAATATTATTATACTAATTCATAAAGTACAATTCACATTTTCTAGCATGATGAATTATCTTACTAATGAGGGCTGAAATATAATAGAGCAGCTAATAGACAGACTCCTTAAACTGATGTAATATAAGTTACTTCATACTCAGTTACTTAGGCTAATCAAGTAAAATATTATTGTATTAGATTTTCAAGTTCCTTGGGGGGATAGCATCTCTTTTGACGGAAAGCAAGGTTACTTTGGAATAACAGATCATCTTCATCAACTGAGGACATCACTTAAATTGTCTCATGATTCCTACAGGTTTGGGAACATAACGAGCAATTACTAACAGCCAGCTGATGGTGGTAACAGCCTCACTGCCACACAGTTACTGCATCTAACTCCACAGTAAACAGAATATAATTTGATATTATTTCTTAAAAAGAAGAGGGGTAAATTTTTTCTGATACACTCTATCCATATGGGCAGTAACCACAGAAGGGCTGATGCCCCATTTCTTGTTTACACGGCTATACTCTTTATTCATTGTATTCAAAACAGGAGCAGTACAGGGAGAAGACTGGCCATAATCTCACAAAGATACATTCCCTCTCCTCAGCTTCAGGAAAGGCAAAACAACCATTCTGGCAATGGGAAAAAATACCACATGATTTAGTATGGTATCATACATGATGAAAACGAAAATTCTGCAAGGTTTGCAACAGAATATGATGGAACTATTCAATATGTGATTGAATTCATGTGATGTTATAAACTTGCACATGGAAGGACTACTAGAATTAATGAAACTCAACCGAATAATAGCCAGGGTGCACTCTTGTACATGTTACAGCACAGTTCAGCTCCTAAATCTGAGAGGCTTGATTATATTTTTCAATTTTCTTGAACACCAAGCTCCAAGCTACACTGCTGTCCACTGAAAGACACTTACAGAAATGTTTGCAACAACCCGAACAAATGAAAACCACAATGCTCTGCACAGCTCTTTTCTGCTAATGCAGTCCCAGTCACATCTGGTGCTCCTTTTATCCTAAAACAAAGATAAATTCATATGTGAGAACAAAGAGATATCCATGTCATTTGGTGTTATTTTACAAAAGAGAAAAAAATCCCAAAACCTTTCTGGTTTTCCCATGTCAGCAATCAGAGCTTTAAATCCATGAAAGGAGATTTGCATTCATTATTTAACCACAAGGCAAGACAATATTTTTAAAAAGCATCCAAGATTGACTAAACTTCCCCTTGGGTCTCCTTTCAGACATATCTTCTGCAACCCCTCACACTGCATACATTCCACTAGAAAAATGTATCTGCCAGGTTTTAAGATCTCTGCAATGCACCTTATTAGCATATTATTTTCCTAGCCCACCCCCAGTCAATAATACTTACCTTTCTCTTATAGCATTTGATAGTTCTTAATCCATCCTATAGTATCTCACTCAGCCTGCAGCTCTGGATGTGTCCTGATTTTAGAGCTTGTCATCCCTGAACATACCTCAGATAATTGTTTGATTCTCTTCCTAAATCCACCAGCAATTTTGGATACTTGTATTACAAAAAAAATTATGAATTTCTTTAGCCTAAAAACTGCTGTTATTAATTATTACCATGGAAAATGTTATTTAGTGACTTAGGGCCTGATCCTGTTCCCACTGAAGTCAATTGCAGGACTCTCATCGCCTTCAGAGGAAGTAGGATCAGGTTTTAACTTCCAAAGGCTTAAATGCATCATTAGTAGAGTCTGAATGGACTTTACAACACGTTTTTGCTTAACTCAGGCATCCTGTAAGAGATCAGCACATTCAAATGCTGAACTCTGGTGCTGAGAAACCGAACATTGTGAGAAAGCTGGAGATTATTTTACTTCTGTACTCTGCAGTGTGTGTCATGCAATTGCTGCAGCAAGTGCTGGAAATAAAACTGCTGCAGGTAACTCCTGATGCACGGTCTGGTGCTGGGCAGAATTTCTCATAAATACAGCAGGACAAACTGAGTAATCTAAGAATGCAGAAGGAAATACAATTGTGTGTAGATATTTTTGGCATTATCTGGGGCAGCAGCAAGACTAAAACCCTTCTTAAACTTTTGCTTGTTCTGCGGAAACTGTCATAAGCAAGCCAATACAATAAAAATGGCATTGCTCCCCCACCAAATGAAGAAGGAAAAGTTTCATGTAAAGACATTCTGGGCATATTATAATTGACCTTTGCAGCACAAAGATTCAAGTCCTTTTATGGGAATTCATTGCTCACATTATTCAGCTGTGTGCACATCTGTGCCCCACTAAGTTCACACGTGAAGTTAGGTGTATGCATAATTATGCTTAGGACTATCACTTTGACTTTTGGATCCCTGGGCCACACTACATCTACATCATTATCCATTACTAAGCAGAGTTCATAGTAGCAAGCAATGCTGTGATAATTGTGTGCTGAATGATATGGCTCATAATAAGCAAAATCAGAGATTCACAGAATATGCTAAGTTGGAAGAGACCCACAAGGATCATCAAGTCCAACTCTTAGCCCTGTACAGGACCATCCCCAAGAGTCACACCATGTGCCTGAGAGCATTGTCAAAATGCTTCTTGAGCTCTGTCAGGCTTGGTGCTGTGACCACTTACCTGAGGAGCCTGTTCCAGTGTCCAACCACTCTCTGTGTGAAAAATCTTTTTCTAATATCCAACTTAAACCTCTCCCGACACAACTTCAGGTCATTCCCTTGGGTGCAGTCACCACAGAGAAGAGACTAGTGCCTGTCCCTCCACTTCCCCTCATGAGGAAGTTGTAACTGCAGTGAGGTCTCCCCTCAGTCTCCTCTTCACCAGGCTGAGTAGACAAAGTGCCCTCAGCCACTCCTCATACAGTTTTCCTCCAGAAAGTTTTCCTACAGTGTTTCCTCCACACTTATTTGGAAGCTTTCTAATAACTGTATATCTTTTTTCTATTGTGGTGCCCCAAACTGCACACAGAAATGTAGGTGAGGCCACACCAGTGCAGAACAGAGCGGGACAATCTCCTTCTTCAACTGGCTGGCGATGCTTTGCCTGATGTACCCCAATAAAGCAATTGAATCTCTTCACATATTACCATTGTTGTGATTATTTTTCAACTATAATGATTTCCCACACCAAGTTATTCAACTGCTTAAATTCATCTCTGGGTGAAACATGTGTGACTCTATTTACTTTACAGATCTATTTCATATGGTTTGGATTACATCTGGTGGCTGCACATTTAGATTCCAATTTGGCAATCAGAGCCACATGTGTTGACAAGTTAATTTACATAGGGTTAAGCCAGAATCTGCTTTTTTTGGCAAAACCTAACATCTGATCCCCTTTCTCACAAACATCAATACAAGTAAAACCCCACTGATTTCAGTGGCAACTACCTAAACCTTATATCACTTAGAGATAGCTACCATCATTACAGAATGTCAGAGGGTATGTCTACATCAGCATTCTGTTTGAATCCAGAATTCATTTTGCTTCCTTGTCATCCCCATTCACCACATTTTGCCTCACATTGCAGGGCACTCTCGTGTTGCACAATCCTCTTGGATGAAATACAGTGCATCTACTGTGCATCTGCTGCTAACAGGTACTCAGTCCATGGGACCAGAAGAGAGAGGTAGTCAAAGCAAAATTCCCCGCACTTACAGTGAACACTGGGGCCTCCACAGATCAGATTCTACTTTTAGAGCTCACCAGAACACTCGGGCATTCATATTTGGTTCTATATTACAGTCATATTCCTCTATACCAGGACTTGTGTTGACATTTCTTCTAAATATGAGGAATGAACAGAGGGTACACAAGAACAAGCCTAACATTCAGTTGCATACATATTATTTTTTTTCATACTCAATTTCAAACTCATTTGCAAAGACATAATTCAATATTGGTGGAAAAGTTCATGAGCACCACACTAGTTTCTGCTGAACTGAACAAGCTTCACCCTAAACTTATCTGCTGGGTTTTGTTACTAAGTGTTTAGCACCAACTGTTAATAAAAATACCATTGCAGCCTTTCTACTACTGTAAATATTTGGTTGATAATTTCTCTTAAATCAGCAGTTCTCATACCAGGTTACCTATGAAGAAAACAACGATATCTGAATCAGAATATCCTTTTCACTCACTACTCCCAAATTCTATGGATATTTGCAAAGCCCAAGTTGTTCCTTTTGTTCAGTTTCAGTAATCCAAGATGAAGATCTTAAAATATCCCAAGAGACCTTTAATTAACGACTGACATGAACACACAAACACTCGCCCTCTGACTGACACTGGAAGTTAACAAATATATCTACAGTCCCTCAGGATTTATTGACAGTCTTTTCCTAAGTTATGGCTTGCTGAGCTGCTGTTTATTTGCCCTCTAAACATCTTGGTTCAAAAGCAGCCAGAATGCCCCTTCCTTCAAACGTTGATAAAACTTCATGAAGGAAAACAATTAGGTTTTAGTGCACTTTTTTTTCTTCTGTTGTACTTGATAAAGAAACACATCAAGTACATTCACAGTAAGGACACATCTTCTCCAGTATGTTTAGATCTCAAGCTTCTGCTCTTGAAGCACTTTCTTAGGCAAACCCCTCTTTCTGCAAAATTCTTCCTCTTTCCAAGGATACATCGTCACAGCTATGGAAAGACAGGCCAATGACTTATAAAAATGGAAAGATAATTTGTATATTTCCCAGTGCATCATAGATGTGAATTTACTGTGTACAGCCACTCTCCCACATCATTACGTATGCACGTGATGACTTTCTTGACATCTGCATTAGTTGCGTTAACAGAGATGTCAGAGAAATGCATTCTTTTAGAGTGCTGTTGACAGGATCAGAATGTCATTGCTCTTTCTAATACCTCTTCCTCCTGCCCATGGTTCAGCAAGGCTGTTTGTGTTTATAACAAAAAAATAATCTATTTATAAGAGATCTATAATCCCCCTTTCTTTATGAGGCTCACATCAGTAAGCAAGGTAATGAACATTTTAATAGGCTACTGGACATTTTCTGTAGTTGGTGTTTGGAACTTGCTACTTATTTACAGAGATCCCAATCAGGAGTGCAGTGGGAGCAATCACTGCAAATTACAACCTTCTTCCCCTCACCCCACAACTGCTCTGTGGGCTAAGGGGAAAAGAAAGGGTCCCCAAGGTCCCCAAGAAAGGGACTGAGCCATGTAACAGTCACATCACTGCTGTCACAATTTAGCAGACATAAAATACAAAAGTGGATTTATAAAGCAGCAGCAAGTTCACATAGAATAAATCTTTATCACCTTATTCAGCATGACCTGAAGAAGGAAAGGGGTATTATGTAACATAAGAATATCTAAAGCAGTGTGGGATCTGCCATGAATATGAGCAAAATACTGTTACAATAAGTAAGATATCAACTAAGCTCAGCAAGTGAGGTAAAGAAAGGGTCCAAGATACTGAAAACCTCAGATTCATCTTGTGCCTCCCATTCACTGGGATGTGTAACACAGAACTTTTTCTTAGGTTTCATGGGTACCACATCAGCCTGGGCTTGTTCAGCTCAGCAGCAGGAAAGGAATTTCACAGAAAGAATGTTTCACTTCACAGAACTGCATATAGGGAAAAGACTATTTGCAAGCTTGCCTGAAAGCTGAAAAAAAAAGTGTGGGTGTTCTTTAAAAAAAAAAAAAAAAAAAAAAGGGAAAAACCTGTAATTACTTCATAGCAGCTAGTATAAGTAACAATACTGAACAAATTGCAGTGATTACAAAATCCTCTATAAATATGGGTAGCACTATTCTTGACAATAATTAGTGTACAGCATCTTCTCAATAGTATCATGATTAATATTTATTCTGATGTCGTTTTTGTTCTGGGAGACAGGAGGGAAGAAAAGGGAAGGGAGACAACATTCTAAGAGAGCTGAGTATGTTTGAGAAGCAGAACCAAAAGCATAAAAAAATCTGCTTTATTTTTCTGCTTACTGTCATTTCCCCTCCCCTCAAAAAGGCAATGCAAATGGTTCTTTACTGGTTTTAAAAGTAAAGACAGAAATTATGTGGAGTTGGGACTGCTGAATTATTCATGAATTCTGATTGAATGGGATCATTATCTCTGGCCTTACAAGCTAATAAATACTGTCTAATGCCTGGGTACTGTTTTGATCTAATAGTGAGAGAAAAAAAAAAAAAAAAGACAAAAAAATATTTTTTTTGCAAGCTAGAGCCTAAATTAGGGAGGAGCTCCCTGATGAGCTCATTGCAGAAAAACCATGGGGTTTTTTTCCTCTTCCATTGACTACAAGGTTCACTTTGCAGTTCTCAGTCTCATTTGCTGCAAAGGCATTTTAACTTGAGCATGAGGTTAAGATGTTGCTCAGTGGTATCTACACAATTACTCATAATTTCTTATTCCTTTCTTATTCTCAATAGTCTCATCCTTCCACCTCACCCCTCCCCCCATTTTCTCATCTCTTGCACCTTGCAGTACAAAATACCCCAAACCAGAGTACTTTCAGAGGCAGGCAGAGCACAGGAAATGATTATACTATCTAATCATCTGCCTGTCAGCAGTCAAATAAACTTAAATTGCATTGTTCTGTGATTTATTTTAGGACTGATTGTGCTGAGTCTATACTCACTTGATTTAATATCATAAACTAAACATGTTGTATGGAACCTGGATTAAGTTTCTGCTCAGAGAGCTATCAAAAAGAGAGGAATTTGTTAGAGGTACAATACGAAATAATGTTTGCTGATAACATTTGGAACAGCAATAGCAAAAAATAATGATTCAAAATCCACATAAATCAAAATTAAAGCCAAGATATTTCATTGGATAGTTTTCCATATGCTTTCTTGAGGATTACTTTTTGAACAGGACTTGTTTCAATAAGAGGAAATAATTAGGATATTATTACAAGTTAAAAAACCCCTTCATAATTAGATAGGGATTAGTAACTTCGTTTTCATATGATTAACACAATAAAACCCATTTTTCCCCAAAGTAATCTGAGGCCTATTAAGCAACATGAGATCATATATCAAGGGGCCTTTTAGTAATTCAGCAGTTTATAACATTTACACAGACAGAGTCTTGCACAAAACAGCTGGCTTCTTTCTATCACGAAAACACACGGTTTTGGGTGTATTTATTTCAAGGTCTAACACAGTCCTTGAAATCATAATATTTAATTAAGGATTTTTTTAGCATGAGTTAGAAGTGTGTGAACAGCTACAGGGAAAGTGTGAACAGTTTCTCAAACTGTGTTTAAGTAATGGAGCTCTCTGCTCTTCGCAGTTCAGCATGGGAGAACTACCTGGTACATCTGGATTTTAAGGAGTGAGTATCTCCTAATAATTGGCACACCTTAAGCTTAAAAATGCCTAGTTTTATGGCATTTTGTTAGTCAAATCATGTCAAATGCTGAGCTCCATTATGATAACTGGGCTAAATATGAAGCGAATTATTGACACATTTGGTCTTTGTACACTCAGCTCATAAGCAATAAGTAATAAAGAACAGATGTGCCATAAATTTAGCTTTGTGAGTCTATGCAGTGGAATAATTCTCCAAACATTACCTTTTTAGTCTCCCTTTTTAGTGCTTTTAACTGCAGTGAAAATACAAAACTGTTCCTTTTGTTGCTATTGAGCAGGGACGTGATCACCCATCCTGGCTTTTCTGCATTTTCTGCATATGATGCCAGTCCCTGCAGCCAATGAGACCTTCAGACAGTAGCCATTATCTGTCACACTCCTGGACCAAAATAACAAATAATATGCCTGGAGGTGCTGCATTTTGTGACTGCTAGTTTTCCCGCATGGCATATGCCTAGATAGACTCAGATGAGAGGTGATTGCACAAAACTGTGATTGTGAGATGACTTAGCAGAACCCGTGATGATGTCCTAATGGCCTCCTGCAGAGGTGAACAGGGGTAATTGTTTGTCAGGGGAAGGAACACATCTGTAAGGAGGCATCCTCTACAAACCAAGCAGCCATGTGGAAAAAAGAAAGGAAGAATCACAGTGCAGCAAGGCTGCATTTGAATCCAATAAAATGCATAACAAAGAGGTGAAAAATGAAACAAGGTATTAAATAACCAGGTAAAAAAAAAATAAATCTCTTAATGGTGGGCTCCGGGTTAAAAAGAAAACAAGTAATATCCAGGTAATATGGTTCTTTTAAAATTATTAGGTAAAATTTTTGACTCCCAGCAAGGAAAGTTAATGCAACAAACCTGGGGAATGTAAATGCATTGCCCCCCAGCAAAAATGGGCACAGACAGACTTGTCCTTCCTGTATGTTCTCACCTGCAACAAGGGGGCTTGACAGTCACCAACCATTTGCTGCATATTTTTCTTCTTCCAGCTCTTTAATCTTCCTTTTAAAATATTTGCTTTTCATACCATCAGTGCTTAGAAAACTGACATCATTCCAACATCCTTTCCAGAGCACCGCTATTGGAATTGAGAAATGAGAAACCATCAATGTCAAGCCAGGCAATTAGAGCATCAGTCACATCAGTGGGAACTTGCCTTTAATGTCAGCTGGGGCAGAAACAGGCCCTTAAAGTATATTAAGGGCCTTATTTTATACTCTTTCAGCATCTTCTATTTGATCAAAAACAAACTGGAGCAAACAAGCTAATTAATTGCATACAGAATGAATTCCCAAGTCTTTTCACCCTACATCTTAATTATTTATTTTCCAACTGCAGAATAACAAACATACTAATCTCAACAGAAATACATTTGCTTCGAATCAATCAACTGATTACTGCTTCACTGACCAATAGGTAAGAGCCATAATTCTGTAAGTTCCCTAAAATCACATGTACTGATTATTCCCTTTATTATGTTTTACCAATAGGTATCTGGAAGAGCCACACAGAGGAGGGGTAATACTTGACTTTCCTATGTTCATTCAGCTACACAAATATAGAAAAGCTATGTTTTGGTTTGGTTTTTTGTTTTTTTTAGTGATGCCTTCTGACCTCTCTGTAAAATAAGCAGAACATTGAAAAATACCTTCTAATCAGATCTACCTACAATTGGAAAAGAATCCACTGCAAGTAATTAAATGAAATTTGCAAACTGAATTGGACAAATAATAGCTCTTTTTGCTTTGAAGGTTAACTTGGGCCAAATAAAGCTATAAAAATATTTCAAGAAATAAACATTACAGAAATCAAAATAGCTATTATTCTGTATCAACCTAGAGTGAATTGCTTCATTTCATTTTCAAATAACCTATTTTAAGATCTTTTTCCCCACATGGAGGTTGATTTTTAAACAGGAAATGAGTCTCAAGAAAAATTGTTTCATTACAAAATATTCAAATGAAACATGTTGGCATCTTCTAAAAAAATCAGTATTCTCATCTTTTTCATTCCATTTTTTTTCCTGCCAAAATTATCCACTGCAATTAATCAAAGTTTTCAAATTATTCTAATCTCTTAAAAAACACTACTTTTTGGAAGCTTATTTTCCTAGAACAGATGTTACTCAGTCCTATTCACAGACACTTTGGATTAAGTTTTGAGTTTAAGAATCTCTCTTCAATAATATGCTAAAGGCAAAGTACAAAGTCTAACACTTACGCAGAAATAAAAAGTAGAAATTGAATTGGAATAGAAAAATTTATTGTGGTGTGAGGAGTGTTTGCTCTGCCTTTACTATTCAAAAAAGTGAGTTTCCTGTAGGCACACTATTTCAGGACAACACAGAATTATGTACTGCTGAGGAAAGAGGGGCTTGTTTGCTCAGTGACCTGCCCATATTTCCCACTACTTGACCAGGACTCCTGAGGTGAATCTTCAGTCATAAAGGAGACTGTGCAGCAGCAGGAGCACACCTGAGACAAAGGATGAGTTGAGACACCTTATTCTCACAACTGAAAATAAGGATGGGTTGCCTGAAAAAATGGTACCCAAGTCTCCCAAATAATTTTCTAAAAAAATAAAAAAGAACAGGCCCATGTACCACTCATCATTTACTAATCATAAAAGTACAGACAATGTGGTGAAAGATATAGTCAGATTTTTGGTTTTACTTGTTAGTTCTGTGCTCTCATTCAGTGCTCTATTCAGAGCACTTATCCTTCTGCTAATCCATAGTCCATGGAAATCTGTAAGTTTTCTATTCTACATATAATGTGCTAAAATTCTTACACTTATATACAATTTTTAAATAGCTGGATTAGGTGATCACTGTAGGCCCCTTCCAACTGAAATATTCTATTCAATATAACTCTGAGATAGCAGAAATATTTTTCTAGTTCTATTCCATTTTGTACACAATTAGAGCTTACTTTTTTTAAATAATACTGGAAAACTATAGGAGAACTTTAAAAAAAAATTAAAGTGACAGAAAACATAAAAATCACTATTTCCTTCTAAAGGTTTTACCACATATCTTACAAATACAATTTTAAAATATTTTGTTACACTACTTAAATTTTTAGTTGTTTGGTTTTGGGTTTTTTTAATTATTAGAACTGTAGTTCTGAGTGAGTTTCCTTCTGTTGTAATACTGAAAAGAATTTGCATGTAAATGCCAGGATATCAGCATATGCTTTAAAACTGAAGAACATTTAAATACTTTGAATACTACTTCTATCCTATTAGTTTTAAAAACTATAAAGGTCAAGCAAAAAAGTAAACTGGCAGCAAAGCAAAGCTTTTGCAATGATTCTCAGGCAGCACATGTTGTCTTCCTTTCACCATACAGAAGACTTTTAAATACTCCTAAAACCACCTTTATCCTGGAGGCAAAGCCCAGAGTGTGCATCTGAGTCTTCACATACAATGGCTTCTAATGAGCTTCTGATGAACTTTTCTGTTCAAAACCATATGAGAAGCAATTGGTCAAAACTCCTCCACCCTCAGCTTTTTCAGCTACAACTGGCTTGCAGGATCTTGAAAAAAACCCATAAGATGTTATAAAAACAATTGGAAAGAAAAAGACACTATAAAATGTGGTAGAGGTACCAGCCAGTCTGCATGATCATTCATGAAGAAACCTCAACCTACAGAGAAGTGGGAAGCCTTTCTATAGGAATTCTGGCCTTAGAAATTTAATGTAAGTTTTATTCTTATGACACCAGGTAGAATTTCACTCCTACCTCAAAATGGACTTTTTGAACATAGGAAATCAAAACAGGACTAATTTGAAAAAAGAAATTTTGTGCTAAATAAAGTTGTATTTCTCTCCTACATGCTTTATTTACTTGAGTGGGTGTATTAAAATACTGTATACTATGCATTCCAGTAATAATTTTTGAATTGTGTCCAAACTAATTGCTTACCTGAACTAACTCAGATAAAGTAGACGTGGGTGGCTCAAGCTCAAGAAAAGGAATTTTTTCATTTTCTTTCCCTAATTTTAGACATCATACCTTGTTCAGTTTACACCCCTGGCAGTTTGCTAAATCATTCTTCTTCAGAACAAAAATAGCATAACAGCATAAATTCCACTTTATGCAGAAGTGAGAACAGACAGTATTCAGTTTAGCAGGCACTCCAAATGAAATAGTTAGCCTCCTACCAGGCATTACCTCTATGTTCCAGCTGCATTTTTTTTTAGTGTGTACTCCTCTAGTAGAACCTTGTTGCCTTACTAGGAAAATACAGTGAAATTAGCACCCTGGCCAATAGAGAATCACACCTGGTAGTGACGAAAGGCAGCTCTAAAAATGTCACCATTACTTGTCCATGCAATAGAGAGGAGGAAAAGAGGAAATGGCCTCAAGCTGCACCAGGATAGGTTTAGCCTGGATATTGGGAAAAATTTCTTCACCAAAAGGGTGATCAAGCATTGGAACAGGCTGCCCAGTGAAGTGGCTGAGTCACCACCCCCAGAGGTATTTAAGAGACATGTAGACAGGACATTTAGAGTCATGGTTTAGAGGTGGATTTGGCAGCATGAGGTTAATGGTTGGACTTGGTGATGTTAAGGGTCCTTTTCAACCTGAATGATTCTCTGATTCTATGAAAATTGAATTGTTTTATGCTATTTTATAGGTATATTGCTATAATGTGTTTCATTACTGCATGCACATATACATGGATATAACTTTTATAAGCTTTTCTAATTTAGTCCTGATCTCAAATAGAATTTTTGCACAGTAATCTATGTTGTATCTTGCTACTATATTGAAACTTTATAGTGTCATCTTAAAGTGAACATAACCAGTAAAGATAGACGTGAGTACTTAAGAGTAAAAGGTAGCACTATTCCAGAAGGTGTCCTAAGTGTAATTGTGTTGCAATATTGCCAAATATGACAACAGCACCTTGTGAGGATCCATCGCTCTGGGGAAATCAGCCAGAACTGACCATGATAACTGTTGATCTTCGAGTGACCCTTCAAGCTCATTCCTGTTACAAGTTCCTAAGGCCAGTCCAACTCTGTAACAGAGAATAATACTGTACCATGAGCTGTAGCCCAGGATCCATGGGCTACCGGATCCAAGAGACAGATGTTGGCTGTGTGCCTGTCTCTCTGAGTCAATGGGTAAGTCATAGCCATATAGAATGGAATTTTGTATTGAGAAATCTCAGTACAACATCCACGACAACCACCTGAAAGTCCATAGTTTGACCAAGATAGGGCAGGAATTTGAGGCCTCCAAGCAAGCATCCTAAATCAGGTGTCTTGTGATGTGCAGTTTCACTCTTAATCTGAGGAAGCATCAACAGAAACATACATCCTTAAATAAAGCTACTCCCATAAATGAGATTTTTCTGGAAAAAATATTTAAGCATTTTCTAGTTCTTTCTACTGTGACCTAGTCTTACTTTCTCTCTGGCAGATATCCCTGAGAAATGGCATACAAAATGGAAAAATGTTCATTTGCCATGTTCTATCTCAGTCTGATTGAGCATAACACTGCAATATTTTTCTGTGTCTTTTGTAACCCCAATCACTTGATTATGGAGTTGCATCATTGCTGAACCCTGGCCCATACAAAATGAAGGAACACAATGATCATCAGCCAAAACAACACAAACAGCTGCTTGTCTAGACATATTAGTAGTGTCCTGAAACCTTGGCAGGTCACATAATCTAAAAAAATGTGTGTGACTATTCTTGAAATGTTCTATTGTGATTATGTAAATCTACTCATTTATTTTCCCTGGAAAATGTAAAAATGCAGGCAAAAGAAATCATGAATCATTTCCCTCTTGGTTCCTAACTAACAGGATGATTCAAAGGGAGGTACCTGCAAGCTTTTTTCTCTAATGAAAGACTCCTAAGAACAGGATATTCTATAACAGAATTAATAACAGTGTTACAATATAATTATTTTCTTTCTGTTATGTGTGCTTATTTTGCTGTGGCAATTATTTGTTTATAAGCCATTAAGTTATTTGCAAAGCCTATCTGATGTTCCACCTCTGATTTAATTAGTAGAAGACAGTCCCTTTGCAATTAACAATAAAGGTTAACTTTTTAAAAAATTCCCAGTTGAATTTAACATTTCATTTCTTTGGGTTTTTTTACACCCACTTCTAATTATAAATAGATGGCTTAGTTCAATTAAAATGTGCACATAAACTCCAAAAAATATCACCAGCAATGACAGAAGGTATCAACAGTCCCCACAAAATCACTCTGTACTCAAAGTTCCTGGTTGCTCAAATTCTGAAGAAATTGAAAAAAAACATAAAAGTAGTTAATGAGCTCTAACTTTCCCTATCCATAAAAGTCAAAACAAGGAAAAAGTTCTACAGTCATGGGCCAGAACTTTGGGTGCTTCACTTCCCTTCAACTTGCTTGTGTGATTTTTCAAAGTTACATGGAGCTGTCAGAGATCCAACCTGCAATTTTTCTGGACTTCAACTGCATTGCATGCTTGAAAAACTGTGCACCTTGGAAAACAGGGCAACATTGAAGACTAAGCCCTACACCAAATGTCTCAAGTATCAAGAGCATTTAATGGCTGGAGATATTTTTACTTTCTTGGCTGCTCAGAAGGGGCTGAGAGGTAGGCAAGATGAAGAGGGAGATCAGAATTTGACCCTCTGTTTCTGTCACTTTAATATTTGGCATTTCTGTGGCCTAAAAAACTAGGGAAATCATTTAAGAACTAATGAAGAGCTATTTACCTCCTAAATCTTCTTCCCTTGAGTAATGAAATAATTACCCTCCCATAATCATGGAAATATTCAACTTGAATCTTAAATTGAGCTGTTGTGAAAAGTGGTAGTGATGTTACATAGGTGATCACCATGGTAACGTTTGGAAACTGCACTGTTGTCAGCCAAGAATATCATTTTGCTGTTCCCAGAACAGTATAGGAGACTGGGAATGAACTCTTTTAAGATCCCATATTGATAAGTGAAAGTGAAGACAAAGGCTTAAACACAAACAAATAGCCCCACCATAAACACAAACAAACAAAAATCACCCAAACACCTCCTCAAATATCCACCCACCAGCACACTGTCCATAAACTGAATTACTTTGTAATGTGATATTACTGTTTGATAGTTTTGTTTTGTTTACTTTCTGTACATTAACTCAAGGTGGATCCCAAAGGAACAATGTGGTATGACTACCAGGAGAAATCAAAAGATTTTATTTGCACAACTTCAAAAATTAGATATCCTGAAAACTATTAGAGAACTTTCTTACCTTTTAAACTGTGGCCCTTTTACAAATGAGCCCTCTCCTGCTTGATTCTTTGATTTCTTAGTCAATATGATTCTCTACACTGGCAGTAGTAGTCACTGCATCTGAAGACTGTTCACTTCAGGCTACCCAGTCCAAGTGCCCCAAGAACAAATTTTGCTCACTGCTCGAGGGGCAGCTCAAAGGAGGATCAATACTAAAAATGTTGTTTTTATCAAGAGTCTAAGAGATACAATGAAAGACCATACTTTAAATATTCACCCCTTACAGAAAGAGTCTGAAATTAAAATCTCTCCGATTATGTAAAGCATACAGGACAGACGAGTCGTGCAATTTTTGCTACATTTTTGCAGAAATGAGGGGAGGAACCACAAGAAAGTGACTGGGGGCTCTGTATCAAAGCTGAAGGAGCTAAATGTCTCCCAGCTCAAAGATACCACAATTTTCACTTTGACAGTTACTTTTCTGACTTAATGCTGTGTAGTATGAAAGCATAGCCATGCAAAGAGGAGATTAAATATCTGGGATACTAATTTTCAATTACGCAGGATAGAGAAATTGAAGTGTCAATGATGCTAGAGTACACACTGCTGTGGAGATGGTAGATAATATGCTCAAACTGCACTGGCAGTTTACAGCTGAGATAAGAAGTATTCTAAAGGTATTTGCCAAAACGTACAAAAATCCAAATCATAAAACAGAAGATTTTCAGAAAGGATGTATACTTCTAGCAAATTACAAGGAAGCAGAGGATTACATTCTTCTGTAAAGGATGTTCTTTCTACTGAGGAATTAATATACCCAAGGAACACACACATTCATTCTTCAGGCAGTAAACATAAGCAAAGCTTCCTGCCAGGATGCTGCAATAAAATAGCAAGCAGCAGGTGAGGTGAGAACAGTAATAAAGGCAACACATGCAGGCTCTGGAAAGATTCTGAGTTTCACTTGAAGTAACAAGTGATCTCTGGAGTGTGCAGTGAATGTCTAAAGGCCTAACCTTTATCTAGTGGTTACTGAATTAAACTATTCTCTGATAATGATGGGATTCATCTGTCCTTACTTTAGCTACCTAAAACCTTGGCATCTAGTGTAAACTGTCTGTCTTTCTAGCCAGTGACAAATGATGAATGGATGTACAGAGGGTAAGATGCCCTATCTTAAACATCTCTCAGCATTTAGAGGGAACTTTTCACAGTTTCCTCCTTCTTTTCCATCAAACAGAGGATTTTTATATCCTAAAATTGGCATGACATCTGTTAAACTCTGTATTACTCAAACAGTTGTTACTGCACATGAACTCCACCTTTACCCAAAGAGAGTTTGTCCACACCTGCTCACTCACAATGTCAAGCCTGGGATGGGGCAAACTGAACTGCTGCAAAAGGCAGCCAAAATTCTGACCCAGTGAAATGGGAGCAGAGGCCACAAAGGCTTATTCTGTCTGCTTAGCACAGAAGGAGAAGATGCAGACACTGCAGAAGGAAGTAGAGCTCAAGATCACTTTGACGAATGTAAAGAGGTGCTGAAGCAGAAACAGCATGTGGCATCAAGTGAAAAAAAACCTGCTTCAGCCAAGTACAGATAAGGACAACTTACAGACTTTTAGACTGCTCCAAAGGCATAGATCAGTGCAGAGTGTTAGACTTTGAGCAGCACTTCTTTCTTTTGTGGACAGCAGGGGCATCTGACTAATACAAGAACGCCTACAGTTCACTCTTGGATACTTTAGAAGCCGTAAGAGGCCTCTTTATTCCCGGAGAGCCTGGGATAACCATTTTAACAGATGACACACTCGTCGTAGACTATGGTCGTATGAAAGAAATAGCAGATTTCTTCCCTGGAGGAAGTTCTCAGTCAAATGTCCCTTTCACTGACTCCACTATCCAAACCATTTTAAATATGCTCACCAGTCTGTGACCAGCCACCCTTCTTAGAAGCCTTCTCATTTTCCTAAAGGTAGCACTTTCAGTCACACCCCTGTTTATCTTCTTCCTCTGTGTGGGATCAAATTGATTATCCTCTTGTGATCCCTTCCCAGAGCTGCTCTGGAACAATCCTGGTTCTGGTTAGGAGACCAAATGGTTTGACCCTCTCAGAGTCTGTCAGTAAATCTGTGGAGACAAGAAACAGATCTTTCAGAAGAAGACTGTAAGCTCTTTGCCAAAGAATACACAACTTAGGAAAACGGGTCCAAAGCACAAAAGAGTGTTATCTAAATATTTCATTACCTCAGTGTAACCACTTGATTCCAAACGAAGAACAATCCAGTTCATTCCTGCCTCTCCTGGAAGACACAACTCTCTTGCTTATAGTGCTCTCCCACTCTCCCTGTGTCTGACTGTTCAACTTGCTGACAAAGCCTTATTCCCTTTAATATAAAGTTTAGGACTGAGGAAAAATAAGCCTAGTCCAGGTAAAGACTACTTTTTTTTTTAGGTCAGGTGTATGTGTGCCACAGGTATTCGCTCATTGATATCTTCACCACCCGGTACTCCAGGAGCATTAGTGTTATCTAGGACAGATTCTTATCTCTAGCTTTTTGTCAGCTCCTTGTTTCTCCCACAATCTCTCTGATTAACTCTAACCTCGCTAATAGAAAATTAAGGTCTTTTCATTTATCAAAATAAGGCTTTTGGCTCCCTTACACTTCTTAAAGCCTTTTTAGAGTTTAGAGGGTATTTAATTAATAATTTATAAATTGAACATTTTAGAGGTCACAGTTCTCATATAAGGAGACAAATGTCATACATCCATCATTCAAAGGTACACCCTACAACTGGTTTCTGCCTCAATTTTGGAGTAGTAAGCTCACCATTCATTTTCCATTTGCTTATCTTGGCCACTGAACTGTATAAGCAAGAAAATGCCTTGCAATGAAACCTTTTGCACTGACTATTCAGAGACCAATTCACAACAGCCCCTAGAGATCTAAAAGAGGGAGAGTTCTGGGTGGTCACCGTAGATGGCAAGTAGGACTGCACAATCTCTGGCCCTGCCCTCTGCCCTCCCAAAGTAGTAGGGTATGGTCTTCAGACCATATACATGGTTAAATTATTCAGGTCTAATACTTGGGGGGCACAACTGGAGTTGTACCTGTACCTGGAGAGTAAGAAAAGAAAGAGATGTTTACTCATCAGCACAGTGCCCCAGAAAATACTTCCACCATTAATGCCTTCAAGAAGTAGTGCTCAGACTGAGTGCTCATCAGGCAAAAAAGGGAACTACTAGCAGCTCCTCCATTCCCAGTTTACATGTGATGTCTCAAATTGGAATTTGTCACTAATTTTACACTCACACAGGAGATAAAATAGAATCAAACAGCTGAAAAAGATACAAAATGCTATGTCCTACCTTGAGATAATTGTCCTTAAAACACCCATATTAGGTACCTGGTTGTTCCTAAAGACCTTTTAAACTGGGTGTTCCATAGCCTCCTTCGATAGCTTTTCATAGTGATTTTCACAGAATAACATTAATGTCCTTCACTATTAGGAAATTTTTAAAATATCTAACCTGCATCATGTTGGTTCTGCTCTGCTTATTCTTCAGAAACATGGAGAACCAAAAATTGTATTTCTTTTTATTGTAGCTATTTCTTTATGCGCTGCCTTACTTACACACACAAACACACTCCAGTATCATTTTATTTAGGTTCAATTACTCCACTTCCAACTATTTTTTCCAGGTCACAACCCCTAAAATTTCTCACTGCTCTCCTTTGGACTACCTCTGTTTGGTCCACTACTTACTTGAAGTAGCATATCCAAAATTGGAAACTACTTTGACCTTCCTGGTGCTTAATACAATGTTATTCCTCGTGTTCCTTATATTCTAGTGCATGATTTGAAATTTTTGCAAGAGCTCACCAGTTTTTACTTGCCTCCAATCTGTGGTCCACCCAGATCACCATATAATTTTCTACAAAGCTCTTGTTTCACCAGTGCTCTCCTATGTATTTTACATAGTTTTGTAAACCTAGTGTGTCACTTCCCATTGGGAAGTCCTTTTTGGTTGGTGGCATTTGCAAATTTAAGACTACTCTCAGGCTCATCAATTAGGCCATTAAATGAAAGCAAGAATAATATCTGATCCAGAACAGAAACCTTTGGACACTCACCCAACATAGATTTTTGCAGTGAACAACTGTTAACTTGTTGCTCTGTATATCTCTCTGTATATTTTAGTGTCTTTCCAGCAACTGGAATAAAGTTGGGTGTTCTATAAATTCCTCATTTTCCCCACTATTTTTACATAATCACCGCAGTTACATTTTATCTAGGTAACTTGTCTGTCCCTCAGAAGTTCGTACAGATAACAATTAGAGGTTCTGAGAGTTCATCAATCAGCCCATTAAGTACCATGGACCAAGTTCACCTGCCCAGCTGGCATGAAAACATCTAAATTTTATACATGCTATGTAAGTTGTTTCTTCCTTATTCTTGGAAGAAGCACTTATGGTGCTGGTGTAAGGCCAGCTTATTGCACCTGACATTTACACTGAAATCTGACACAAAAGGCATGACATCAGCCCTTCCCTGTCACCCTTAAATAGCCCTTCCCACTCTCTTGAATAGCTTCTCTGATTCATACATTTGCAGTTTGCCTTAGTGAACTGACCTAGTTTCCACTTTGTGCAATCTTCCTTCCTATATTTGAAGGATGGGAAGTGCTCTTGATTTAGTCAGCTTGGGCTCTTACTGTATTTCCTATCTTTCTCCCTTAACAGGATGATTTGCACTGTGCACTCTCACTTAGACCAGACTCCTAACAATCCTATCTCAACTGTACATACAGTAGACATATTTAGACTAATATCATTCCGATTAAGGCCATCAAGGATCACAAAAATCATGTTTGTGCTACTATTATTATTCATTTCAGGCAGTTACTGAACTGTTGGATGAAGAAGAGAGCAATTTCTTTTAGACCAATTATGAAATTGTAAGAATTTTCTGTGCATAATGCAATTAAAGAAAAAAACCCACAAAACTTAAACTATTAAATAACAGTGATTTTAAGAGGAAGAGGGATCAATATATTATCATTATAATCTATAAGGGTTATAGTGAAAGAAGAAGAGAAACCATCTCAACTTTTCAAAACAATCTGAGTAATTTAAGAGGATCTATGTCATTTGCTTATGCTCTTGTTCTCTAACCAGCTTTGAAAATCCCTGCTATGTAATACCAAATTATTAGTACTCTCTATCTTTAACATTACTGAAATAAAAGCTTGTCTGGAATTGGGCTGTATTTATAATGCAAACTAATAAGGATTTTCCCACCATAAAAAATACTTAATTTAAAATGTTTAGCAAGTTTACATTCTGGATCAGACAAGATAAATGATTCACACAAAATTATACAGAAATCCAGTCAACATGTCTTAAGTAAATAGGCTTTGAAGTTTTGGAAATGAGAGAGCTGACAAATTTTAATTTTCCCCCCCCTCAAACTCTCAAGAGAATGATACCTGTATACACCAAGTTTTCCTAAAATATCATTTTCACAGACTAAACAGGGTAAAAATAATTTAGAATACCTTGGTTACATGTGAATCTTGAAAATGAGCTTTATACTAACAAAAATATTCAGTACTTCAACCATTTAGGGTTCGAGGCCTAAAACTATTTCACCCCACTGACATTCTAGCATCAAGACAGAACTAGACAAGAGAAAAAGCTACAGCTATGAATGTGATTTCTTTAAACCACTATATAGGGATTGAAAAGAATGGATTATCTTCATAAGACAAGGTATTGCCTGGTCCATAATTTGCAGATGACCTAATAACAACACAAATAGCTGGATTTCTCACAGAACTATAATTATAAAAATCTGTTCTTTTAATTATCCGTAGTCACAGACACATACTCAACACCAGAGATGCACCTACTGTCCTCAGCATGCTGTGCTATTCTGCAAATAGCTGGCACATGTGTTTGATGGGTCAATTTTTCCCAAATCTCCCATTCTGTCCTGAAAAAGCAGCACCACATAACTGCACCTAAGAATCAACTGTATCTCAAAGTAAAAGCTTTTATACCATTTTCTGGTTCTTCTGGAGAGATAAGGGGAAGAGGAGGGGAAAATTTGACTCTTAACACCACAACAGTCTGGTGAGCAGAGGGAATGGCACCATCTTTATCTTTACTTGGTCTTATTCCGGCCCCACGGAAAAAAGCAGTAGTCAAACTCATATGTTCTCCTTATAATTTGACTGAAAATTTGAGAAGGGCGGGAGAAAAAAAAAGAAGGGAGCTCATTTATCTCCATGCTAAGTGATACAGATGAAGGTGCATATTACATTGCACAATATAGTTAAATAAATACACTGAACAGCAACATGGAAGCCATGGTGTTAAAAATTTAACAATTATGTACCTATTAAAACTAATCTGATGAAAATCTGCTTCATGTTCAAGCTATAAACTGTCAAAGTCAGTTAATATTCAGAGACACCAGATATTATACATAATGAAGTTTTTCCATATTATAATCTGAAAATCTGTGTTCTTTGCTAAGAGCACAGGGAATGCGACTTTTCCTAGACTGCCCGCTGTCATCAGGACAAGAGGCTTAGAGTTGCTCTTGCTCACTCTTCTGACCAGCACGGTCCAAGGGATGACCCTGTGGGAAACAGCACTAAGGGTGGAAGTTATAACAGCAAAAGTGCCACATTTCCACATTGTAAATCTGTTAGTCCAGTCTTGGTAATACTCTATACTAAATGTGCTCTTCTGTGTTTCTGGCAAATAAAGAGTGCACAGCTATGCACTGTACTGCAAAGAGAGGAGAAAGAGGGCTTCTGGTGAAGGTGTGCTCCTCAAAGAAACCAGTGGCTGTTCCTGTGACTAGGACACCCAGAGCGGTCCCTTCTAACCCTATTTAATGCTATGTGCAGCATTGGGATGAACCATTCCAGCTAGGAGTTTTTTAGCCTGGGATGTCAAAAGAAAGTTTTTGGTGGGCCTCCTAGATACTAGAGAGATACATCACTTATTTACACAATCCATCACTTTAAAACAGGATTTTTCTTTCTGATTAATTTCATTGATACAATCAACTTGTATTATTCCCGCATAAAAGTTAATAAAAAGCAACACATGGTACTTGAATTTGTGTGACTGGCAATACCACAAAATGTTAATTGAAACAGCAACAACCCACTAGATTATATAGCAATGACTGGCAGACAGGCTGGATTCACTAAATTTGGTGAAATAATATGCTCAGAATGAAGAAAACAGTAAGAAAGAATAAGACCTGAAGCAGCAGCAGGTAGTTGGCAATGGAATGCTTGCTTGTTATCCATGAATAACACCACATTTGGATGGCTCAGCTGTACAGGCCAGAAGGGGCAAAAGCTGAAAACAAATTCCTCCAATTTCTTGGCTCTACCCACTCATTTATTCTGGAAAAAAATATACATAGATACATCACTTGTCCCACTCTGCTCTGCAATGGTGTGTCCTCACCTTGAATATTGTGGCAATTTTGGGCACCACAATACAGGAAAGATATTAAGCTCTTGGAGAGTGTCCAAAGTAAGACAATGAAGATGGTGAAGGGCCTTGAGGGGAAGCTGTGTGAGGAGCAGCTGAGGGCATTTGGTCTGTTCAGCCCAGAGAAGAGGAGACTGAGGGGAGACCTTATCACAGTCTACAACTTCCTCGGGAGGGGAAGAGGAGGGGCAGGCACTCATTTCTTCTCTGTGATTACCAGTGATAGGACCCAAGGGAATGGTCTGAAGTTGTGTCAGGGGAGGTTTAGGTTGGATTTTAGGAAAAGGTTCTTCACCCAGAGGGTGGTTGGGTGCTGGAACAGGGTCTCCAGGGAAGTGGTCACAGCACCAAGACTGACAGAGTTCAAGAAGTGTTTGGATAATACTCTCAGGCACATGGTGTGGCTCTTGGGGATGGTCCTGTGCAGGGCCAAGAGTTGGACTCCATGATCCTGTGGGCCCCTTCCAACTCAGCATATTCTATGATTCTGTGATCACCTGTTCCAGGTCTTCTGGCCCCCAAGGCCTTAAAAGATTGGTGGTTATTCAGATCTTCATAAGCAAATCCTGATGTAACTTGTTTTGAGAGCTAGATTCTGAAAACTTCATCCAGCAGTATTTAGTCTGGGAGCAATCTCTTTGACATTAACAGGAGAAATTCATAAAGCATGCTACTTCTTGGTGTGAGTGAAATCCAGCCCTTGATTATTAGAGGCACTTTTATATGGTTTAACCACCTGTTTTGCAGGGGTCAGGCTTCACTATTGCTATCCATATGTAATTTAAACTTTACAGAAAAAAGAAATGTATTGTGAATTTGTATGCAAATTCTCAGAGAAAAATTATAAATTATAAATCAACGTTTTAAGGACTAATCACGTGAATTTGTTTTTATTAAAATAATCTGAATTAAGCAGAGTATCAAAAAAAAACGCCAGGAGGATCTCTTTGCATGTCCCGTTTCCAGGAAAATAATATTCAGAAATTTAACTCTTGTCTACAAGAGAGTTTTATTAAGAGATTATTTTTTTAAAAATAAGCTTGTAGAGTTTAACTGTCATCCTTATTAATGCCATACCCTGTTTGTAAGCAAAAAAAAAAAAGCTTCTTCTTGAGTTTACTTGCCAGTTGAAGTCTTCATGGACTGATGACTCCTATAGAACTAGATAAAGGTGACACATTCTTTAAAGAAAGAAAGTCTTTCAAAATTTGCTAGGTACTGTTTCTGATCTTCATTTTTTGATTTATGGCAATAAATTTTGATTGACTGCTTGACTGAGAACTGTCCTGGATAAGACTTTTTTGATATTCTCAATCTTTTCTTCCTGAAGTCCCCAGAAAATAAAGCGGTGCCTTCTGCTGTTCTTTCACGAAGCCTCACAACTCTGTGTCTCTATATGGCATGAAAGACCCCAGATATGAAGATAATCAAGACCACATGACTGCAGAGTGAGCCAATTGTACGTGGATCTACGATCCATCGCTGTAAGATTAATGTCTCCTTGTTGAAAGCGTATAATCATTTTGAAGTATCTTCTTTGTTTTGTTTTGTGGTTTTGTGTTTTGGGTTTTGTTTTGGTTGGTTGTTTTGCTTGTTTTTTTTTTCTAAAGCATGACAAAAAAACCCAGAGCCTAATTTTATGTGCCTGGGAGTAGCTATCTAAGCTTCAGGCAATACAAACGCTGCTATTACTGGGGAGTAAAAGCTCTGCATAATTAACAAACATCATCAGCCTTACAGTTCCTGTAGAATGTAGTAAGTTCCTTGCCTGAAGGCTGCTCTCAGCCTAGTAAGTCTGTTTACCCTGTCCAAGATTAGATTAGTTTAATTATTATGAAAAAGACTGCTAAGATCTTACAGCCTAATTATGCAAATGTTTCTAAATGTTCACAAAAGTAATTTATTTATTTGGAGATAAATGAATCTGTTTTGTCATAAACCAGATTGCAGTCCTGGCAATGTACAAGCAGGGTTATGTGCCCTTAGGCATATCTTTCACCACAAGTATCAGTGGGACCCCTGGATTACAACATTTATAAATACATAAATGTTTTTTAGCAGGTTTTTATTGTTTTTGTAAATTATAGTAATCCCAGAAAGAACTATCACAGGTTTAATACTCACCAACCTTGTTATGAAAACAGGATTTCTCAGCAGAAGCATTTAAAAGATGCTAACAGCTAAAACATTCCTGGTAGACCTATTAAGATGCACCTGTTTTATTATGCTTTGGAACTGATATCTTCAAAAGAGTTCACCCCTCCTAGCACAGACTCTTGCTGCTCAAATAACCTGCACGAATATAGTATTATTATTCTAAAAAAGGTGGTAGTGTTCTTCTCAAGGCATACAGTGCTAACCTTAACTGGAAACAAACCCTTTTACATTAGGAATTCTGTAGGTTTTCCTCATAAACCTCATTACAGCTTAGAGATTTAATTCTTCATCTATTTGTAATTACATGACAACTCATGAAATAGATGCAGAAAAACTGTTCTATATTTAGCTACTGCTCTAGTTTCATTGCTATTATCATGGAGATAACACCTAGGCAGCACACTACTGCCTTCTGTGAATTCATGCACATTCAAGGTAGGCTATTTAATACTTAAAATAGCATCTTGACCACAAATAACACTGAAAAGCTTAACATGTTGCACAACTGTGTAAAATGAAGTGGGACGTAAGCCCAAAAGTAGACTGGCCTTTTTGGAGTTCAAGTCTTCTCTTACTGAAACAACTCATCTGCAGACAAGGGCTATTTTGTGCACTTCAGAGCATACATCTCCTGATTCCCATCAAAATCAAAGGGAACAAAGGCATCAAATTCAGAGGGAACTAAGCTACAGGCACCTTTAAAGCAATAAGCATGGAAAGTTTAGCTGGATATTAGTAGCAAAGCAGGTGAAATACAATTCACATCTCTAATAAACTCAGATGTTTTGAGCAAAGGTCATTTAAAGTATAACATCAAATTGATACAGTAACACTTTTCTGCCATTGATGTTTATCTTCTAGTTCAGACAATAGCATGACATTTCACTGGAAACATATTGCATTAAAATCAATGCAGAGTGAATTCTTGATTTGTTTATAAATTAACCATTCCTTAAATAAGCAAGGCAATAGCTCTATATGGGGATTATACCCACAGTTCTCCTGTGTATTAAATGGAGGTTGTGAGCGATGATTTTAACTGGCTGCTATGACATCACCATTATCATGGATATTCAAGACATTAGAAGCTGCGTGCTGTCAGTTAAATGATCACATCTCAAGTGCACCTGCGTTATAATTATTCATTTGGAGCAGCATCATTAACATATTCCTTAAGTCATTTACAGGCAATTTGACTCTACAGTAATGATTTTTTCCCTCTTTGTAACAAATTAATGAGATATATATAAATACGCAAGTACAAATGAAATTCACACAATTCATACCATAATTAGTGTATACCAAAGGTCTGAAGATTGTCTAACTTGGAGATTTTTTCCCTGTGGTAGGCAGATATTCACCACTATATAAGATTCTTTCAGAAGATACCTCTCAATATACTTTTAACAGAGACAAAAAGGTTAGCAGTCATCATAGTCGTTGGCATTTGGCAAGTAATATTTGTAGTTCAGGCTAAAGAGTTTAAAAGTATGAAAGTAGAAGAGATAAGAAGCTGGAATTTATTAAATGTATCTATTCAATTACATAAACAGAGTTACTTGTTCCGTAACCAACGTAATTAACTTGCCCCAGTTTCAAAAACATACAGTTGTTTCTAGCTAGACAACTTTCAAAATTGTACAGTTAATTGGTGGGTACAAACACAGAGGAGCATGTCCATGCACCTGCCAAACATGTTAAATATTGATAACTCATTTTAGGTTTTCTGCAGCTTGCATGCTGACAGAACTTCCCTAGAACTGTAAAATCTCTGTCATCATTGCAAGATAGTGCCGATCTCATCTTGGCTTGCATACAAAACTCTTTACAGGGGACATTACTGCTGAGGTGAAGGATGTTGTAAGACTGTCAGAAAATTGCAGTGCACAATCATTTTGGCCCAAAGAAACCTCTATCCTGTAACACCCGAGATGCAATAATTGCCTACTCCATGTAACAACTTTTCCTCACTCAAAAGATTCAGTGGAATGCAAAAATGAACAGCAGCATTTACACAGATCATGCATTCATACTGCCCTTACCATGTCATTAGCTGGTATCACTGGATTTAAATCAATTGTATTACTCTACTGCAAAACAATTCCTTTAATCATATGCAAGAGAGGGGCAGCTGAGCAGCACGGCTCAGTGTACTACTATGTTTAAATCTAAGTACTGAGCAGGTCTGCCCTGTCTCCAGCAGTCCCATTTGTTACACTGGCAACATGACAGTGAGCAGAAGACCTTCAGCAGGCACATGGAGAAGAGACACAGTGAGATGGGAGCTTTATTTCTACTAATCCGTTCCCCTGAAAATGTTGGCAAAACAACTGCTATTTGGGGAATTTCTTCTCTTACACAGATGCTTTTTAGAAGTGACTTGGGAGTATTTGGAGAGACAGAGTGAGAGGAGAAAGTCTTTCCAGCTTCCCTTAAGTCTGACAGTAGGGTGCTTGAAAAGCCCCAAATATGTCCACAGCAACTACGTCACTTCTGCCACGGCTGAGCAACCTCTCTTGGACAAATCTGTGAGAGGAACTAGAAGCTTCCTCTGAGAGAACAGTTGCATGTGTGCATAGGGAAGCTCCAAGGCAGCAATTTTTAACTCAGAGCATTAAACCAAGGCATTCTGGATGACACACATCTTGACCTTAAGAAGGCAGTGGGAAGTTTCCACTCACTTCTGCCACAGTCAGGATATCAGACAGAAATGGTGAATAAAAGGCACATAAGAAACTTAGTAACATGACGAAAACGTACCTGAGCTTTTGTGATTTATTTCCCTAATTATCCTGTGAAAATTACAGCACCCTTTATGGAATAAGAGCATTATAAAAGTAATAGTTTGCTCTATGGTTATCAAATTCTCTGGTTACAAGGAGCCAATTTGACCAGTGCATAAAAAAAAAAAAATCAACTGACACTAATGCCATCAGTGAGTGAAGGCACCACCACCATTGCCAATGTTACAAAAAGCTGAAGAATACTAATTACCAAATGACATATCAGTCATAAAGTCAAGGCACAGAGACACTGGGTTGGGAGCAAAAGGCAGCTGAATCCACAGTATTTTTTCAGGATATAAACGATTCAGATAATCTTACAATAAAACAATACCCACTGTGTCAGATATGTATCATTCCCAAGTATCAATTAGAAAGAGAAATTCAAAAAGACTGTTTAGATCTTTGAATATCAAGCTCTATCAACATAATTTACTGTTTTTAATATACAACTGAAATGTTACAGAAAACAAAACCTTGGATTATAATTTATTCTGCATTACTGAAAGGCATTCCCTCCAACTATGTATTCCACATCATTGAAAACTCAGCCTTTTCCCTGCCCATTCTCCTGATACAGCCCATGTCCCCATCACTTGACCTTTCTCAGGATCTGATATTTATGATGTGGCATCAGCAACACCCAGAGCAATTCCTTCTCCTAGAGTAAAATCTAACAACTCACCAGCACCCAAATCAGCACCTGGATTGTACCTCCCTGCCCATAAGCCACCATTGGCTATTCCCTAGCCAAGCAAGCTCGGACGGGCTTCTCACAGAATTTATCCTGCACTCACCATGACAGCAGACATTTAAAGCAGTTCACAAAAGAAAGCATTTGTTATTCTTTATTGTTATTATTATTGTTATTCCACCCAGTGATGGAAAGCAGCAGTGTCATGGTAGAAAGTCAAAGGAGAATTCCATGCATACATCCTCCTACATACATATAACCTCTTTCTCCAGTGCTCGAGACAACCTGGCTACCTGTGCAGCTTGAGATACACAGCAAGCCTTCTGCCTGCAATTTCTTGGTGCCCTCTTTCTTCCCACGGTCTGCACCACCCTTCCTCTCTCTCTCTTCCCTTCCCTATTACATCTCTCAAACCCTCCTTTCTCTCTCCTCAGGGAAGAAGAATAGAAATTCTCCCTAGCCATCAAGTGAACCCTGGAAAAAGTAAACCATCCTGCTCCGGACTGTTACTGTGACAATTTAAAGCTGTGCATCTGAAGTTATCTTGCGCCAGCACTTTCTTTCTCCCTCTTCTAACTTTAAAGACCATTTTAAAGACTTCCTTGACATAAAGCTGCATTCACTCAGGCAGCAATGTACAAGTTTGAAGAAACCCACAATACCCATCAGAATAATGCAGAGCACTCATCATGACTCATTCTTACTTTCTCTGTATTCACTGAAAGCAGTTTTACATTTGTGAACTGCACGATACCACTGAACAGTATCTGAGTGCCTTCTCTGGGTGACAAAACTTAACCACTGCAGATTTGTTGGACTTTATTCAGAGCCATCCAGTTCCTTTCCCCTGGCCCACCCAGCACCAGTCCCTGCCTCCACTCAGCCTCCAGGCAGTGGGCACCCTCCCAAGCACTCTTTTCAATCTCCCTGGGTCCTCTTAGCCACAGCCATTGGTTCAACACAGCATCATGGACTTGCAGTCCCTTTTTAAGATGGCAAAAGGGAGGGAGTTGGACTATATTTATTCTGAATTGCTCTATTGTTCATGTACAAGTAAGACAAAGACCCATCTACCCCCCATCTCTGCTATAGTTATGCTTGGATCATCCACTAGTGTGTAACTGAAAATATATACCCCAGTAAACCAGTTATCTTTAAGACATTAACATTTACCAGCAGTTCAGGTACCTTGACATCTGACAGAAACTAAGGAAATATTATGGCATCTGTATATTGCACAGGCAAATAACCAAACTTAAATCAAATGTTCCATTGTTTTGCACCTCTGATTATTCCAGTAAAAAACAAAATAAGGAAAAAGCAAGCTACACAGTACTTTCCTCTCACAATACTTATAGCATTTTACTGAGGCTTTTTCTATCACTCATTACTCATGTATCCAGAAACAATGTTTTGCTTATGAGAACAATAGCCTGTAAATTTTAGAATCTGAAATATTCATGAGGAGTAGGTAATGACATTTACAGCTTAACACACACACATTTTGCGTTTCTAATGAAAGATCAGAAAAAGTCAGAGTGCAGCATAGCATCATCCTTTGTTTTTGACTATTCTGAAAGTCAATCTACATGGAAAAACAGCTAGGAGAGTTGGAGTATTTCCAGTTACAGCAGTCACTGTCTGGGAGAGGATCTGTGGCCAAAGGACAGGGGGTCCTTTAGTATTGCTCAGCTACTGCTACAGAGCAGTACCTCATCAAGTTGAAGGGAATGTTGCTTCCCAGAAGAGTGCTACAGATGCAGCAGGTGCGCTCAGGGCTGACTCATCACTTATTTATGATGACTTGGAAAGAGGACTTGAAGGCATTTGAGGTATACCTTAAGATATACAAGGTGTATACCTGCAAGGGTAACCCCAGGCACCAGGCTGTGGCCAAAGCTTTAAAGAAAATTTGACAGTCAAGAACGCTGCAAGACAGCTGGCCAAGAAGCTGGAAACAGAAACTCATTTTGGTGCTATTATAATAAAACCTTTCACATGTGCATTAAACCCCCTGGCTGTGTTGTCTCCCTGTGTTTCATGGCCTGCCTGTCCCCTCTGTGGGGGCCTCCAGCCATGCCTGTGAGAATTCTATCACTTGTAGCAAGGGAGATACCTCCTGGGCAGACGGATAAAGAGAACATCACCTGAATGAAAAACTAATTTCTTCCCAAGTTAGCATTTCCCCGGCAGCAAAGGTTTCCTTGAGTGGCCATTAAGCTCATTCCCTCCTCACTAACTTTTCTGAAGGTCTTCTACATTTACAGTACCTTATATACCTTATAAAGTACAAGGTATGTAAGCTATATATGGGTGTATATATAGCTATATATGGTATATATAAAGTATATAAGTAAGATTGACAATTATACTGAATTGGGAGGAGTTGTTAACTTCCTTGAAGGCAGACAGGCCCTGCAGAGAGACTTTGATGATTTAGAGGGTTGGGCAATCACTAATTGTATGAAATTTAACAAAGACAAGTGACAGATCCTGCACCTGGGATGGGGCAATCCTAGATGTACAGACAGACTGGGGAATGAGAGGCTGGAGAATAGCCCTGCAGGAAGGAATCTATGGGTCCTGGTCAATGGTAAGTTGAATATGATGTCCTGGAGGGCATCTGGCAAAGCATTGCCAGCCAGTCAAGAAAGGTGATTGCATCAAGCCTGTCTAACTCCAAGAAACATTTGGACAACATTCTCTGGCACGTGGTGTAATTCTTGGGGCTGCCCTCCACAGGGTCAGGAGCTGGAATTTGATGATATTTGAATATTCCATAATTCTACGGTTCTATCATATATTGGTAACGTAAACCTCCTTTCCATTTGATATATTTTTGGGTTTTTTCAGTTTGCCTTTCCTAAGAAAGCAAAAAGTTCTATCATTTAGTAGAGAAAGTTTATTTCCACTGAATGGCTAATCTGTATTTTGAGATAGAACAGTAGTAGGTTGCCAATGTTATGGCTGATTTAATTTTAAAATCAACATTATCACATTGTTAGAGATTTGCAAGCCCTATGCAACAACTATTCAGTTGATTATTTCAGATCTCACACTTCATTTACATGTTTTTTTTTTAATAATTATTAGGACTTCATTGAATTCACTCTAGTTTTCTAAACCTTGAATGTGGCACATTGCAGAGATATATCTTCTATCAAAAATTGATTTTGTATCGTGTATTTCAAACATGAAAATACAACAAAGTCTGCTGATGGAGAAAACCAAAACAGATCAAAACCCTTCACAGGTTTCACAGAATAGTCTGAGTTGGAAGGGACCCACAAGGATAATCAAGTTGAACTCTTATGTGAATGGCCCACACAGGGATTGAACCATGACTTTGCTGTATTAGCACCACGCTCTAAGCAACTACAAGCACTATTTTCACTTCCTCATCACAATTAAAGGTATGCTGTGATTCTGGATGAAAAAAAAATCTCTAAATGCGTATTTATTTTTGATCTATCAAAAGATGCATCAGACTGGGTTAAATTTGATCTCTATTTCATACCTCATGAATCCTTTGCAAAATAAGCACAAAAAAAGTAACATCTTTAAAGAATTAGGTAAATCAAGGCTAAGTTTCTCACTGGTAAAGAAGTCAAGCATGTTGGAAGGGACAGACATTTTTTATTAAAACAGATTTCAATACTCTCAGAGGACATGCTGACTATGGCATTTAAGGTACTACATAGTCTTGTGCTAATCACTGACCCTTACCTCATACAGGGGTTGAAAAGTATAACTCATGCTCTTAACTCAGGAGGGGAAGCTGGAATGTTAAGCATCATTTTCATTTTCCCTTTATCAAGACCTCAGGCCTTTCTAGACCCACATCATTTGCTCTTACCAGAAAGATGCCCTCTGCTCTTTTTCTTCTGCTTAAAGCAGGAACCCCTCTCTGTTACACTGAAGATCTTGTCACTCCACTTTCACGTGGTTTGCAGTTTCATTACAAGCATTTTGCACATCTCAGGCTGGAACATGTAGATGAGAACAGCTTTTTAATGTTTGCTGTAGTCTGTAAGAATTGTGCAATTATTCAACTGAAAGCAGTAAGGATGAAGGGAAAAATATTATTTTCAACTCTACTTCCACTGCACATTTCCAAGATGAGGCAGTGAAGCTTCATTTGCAGTCTGTTACAAAGCAAATCAAGATATATATTTAATATCTAAATTGTGCACAGAAGCAATATGGAAAGAAGAGAAGAAACTGCTGATTATGTAGTTCAAGATGGGGCAAAAACCATGCTGTTCAAGCATATCAAGTGCCAGCAGGCAAATGTTGGAAGAATATGATTCCCTGCTCACTTAACTTGCCTTTGTATGGAAACCAACACATCTGTAGAAATATTATAGGACACTCGTAATTGACGTTTCTCATTGCAAAAATAAGGTCTACAAAATTAAGAGCTTCAGAAGTGCCTGGCACCTAAAACAGAAGATATTAAAGTGATCTTCCACAAGATGGCTCTCTCTCTCTATTCCTATTTCTGACTCAAACCTATGGAGAGGGAACATAAATAATACTCAGGACAAAAACGCAATTACAGTTTGGAGGAGTAAGAGTGCCTCCACATGGGAACAGAGATGCTTCACTGAATTAGGGCAACCTATGTGACAATGGAGAAAAACACACCATCTATTTTCTGCCAACTGTAAAGGGACCAGAGGGTTTCACAGGGTGTTTTGAAATGATGTCTTTTGAAATGCAGGTGCATGCTCCACCCGCACACCAAGCTAGTAGATTACAACGCAGTTTCATTTCATCAGCCAAAATTCCTAAGGGGCAGTGCCTAAACTAATATACCCTGCCTTTCAGGGCTAACAGAAATTCTCAGCTTCAGGATTCAATTTAACAGATAGCTCCTGGTCTGCTGTAAGCATGGGCAGCAAAGCATCTTTGCAAATACAAATTCATTTGTATTTGCACCGCTACACATATTTTTAATTTTTTTTTTGGACATAATTTTTATTTATCTCCTATATGACTGCTACAGAAAAATACCTTTGTGACATCTGAAAGTATGTGATTTTGAGTAGCTTTAAAACCTATTGGATATGCAGAGCCCTTTTACCTGTATTTATCATAGACCATTATGTATCTTTACCTTATGTTAAGTGAATTGCACTTTACTGTACATTGTACTGTTGAACATGCTTGCCAGAGCCTTGGAAATCAGACTTATGCTTTGGGAACAAGTGTTACAGATTTATTTATTAAGTGTTCATTTACATCTACAGAAAATTCTCTCAGAAATAAAGAATCACAACAACCTAAATCAGATTTTTCTGGAAGACTAATGCTAAAATCTTGCCTTCTTCCACCAATAGCTTTACATCAACTGATGATGTGTCTATATAGATATTATAAAATACACATTCCTTCTATGCTCAGGATTTGATGTAGCTCATTTTTAAGCAGTTCCATTAGTGGATTTAGGACAGCTGTGTCACCAAATAGCTGCTCTACTGAGCAAGAGAGAAACAAATAAACATCAAAATAGGAGAGAGGTAACATTTTTCTCACTGTTGCTTCCCTCATCTTCAAACTATACTGGGACCGAAGTAGAAGCATGAAAAAACTCCCTTGCCCCCAGCCTCTATTTGCTGCAGAAAGTGGGAAAGGTGTGAGGGAAACCTCCAGTTCTGTGGGATTCCTGGCATAGTTTGGAGCAGGTGCCCTGCTGCAGGTAAGTGTGAGCTTCCTAAAGTATATTGTGGGAAAGAGCTGGGACACCAGCTTACCACATGGTTTATCTGAGGCAGCCTACAGCTTCAGGCTACCTCAGTTCTACCACAGCAGAAAGTACATAACTGGCAGCTGCAGTAGGGCAGCTGGGACACTGAAATTACAGGATAATTTACTCTCACATGCCCATGCTCATTGCTTCTGGAATATAACATCCTCAGTTGGCCACATTTTGACAGATGTGTGGTAGGCAGGGACCTTCTCTCTTCTCACATCACTGTTATGTTGTCCCTACAGAGCTATAAGAAGGTATCAGAAGTGTAGACCCACATTTGGCTTGATAAGAGTCAACAGAGAGTTCTCTTACCACAGGAGGACTCCTCAGTGAGCATTTGCAACTAGATTACATCTCTTCTTCATAGTCTGAGCAGAGGAAACTGCTTACGGGGTCCCCAAAGAATATGGTCTATTAAATTAGAAAAGCCAGGATTAGGTTTAAAGTCTAAAAAGAATGAAAAAACAGTGTTTCCTGCACATTACAAATTAATATTATTTTTATGCACCTAGAACTGACTATTGACCACCTGCTCCTTATCATACACACTGTGCCTCACCTCATCATTCAGCAGTCTTGCATGCACACAATCCCTTTTTCCAGCATTGTGGTTGCCATCATATAATTTTCCTGGCAAGGGAAAAGAGCTCTGCTCTCCCCACTTTATCTCACCCACACCCACACTAACAAAATCATGTTTTGGTCCACGTTACAAGATGATGGAGAAATCTGAGCTCTAAGAGCAGCTGCCTTTCTCTCTTAGTTGCTACCAGTCACAAGGAGGGCATGCAACTGAGAGATACAAAAAATGAAAGAAATGCCCAAAATCCTGTCCTTGCTAGTGATACCACTTACACTGGCTTTGCTCTGAAGAAATTCCATTGTTTTGTGGGTGGTTACAATAATGTACTCAGCAGAACACAATCACATGTGCACACAATGGCAGCGCATGACTGGATCGTACAATCCAATTCTGCCTCCATCACCCATTGTGAATGGTGACTCCCACATTAGGGTGTATAGCAAGCTTCTGGCACCCATTTCATATACAGCTTTAAAATTAGGCAAAGAAGAAAGAGAACTGGGTTTTTTTCAAAGTTTTCTTTAGTACTGGCAAGATGTGCCAGCCATTAGTTTCACTTGCTTCTTCATAACCATTCCCCCAGCACATTAGAGAAAGTCTGCCTTCAGTGCTATCTCACAGCTCAGGCACTGACCATCTCCTTTGGAACACTGACCTCCTCCTCAAAAAACATTTCTGCTTTGTATTCATGCACATAGGTAGCTGCACTGGTGAATGGAGTTAAATTATGACTTGGCAAGTTCTACACTGTAAAGGAGCTGCTTCTTCTGTTAGGATAGGAGAAAAAAGTGGTTGTAATTTATAATGAATATAAAGGTTGGACTTGCAGCAATATGGCTTAGCTCCATACTGTCAAAAAGTAAGGAATATTTTTTGAAAGAAATACAGGGATATATCCCTCACATGCTCTCAATCTGCGCTAATTAAAAGTTATTTAATTTTACTGTCAGTGAAGCTTAGGCACATTACTGAGACTTCCAAGATCCAATTCTGATGCCATACTGATTTGAATCAGTACAAGATAATAATCTTATTTTATAGAACCAAACACAAGGTATTCTGAAAAGGAAAGCAAAAATAAACTAACATTTTTGCTTGCAGCCTTGTAATTTTCCTGAGCCATGCTGTGCTGTTGACTTTTAAGCAAAAGTCTTTATTGAAATTCACTAGAAGTTCTATTTAAGAACTGGTGGCAAGATATGGGCCATTGACTTCAGTACAATTACTCCAAGTTGTACTGCAGAAGTCTGAGACTCGAGTCCTGAGTATTTCATATAAGCCTAGGCATGCTTAAGATGCATTGTACAAGTAAGAAACATTGAACTGATGCAAAACATACATGGGAACCCTGTGGAACCTGTTTGGACCCCTCTTGGATTTTGCTTCTGTGAGTTTAATTTAAACTCAAAGATGGACTCAAAGTAAAGGCAGTTCATTTTCCTCATATATAAAACTTCACATGAAAATTTTTGTCATTGTATTACAGATTACATCTCTTTTATTTTTGTGACATTTTGGAAGAACACCTGCCTCTTTTGTTACTGTCAAAATTCTTTAAGAAAACACATTAAAAACCAAATAAGGTCACAGAAATGTAAATAGAAGCAGTTAATTTTCCTCCACCGGGACTTTTCAATATTTTGGGAATATTTTACGTCCCCAGAGACCCAAAAGGCAAGTCATTTGAAAAGCAGTGTGTATGCAGCAAATCATCAGAATGCCCTGTGGGACCAATCTGAGCCCTTCAAAATTCACTGGAGTCTGTCTACTGACTTCGGAGAGTTTCAGCCATAGTTTCCCAAGCACTTTTTCTAAATCTAAAGAATCATTAGGCTTTCCCAACCCCCTGTTATTGCCTCCTCTTCAACAGATTTAAGAAACCCTGAGAACAACATACCACAGAAGGTTGATGCTGTACTGCCCCATGGACTGTTCGATCCTATTTTCTTTCCACACTGCTGACCATGAGAGCTGCCATACATATGCACTGCAGCAACTGGAACAAACTGCAGAGATGGAGAAGTGGTGAGTGCTGACAAGTCAAAGATCTGAGAGCAGCCACTACATTAAAAGGAGATTCTTTACTGTGAAATAACACCAAAGCACGATTAAGCCAACAAAAAGAAGCATTTCGTATATATTAACTGGAATTTGACAGTGGGAATGCAGATCTGCAATATTTTGGGAATTTGCAATGGATATCAAAAAGTCTCCAGAATATTAAAAGCCTGTGCAATCAAGGCCCCCATGTTTGGGACCCAACTCCTGAAATCAGGTTGCCACAGCTGAGATTCATAGAAGTTGCAGAACTACCTTCACTGAAATGAAAAATAAAAAGATTGCTAAAATGAATTCTAAAATCCATGGAGAATATATTTTGTTTCCCTGGAGCCTGGACCTCTATCTTCAGAGCAAAGCAGCAAATCCCACTTTCCTATCAAGCAGAGTCAGAAAAGCAGTCAGAAAAGTGTAAACAGCTAGTCATGGAAACTGTTGTAGGATCCAATGCATGTTTTCTCTTTACAGGGAAAATCAGTTGCATGTTTTTCCACCATTTAAATTAAACTTGTTCATACAGGCATTGACATAAACATTAAAAAAAAAAAAAAAGCAGAAAGCATTAAGTACCATGTGGTCTAATAACTGATCTATTATTTTGGCTGCTGGTTAACTTCATTTTATAATTACATGTATTCTGGGCACAGATAAATACTGGTGAAACTCTTTCCTTCTATAGAAAAAACCATAAATTGCTTAATATATTAGGGAGTCCTAAAGACATTCAGCATACACAGTTTTGTTCATAAGGTCTTCTAAAGGAAGGATGCATTGTGAAAAGTTGTACAAATATTCATGAATATTACAACTGATGGAAAGTGGTTTACCAAGCTATATTTATAGTGGCCAAACATCCTTCTCAGCTTAGACCGGGGAATCTCTAACTGGGGAGCAGGACCAAGAGGACAAACACCACCCTTGGGCACAGAAGCAAAGGAAGGGGAACATAATCTGGAAGAATCGAGCTCATGCTCACTGCTGGAAGCTGAGCTCACTGCCTGCACAGCTGAGGTGTTTCGAGAACTCTTCCCGGGTGCTGTGTGCAGCAAACAACTATCCAAGAAGCACAGGCTGAGCTGTTGCCTTACAGAAAGATCAATTTATGTAGTTTGGAGAGTGAACCTGGGTGTTCTGATCTCACCATTAAATATCTGGAAAGCTTTTATCTGTATACCTGTAGTGTACACTTTTAATGTGCAGAAGAAACTTTCTCATTTGAAATACAGAAATCAGCCTAGATCTCAGTCAAACTATTTACATGTTCTCAGCTAGCTCTAGGTCTGAGTTCCCCATTCCTTATCTAATCTTTTCTATTTTGTATCTATTTAGGAATCACACATTTACCTGCTCACCCAAGTTCATTTTTTCCTATGACTAAGCTATAATACTTGCGAGAGGGATGAAAAACTTCCCAAAGTGCTTGGAATTCCTGTAAATTATTTCTTTCTGGAACAGAGATGGAAGAAGCTGGCTTCAGCTCTTTATACAAAAGACTGACAATCTTCTTAACAAATATCTTCAAGCTATAGCAGCTAAGATATATTTATGTGTGAGATGGCTCAGAATAATCAATTAGGTTTGCTAAGGTTCCAGTAAAGAAACTGCAACTACAATATCTTTTTTTCCTTTCCCTTACTGTTTCTTGCATAACATTTTTTTCCTTATCATTGCCTATTTTCATGCAGAGCATGTTTCCTTATTCGCTATGGTCAGTAGACACTTTATTTTAATTACTTCAAAGGTAAATGTATTTGAAGACACTCGGCTCTCATTCCAGGTAAGAAAAACAATTAATATAATGCTTTTAGAACTGCGTAGGAGAAAAAAATATCAAAAACATGAGCTGCCAACACCCAAAACCCCCACATACATTAATAAATATACTGATTATTTTGCCTTTGCCTTCACCTTTTTCTAGCGGACACAGTACTGGCAATTTAACTTATGCTACCTCAATCTTATCAAAGGTTACTGTGCAGTTATATATCAACTGCAAATACAACATCATTATGCAGTAACCATCCAATTAACTTCTGCACTAAATGCGCATCGCTCTTGCACTTCCTGCTCCAATGCACATTTAGTATTAAATTTCTTTTGTTACTGTATATATATGTGATACTGCAGCACTTACAAGGCTGCTTAGAGACCAGAATCCCACCATTACTGACACTAGCAATCAAATAATGTGAGAATGCCCACATACTTTTAGAGAAGTGCTGTTGATATGTGAGAGATGTATTTGTTGTAAAACAAAATGACAGAGAATCCCCTTGTGCTATAGACTCCTCCTGCCCATTCCAAGACCAACAAGAGGAACTAGATTATAAACTAGCATCAATCACTCTAATTTCAATCAAATCCATGAAGTATGTCCAACCCACAAGAACACTGTCTCTCCTTCCATAACATATGATGCACATTTAAAAATATTTATAAAAATTAGAAACTCAAGATAGAAAGTAATAGGATGCTGATAGAGTCTGTCTATATAGGTACTGATGCCATTTGACTTTGATGGATTTAAAATTCAATAATAGTCCAAAACAACCGATACAGATGTTTTACATAAAACTCAATCAACAGCATCAAGGCACTGTACAGCTGAACCACTTATGAGTGTTTCCACCTCCAAAGAGGCACCAGCTCCTGATCAACAGCACACAGACCATGCTCTCCATAGTCTGCTGGTGGTCCCAGAGACCAGCACACAGAGCTGCACAGTGGTGCTGTCCAACCCAGTAATTCCACAGGCAAAGCCTGTGTTCCAAAGGTAATGCAAGCACAGAAACTTTGTTATTCAGCCTTCTAAAGGAAACTTAATATCTTCTTATTATGTAAATGTGAATAAACAGGATAGAAATTCCTTTCCAGACATACGTCAAAGAGAAGCATTTTAGAGAAATGCAAGAAAGATGTAATAGGGTCCCTCCTGATGATTTACAGCTAAAAGGACTGTCTTGAAATCCAGCATAGACAAGTCTGTTTCTTCCCTTAAAACCACTTCTGGGAATACATTTACTGCCCTCATCCTCTGTCAGATTCCCCAGTCTCTTCAAGGGCTTGTAAAAAGAATTGCTTGGCAAATAGGATTTAATTGCATTAAAGAGCAAATTAATCTTTTCCCCCTAGATATCCTACATTGTCTTACCACACCGGAAAACAATGGAAAATACAGCCACACTCTGACTGGAGCTTCACTGAAAAAAGTTATTCCAGGATATTGGATATCCTCCAGGACAGAGGATATTGGCCTCTGTCCAAAAGGTAAGAGTAACAGACGTAATTTAAATATGCTTGAGCACGGGAACAAACGCCTAAGCTCTGTTGCTCTCTTTGTCAAAACCCATTCTTTCAGAAAATCATTTTCTTTACCCATTGGACAACAAAATGCATTGTCAAGAAATTTTATAGCAATAATTATAAAAGATGTCCATTTGAACCCATTGAGGTCTTACTGATTTTATAATACCCAGCAGACCTCCCTGCAGGAGAACGCTATATTTATGTTAGCAATATATGCGAGAATTGAGATCGTAAAATTAAATGACCACATAGAACTGTCATTTATATGATGAGCGCCTACATGTGTGAAGGCTGGTTTATCTTGCAAGATAGGGTAGTACTAAATGGTCCACTCTCAGTGAATGCTTTTAATCACGCATTTCTTCACTGTTTCTGCAATATTACACTTGAAGGACCAGTGAGCAGTTTGCTATGAAATGTTAAATGGCTGCTGGCAGTACAAGCCCGATGGAAGCACTCACTAAAATAGAAGTACAGTACATATTGTATGCAATTGTTTTATGAGAGACATTATGGTTACTAGAATAACATTTCACCATTACCAACTGCTGAGAGAAAAGTCATTAAGATATTTGGCAAGCCAGTGTAATTTTTCAGGAGAACTACAGTATAAGACCTCCGAATAGCTTCTGTACAAAAAGGCTAGCTGTCTCAAGAAAACAAGTCTTTGGTGTCATTTTATTCATAGGGGTTTATTTTCAGATTCCAATGAGAAAGTTATTGCTGCTGGAGAGTGAACAATTGAGCCTTAACCCTTATTATAACAGTGCAATTTCAGAACCACATCAATAAATCTTGTAGCAGTGTTTCCATTAAAAATCTCTTTTCTAAAGAGTGTGCAGTTTCATTCAGACACTTTTGTGAGAGATTTCTTTAAACTATGATTTTAAAACTAGAGAGAGATTAAGAATGTGTTTAAGCTTTGTTAAATACTGAGATGGAAATAAACAAAACCCAAGTCACTGTTGCCACTTCAGCCTATTCCCATGGTTTTGCAAATACTGCAGCAACAGAAAATTCATGCCCAAAAATAGTGGGGTTCATGTTGAAGAGAGTTCCCCTTACCACCATCAATGGAGCAGCAACTGCCCATTTTTCATATTGCCATTAACATATTAAAGACTGACTCACAAACACACAGATGTCATTCCACCTTCTTCATTTTCCAGTAAATATGCTTTCCCTCTTCCTAGATCTGTACTTTAATGATGTGACAACGCATTGCAGCTTCAAGGTGCAAACATTTTCAACAGAAACAGCCACTATGCATCACCTAACTAAATCCTTTTCTCTGTAACAAGAACAGTAATGACCTATTACAGTATTATCACAAGGTAACAAAACATAAGTAACAAGGCCCACTGCAACCAAACACTTCTAGTTGTCAAAGTTTCCAATGGAAACAATGACTTCTGGTTAACGTGAGCTGACAGGAGATCTCATGAAAGCCCTGTAAATGACACAGGCCAGCATTAAACAAGCTGCTATTTAATCCTGCTTCTTTCTACAAGTTGGACCATGACAATCTCAAAATGGCAAGTCATTTCAATAGGATTGTCTATCTGTCTGATTTGGAAGAATGCAATTCTGATATTTGATTTTTTTTCATTTAATGTTGTATAATTTCCACACACATATTTAACAGAAATTAAATTATACCAACTAGATTCAAGCTCAAGGAAACATTTAGCAAGCGGTACATTTTCTGACAGAAGGGTGAGTGAATAGAAGCTCCATCAAATGCAATGCAATTATTTGATATCATATCAGAAAGGAACTATGCTGAGGAACATTTTGCCTTCAAAACTTTGTACAAACATCCCCATCCTGCAGAGTCTATGGAAGAGTGTAGTTTCCATGACATTAGGTTTTCCGGTCTTTCATTGCTATCCCCCAAGTTCAGAGAGCTCTATTCTAAAAAAGATCATTCTAATCTGAAATCTCTCAATATTCTGAAAATATTACAGTATGATTGGTCCTCTATCTGCAACTTTCAGTAACAACTCAACACCTAACTACAAAAACTGAGATAACATGGAAACTTGGTTACCTACTTGCCTGTATCTCTCAATGACTACAACTCTGGCTCATAGCCCTTCACTCCTTGTCGTGGGTTTACACATAAGGTTTCATGACACAAGTACCCAGAATATTCTGAAGTGCTCTGTTTTAAACTAACAGTTTAAAGAAGTTTAGGAAGACTAAAACAGGGCAGAATGAAAAATCCTAGTTTACTTGATAATTGTCAGGAGTAACCCCAAAGGAAAAATGTGCAACACAGAAAGTCATGGTGGAAACTAACTCATTCTCCAGTAAAACCACAGGAATGCCAGCAGAATTGAAACTTCTGGACAAGGCCATCCTGAAAGACAGAAAGACAGACCAGAAAGACAGGTCTCCCATTCTTACCATAACTTTCTAAGCTTGCATCATTATATTTCTGATTTTGCAAACGTTTACATAATATGCTTGATTCTGCCATTCTGAGTAATTCTTATGGGTCTTCCCCTGGCAAAGACATAACTCCCAAAAGTGTCCGCTCACTTGAAGAGGTGCTTAAGTCACTGTCAGTTTTCATACTCACGTCCCCCACTGCTGTCTGCACTGCTCAAAATTCCCCAGTGATTTGTGATCAACTGTAGTTCATCCATGTGTTTGCATTTACAGGAGGTACTGACAGCAGAGCAAAACTTTCAGACTTTTAGAGCCACAACAGAATATAAAAGAAATTTAAGACTGGAAAGATTAAAATATTTTGTAGAACTTAACATATAAACTCCACAACTCTAATGTTACTAACATAAGTGGTTTTTTTTAAAAAATAAAGTATTAAAAAAGTCCAATGACTTAAAATAACTGCAATTATACCAGTAAATTGCGCCTTGCTCATTAGAAAACTCATTTTGAGAACTTCAAACTGAAAATTAGCCACAACTGTATACACAGAGTTATCACCCTGTCTTTAATTCTCACACTCTTTTGAATTCCAAAAAAAAAAATCAGTAACCATATTTACTAAAGATGTATTTTTACTTTCCTGTCTCCTAACTTAATGAGTTTACTTGTGTTAGAACCAGACAACCAAATCAAACATATATACATGCACTGAAAAAAAAGTCTTTTCCCTTTAGTCTTAACAATGAATAAATTTTGCTTTTATTTTAAAACTCAGTTATCAACATTTTTCCCCAGGAAAACACTCATTGTCTTTCTTAAGGCTTTTCAGAATAATTGTGAACACACACACTGATAAACATCAACAAATGTTTTGTCTTTAAAGCTCATCTGTTGTGCCAGAAGGATGTATTCTTCATCATTTTTAATTTAGAATGCTAATTTTACAGAATGTGAGAATTCAGACAGCTCTTCACAGGCTCTATTCCCATGGCAGTTCTCTCTGAAAAGTTAATAACATTAACACTTTTACTATTAATTTAATTTGACTTTTTACTGGGGTTTTTTGGGGTGCCACAACAAAAGGAAAAAAATCCCTAAACATTAAAGAATTTTTAAAAAAGTTTCTAAAATTTCCCTCATTAAAACAAAAATATAAGCAACTTAACGCCTTACTAGGACTTCTAAAAATTCACCATCAATCTTACTTAGCAAAAAATTCCAAAATAATGCCTAAAACATCATGCACTATATAAAGTAATTAAACTTAAAACACAAGTAGTTCCATTAACTGTTCCTCTGTTTGTTAAACTACTCATTTTATGCAACTTACAATACAAGTGACCCAGTTATTTATGCTTTAAGAACTTAAAAAACTTCAAATGAAACGTGAAAGAAAACAGTGTTGGTTCTTACATAATCTACAAAGTTTCCCTCTTTTCACAGCTCTAAAATCTTAAATTGTTCTCCAAACTGGCCACACAAATCTGCTGTCTCATTTTTACCAGAGCAGTTCTTAGTATCATTATAATACTGAATAGCAATAGTTCCAAAAGACTTTAAGAAAATACACACTTCAGCCCAAAAGTTGAGCTGGGATAATATGATGAGTAAACAGGATTACTTGTTTAAGTAGTCATAGTTTTCCAGGCATGCAAACCCTAAGGAAAACTTAATTAAAGTCAATAAAGAGGAAGGAAAAGCACAGAAAAATTAAGTAATTAAATTGTGCAAAGCAAAATATGAACCGATCAGTTAGCTTGTGGGATGGTTTTGCAAACGTAAGCCTCAGCCTCCAGTTGGAATGGATTCTGAGTTCTGTGTGTTTATCACATACAGATCCACCAAAATCAAAAGTTATGCTGGATTTATGGTGCTAAAACTGATACAGAATTTTGCCCTTTTGAACAAAGCACTGACTGCTGTCCTACCCTTTTGAAGACTTAAAAGAAAATATTAATCCTCCCCAGATTCATTTCACCATTTTGGTAGCCTATTTGAATATTCCGTTTATGCAAAATTTAGAAATTATGAAGATCTGGAACCCAATTCTCTGCTATAGAACTGTAACGCTGATAAAACTGCCTATATGTTCTCTGATAGGCAGTGAATATTTATTGATAAATAGCAGGCAGTAATCAAATCATTATTTTCTTGTTATATATCTCCTTTACATTATGTACTTTGGAGCATTACTCAGTCCACATCACAAGCTTTCAGGTATTGTCAGGTATTTATCAACCACCTCGGAAAGAATATAAGCACTTTTTGACACAAAATTCTAAGATTTCTGCAAAAATGGGAGCTAGATGCATTTAAAAATATGGGGAAGAAAGGCACAGATGCTCAAAATTTTGTATGCAACCTGCAGCAGCAGCCTTTCCTTCTTACCAGTGCCTTTCTTTAGGCACCAAATCAGCAGCATCTTTCCTTTGGGAACTACAGGGCATCCACAGAGTTGCGTAAATTTCACAGCTTTTTACCATCTCAGACACCCAACTCTTTGATACAGGGAAAATAAAATTCTATATTCCTTTCAACAGTGAATTGCTGTAGCATTTCAGTTGTGAACTTGACCACTTGCTGCAGCTTTTCTATTCATTTTATTGCTGACTCCCGAAAGGGGCAAGGTTTGCATTCCCATTGCCTCGGCAACATCGCACAGTACTTTGCCTAGACTGGTTCACCATTAATCCTCAGGCCACAACCAAGGTCAAAAAGTGCTGTTCTGGATGCCAAAATACCAAAGTATCTGGATTTTAACAGATTTGTTCAACAGTGTTTGCAGTGTTAGTCAGGATGCAGTCAGCGTGTGCGACAAGCTCACATTCAATGCAACAACGTTAAATTTAGTTTAAACTACAGCAAACTTCTCATGGCAGAACAGTGACTCTCTGGTATCTCAAGGGAGTTTCAAGCACAACACCCCCTTCAAAGGAACTGTTTGGGGTAAAGGGGGAATTTCTTTTGTCATGGTAATAACCATGTGGTCATGAGTATCACCATCCAATTCTTCAATTAAGCAGAATAAAGATGGGAATTTACAAACCCTGAAATAACAAAAAAAATAATTGAGTGTTTTTGCATATAGGTGGCTAAAAGATCTCAAATTTTCAAACTGAAGGAAATACTTCATATTATTTGTAGGAGATAGCCTCTAGATTTTTATAGGGCAAGATACCTCACAGAGGTGTCACCATTCCCCCCTGGCAGATTATCTGAAGGAAAATAAATATAAGAAGTAGGCTAAAAAGAATGCAGCCAAGCCTAAGTTTCTACAAGGTATGCCAAGAGATACCCAGTAGACCTATTTAATATCCACAATTTAAATATAAAAGCATACACCCACTTCTCTCCACACTTGCAACTGAAAAAAGTGAAGTGATATCATTTTATGATCAGTCACAATATGTTGGTGCTCTGCTCACACACAAAATCAAGAAAAATAATTTTTTTCCCAAGCATAGATTCTATGATTTTAGTTCTGCAGTATTGTGAGGTACAGAATTCTTGATCAGGAAGGGATGTAGGAAGACAAAAGAAAAGATTAAAACTGTAGAAGTGACCTTTGTAGATAACAACAGTTCACTGTTTCATATAATAAATAAAGTTTTTAAATGATATTCGAAACAAAGGCGTCAGAAAGATTTTTAAATGGGCCAAGTGTTAGTGTTAAATTATTTGCCTCCAGTGACCCCTGAAAAAGGCTTATTTTTGCAGTTTGAATATAAAAAGCTTAGAAATGCTAATCATTCCATCTGGAAATCAAAATCATAAACTGTTAGATTAATGAATGTCACAAGTAGCTCTCACATGCAGAATAGTAAAGACATTGTTAGCAATTTGTTTTGACAAAAGTGATTAGAATATTTATTTTTGCTAAGACTTCTCCTACATGCAGACCTGGAAAAATGAAACTTGTTTGTATAATTCAGTAATACACAAATCTTTATTAAAACTCAGAATGTTACTAAGTTAATTATATGATATTACCAAGAAAAGGAATAATCAAGAAATCCTTCACAACTTCATAATCTGAAAGGCAAACAATGCTTCACTGGTCTGATCTGTAGTGCCACTTAGAGCTATTTTAAATGGAATTGCTGGGTTTTACTATTTATTATTACAATGGAAGGGAAAGCAAAACTGTTGATTATAGTTTCTTCTGATCATAAGGAATGCAATACAACAGCACCTAAACCTATGTTTGGTTTAGATTGCATTAACTGCAAATAATGCCTCATGAATGACAGAGATGAAATGTCATGAAGGGTGTTTTTGTCATCTGCTTTATGCCTGCTTATTCCATTATGGGTAACACAAGCTCAGAAGTCTAGAAAGTCTTTTCCTGAAGAAAAGAAAATCTCATTTTTTAAACTATACTGAAATTAACTGAATTAAAAAAAATTGTAGGAGTTTTAACAGACTAAAATCTCATCATGATGTCAAATTCAGCTGTAGGATTTCACTCCCATTTTGCTTTCAAAATAACCACTAGAGCAGAAAAAGGGCAAAAATTAAGAGCAGTTATTCAGAGGTTCCTAGTTCAGCAGCAACCGCTTGGTTTAGGGCTTCCAGCATAGCACAGACTAAAGATGAACACAATGAGTTCTATCTGCAGCCCCTTACTTGTGGCTGAGATGTAGAAAGACATTCCACTCTGATTACAAGCAATAGAGAATCTTAACCTCCTTCAGTTCCAGTGATTAATTACTCTCACTGTATAAACCAATTATGCCTGCCTTCAGTTTCTAGCAGAATAGTTTCATTATACCTTTCTCTGCCAGATTAAAGAGTCCATCTATGATGAAAGCTTTCTTCAACAGGAATATATTACATGTGTCACCTTTTAGGTGAACCATTCCTCTTATATTTGATCCCAAATGCAAATTCCTGCCCTACTCTGGGATTCTCCTACAGGCTTCCTCCTGGGTAGATCATACTAGCAAGAGTCTAAGGGCCCTAAAGCATTTCTGCAGCCTGTAAAGACTCCATGACCAAGGGGATGGGTCTTCCTTCTACAAACGGGAACCTGACTTCAATTTTGAGCACGGCTGAGTCCCAGGTCTGAAGACATCCTTCTGATACATAAAGTACAGTCTTCCGGTTTCAGAGCAGATATACTTTTTCCTTGGCCATAGTTTTAGAAACTTTTCTTCTTTCAAAGTCTGTGGTGGTATGCAGGGGAAGAGGAGAGAAAATGCAGCAGTAGCTCTGGAGAAGCTAAAGGAATACGATGTTTTGAGTATTGTAGTCTCCACTGATAAGTGGAGAGTGTTTGTAAACATGGATATTTTGCTGTGCTCAGTAGCCAGGGCTTCCTCAGCAATATGACTTGTGTTCCCCTAGTCCCAGCTTCTCTGACCACTTGCAAAGCAACCACTAATTGAGGTGAAAAGAGGAGTCTAGACAACTATGCATTTTGCTGTTCCAAGGAAACTGCAGTTGTGCCCAGTCACATCTGGGACTTGATAGAGGAATCCACCCTTATACAGCTGTAACCTTAGTCCAGTACTGGTGGCCCACAGTAGGAAGAAAAGAGGAAAAGTACCAGTGTACGGCAAATCTGCTACAAAACTCAGAATTAAGACAGTCTCCATTTCCTCATTCATTTGTCATGGTTCTCTTTTTGTCAACAACTTTGTTGATATCTACAAACCAATGTGACCACCTTCTCCAGGCAAACAGCCACCTCTGAAACATTCAGGGCCATCTCTTGGCAGTTGCCTTTCTAGGGGTACATCAGTGAAGCATTGCCTGTCTATAAAGCAGCAGCTGCTAATTCTGGTGTGGTACATAACAGCACGCTGCCACATCAGGTTGGGTCCTGCAAGAAAATGAATTTCTCTGGCCTAGATCATTTGACAATTGCTACCGTATGAATAATTCAGGCCACAAAACCCAGCAAATGCAAGCAAGCGAATAAAACAGCAAGCTGTGCACTGCACTGTATGGCCAGAAACAGCTCCAGTTCAGCCAAAGGGTGTGACAGCTGCTTGCTGATGGTGATGGCTGGCCACTGCATGCCGACTAATCGCCGAACCAGCGGGAGCCTTCCCAGGAAGACATTTCCATGTTTCAGACTGTATGCCTTGCCATCCCAGTCCCTTTGATTTGAATTAGCAAAATTTGGGCTTAAACCTATAAAAATATGTTTATCATAATTCCTCCTCTGGATTAACTAACCTGATTGGAAGGACACATTTAACTGAAGCAGTGCAATCTTCTCATGACTGAAAAACCTTCAGCTTCATCTTACTTTCCTTTGGTTTCTGGGCCTACAATTCTGTACAAGGACAGGGAGCATCACAGCTTTGTTCAAAAATTTTTCTTCAGCTTTAACTTTGGTAATACATAGAGGAAATATATGCTAATTGAAAGCTGTAATACTTCTGCCTCTGTCCTTCAATTTACTTTCCTGCCCTTGTTTCATCCGCTTTTAAACCAGGAAAGGAGAATGCATTCAAAGAGAACTTTGTTGTTCCTGAGATGAATTTATTCTGCTCATCAATTCAGAAATACTCTCCAAAAGAGGAGGTGACTATAGCTCCAGCCCAGGCTGCCTGGTGAGCTGTCTTGCACCTTTGGCTGTCCACCTGCCTGGGCTCAGAGGCAGTAGCCTGGAAATCCGGGAGCCCCAGATCCAGGGTAGCCCACCTGGCAGAACAGCCAAACAACCTCCACATCCTGTGCATCTCACTTTGTAGCTGGCATGCTTCCAGTGAGCTGCATGGGTGAACCAGCAGGAAACCAGGCTGAAACTGTACATGTTTCCAGAAAGAAGTTTGTCAAATTGAACTATTTGCATGGACTACTCGGCTGAATTAGTAGCCACTCAATTAGAAGTTTTCTCTCTGAGTCTGCTCTGTGTCATGCTCAGTTAACACAGTAGCCAGTAAGTGCCTCATGTTTGGGTAAGCTATTCACACAGAAATAGGGGGGGGGAAAATGACAATAACAGAACCTGATTGTAAAGCTGCAGTTGTTAGGAGTATGTTCCAGGCTAGAAGCATTTAAAATGTTTGCCATTAAAGCTTTCCACGCTTAGATTCACATTCCTTCCTCTCTGATGTTCTGCTCACCCACAATGGCTCCAGCATACACTCTGTCCCTGACTCCTGTTTTCCTGCCCTAAGTAGTTGCCTCTAATCAGGGATACTATTTGTCTACTTTGTCCTTCACCTCAGTTACCCACAGCAAAAAAAATAGCAGACTATCAACTGAGGCACTGTATTCTTTACACAGGAATTCTACCTGTAATGGTAGTTTTGTATCATTTTACCTGATCAGATAAATGAGCAGATATGGAAAACTAAAAATCTCATATATAGTCTGGCTGCCCACTTCTCTCACAGAGGTCATTTCATCTCATAGCTAGGGTCAGCTGACAACAGGCAAAAAATGAGGGACTCTACTGCACAAAGAGAGAAGTGAAAAGCATTTACAAACCAGAGACCTAATCATGCAAATGAAAATAAAACAGAGCAGGAGAGATCAGCAACATAAGCAGAGTCCAGCTTTGATAACACGTATTTGTAAAAAGAGATAACCTGCCACTATAGAAAACAAAAGGGAACAACATATATTGATACTTTAAAGCAAACCAGAAATCAGTTTTGCTCTTGAGAGGGAGGTAGGGTGGGTGGAAAGGCAGGCAGCTGTCTAAAGAAACAGAAAAAGAATTGAATTCAACAAGAAAAGATTGATGAGTGCAATGAGGGACAGGAGCTAAGCAGATGGATCTTACCAAAAAGTTAATATGATATAACAATATGGTTCTAAAATGTGTACAGATCGATTACATTTAGGACTACTTATTGTCCTTTGACAGAGCTGCTTCATACAATTTTCTGCTTTACCCCATTTTCTGCCAAAATTTGAGATTTTTTTTTTTCTCCAGTGTTCAAATAGGAGGGAGTTGAACCACTCCTCAATCTATTCTTGGCTTCTTGGCCATACCAACTGTGTTTTGCCAATGCTTCCACATCTCAGCCTGCCCAGAGCTGGTTTCACAGCCTCTCACTGACCATGGTCTCTGCTGAGCAGGGTACTGAACGTGTTGAGTACGCTGCTGAGCCTCTAATTCTGCAACCATGGTCTGCTAAGCTAAGCAGAGTCATCTGTGCATCCCCCTGCCATGCACACTCTGCAGCTCACTCTGCCCCAGACAGCTGTGTACACTTCCCCAGTTGGTCCTAGCAGTACTTTCATACCCTCCTTCCTCCACACGTATCGGGTTCACTTTCCACACAGCTCCCACTTGAATGCATATTCACAGCTTGTGCTAATGCTGAAAGTACCACAAAGCACAGGCACATTTCAAAGGAGACTCACACAGCCTTCCGAAATCACCATCCTTCTAGGTAAATAAGTCTCTGATGACCCATACTGTATGTATGGCATTATGCTGCATTTGTGATTCAGATGCCTGCTCCAAATCCAAAGCACACATACAAAGTACTAGAGAACTTTCAACATAAAGGAGGTATAAAAGTGGAGCTGATTCACACTCTTAGCTGCAATCAAACTATGAGAGGATGCTGAATGATTCCCTCTGCTCTGGTTTTGGATGTCATTATCTGACCTCATTTCTTGCTTGTGACATTTTCTTGGGCAGCTCAGTGCTCACATATTATCAATCAAGCCAGAAGCACTCAAAGTCATACAAATGTGTGTATGTGTACATCTCTGAAGGGGGATGATGGGTGGGGTAAATTAAAGGCTTTTAAGTATTACTGATTGAGAAAGAGAGAAAACAACATTTAAAAGCCTTTTAAATTGCTATTCCTTCCTTTTGATCCTAAATTTCTCTTTGTTTTGTCCTATGCAGCTGGCTGAATGATGACAGAGTGGCTTGCAATTATCTGGATGACATTAGATGCCAGCTGAAATGGACACTAAAGGAAGAATCCAACATCCTGCACATATAATTCCTACTCCATTTGGCACAGAACCAAGTCAACAAATACACACTCCTTCCCCCACCATCCCCAGTAAATCCTATGGTCAGTGAATGCTGCTATGGTAACAAAGGCCCAGGAAGGGGGAAGAGCTTGGATATAAGCAGTTTTCAAAATGCTGAAGAAGAGTTTTAGATTCAGAACTGCACACACCTGTAGGTATCTCCCACCAGCTCTGCACACTGAACACTTACGTGTACACTTCAGTCCTGGGCTTCCAATGCTTGCAGAATCCTGAAGGGCTCTAATTAATCTGATGGCTTTCATTTTCAGTCATTGTACGGCTTATTCAAATCACAGGTACTTCTCCACCAGTTCTACAAAGCTTACTACAATAGACCTTAGTAACTAAGCACAGCTGTCAAAATAATGTTATTGTATTCCTGAATCTGTTCCAAAGATAGTTATTCCAGAGAAATTTAAAAGTTATATTCTTATATTAGCACACTAAGTAGTTCATAGCAGTTTAGTAAATCAAATATTCCATACTGCTAGCTTAATAAGATGGGGAGTCATGCATGAAATGACTGCCAGGTTAATGACACAGGGAGCCATGCATGGCATGTATTTGCATATAATAGCACAGAATGTTCCCCTAAATCCTTTAAATTACTCATCAGTTCTTAAATAGGCATTTAACTAAGCCTTCATCCAGAATCAAAAAAAAAAAAGAGAGAGCCACCTACAATTGAAAAGAACCATAGACAAGGACTAAGTAAAACCTAAAGTGCCAGCTTGTAGGAAGAGCTGGAAATCTGCATATGCAAACAGACCAAACCAAAACATACCACAAGGAAAGTAAATGGATAAATTTGTTTCTTTGTAGCAACTCTCAAAAAGAAAATCAAATTTATTGTAGTATGAAACGATGACACAGGAAAAACACCAAAAAGCTTGAAACCAAGCCTGGAGCAACCTACAGACTTGACAAGGAAGGGAACAGCACTTGTGCTTACTATTTTCCTGCTAACTCACAGAGTCAGCCTGAGAGACTGAAATCCAAGCTGAAGATTTTTGTTTGGTTTCCTTTTCCAGAGCCTCTTCCAGACTGCCATATGTACATTCCTTCATGCCACAACTTTTCTGGGCACTTAGTTTCTAGGAGCAGCTGAAGAAACAGGACACTAAAATCCAAGCTACAGAGGGAACGCAAGGTCAAGGGAGAAAGTCTAGACCCTTCTCCTTAGACAACAGTTCAGGAAAGGTGGGTTACTGTGCCAATCCATCCTTAGAATCAGGGGATCAGGGAAAGTGTCCTTGCCTAGACAATAGCACAGAAAAATATGAACACACCGAGAAAACAAGAAAGGGAAAATATCATCTCTTTCATCTAGAACAGCTGCAGACAGTAGAACAGTACCCAGATGCTTTCTGAGAAAGATGTCTTTACGTTAATGAAATTTCTGTCCTTTCTACAGGAGATTTACCATTCATTTTTAGTAACTGAATACCAGTTATAATTCATTTCATTCATTCTATGATATCAAGGTGTGACACTTGTCAGTCCTAAGCAACAACAGTAACAGCCTATATTTTATTTGCCAAGAAATACTTCTATTTCCTCAGAATATAACATATTCTAAATTATCATTTCTCTTCAACTAATACTCTAGCTACTACATGTGCTGTAGGAAATGCTTTTATTTGTAAGTATGGTCTTTTGTGTTAAGAAAGATAAATGTCAGACTCATTAATTATGTATCTATAATTAGATACTGCTGAAAACGAGCTGAAACTTGTTTTGACATCTTCTTTGAAGAATGTATTTGTACATTGCATGTAACATTGTATATATGCATTTGCAAAACCTCAACTAGCTGAATGGCAGCTATGTACAAAAGCCAGCAAGCTTTGACAGGGTAAACAAAATCAAAGCACAGCTGAAGCACCGACTTACAGGAGGGAAATTCACATGAGACAGTTTGCTCAGAAAAAGCTAAATGGCCATCAAGACGAAAAGAAGTCTCTGACCAGGAACACATGATGAAAGCTGCACTTTGTTGATTGCAGAAAGTTTTCTTTTAAATACACCCTTCTAAGTGTTTAACTAATTTCCAAGAGGCTTGATTGTACTTCACTCAACTCCAGGGTTTTTTCCTACTAATTTGGAGATAGATTGTACCTTAAGGCAGAGCCAGGAACATGGGGTGTGTGCTTAAGCGGCAGGAACCCAAGAGTAAGCGTGGGAGGCATTGTGCTTCAGCAACAAAACCTCTCCCTTCCCCCACAGAGGCACAGGAGACAATCAACCCTACTGCTAACTATGAATTTAAGTATGAAAACCAGCAGTGTGCAGAACTTACTGCAGAATGGAAGCAAACTCTCCTCTGCCTTTTACACAATCCAGGAATTTAAAGTGGTAATGCCAGCAACCTTTCTGTATGAGTGGTCTCATATATGAGGAAACCACATGTGAACTAATAATAATAAGAGTATTAATGAAGACTCAGAGATCTGTCTAGGTTATTGTAGAATAACAATAATAACAATAAATGTTTGACAGTGCTGTTTCAGGGACTGAATTCAGCCTTACCACAGCTGTCGGACTTCAACACCCAGCATTCAAGTGCTGTTATAATCAGAAAAGCAACTCTGTAAAAATAATACCTTCTTACTCAAAAGAGCTGCTTCTTCTCTATTTTCTTAGTAATTTCTGGTACCTTACTGACAAAACAAGTCATTACCAGTGATAATGGTAGCGGCAGTGCTCTAGGACGGAAGGCTGGATCCCAGTTTGTCTCACCATGATGCAGAGCTGACTGGCATGTAGCCCAGATCTCTGCTAGAGATGCAATGCAGGAGTAGTCAGAGAAACCGTTCCCAAACACCTAGGAGTAGGCACAGTCACTACGTTTCTCTTGAGGACAAGCCCATTAGTTTTCCAAAGCCACCAGATACCCTTGTTGAAACAGGAACAAGCAGAGGCATTTGCCCTGAAAGCACCTTCCATGACACTGTATGTGGTCTGCAAGTCCATGGCACTGCAGCAGACAAACGGTCACTGCAACTAACCTTATCCCTGTGACACCCTTTCCAGACCATGAGTTAAGACAGTTTCTAGAGCAGAGGGGACTACTAATCATCGTCCTATTTTTGCACATTTCAGAAACAAAGTGACCTTCACCTGGGATAAATCAGCACAGCCACGCTGATTGCTCTGACCAATGTCAATAACTTTACTGACTACTTCACACCTGATAAAGTGTCTCAAAAATGAGTAATTCCCTTGTTGCTGATCACAAAGCTTACTAAGGCAGGAACAGCTTGGCATCTCCACTGCTTGCCAGTTTATCCCTATGCTGCCTCACATTCTCCACAGGTAAAAATCCATTACATCATCAGTGTGGAAACAAGGCACATGGCTTGCAAATACAAAATGGCAGTGGGACTTCTCCCATAGCAGGTGTACATTAAAATTAAAAGTTACTATAAAACTGAGAAAGGTTAATATCTGGTTTTTGGTGTTCATTTTAGAGTTCCCTTCAAAATAGAAAAGAAACAGGAAAGTTACATCCCTTATTTCCAAGACTCTGGAAAATAAGAAATTTGAGAGAACATTAGAAAATGTGAAATTAAAATATTTCTAACCTTAGACAATTTCAGTGTCTCCATATCTGCAAGGCATCACTCTCTAACAGTTCTATTTCATTCACTTTAAAGGACATAACCACCAGAAAGGCAAGATTTTCTTCTGTAAAGATTTCCCCAAATGCCATTAGCACAGCAGTGCTTTCAAACTCGCTCACTGAATTCAAAACAACTTGAAACACCGTGCTGGACACCGCACTCTATCTTGTGCAAATCAGGGAAGGGAAGAAGCTTATTTCTTGATTAGCAATTCCTCAGTGATACTAGTGGGGAGGGAGAACCTGCCTACAAAAATGTTAGCTGTTTGGAAATATCAGCCTGTCTATAAACAGATGGCTACTCCTCACGGGATACTGTCCTCTCCAGGAATGCTGCACTAAGTTCTGAACCTCTTCCAATGCATCCCTGAGCAGGCTGTGTTCCTAGCAAAGGTGAGGAAAGTTAGAAATGGAATGGAGCCAATCTGTGCATATAAAAGCTCTAAATTCATTACTCTCAATTAAAATGAATGAGGATAAGGATCGCTTCCAAGTACATCAATCAAAGAAAGTACTTGCTGCAGGAAAACAGAAGACACTGCTGTATACACGAAGGAATTTATTCCCATATTAACAAAATGTGTTCAGGCAAATGTACACTAAACTGGCAGTTTATTTTTCACTTGAGAAGTTGCAACTATCTAGAAATGATGGGTTAAATATCCAGAGTTATCTATTTTTATTCTTCTTAAGAGCCTGTTTCTTAAAGAACCACTTGTATGCCTGCACACCTGATTTTGCAAAAAATGAGAAGGCAACTCATATCAGAGTATTTCATGCTATATAAATAGGTATATGACGCTTAGTAAACAAGTATAGATTTGCCTCCAAATTAATTTGTTCTGTTAACTGTTCTATTAACTTCGGGGCACAGGAACTGCCATTAACTCTTTCTGAAATCAGCAGCCTGAGAAACTGCTGAGCTCTGCAGAATTAGCTCTTAAAGGGAAAAAAAAATCCTCCAACAAAAACTAATGCTTCTTATTGTTGACAAAAATACAGTCCTTTGGCATAGTTGTGTGTTTCTCACTGTGGTTTTGCTTTGGGTCTTGGTGTTTGCTTTTTTTTCCTCCATTGGCTGCAGTACGAACAAAGCTGAGATTTGCAGCAATAGAAATAGCTATAAACTGAGTAAGCACAGGATGGTTAATTTTTTGTGTGTGTGTGGCTGTTAGATGCTCCTTATTGACAAGGTACCATCAACATGTGTGTTCTTCATCTACTCTAAAGAATCTATTCAGTCCAAATCACTTACAAATGTACCTTTGTCTGCAACTTTTGCAAGTTTATCTCTGTGAGAATGTGAAAATGCTGAGATAGCCCAGTACCTACTAAACACTTCGAAATGTTGCAACCTATTATCACAGATATAGAACTTCAGAAATTAGAGGATCAAGGAGAATTGAAGAGGGAATGCTAAAGATGGACTATGGACTTGAAGCACTCGTGTGCTTCAAGGAATTTGCAAAAGAAGGACATAAGCCACTTGGTTTCTGCCTCAGTTTAGCTTATGGTCCACCTCAAAAGCAGTATTGGGAATCCAGGTTCATTATTTGTAAGGGAGTAACTGCTGTTTCTTTATGCAGGAGGAATATGGAATCAAGATGTCCATTAATGGAGATGTGTCAAGAGCTTGTCATTTTTAAGGCTATAATTTCTTCAACCTATACCACAAAGCTTAGCTTATTTCATTAGGTGTCGCAAAAAAGGGACAACCTACATGCTGGCAATTGGCTTACAGAAAAAAATCTGAAGAAGTAGCTGTGATGCATCAAAATAAGCCAAGAGCCTTTCTCAACCCTGAACAATGCATGTAATCCTGCTCTGGGTGAAAACCTCTTAGTGCTCCTAAGGGAAGATTATCAGCTTTAGAGAAGTTAGAACTTGACCTGCATCACAGCACAAGGATTTTAGATTCTCCCAGAATGACTTTCAGTATAGGCTCTATTTTTAGGGTCAAATAAGCAGCCACCTTTGGCAAGTCATAATGCTGTCAGAAACTAAGAATGCATGACATTTTCTCACACTAACATCCTCACAGGATAGGTCTTGTTGGAGAGAGCTGGCACAAGATATGTGGGACAGAATGAACAAAACTGAAAATAACCTATGGTCATGGTAGCGAAGGGCTGAGAAGGAAGTAAGGGTGATAACATCATTGTACCTAAGCTGATCAGGGCTAGGGAAGCTGGAGCTAAAAGTGATATGTCTCCCACCTTCACAAGTTTGTTAACTTTCAGGAAAACTGTGCCTCCAGCTGCTGACATCCACACTGTATAAGCACAGCCCATTTGCAGACTGCAAGCCCCAGCTGCCCTTGTGTTCGTACTTCCAAGCTTTTTTCACAAGGGCAGGCAGGATATGTCATGAGCATCCATCCCATTCACTCTGTCGAACACTTACAGCTATGCTATGCAGGTCTCATTTTTCTGTCTGGCACTCCACTGGATCTCTGATGGGAAATTTATCCGTGGGAGCCATAAACAAACACACAGACAACTGAAACAGTTGTACACCGACTGCACTGAGCATCAGAGCAGGAATAACTGCTTCTTCAAACTGTGGTGTAAGGCTTTCTTATCTACAGGAATTGACAGGACTCCAAAAATTATCAAACAACTATGACCAAAAAGCTTACAAAAAGAGAGCTAACTCTCAGTAGCATCCCTACGAGGATGGATACCAACGTACCACAAGAAAATGATTCTATGAGAGGAAAAAAGGAAAATTAAAAATGAGGAAAACAAAGGAAAAGAGAAGATACAAAAGTATAAGAAAAGGCCATCACAGAAATGCTCTATGTGATAGGAAACTATATTTCTTAAAAAACCTTAGGAATTCCAATAAAATAAACTTATTTTATTATCTATATACCAGCTAAGCTCTTCTGAAAATTCAGTCCCACAATAAAATACAACAGAAGTCATAAAGAGATTTATGAGAAAAAGAGAAGGTTCATGAGATCTTTAATGTAGCCACAGAAGCTATCTCCCCTATGGCCATTTTTAGCATAAACGTAACTATATATATTTCTTGTAGTACCACAGGTCTCATTAACAGCTGTTCAGGTAGAGCTGTGAATTGAGCCATACGGAGCATATACCAGAGGGTAGAGTTTAAAGATAAAGACTTTTAGAACTGTGAATAATTTAAGACATAATGCTATGCACAGAACTCCCCAAATTCAATTTGTCAGGGAATTACAACTCACTAAATCTTTGAGGCAGCACTGAGATTTGTATGATATTTGGGTGTGACACAGTAATTAAATCTATAAAGGGTCTGCGCTGGCTTTTGCATTTGACTTAAGGCTTGGATCCAGAAGATTAATTTGAGCTCCTAAACACGAGCTTCTTTTGTCATAGGAAAAAGCTACTGCATCACTTTCTATCCCAGTCTACACTAGTAATAGAAAACTATGTTCATATCCTTCCCCCTCCTGCATTAGAAGCAACTGGTGACAGCTCAAACAAGCACCAAGATTCATTAGCAATACCCTCAATTTTGCTCACTCCTACCTCACACCTCACACTACAGAGCTCAAGTCTTCACTGGGACTGTTAAGTGCTACTGAGATATAAATAGCATCTTACAATAGCACTATAATTAAAACACATATGTTTATGCACAAGCATACTTCCTGAAACTGGGGACTGAAAAAGTCCTTCATTAACTCATTTACAGTTTTTTCCTATCCACCAAAAAAATTCACCAGTTAGTCCCAGTGGACTTTTCAAAGTTGATTTAATGGCAGAGGCCTCTTGGGAACTCTTAAGAGAATTCACTTATTCACTCATAGAATATTTACTTTGATAAGTACCAGTACTTCATACATATATCCTCCATAATATATTTTCTCATAAAATTCTCAAACATATAACCCATTCATGTCCACAGCCACATTATCTTGAATTAGGATATGCACATATACACTGCTTATAGTTCTCTGTATCAAATTACTGTTTCACCATGAGTCTCTCACTCGCTGGATGTACGTAGTAATAATGACATTAAATGAACTTTTCTGTTCCAAATAAACATATGCATCTTGCCAACATTGCTTAAGCAAAATGAAGAGTGGATGGAAGCTGCAAGACAATTCACATAATGTCACTGTATTTGATGCCATAAAGGTATAGGAACACTAGATGGCAATAACCACTGCACATGCATCTTTAAATAGAAATTAACTCCTGTTACAATATCATCCATTGTGCAGTTTCTAGACAATATTAGAGGACATCACTAAAAAACCCACAAACAAACAAACAAAAAAACCCTCCCACTACTCCCCAAAAAAATCGGTTGTGGGTTAGGGTTTTGTTTCTTTCTTTTTTTTTTTTTTTTTTTTTTTTAAGCATGCCATGCTTCCTCAAAGAATTAGTCTTCAATTCAGGTTTCTACAGGATTTCACAGTAAACTCTATTTCAGTTTGGATCAAGTGGGTGTCTTTGTTATAAGATGCAAAAGTTACCATACTACAAAAGACAAAAAGGGTAGAAATAGTGAAATATTTCTAAAGCATTCTCATTCATAATTGAATATTTACTTTAGCTTTTGGCACATAAAGTAAATGCATAGAATACACAAACATCACAAAATAATCATACCTGGTCATTAGGATAATATCCTGTAAGGGCATTAATAATCATAAAAAACAAACAAACAAAACCCAACACAAACTTTTGCAAATTTTTTTATTTATCATCAGGATATCTAATAGACTTCCTAAGCATCAGGTAATGAAGTTGATTTAGGAATCTGTACTAAAAGTTTGGATAATTCAAAATCCCATGGTAAACTACTCAAAGAACTATGATCAGACTACAAGTGTCATGAAAACCAGAAAACTCTCCAGACTGGCTCATAACATAGAAATAGTAAAGTGCAGAAATTCTTATCTGCATGTGAAATGTATCCCCAAGTCAGTTACCTGCTATTTGCACACTGACTATATTCAGGAAGCCTGGCCACGGATTAGGGTCCTGCAGGAAACACTGTCCAGCTACTAAAGGAGAAGCCTCTGCCCAACAGACCTTACAACCTATCACTAAGATTAATGTTTATGCTGCTTGGCTTCAGTTGTTCAAAGTTATCAATTAGAACTGTTCACTTGTCCTAGTTCAAGTTGTTCCAGCTCTTTCTGAAGAGGACTAGAGCATTTCCAGAGAGCGATCTCACCCAGTGCCTGGAAGAGCCAGGTTAGGGCTAACTATTTTCCCCAAAGAGGAAATCTGTATAAAGTTACGGATCTAAAGACTGCATACCTAGGGATGCATCTCACTCTAGTTTTTCTTGGAATGTCCTCCAGGACCACAGTGACCACTTTATTGGAAAATAGAGCTGGAAGGGCCAGTGCAAGGCACTGGTGCTGGTTCTCCTTGGACACTGGCCATGGCAGAACCAGACCCCTTACAAACTACTCAGTCTGCGGGACAATCCTCTCCACAACTGGGAAAGAACGGGACTCCGGAATAAAGGAATAAAGGAATAAAGAACTGAGTAGTAAAGCAATCTGCGATACCACAGGCAAGGGTGCACCGCAGGTGACCGCCCGTCTCCAGCCATCGCAGTTCCAGGATTTCAGCAGGATCGGGATCGCTCCTCTCCCAACTGCTGCCTTACGGCGGCACCTGCCGGGCACAGCGGGCAGTGCAGCCCCCCCCACATACGTGCGGTGCACGATGTCACCATGGCTTTCAGAATAGATTGTGTCAGCCCAGAAATTATTCCTGAAGTTTTCGGCTTTTGAAAAACTGGATTAATTTGAAATTTGCAGAATTTCCACAGAAAATGCACATACTCTACTTTCTACACTGATCTACCTCAAATCAGGTAGTTTTCTTGCCTGCCTCAACAATACAGAACGTGTTAAAGACTTCAGCCGTTCCCTACCCCCTATGAAGCAAAGGCTAGGATAATCACGAAACTTATGATTAAGGAAAACTCTCTTTTAGTCAGATACGGCAATTAAACATGTATGTAACACCCCTATTGAAAAAAAATGATCAGTTTAAATATAAGGCTATATGTTTTCTAGCCACCGACAGTTGTGTGCATTAATGTTTACAGTTACCTCAAAGTTTAATAAACTCAGGAGCTCAGAAAGGCCTGATGAACTTTCTGAGCTCAGAACCTCCAAGCAGACATTTCCACTGTCACCTGATTTTTGCAGGACCCTCCTGTGTCCATGCTGCTCCACAACATACTTCCTCATGCACCACCCTGAGCATGTGCACAAACCTTCCCATGTGATGTGACAAGGAAGGCAAGTTCAATCTAACCTTACATTTTCAGAAAAACATTAAACTCATAAGGTATGATTTTGTTTTTCCAAACAGTAAGACCCCACTAAAATTCATCACTTTCAGTTGGTGCTCATCTCTTCTAAGATAGCCAGCAAAAATATGGAAGGAAACAAAAAAAAAAAGCCAAACAAACAAAAAAAGAGAGAAAAAAACTTCACTGGTCTGTTTGTCAAACCAATTTTTTCAATCATGGAAATATTCCGTTCCTTCCCTCACACAACCCAAAAGAATCCCAACCTGGTCTATATTAGACAAAGAACAGACATTTAGATTGCAGTCTATAAAACAAAGTTTCACAGTTGGTCAATAACTCAAAAAGAGGAGATCAGCACAAATATTTAGATTCCTGTTGTGACAAAAGTTTTGTCTGCCTGCCAGTAATACAGGCCTAGAGAAAGATTACAAGAAAATAAATAAGCACCAGAAATAAAGATATCATAGAATATTGTACATTTGTTACATATGTTGTGTGCAGATGTTAGAACCCCAACAAGTCTAATTTGAGAAGTCTATTGCAGTCCCATGAAGCTGAGTTCAACTGCCACACACAGGACAGAGATCTCATCAGACAGACATAAGACCTCTCAGCATCCACAATGGGATGAGGATCTGGGGCTTTCCCGGTGCCTCAGTGCCTGGCTGGCAGAGAATGGACAGTTCAGACCAATTAAGGACTGTGGCAATGGCACTGACAGTTTGCTCTTCTCTGTGTCTGTGTATTCAGATCCAAACCTACATTTTACAAGGCAAGTATTTTTCTGCTAAGTCAGTCTAGGTCTGAAAGTCAGCTGGGATTCCACTGCTGGGAAAGTGAGGTTAACAATCCTTATATTATCAGTAAGGGAAACCAGCTCTCCTTGCAGTATCTGTAGATTTTGCAGTCTGAAAGAAATTATAAAGCAATATATTTAAGAACATGGACAGAGGAAAATAGGATGTTATCAGAATACAAGTGTGGAACAGATTCACTGAGGAAAAAAGAACTTTCTTGCCCTAAGTTTGCTATCTCATAAGGATTACAGAAGCAAACAACAGGGAAAATGTTATTTATCTCCATATTTCCTTATATAAGACATCAGTAACAGTCACCTGTTAAACAGATCACAACAAACAAACAGATAAAGTAAGAAAAGTGACAGCAACTGTAATTTCCAGAGTTCCAATACTGTTCACATCTGCAGAAGGAACTCTAATGAAGCATTTTCCATTGTCTTTGCTTACAAAAGAACTTTGCATCACTATTCTTACTTTCACAATTTTCTCTCCAGAAAATTATGTTGCTCAGAGAAAGCAAACAATTTTTCTAATGATCAGAGACAGAAATTCTCCCACTAAATCACCATGAAAAGGCATCTCTCCTCAGAACTTCATCTTGTAAACTGTGAAATCAGGTGAGACAAGACGGTGGAGGAAAGGTATGAAATGAATCCAGAAACACAGAATGATACTGCCATTCACAGACAGCCAAATTCTGAGGGGAAAGAATCTTAGAAAAAAGAAATTCCAGAAGGGGAAGGTTGGCTTTATATCTCTCTCTTCTAGGTCTTCACTGTGTTGTCAAAAGCGGCAAAGATACCTCTGGGAAAAACTGCTGGGATAGAGCTTGACAGCCTAACCTTTTCCCTGTATTTTTCATTTCCTAGTTTACCTATACCATACCTGTATTTACAGTAATAGCACCACTTTACAGGCACTGGCTTAGGAAGCACATATCAGTATTTCCTAAGCACAGAAAATGTCTCCAAATTAAAGCCTCTCTCAATCAGGAAGCAGTTAAAATCCACTGCAAGTAAAGCATCGCTGAGCAGCAGGCAGTGCTGGCGAGCACAATGGAACTGAGACCAGAGCATGCACCTCACTATCTGTCAACTACCCTTTCTAGCATCAGACTAAAGAGACCCACTGAAGTCAATGAAAAGGTTTCCATGGAAATCAATGAGGTCTCAGTAAGGCTGTAAAGATGCATCATTAATTTTTTCAGCCTCGCTTTCACACACATCCATTCCCCCTCTAATATCAGTTCTTATACTATTTATAAAACTCAGGATCTAATCAAGACGTGTACTCTTACTTGCTGGGAGCTGGAAAGATCATGCTGATTTGTTACTTCTCTTTTAATATTTAGGAGGTACCCAGTTACACTGGACACATAGGCTCCATGAAAGCCTGTACAGTGATGTTGAGAAGTACTTTGGACATCTGTACACAATAACTTTTACATCTAAAGACCTATTATATAGTTGCCAAAGCAAAAAATAGTTAAAAGCTAGCTCAGAAGAATTTAAATATTGCAATCACTGTATTATTAATATCCAGAATGAGACCATTAACAAACAAAAAAGACAGCATTATGTGTCTTTAGACATCCACCTAAGCATTATATAATTAAAAATCTACTTAAAATCTCCTCTCTTTTCTTCCTACAACATTGTTTTGATAAAAAAAAAAGTTTCTCAGGCAAATGTCCTTAAAGCTGTTGGTTTATTGCTTCTGCTTCTTTTTTAATTCACAGTTGTTAGTCTGTATGAAAGAGAGTTGAAAAGCATGGAAATTAGTAATTGCAGAAGCTGTGAGATACTAATGACATTGTATTTCACAAGACTAAAATGTGGGCAACAGATACTATATTAGTATTGCAAAGCACAGCACAAAGTACAAGAAAAGATTTTAAATTATTTACCTTTCTACTTCAGCACAAATGTCCTATAGCCAATTATCATGAGATATTGCCTAGAAATTAACCAGTCATCTTGTGTTTCTATCTCCAGATTTACAATTAGTAATGCTATTAATGTGGATCCTGTACTTAGCATCACTAATTACATTGCTATGAACTAATGGTGTTAAAAATAGCAATAGCCATCAACTACCAATTAATGCTTAATGAGAGCGTATAAACCCTGGCATTGTAATGAATTTCCAAATTATTGTTTCTCGTGTGTCTCTTGAAATCATACCAAAATGCATGCAACCTATGGAGGCAGGCAGTGACTGAAACCACATTTATCATGACATTTTCAACAGGAACAATAGGAAAATACGTAAGGATTTTAGGCAAGTAAATAGTTAAATACAGATACACTTTTAAAGGTAACATTTCACCTTTACAAAGGTTAAAAATATGGTGGTCATTGAGTTGTTTAACTGTTGGCAGTCTTGGGCACAGCAGGGCAAGAACCTAAAATGCTGCTAGGCTGTGAATACTGTAAATAGCATTAATAAACTCTGTGTGTGTGTTGAGTTGTTGTAGCACAGAGTAACATCCTCTTTTTCCACATCCAAACAAGTTTCATTCCTTGAAAGACTATGGTAGGCAAGACAGAAAAGAACCTCCATCACTCGCATCATAAAATATAACAGGTGCAGTTTACTTCAGTAACTTTAGGAAGCACAAGCTAGGATACACTGAGTCGTAACACCTGTATCTGTTGTGCCTCGGTGGAAGGAAATAAAGGTCCACTATATGTCTGGTCTCTGGGACGCAGTATAAGACCTGGATCCATCCAGGACTGAAATGTAAAGGCAGAGAAAATAGTAGGCAGGAATTAGAAGAAAAAAATATTAAAAACAAGTGAGAAATTCCGATTAGCTGGGCAAGTCAAAAGATATCCTTGTTTAGCAGGACAAACCAAACCAGGTAACACTAAGACAATGTTTGACATAACCTCAAAATTATGGATTTACTGCTGTTCCCTAAAGGGCAGACCCTCAGTGTGAGCCCTAGCATACTAACTGCAATTAAAATGAAGCATTGCAAGCCACAACAGGTAAGAAAACACGTACTGCTAAAACAGGAAGGGTTTTCTTTCTGGGAAGGAGCCAGCTGGATAAAACCCCTGGAATGAAAGACAACCCCTGGGACCAAATATCTGCCACAAGAGGATCATCTTTAACACAAACTTAATCCTTAATATTATCCCTAATGATATTTAAGAGTCCAGAGACGCGAGATGAGTGCCAGAGCAGTGACTGCAGTGGAGGGCAGAAGGAGCACAAAAATAAAATTGCTTTCCTGACCCAAAAATCTAAGAATAGGCATAGGATGAAAGAGGGGAAGAACAAATGCACTGCAGTCATCACCAAACTGACCAGCCCTAGACTGTCACCAAGCAGCACAACAGCCCCCTCCCTGCTGAGACACGAGGACAAAGGAACCTGGGGAGCACACCGCTGAGTTCTCCTGTGCTCTGTGCGGCAAACGCAGCCTGGGGACACCAGAAGCAGCTCTTCCCTTCATAGAGCAGTGTAGTGGGGAGATCCCACCTCACAGCTCTATGTGGTGAGCACGCCAAGCTGGGAGAGCAGTCCAGGCAACACGCTCCATCAGCATGAGTTTTCCCGGGGGATACTCTTCCAAGCATTCTATTGTTCACCAGACAATGTAATTTTTCTCATCTTTGCTCAGTAAGCAATGTGCACAGCTTTGATCAGAAACACATCCCAGAAATTCCAGATATCTCCCTAGCTGTGCTATATCATGAGCACATGCTGGGACAACTGTAAAAAGACGGCAGTTACCACTGGGAAGAAGCTTCATGGTTCCAGTGTTGTTTTGCATGTCTCTGCAAGGAAGAGGAGATACACAATTCCATACAAGGAAGGCCTTACCTGTTGCTTACATTCCTGGTTTACTTACGTCATAAAATTAAGTAGTGGAAGACATTCTAAGCAGAGATGCATGGGAAGAACATTTTTCTCCCCTAAATTTCACTTTTTTTTCCTCAAACAGTTCCTTCCTCCATACTGGGTCTTCACACTGCTTTTTCCTGATGAAATAGATTTACCACCAGAGCAAAGCAGGGTGGGAGATAAGAAGACAAAGTTAGAGGAAGCATTTCCCAGGGAGGCTGCAGGTCAGCACACTCAGTGCTCTCTCCTCCTGTGAATAGAAAATGAATCCCCATCTCCTATATGACACAGAAATGCCGTAGCCACCTTGCTACACTCCCATTCAGACTCTGACCATCTTAGATCTGAGAAGCTTTTTAAAAAGGAAACTTGAGATAGGTTTAGCTAATGAATTTTTTTTTTTTTACCCTTTAATGAATTTCCATATGCTCTAATTGGAAAAGTTCATCTTTCATATGCACTAATCACATTTCTCATACTGGAAAGTACTGCTGATGAGAAACGTCAGGAAACATAAAACAGCATTATAACTTATTTTGCTTCTTGGGAGAAAATATATGTTTATTTCAATGCATATACATATAAATATACATATAAATATAGGGGTTTATGGTTTGGATTTTCTTTTACTCAAGTCTGAGGCAGTAGACCTTTGTTCAGACTTTTTTACTAGACACACTTATACAGTGGTCTCTTACAGTATTCAAAGCTAATCAGCTTTTACTACACCTCTTCTAGTTTCCCTACTAGCAGAATACTGTCTCAGTATCCTAACAAACACCTGAACATTATATAATTATGGTTGAATTTTATTCAGTTATAATGAAAGGTATATACAGTGTATAGCTGTAAACAGTTCTTCAGAATAAGAGAGATCCTCCATACCAAGATTATTCTTTCAATTTCTCATCTTTCTCTGTCAACAATATAAAACTCTAAAGCACTAGCACTAAAACAAACAAAAAAAGCTAGTTTGCTTTTTTTTTTAATGGAAACCAACTACTTTTGACCTAAAATTAGTATAAAATATTGGAATTGAAATGTTTTCTTATACCATGATTCTTCACAAGTTTTTGACCCAAACCAATCTTACTAATTTAATTCCACTCACTTCAATTACTTCTCTGAAAATAGACACCTATGGCCATTCAAATGCACTTTTCTGAGGTGATGTTTTGTATAAGACACTTAAATTTCCTGCACTTCTAAAGATGCAGCCCTGATATCTTCAAGTCAGGCCCCAGAACAAACTAAGAATTCTCATTCAAACCTGCAGCATCTCCGTCTCTTTTCGCCAAAAGCATCAATCTACCGTGCCTCCATGGTGGGAAAACACGCTCTATCTGATGTATTACAAAGGATTCAGAGCAGAACTGATAGTATACAGCTGGGATATTCTGGGAACACATGTTGGGAACACATGCTGGGATTCTGGGAACAGCAGGGAACACACATGTAGACTGACAACCACTGTGGTTAGTTTATATGGTTCAGGGCAAATACTCAAAGCAAGAGTTGTGTAACTATATAAAGATCCAGACTCTGTATGCACACAGTATTCACTGCTGGGCACCATGTTATATATCATGCCTCCACTTCTGAGATCACATAGTTAGTTTTGAAGTTTTGCTGCTCATTTCAAGTATTTGAAAAGCATGTTAGAGCTTAAATATCTACCTCTCTAGCATAGTTCTTGGAAGTAAAAGATTTGTGTGTTTTTCATTCACACTATATATATTTGTTTTACTGATAGTGGAATATTTTTCATGCAAATGCATTAAAATCCTCTTTGCTTTTTTCAGTTCTTTTTCTTCAGAGTCTTATTTTTCCATGTTTTTCTGGTTTCCAACTTACAATCTAATTTCAGTTCAGAATCAGACATTTGTGTTCAAACCTAGAAATGCAGAGATTTATTTTTTTGTTTCCCACTGGCTCCATCATATGGTGATCCTTTTCTTCAGATTCATTTCCTTGCTGGAAGAACTAAATTCCTTGGAAAGAAGTTCCAAATCAGAACATGGGTCCATCTGTAAAAGGGCTTCACAAAAAGTGAAGATTATCCATACAAAATGAGAATGTTATGGTTAAGGTCAATAAGTAAATTGTAAATGAAGTTGTTGAAATGTTCGTCATCACACACACAGACACCTCCTAAAAAAACCCCTGGTCCTGATATTTTTGACTGTGGGAACATTCTCACATAAAAAAGGGAGCGTGATCAATTTATCTTTGCATAAAAGAAAATAAATGAGATCTCGAACTCTTCCCTGTCTTGTTCAAGACAAGTACAAAGGAAATTAAGCCTAAATAACAATGCAAAAACTTCACCTGCATTCAGATTCATTAACGGAAGATTGGTAAGAAAAATAAAATGCATCCATGGTCAAGCAACTACAAAGTTCTCCTAAGTTTACATTCTTGAGCATATCACCTTTATTCAACATGTTAGCAAAATATTTCTGGGAACACTTCCCTCGCCTGTTCAATAAGATTCAGATAACATGCAATATACCTGTATTATTCCTGTGTCAGCAGAGATTAATTTTTTTGTTGTTGGTTGGTTGGGGTTTTTTTTTTGTAATAAAGAATAAATTAGAATATTAAAGCCAGGTTGTTTGTTTAGAGGTTTTTTTTCTTCAATCATATTTAATGCATCCAAAATCTCCTTTTTACAAGATTATTTAAAAGATGCTGAAATATGATTCCTAGCTGCTTAGCTTTTGACTTCAATGCCATAAAATTGTCTCCTATTTATTTTTCTCAATATCACTGAAAATGACTGCAGAAGAACTCAATGCAGAACCTGTATTTACTGATACATTTAAAACTTTTCTTTGATGGAAAACAACCTTCTTTTCTATATTATAATTCTGAGTTACACAACCAGAAACTTATTTATACATTAAGTAATGTCTTGAATTTATCCCACCCCTTATGAGAATACATATAACCAAATATTTAGAAATTTTACTTTTCAGAAACACAAAATCATAATATACATTAACTGCTAACAGTCAATCTATGAAATAGGTTTCTTCCAGCATATACTACCTGAACGATACATCAACAAAGGATAAAAAAAAGAAAGTTTCAGTAAAAATTTATGGTAAAATAATCTGAAATGAGTATTTGTGGCTCTGAAGAGATAATCTCCCTAATTAGGAAGGATGGATTCAAGACAAGTACTACATATCTGATTTGATAAAGACATTGGCAAAGCACTTAGACCCTGGGGGATATTACTCCGTGTGTATACGCAGCAAACAACAGTCTCACAGCAAAATAGTCCTCCTCATTACTGTTTATGAGAGACATAAATTCATTTTGTTACCTCTCAAAACAGGTACTGCAGATACTCTAATTTTATTTAATTAAAAAGGTTTTCTGAAGAGCATCGGATCCCATGAGCTCGAATTTTGTATGAGTCTGAATCTTGTATAAGAATCTCCCATGGAGAGTAAACCCTGTCATGAACTTTATCATCTGCTGACACGTCCATTCTGACCATCACACCATCTATCCAGCTCTTAACTGCTGCACTTTCAACTTTTTTCTTTCTTGGCTTTCTACAGCAAAAGCACAAAAGCACTACATGAGGAAAAAAGAAAGTACATGTTTATTCTTCAGTTCATCTGCACGAGACAACGTCCACATACGGCGTTACAAGGTATAGTGACTTATTAACACCAGGTGGTGCTCTCTTCTTAGTAAACAGCTTTAAGCCTGGTTTTCAAGTTGAAAGTAACAGCTGACAATTTTCAAGAGCTCCAACCATTTTTCATAGGCTTGGGGTTTTTTCATAAAGGTGTTTTGCTGAATGAAATGAAACTTCTCATTGTGTTTATCAATTGATCAACTCTCATGTCACAGCTCGCTCTCATCCAGCTAGATGTCACCAGCACTAAGGCTTTCAGCTTGAATGGAGATTCACAAGCTCTTTTCTCAGAGACTGCTAAAAAATCAAATACATCTTTTGTTGTATTTCTTAGTTTAAGTATCAAGTGTTAACAGAGGATCCCTCAGAGACAGTTTATGAACAAGGTTTCCTCAGCACGTTCAGTCTCCACCAATGAGAATCTAAACATTAGAATAACACCAACCCAGACACCATACTAAAGATCCAACTGTGATTTGCTTCATTTTGGTGTTACTAAAATTGTGTCAGCATCATAGTTTTTCAATTTCCCTTCTACGAAAACACTGGTAGGTCCTCATTGCCAGAACTTCCAAATCAACTCAAAAAATATCAATAATACTACTGTCCATCAAAACCAGTTCATGTGCAGCACTTCCAGATATAAGACCAGAACAAAACAAAGTAATCTCACTTACTGGTTAAAGAATGTTTTCTTTCAGATGAAAAGAAATATTCAGAGCTATTTCAACAATGTGTTTCTCCCAAGTTTTGAATTTTCTAAGGTTATGTATTTGTACAGCAGCAACAAAATGGCCACACCAGCGGCAGAGGTCAGTCACATATAGTACTCTGATAGATCTTTGGGTTTCGGTGTGGTTCAGATACATAGAAATCTTGGCACAGCCTTGGAGCACTTGCAGCCCTTTAGCTCAGTATACACAAAATCATAGGTGAAAAATTAGTCCCTAGTCTCTTGCAGGTCATTCTGACTTTCCTTTAAATACTGGCCACTTATTGGAACCCTCTCAGAACTGCATGCTACAGATTACAGAGGTACACCTTGTTAACTGTATGAAAATCAGTGCGTTTAATCCCTTGAGCAGACACCAGTGGTGGAAATTTCCTACTAAAAATTGGATCCTTGCCTTGAGAAGAAGTATATGCTAAGAAGTGACTGACTTACTTTTCAGTCACCTCCATAAATTCCATGACAAACTAGAGACAGTGGAAATCCCAAAGCATAAAACAAATAAGATAAACAGTTTCTCATCTCTTCTTTAGAAGTAAAGTGCACCACAAGAACAGTAAGCATGTGGGAAATTAGTTAACTTATAAAGACCTGTGCTACATAAACATCTCTTTAATCAGATTACTCTGGTGCCACGGGATTGTGCCATGCTTTATTTCCTCAAAGGACACGCTGTTCGGTTACTATAGCATTTCTATATCTGGATAAATTAGAAACGGAAATGTGGATACAATTAAGTTTGAAATTAAACATTCTGTGTAGGAGGGAAGATAATCAATGCTTTAGAATGATCTGGCTGCTCCAACCTGTGAAGTATCAAGCTATTCTCTCAATTAATTGGAACAGTACTGTGTGTTCTTGGAGTCAGCTAACTGTGGCACTCTGTACAGAGTATCTGTGGACACACCGCCTCTCTGACCTATTAGTTGACCTGCATTATTTGATGATGATAATAGCAATACTTAATGTCCTTGCACAATTCTTGATGTCAAGCATAGCACCTGCACTTATAAATTACTTCAGTCTATTCCACCCCTTCTTCTGGCTGTCCTCAATTCACACCTCCCATTGTGTTGTTCATCAGCACATCCTGAACAAGAAAACCAAAGTGTCACTGAATTCAGGCAAAGTTCTCCTCAGAGAACTCAGCAGAATTTATTATCAATTTTGACTTCCATGAAGAAGGGTCTTCACAAACATTATGTTCTCTCAAAACAGGAAAAAGACAAGTCCTCTTGCCCAATCCTGCCTCACGTTGAAAAAGAATTAATGTGCAAAAAATGACCGAAGTTCAAGACCACAGGGAGTAGGTTGGTAATGATGTAATCCACACAGCACTCATATCAATTAATTTCTCAAGAGAAAGACAGCAGTGTACACTTTATGGTTTGTCTTAACAGGAAGATGTACAATGTTTTTGGGGCTGCAGCACTCAGAATTCAGTACAACTCAGGAGGTCCGTCAGCAATACACATAGATCTCATGATCCCTTTCGCATGATCCACTAAGTAGGCCAGGAAGGCACAGAACTTCCAACTCTGTGGAAGGTCTTAAAATTCATTATCTAAATGCTTGCTTCCCTTTACCTTTTGGCCAGCAATGAGAGTAAGAAACTTATATTCTCCCTGTCTCCAAGTACAGTGGAAAAGAACAGATACATAGGAGTGAGAGAGCACACTACGACATGGACTAGGTACAGACCACAGTCTTCAGATTTATAGCAGTATGACAAAGCCTTTCCTTCCTGGTAATACTGGTGGAGATACTCAGACTAAAACACACAAGGAAAGTAGGGGCTCTCCAAATGAACTGTTCAAGTAACACGTCATTGGGAAATTCAGAACCATCACAGCAAAGAGCATTTCTTCCTGTGCATAGAGGGAGATCAGCTCTGTTTCAAAGGCTGAGAACCTGTACATTATAATTGAAACAACAGAGTAGGGGAGGGCAAAAAAAGGGAGAATGAAGGACACAAAATTTACATAAGATCTCCATAGAGACGTTTCATGTAGAATTATAGCTCAAAGTTTAAATCTGATTTTGACACTTGAGAGCATCCACTGTGAGTAATACAAACAAATACTAAAAGACAATGGAAAATTATCCAAACTGCATAATTAGAACACCATGATCTTCTTATTGCCAAGCCCTTAGCTTTAACTACTGGACCACACGGCTCACACTCTAATTAATGCATAAATTCAATGTTATAAAAATTTCCAAATCTTCTTTTCTTTTTTTTAAACCTGAGATGGAGATTTCCAGTGTCAACCAATTAGTGTCTTAATCCACTTGGATATCTTCTACAAAGCTTAGAGTGTGGCAAGTACATTTCCCACTCTTCTTGTTTGGCTTATTATTCTTATTTTCATTTATTTCTTACTTTGTAATATTAAGTTTTTCACATTTTGTAATCTTAGTCACAAGTAAGCTTCACTGAGGATGGGAAGGACTTTGCTTTACTTACACTGTAGCTTTGTAGGAGACCACAGAGATTCTATGACAAGCCTATAACACCTATGTTTCAGTGGGCAGGGGTTATTCATCAAGTACGTAAACCATCTTGGAAACCTGCAGCATGTTCCCCAAAAGGTGTTTAACAGTTGCTCGCAAACGTAAGAATGACAGGAATAATAATGATGGGCAAAGAGGATTTAAACATCACCATGCAAATATTTACAAAAATACCACAGGAGGAGGGAAAAAAGCTTCTGTGTGTCTTTGTTATGAAATTGTAAACTGATATTCTCATCTGCAAGTGTTTTTAGAACACAGAATAGGAACAAAGTAAACAAGCTCCTAAAAGTGTAAAGTCTATTATCAAATCTGTGGAACTGTGAAGAGTTTGTAAGTCATAGAACAGTTTTTCCTTTTTAATCCTGGCATCTGTTTACAAGCCCCAGTTTTGTACAAAAGTTTCCAGTATGTCAGAAGACTCCCACATGTGGCCATTAATCCCCACAGAGCATTTGTCTTTTAAAGTTTGAGGGTGATTAAGCAACCTGCATTTCTTTAAACAGAAAAAAAACACCTACCCCAATATAGCCTTACATTTGCCAACTCAAAAACAAACACAGGTTTTAAGACTAACTAAAAGTCTTTCTTTAAGAAAGAAACACCCAAAAAATGCAAAGGCACAGTATTTCCTTGCATGCAATTAGTTCCAGGAGAAACTTGGTGGATATTACCAGAAAATGAAATGTGACTGTGGGTCTTCTAAAAGAACTGAAATATACTTATGTGGTGACAAGACCAGTGCTGTTTACAATAGGTCCACATACTTCACCCCAAAACACTTTTCCTATAAAGATGAAAAAACATTTACACCTAGTTTTCCCAGGGCCTCACTATAATATTTGAGGAAAATTACTTTTCCAAATGGAAAAATGCAAATTTCCCAAATAAAAAATGTCCAAGGAATTAATAATCCTAACTCCCTATGATGCCTCTGACATTGCTGCTGCCAGTGCTTCTGCTTTCCCGCCTCTGAAATAATACTATAGTCAACAGAGAAATACTGGGTGAAGGTGATTATAGCTCTTCTAGAAAATCAATGCTTACATTTTCCCAAGGTCACCAATGAATTATAGCAGATGCACCAAAACTCAGCAAACAGTTCTCAGAACAACAATGAGAAAAAAGCAGGAATCTTTAACCCAGAGATCTTTTAACCTGAAATTTTATTTGAAGTTAAGCAGTTGCCTTCCTGAATATGGTAAAATTGGTTCTGTAATCATTTTGATATCTAATCTCTCCATTACTGTCATGGTATATAAACCACATCACTAATGCATTCTGAAGATGTGGGACTTGAAGTGGCTCTACTGTTTGCGACTATCATCTTGGGTTTGGAGAAAAAAAAGGGAAATTTGTTCTGTAACATATGATTCTCACAACCAGAAGAGAGCAAACACAAACAGATCCACTCACACAGGGTTGAGAAACAAAGGAACATTCAGATCTAAAGCATAGCAGGCACCATTTTCCTGCTGACCTTTTCCTTGCAGCAAAGCAATGGCCCTGGTGAAATAAATGACCAATTTGGTCTTTTTTGTTAAACTGATTTTTGCCATCTGGGGGCTCCAGACCTGTCCCTTTCTCCCTGGGAAGGTCTGTCCCTGCTGTGAGTAGCTCTCTTGCTCAACAGCAGGAGGGAAGGCTGGGAGCAGCTGCCTGAAGAGAGAATACAGCAACCTATTAGTGCTTCATACAGGAACAGCAGCCACCTCCGATTGTGTGAAGAAAGAGAAGGAACACTTGTTTCACCCTTATCAATCTGCCCTATTTCATCCCTACCTATAAAAGGTATTCACACAGCTCCTACTGAGCTGTGCAATCTCCAGTGTCCTTACAACACTTCTGCATTACAGAAAAACATATTGTATCTTTATGCACATCAAAAACTGAGACACAGAAAAATAAAGTTGTTCAAGATAACAAAAACATTGGAGTCCAGAAGAGACACTCTATATGTAGAGAAAACCCCTTAAAAAAAAAGCTTATTTATACAAACTCCTCTGAAAATTGACAGTAGGAGCTAAGTCAATCGGCCCATATAATAACCCATTTGCTACACCTATCTTTCTCCAAACACTAGTTAGTAGAATGTCATCTATGCCTTCATCTTAAAATATTTGTAAAGTCAAACTGAGGAATCAGTCAGCCATCTTGCAATAGATCAGACAGGTAGCAAGGGTGGACTTTATGACTGAGCTTGCTATATGAAAATCCCTGGACAAAACTCTTCTACAACAGCAACCTGCTCCACTGCAGGAAAATACCAGCCTATAGAGTACTTTCTGCAGACATAAATCTGTAAATGCACCAGTATCTCAATGAGGAGGGAGAAGACAGAGGATGGAGTGAGCAGTTACAAGGGTTTCTTACAAATGAAAACCTATCTGAAACAAAATCCAGGGTGGGAAACAGCTTCCAGAAAGTAAAGGGATTTCAAGTGGAATTTCCTTTTCCTTCCTCTTCTCCTTCCAGGTTATCTATTAACTAGTCATGATAATTTGGTGTAGCCAAATGATAATTTGTAGTAGTCACTAGCTGCTTAAAGGAATTGTCAAGCATGACCTCCAGCATCTCTAAATAATCAGTGTGGATATCATGTTATTTTGGTGTGACTGTGCAATGAAAAATTTGTTTAAGTGGCCTTTAAATTAGCCTCTACTTAAAATATAGGGGTAGGAAATACTGAGTTTATTTGATCTGCACAATTAACTTCAGCTCTCCTAAAGCATTTTACCTTGATGTTACTGTCATTACGTATGATCCTAGCACATCTGACTTTCAGCACCAGAGCATATGCCCAACAGATACAAAATTTCATGAAATAGAATTAAAAATGTATACTATATGTGAAGATCAGGAAACATTAACTTTGCATTACTATTTTAGTTAAGATGACTCTTTGGGGTCACTGTCTTACAGCAGGTATTGGGTGTTACCTTGGCAGAGCGTGCAGGATAAAAGTCAAGACACACGTTTGTGCCAAATAAACAAAAGTGAAGCTTTTTTTGGCTTTTTTGTTACCAGCTTCCTGATAATAATCTTTAGAGAGAATAATACGTAAAATGGAGAATCTCTTATTTAAAGTTGTATTTAGTACAAAAAAAGCTAAATCAAACTTGTTAAACTACTGTATATATTGAAATTACACACTCTAATTTCATGCTTTTGGTCATGCAGTTAGCATAAGTAGTTGTAATTACACATTTAAGGCATGTAATCATGTAATAAGATGCACAATTAATTATATAATTAAGGTATGCAAATACACAGGACTATCCTGTGACATTGATTTTAAGTAGACTACCCTGCTAATTCTGAGCGGAGTTCCACTTAAAAACTCATTACACAATACAGCTTGCAAAGAACTATAGTGACAGAAAAACACAGACCGATTGTCACATTTCTTTGGATATCTGCATGAAATGTAAATTAAAAATAAATATATACATAACTATCAGATTCAAATACTATTTACAAGAGTGGTTCTGTGTTCCAACAACAACAAAAACCAAACCATACCCAAACCATACACACACAAAAATGATGGATTCTCAAAACAGACTAGAATATTTGCAAGCTTGTTTTCAGGCCAGAATTGGTAGAGCAAAAACAATCTCCAAAAATACTGTACTACTTCCTAGTGACCTGTGATGTACCCAGAAAGATATCTTAAATAAGCAAAACCTCTTCACATGTTTCAATAAAAGAAATTACATTTTTCCTAGTTTCTTTTGCAGAACTAGGAAAGAAGCTTTTCAAAATCAGATAAAAATAAGGAACACAGCAAACTCATTTCCACTATGGGTTTTTTTATGCTTAACCACTGAAAACACTTAACCAAATATATAAACCCCAAGATTATTGGCTGAAATCGCAGTGCACAGTTTTGCTAATGCTTTTAGTCATTTTTTTTCCCACTCTTTTCTTCTCATAATAAAAAGAGACTTTTAAAACCAGGAGGGATTGGTGTAGAACAGTACAATAATTAATGGTTCATTCAAGAAAGTTTCTCTCCAAAACTAGAAAGTGGCAGAAGTAAAAAAGCCACAGTCAGAGCAAAGGGACTAAGTAATTGTTCTGTTAAACTAAACAGATGTTATGATCACCGAGCCTCAGTTTCCATTCACATTCATCACTTGCAAATCAGATGCAGACAGGAATTTCAGAAAGATAATAACATCCTGGTATGAGCTGCATCACAAAGTGGATTCACCTTCTCCTATACATTCACCTTGATGTGGCTTGAAGAATAGGGCATGAAGAGTTGAGAAGCAGCCTTCCCCCAAGAAAAAAACATGATCTGTGTGCTGCAATAACCCCCACCACACACACACACAGACACACACACAGTGAATTTGGTTACTAGTGACTTGGTAGGAACATTGTGTTGGAAGAAGCAATCTGGATTAGAAGGAAGTACCAAAATATTGCATCGTAACTCTCCTTCTATTCCACATTCCCTCTGCCTTTTATAACACTTTACTGTATAAAATCTTGTGATTAGGTGTGTTGAGGAAGTTCCTCTTGGTTACAAATTGAAGAAGGTATATCACAATGGAACTCTGACCAGGACTCAGTAGTCCTCAAACCGTAACAGTGAATACCCAATTGCTGGGAGCTCATCATTACACAGAGCAGATTTGTACTCATTCTAGAATTAGCAGAGAAGAAAAAATATTCTTAAATTATTTTTATTGAAGTTCTTCAGCACCTTTTTCCTCCAAAAGAAGCAAAAAAGGGCAATACCCTGAATGTCATATGGCTTAAAAATATAAATCAAAGTTAATTCATGTGCAACAGGACATGTGACAGCAAAATCAGATATTCAATGATCAGACTTCTTAGATATCAGAACAGCTTTAAAGGTCTTATTTAGAATACGCATAGGATCCGGGGTGAAAGTATTTTTTCCACTAAGATTAATATCTATTATTATTAATTTGGAAGATATAAGTTAAGGATCTTAGAAGTAATTATAAAAAATGCTTCATTGCCTATTTTGAGTTTAAACAAATAACTGTAACTGCATGCTAACATTCACAAAAGAAACTGAATTCTGCCAGGAAAACACACTCAGGCCATGCTATTTGCTTTGTAGCTACTGAAGGTCAGGAACAAATATACCCAAACTATATCTCCAAGGGATTGGGAATGACCCAAACACTTCCAGTACATAGTTCTGAACCACAGCCTGTTTCAACATCAGTTAGCACAACATGACTCTGATCTTTGGTGGTGTTTCTATCAGAGGTTTTCCTATTCCACAATTAACAAATAGCATTTATAACCTGGCAAGCAACACCTCTGCAGGCGATCTCAGCTATTTTCAGAGAATTCTCTTCTATCCTTGCTGAGGAATAACATAGTTGGGCTTGAAGAGGAATTCTTCTCTTTTTGCAGGGCTGCCAATAGCATTTCTCTACTGGTAGTATTTCAAAGAGAAACTACTGCTTCTCTCTAAGGCCCTGCAGCACTTTGGAGAAGGAAGGGCTACTCTGAAGTATGGTAATGGAGAAACATGAGATGTTCTGAAAAATCAAACTTAAATGAGAGGTCTTGAGGGATCTCACAAAAATAGGATAGTATACTTCCAGTCTTCCAAATTTCCCACCTTATCTTCACACACCTAAACCAACATATAGTTGTTTGCTCTAATTTCAGAGGATTTTGCTGTGGGATACTGGAGTTTCAGAGCTGCTGCTGCAAGACATTCCCCCACAAATCATGGAAAGAAGCTGACAGTGGATGTATTTATTCATCTTCATTTGCTGCTAACACCTTGTGCTTCAAACAGTTTATCAACTTAGGTTTAGCCTCAATGCAATGGTGAAAGATAGCATCATAGATCTGAGGACAGTACATATCATTTTAACAGACCCATGAACATTCCTAGCCCATATCTTTTCAGTTTTTTCCCTGGACTTTCCTTGATTTCTAGCATCAGCTTACAAGAGTATTTACAACTAGACAGGTGTTGGCAAGTCCCTACAGTGATTAGCTTTCCTCTCAAAAGTTGCTGTACTGACTAACATAAATTTCTTCTTGTTTTTATGTGGGTTCAGACAATTACTTAAATTTAAAAAAAAAAAAAAATCAAAAAACCACAAACAAACAAAACAAAAACCCCACAACACCCAGAAAACAGCTTTTTTTTTTCAAATGCCTTTTTTGGCAGATGGTAACTAAGTCTTTTCCAGTTGCCTCAAAGAAGGTCTCCAATTTTTTTTCTGATATAAATGGAAGAAGCCTGAAGCCCGTTCTCTTATGAGCATGTCCCCTGCTTACCCACATTCATGGTTCTGTCTCTGCATATTAAACATTTATGCAAGCAGGTTACAATTTTAAGCTTGCCACATAGATGACAAGAGTTCCTAAGCAGGGCTAGTCTTCAGTTCTGACCCTACAGGTCAAAGAGCATCCCAGAGGCAAATGCTCACATTTTATCATCCTGTTCAATGTTGCTGTCATGGCAATTGACCACCGCAAACAGGAAAATCCAAAGAGTCATTAGATGTTATAATTTAGACATATAAGGATTTTGCTGCTGTGGGAAAATCCAGCACTAGCCTAAAATAGCATACAGCAAATATCCTCAAGGATAGATGTCAACACATTGCAAGTCATTAGCTGCAAATTTTCAAATGATCCTTCACAAAAAAAAAAAAAAATTTGAAACAATATGCCCCCAGAAAAAAAGAATGGTGTCAGTTTGGAGTCTGTTTTGGTAAAAGTGAATAGCCTTGATGTAAAAATCAGTGATGCTATAGATGACTTGCATTATAACATAACTCTTATTATTACTGACACAAGTGCTAAGAAGGAAAACATTTTCAGACCAAAGGTAGAAAGTTATAATTATTTGTTTCTAATGAGATATCATGGATATAGGACAGTAACCTAGCATACTAACCTCTTCACTATCTTCTGTGCATCAAATTTGAGCCCACTGCTGTAGTATACACTATGTCTTCCAGAGAAGTATATTTTGGTCTATCTACACAATTTAATGTCATTTGTAACACTGCAGCCCAAGCCACTTCTCCCTCCACCCCTCATCCTTCCTACCTCATGGACTAATTGGGATGAAAGACAAGGAGACTGTGTGTAACATAACTCCTGATACACAGATCACCAGTATCCTCAAGAACCTGCCTGTGAAGAAGGATTGACCACTACAGACAGACTCCATTTCTCCCCACCAACATCCAGCACATCCATAACACCACAAATATTTGATATTCCATAATGCCAAGAGCTGCTGAGAAACCCAGAGCAAAAGTCTGACCAATGGTGCTATCACAAGGACATTGACCACCAGTGGTCTTAACCTGATGTTGATGGATATAGTGCACAGCATGGTCTGTGTGCTTCTCAGTCACTGGAAGATGGTGTCAGCTACTTGAAAACAGTTCACCATGATTTGAAATGTTTTCTGAATTGTAGGACAGAGATTAATAAGCTGATTTAAAATGCCCCCGATTATAAATATATATGATTAAAATAATGTTGAATTCCCTATTTGCATTCTTAAACAAATAGAATCCCTATTGCCAGCTTGTACAGCCATCCTCTGTTTCTAACTCCTGATTCATGCATGAAATTCAATCAATATAGTAATTCTGGTTTAAGTTTGTATTGCTGGCAGTCAACTGTCTTTAGTGTCACCCCTTTTCAGCCAATATTCATTGAGTGTATATCAATCACTGGCATTTTTCACATGAAAATATTATCTAAGCAGCCAGCTACTAAGCAGTCCTATCTTGTTAAATTTTATATATCTCAATCAAAATGAAACAAAATAAAACAAAAAAATAGAAGAAAAACCACCTGATGGAAGGAGGGAGGATTTATAGTACCTAAATACTCAGACAGACTTGTACCTGCTTTAAAATCTGGCATCAAGATGTATTCAATTAAGATGCCATGTCTCCTCTCAAGTATAAAAGGAGAAATGAAGTAGTACCATAGCATTTAACAGCTGATAATAGTGTTTCTGCTTGATTTGCTTTAATTACACATATTGTACAGTCTCAGTGTTATAGGCAACCATTAATTACCTGCTCTATAACCCAAGTGCATATTTTTTTACAGTTTGAAAGTTAAGGTCCAAATTCTTATCAGGAAAGAATTGCACATAGAAGTTTAAGTAATCTAGTAACTCTCCTTCCATACCCAAAAACTTTACTTTTCATTTAGTGCAGACATTTAATTTCACTGCCAACATACTTCAAGGTAACTAAATTACTCCTGAGAGGAATGCTAAGAGAAATTCCAAATTCATGTCAGAGCATTTGTCAAGCATATATTTTCAACTATATAGTAAGTTGTTTCATGGCATGACCGATGCTTTTCACTCTGATTAGTAGATATTTTTGCCTACATTAAATAGTTGAAGGGTAGAAAGCATCATGACAAGAATTTGATTTCACAAAGCTTGACTCACCACATTTTGTAGTCTCTGTGAAAATCATATGTAATATAGTTAACATTATTCATCCTTTTTCTCTATTTCCCTCCACATCTCTACATTTTGAAAAGGAATTTAAATTAATGTAAATTCAGAACTGTTTCTTATTATCTTCTTATTGACAACTATTTCATCTCTAGAGCACATAACTACTTTTCACTGAAAGTGATTTTGGCAGAAGTAGAAGGCTTGTGGGTTGGTCCTCAGAAAATGTGAATTCTCATTTTATTGGGCTCTGATGAATACAAAACTAATACTTAAAACAAGACTATGCAAAGTCCTTTAAAGGGAAGGAACATTTTGGACACCCTTTACTCAACAGAGTACTTCTGCTAGAGGACCATGAATAATTATTATTAGACAGCAGAAATAATGCCACATATAACAGTTCTGAAAGCCTTCTTACAAAAATGTACACATTCTTTTACTAAGAGCAAAGAGCCAACTGCAAAACCAAATAAATAACCTTGTTAATGAAGAATTTGGCTTTGAAATAATTTCATTATTTAGATTAAGGTCTTCTCTTACTCATGTAGGAAATTAAATCCCTGAGGAAGGCAGGCTACACACAGTCCCTTAAAGTAAATGGCTGAGGCCACTTCACGAGGCTGGATTTGAGTCTAAGGATTGGCCTTCAAAACATTGTGATATGCCAAGACTAAAAGTATTCACAATTTGTCAACATTGTAACATGAAGTTAAAAAAGCATAGGTGAACACAAAAATAAAAAATAAAAAAAAACACCTCCAAGACCAGCACATACAGACACAGTATGATATTACTAAAGTGATAACTAAAGGTGAAATGAGCCTACCAGTAACACCAGTGCAAAGCTACTGAGACAAGGAGTCTACACTGAGAATTACAATTGAACATATTTTATTTACAGAAATCATGTGTTTGCTTGCAATTCTGATATAAGTATATTCCAGTTACAACAGCTCAGGAACTCTCCTGAAGCTATTTGTTTTTAGGATCCACAGTGTAAGCCTTATATTTTTTGTCTCCTCTTGTTGTCCTAGTTATTACATGCTGAAGCCATTTCATGTTGTGTGAGATGGGAAAAATGAGATAAACAGTGAGTCAAGCAACAGGCATTCCTAAGCACTTATCTCTGTGCAAGTACACCTTTTTCAGCCTCTCGAATCAAGGGTTTAAGGTAGGTTACAAGGCTTTTATGATATCACAGATAATTCAGATTCAGTTTGATAATCTGCATCTTTAGCTATCATGATCATCAAAACAACAGCACATCAAGAGAAGTAACGTGGAAAATGAAGAAGATTATTTTAACCAAAACCTGTTTCCTCCTGTGAAAGTAAAGAACTCCTTGATGGCTTCTCCTCTTTTCCCATTTGTCCTCATAGGAGATGAAAGCACGCTTGAGGTTTTTATCCTCCTACAGCACTTGATTTTGCTGTGGAAATTAATAGTTTTTCCCTCCTTGACACAAAACAGACATTAGACTTGGCAACTTCTGCCGAAGGATTTTGTTTCTACTCTGACAATTCACGGCAAACAACATGATGTTGTGCATGGTTGCTGCAGGTTCCACTACTGCTTATACCTGAGTCCCTCACCATCCCTCCCAAATTTGGCCTCTTCAGCTAAGTCTGAGCTCCTCAGTGTTTCTTAACTACACTTATGGTTTTAACACACCGCGTATTCTTATAGATCAAGTGAAATAATTGAAAAGGGAAGAAAATAGTTTACTCAAAGTTCTCTCCACAAACATAAACCACACTTACGTTTATATAAAGTCAAAGTCCAGTTCTCTAGGGTCTTAAGCACTTCCAATGTTTGCTCTTTCATTTTTCCCCTCATCTCACTAGCATCGTTCATCTTTAAAAATTAATGATTTTTCCCTTGCAAGTTTTTCCTTAGCAACCTTCAATAAGTACAAAGTCAGCCCATTTCCACATAAAATCACTTAGTATTGGAGTTTCTTTTTAAAAAGGAATGAAACAGCATCTCCCTGCCTCTACCTCAGTGATGTCACCTGATAGAAAAAAAGCCATTCCCAAACTCACATCTTGATTTCTTCATACAGACTTAACCTTTCTTTTGCAACAAAAGAGCAATGCAGAAACTTGGGCAGAAACTTAAATGCCTTTCTGAAGGCCCTCTTAGGTTTGGGGTAACCTTACAGATAAAGGTTTTCCATCTAAGGCTGAAAACACAATGTTCCCTTCCAAATAGCCTACTCTCTTCTACCTAACTGCCAGACTGCATCTGTACATCTTACAAGAACATCTACTCAAACTAAATACAGAGGCAAAAGCTGTGATCCACAGGTGATGGAAGCTATCTGCTCCCTAGGGAGACACTTCCTACAAGTCACAAACTGCTTATTCTTAGTAACACACAGTAACAAATTCACGTCAATCTTCTCAGGCAATGAGGCCCCCCCTAAGGCTCTCTGTGACACTGTGCATCTTATCCTATTGTCCTGCTCCAGTTGTTTGTGTTGCTGCTGCATCTCTCAAAGCAATACACACTGTCTGAAGACACAGCAAGGGCCACCGTTCTCACTGCTTGCTGGTTTCTGTGAAAACTGCAGTGTTCTCTTGTTTGTGTCACAAAAGAACCTCTTCCTTTATTCTCAGTTGAATGTTTCAGGATTCAGCTTCCAAGCACCGCTCTGAAATTCTCATGTGATTTAGGGCATCTTTTAATGTTGCTTTTATCTTTCTATGAAAAATTCACCTCTTTCCACCATTGTCCTTCAAAAAATTTGGATTCACTCTGATAGCCCTCAACACAATAATTTTTCTCCAGCCCACAAATCCTTTTAGCTTTTCTGCAGACATTGTCCATTTGAAGGTGTTGACCCCAGAAACAGTCAGTATCCTAGTATTTATTAACTCCTTGAATCCCACTTCTTGAAAATAATAAACACAACCACTTGTACCCACCAAACACATCATCTTCCATGAAGTTTACTTAAAAATCATGAGACTTAAGGCTTATTCTGTCAGTCTCTTGTATAAAAGTATTAACTCACCACGCACTCTGCCTTCTAACACAATTTATATATGGGATGTTTATTCTCCCTTTCTGTCACATGAAAACTTCAGTTAAGCTGGTTATAATTGTCTATGGCATTGCAGAATCTGGTTCTGTTGTGCAGAGCTACAAGCTATAGCAACCATCACAGTGCAATCAAATATCACAGGGCAATCAAATATCTACTTCATCTACATCCAAATAACACAGTGCATTCCATTTTTCTAGCACAGCAAAGTCCAGTAATCCCTGACATGTTTGAGTGTACTTTATAAAAAAAAAAAGAAAAAAGAAAAAAGACATGAACTTCAATGACATTAATAATTACAAATAAAAAGATATTTCCATTGTTCCACTTGCTTACAGAGGCAAAATGTTACATTGGAAGAGCTAAATAAAGAAAGATATTGAAATATGCTTCCATATGTCAAGTACGCAAAGATTTGATCTTGTTAACATTAAACACAGAATTTTTCAAAAACACTGTTCTTGAAATTCAGATTGAAGTATGATACCTAATTTTTCCCGTGTTACTGTTTCCACTTGCCTTGCATAATCCATGTAAGTATTGGATAAATCTGCACTACAGTCTTGGCACAGGGATGCTGCCTTCCCAGAACATCTGTGATGACGACATAAATTTTGAAACAAGGACTATTTAACGTCAATAGGACCAACAAGGGCTATTTAAATACCAAACAGGCTCAACTTATACAGTCAGTCCTGTTCAAATTTCTGCCTGACTTTTCTAATAATATTGATAATGAATAAAAATACAGCTTCTTCATTAATGCTTATATCTGATTACATAGAGTCATTATTTAGTCAGACACTTTGTTAACATTTTTATTGGATGGAAATCACTTGAAATTATGCCCCTCTGTTACTAAGGGCAAATTTTTAAGTGGTACCCTGGCTGAGCTGCACATTGTGAGGCAACAGTTTCATTGCTTGGTTTGATAATGAACCATCTAAATCACCAGACAGAAGCTGGCAGTCACCATACACCAGTCACGCTCTTACTTTCTTTGACAAAGCCTCCTCTCCTGGCCACAGAAGCAGCACATCAGCACTAGATAGACAGTGATACTATGTGATCATTTTTATGCACTTACAAAACTAAGTGCTTCAAATTAATGTCATAAATTGGTCACGTTTTACACAGACAAACTAATACTAGACTGTTATTGGACTATACTGACATTTAGAAATGTGAGATAGATAGGCATAGGAAATTTATTATTTTGTTTTTCAAGTAATAAATATTATTTCAAAAGAAAGCAAGTTATAAGATTAATGACAGTCAGTCATAGTGACTTGTATAACTTCAAGATGACAACACTGAGAGATGTGTCTCCTTAGCATTTGTGGAGGAGCACATGTGGATGAATCATATAACTCACAGATATCTTTGTTTCAAGAAGGCAGATTTTCTAATAACTGATGTTCATTTTTACCTAATTCAATCAAGAAAATGCAATACAATCTATCTTGCCTGTATCAAGTACCCATTTGAAAAACGCTCACTTACAGCTGCTACACAACCAACTTCAGGAGGAACACTTCAGTACTGTGTATCACTACCAGGAAAAGGGTAAGTCTAGACTCTACAAAATGTGTGTCCTTGCTCATCCAAGAGGGTCCTGTTTGCAGTGTAGTACTAAAAAACTACAAGACTTTGTTAGCATTAAATCAAATAGTGTCACCCTAAGAGAAACCACAGCTATAGTACAGAGAGAAAACATTTATGCCAGCAGATGTGATTACTTTCAGTCTCTGGTAATATCTAGTTTTTTAATACAGAGTTATTAAAATAAAATAAAAATTACTAAAATAAATTATGCTATCAATCAGTTAGATAAAAGTGTTACTGTATGTGATGAACTCAGCTCCAGACCTAAAGGAAGCAATGAAAATGAAATGGTAACCTAATTACTTCATCTGAATTATAAGATATAATTCATCTGAGTGCTACAAGATATAACATATGCTTTCAACAACAACAACAAAAAAAAGACTTATTCAAGACCAAAGTTCTTCTTTGTGTTATAAATTAGTTTTTAGAAGACTATGGATACATCATGCTAGAGAATGAAAATCTGATAAGTGCAGACATGCAATCTCAAAATGGCCCTCAAGACCAGAACAGGACATTCACACAAAGACAAAAGTCCCATAAATTTACCAGCCATTGCCTGGTACCCTAGAGGCATAACAGATTACACAACTCAAGGACAACAGACAACTTCAGGCAACATTCAGCTATAGTAATGATCAGAGGCTAAGAATAACAAAGAACATTGCATCTCTCAACAGCAATAAAATCTGCCCACCCCAGTGTCTCTGACTGGGGTCAGCACTGTTCCCATTGAAGTCCGCGGGACTTCCATCAGTGAAGTTGGCACTCATGGTTTTCATTTACATGATCAGTGAAAACAAGGAATGGATAGAGAGAATCACAACATATGACCTTATAGAAATCATTAACATGAACAAACTGTTGAACTAATAATCAGCATCAGACAGATGAAAAAATTATCAGGAACTGTTTTGGGAAGAAGTCATTTAAGAAATCTAATGTCATGAAGTTACCAAAATAGTTTATCGGTCAAAATAACAGAACTTTGTATTCAGACCACAACCTAAATTTTATTCACTGAAAAAAAAAAAAACAAAATCAAAACCAATGGCCTTTCTTTCATGGCCTATTTTCCCCAGTATCTCCAAATCCTTACAGTTTGAACAACGGGTGAAAATACCAGCAATATTTTACTCTGCCAAGTCACAGTGTACAACTTCACGTACAAAACATGGCTAAAGACTTCTGAGGCAGTACAGATCCTCACAAAACTCCCCTAGCCCCCAGCTGTGGGGGCTTTTTTAGTGCTAGATGCAGCTCAGCACACACCAAGCCATCACAGACGGGCCATCCTCCAACTACAAGCATCTGTGTGAAGTTATGGGGAGGCTGCACACTCCAGTTGTGCAGAGCCCTGGGTGTCTGATGTGCTCCATCATTTAGCCTTCACAGCAGCAAATCAAATAAAGATGTAATTTTGCTTCTTTTCACAGCTGATTGGCATTTTAATTAGTCTACAGTTAGAAGTGTTAATCGAGCTATGAAGTGAGACGATAATTCACAGCTAGTAAAATTTCCCACAATGGTTTTACAAGCACCAATACACAGTTTACCTCATTAGCTGGTTTTTGGCTTTCGTTTTTGTTTTAATAAAAAAAAAATAAATGCACCCACAGTGGTATAAACTCTTTTTTTCAAAGAAAACCAGCTTTCAAGAATCCATTCCTATCAGAGAATTCTATTTTCTTTTTATAAAACAGTCTAAATCCCCAATGAGTTATTTCAAAGGAGTCAAATATAGTAACTTTGTTTACTACTTTCATTGTGATAGATTAATAAAGATATATCTATAATATCCACAATAAAGATATATCCATAATACCCCTTCTTCCCCTAAGCTTCTTTCCTTCACACCGCTGTAGAAACAAGTTTTGTCGTTATATTTTTCAAGTACTTTACAGATTAAAAGATTTTCACTCCAGCACATATTCAGAAAGGAAAGATGTGCTTGCTATTAAAAACATAGAGCAAAAGCATGTTGAATGATGCATATAAGCATCTGAAATGAAGTAGTGGTAATATGTGTGTCACTATTTGTTTGTTTAAAAACTTAAGCCCTTCACAACAAATTTTTTCAATTAATAATTCATTTGCTTATTTATTTAAGGAGTGCATGTCTGCAAGATGATTTATCTTCTACAAAGCTCAGCCATATAGCTGTTGTGAAAGCCTGAAAAAAAAAGTAACAAAAACAAATTGCAAAGAAATTTCTTTATTTTTCTAAGGAATGTTATGGGTGTGGTGGGGCTATTCTGGCAGTGTGTATGTGCATGGATCCAACAAAGAATGGCTATAACATAGCATCATGTACGTGATAAACAAAGTTTTTCACTTCAGTTATTGAATACAATAATCCTAAAATATATGCAACACTTACTCCAATGTTTTCAGAGAACAGAGATAGGAAGAGGCAGTATTTGAGAAGCTGAAAGTGCCCCTGTACACAAATACATCTCCAGTTCTGAGAAGAACATTTAATAACAGAGACAGATATTAAGATAAACTTCATTTTGTGATGATAAGAAGTGTAAAAAAATGCTCCGTAAGCTACCCAACACTATAAATATTCATGTCGTGTTTCTTTGAAAGAGTTTTGATTTATAAGTCTAAAGGAAGAGAAGGAATGCCAACTTTTTTCCTTTTTTTTTATTTCTATAAAAGGTTTAACAGGTTCCTACATCAATCAGCTGTACCTGTGAATCAGCTTAGCAGAAGGCTAATGTGCCATCATCTGCAACGCTGCCAGATTTTCCTGTTGTCATGCTTAATTCCTGACTCTGCAGAGGAACCAAATCACAATAATAAAAAGACAAAATAAAGACATCCTACTCATTCAGTAGCATGAATTTAGAGGGGAAATTAGCCATGTAATTTCAAAGTCAAACTAGATATAGAAAATTGCTCGTTATATTGAACGCTGGCCCTCAAGTCAGCAAGAACACTTAATCCCTTGTCAACAATTTGTGCATGCAATGATGTCTTAAGATCTTATCACACTCCTTGTGATTCTTATACATCTTTTATCTTTCATTGAATATACTTATCACTATGAAATTCACAAACCCACAAGTTGAAACCACAGACTGTACCACAGGCAATTACACGGTAAAGCTAACTTCACATAAACAAGGGCAAGCAGGAAATCAGTTTCAAAAATATCACTTTTACACACACCATTAAAACTTAAAATTAAGAAATGGGGCAAGGGTAGCCACAGATCAGGTCCATATGATATTCCGTTTTCCATGTAAAATATGTAACTTGGCTCCATAAAGATGCCTGGGAGCCAGAACTGAGGGAGGGAGGAGGAAAAGGGATTATTTCAGAAAGAACTGGGTGTTATCATGGGTATGTGACCGAACAGAGCCTCCCTGCCTCACCCCTTTTGTATATAGTTTATTTATTTAAAAACAACAGGAAAACTCCAAACAAGAGCAAAAACAAATCACCAAAAGAAAAACAAGCAAGATCACACTTTGAACTATCAAATTACTATATTAACTCTGCCGCAATCAAGGGTGTAAATTTCACGCACAAACCCTTGACTCGCAGCTGGCTTAAAACTGTGGGATGGAATACACATAACGTTCATAGCATTTTGTTTCTATTTCATACCAGGCACAACTAGAAATCTCATGTCCTTTCAGATTAACCTAGACTTTTTTTTTTACTCAGGTAAAAAAAAGGGTTTTTTACTCTTTTTTTTAAAAAAAAACCAACACAAAACTATCTGAGCACAATCTTATCCTCTTTTAGTAGTGCTCAAAGTAGTTTACTTTTATTGAGGCATCTTCTCAGTGTTTTTAGAACAGGACTAGTCAATCAAGTAGCAGAATAAAAATACATGTAACAGTCATTTATTGGTGCCATAGTCAGATCTGGATTTTAGTTTCATGTTTCATAGGAAATTACATGGTTTAACACTAATTTTATGTCCAATCCCAAACCCTTTGAATAAGACACAAAAATGTGAAGCTTATGTCATCTCTTACACTATGACCAGAAAAAAACCCCATCACCTCTTCCATAGGCTTTATTGAGAGATGGGGTAAAGAGGACTTTCAACTGGTAAGGAATTCAATCCCAGCTTTGCCTCAAAACTTGCATTAAATATGTGGAAGATCATGACACGAGCTGGTTAGCATTCTTCAAAAGTGGGCTTATGACTTCCTTGATTATTTATGTAATTCCCACTTCTCTGTTAAGAGTGGACAGTGCAGTGCCACTGCCATTATGTGCAGTGCAGCAAAGAAAACATTATTTTTCTCCCCTTTCCTCGATATAACAATGTGACAGGATTTTTCCCTATGTGCTCTCAAAATGATAGTTGCCACAGAAAGGGTCCATCACCTCCTGGAAGTGCAAACAGATGTTATCTGGCCAGTTACCAAGGCATATTCCTCTCTGCCTTGCACGCTGGCTAGCTATTCCTATTGGAATCTGTCCATTCACATGGAACTGCAGAACAGCCAAAAAGCTGTTTCACCACCTCACACCCATCTGCCACAAGCTGGCAGCACAGAATTGCAGCATTTCCCCACTTCCCAACATAACTTGCCAAGGAAGGTGGAGGGAGTTGTTCTGTAGGAGAGGCAGTAACCAAATCACAAAACCTGTGCCTTTCCCAGCTGGGTCTCACTCTCAGAAAAGTCTCACCCACATTCACTCCTTTCCTATCTTCTTATCTCATGTTATCACCTGATTTAACACACACACAGTATTGTCCTGTTATACAAAACATCTCACACTTCATTTTAAAAGCAGCCAAGGTAACCATAAATGTACTAAAAGGTTTGTAGAAGCTCATACTGAGGTTTCCAGTCTTTCAAATATAGAAAATTGAAACTGGAGAGTATCTTACTTTAGCTGGACAACACAAATGCACCTGGTTTTTACAGCCACTTCTCCTCGGAAGTGATGGTAATCTTCACTTCCAACTCCGGTACTGAAGATTACACATTTTGTTATATCTGTTACATGTATTCTTTTGTTTATGTATTTTTGTTTCATTATAAAAGATTGTTTTAGCATTTGCTAATTCTGCGAAAATAGAAAACTTGGCTGATGGGTCTTAGTCTTATCAAAATCTGCCATTAACTTTCATTGATCTTCCCCTACTTCCATGAAGAAAGACATGTGATGTATTTTGGCAAACACATCATACATGAACATTCAGTTCAAATTCTCTCAGAGTCAATTATCAATATATTATAGTATTGTACCCAAGAAGGATACAGATCTAGCCTTTGGCATTGTAATAGCAGAGACTGTAGGTCTCACACTTGTATATATCACATAGACTATAGCCAAACATGAAATGCAATAAGTTATGAAAAACTTAAATATCTCATTTCATCTATTTGGCTTTCTTTGAACAAGAACATTAATATTCAGAGTGAAAGGGCTCACTGGTGTTACCAAAAATACTCAAAGAAGAAAACTAATCCATATCTGAAAATCAATCTTTCAACACCAATGAGGACTGATCTTCAAACCAAGTAAAAATTTTCAAGTGGATTTTATATTTTTTTTTTTTTTTTTTTTTTAAATCTGGTTTAAAATAACATCTAGGTTCAGATGCAGTAGAACAAAAACAGCTCAATACATAAATAACAATTTTTCAGTTAAATATGTAGCATATTCTCTAAACTAGCACCTCCATTAGCATTTACAGAAGAATATAGTTGGCCATTTTGCCACTTTCCAAACATCATAACTCATATTAATACTTAGAGATGTCATGTTCAGAGTTTATACTAGATCATAAAGCTTCCCTCATATACCTAAAGGTTACTGAACTTTTCACAGTTGACTGAGATTTACAAGTCAAATGAGAAAGCTGCTTGTACGAGTCAGGCTTTGTAACTAAGCAAGTAGAAGTTAGTTCTAGCCAAGGAAATAAAGTACATTATTCAAATAACTCCAGTAAATAAGGCATGATGGGACAGCAACAGTACAAAGGCAAAATACCATGGAAAACACAAGTCAGGTTCGCTACAGATTGATAAACTGATAAACTAATAATTAACACATCTGCATCTGAAACAGGTTGTTCTTGTTTAAAAATTATTCTTAATTTTAAAATAGCATATATGGATATAACACACAGCATATGCTACTCCACAGTCATTGTTTATTTATAATTCACCAAATTAATGGACAAAAAAGCATTTCAGTTAGTCTGTATAAGGTGACTGTAGGAGAAAATTATTATTATACATAAATCTGAATGTAATTCTAATAAGTAAGTGGAAAAATTCCAGCAATAATTCAAATAATCAATTGTAATAATGCAAATAATTAATTTCATATATAGAGAACATGCATTACTTTATATGATTGGCAAAGCCAATGTATTTACCTTCCCCAGCTGAATACTTCTGGAAGCACTACAAGGAAAATTCTGAATTCTGAGTTTTACAGTAAAGCACACACAAACAGATAAAAACACTTTCTGCTAATGAAATAATTTATAGATAGAAAATTCACTCAAGTGCTTTTAAATTAATGTTAAGGATAAGCTGACAAAACCAACCGAGCTTCCATGGTCCTGCCAAGCTTTTAGTATATCTTTCACATTTTCCTCAGAGTTACATTTTCTATCTGGATCAGACAGAATCAGTTTTCTGATCAATCCTGCCCTTACCATTGAGAACTGACTTAACTAACAAGCACCTCCACAGTCTATCACACACAGATCCATCTCATACCACACAGAGAAACACCAGAGCTGGAAGAGAACACAGACTATGTGTGCTCTTACAATATTACAAAGCCAATTACCCAACTTCTAGTAAAGAAAACAGACTGAAATGGGGGTATGTTGTTAATATGATCATTCTAAAGCCAAGCAAGCCAAAGGCCAATGACAACAAGAAAACAGATGCATGTCATTCCATGCAGTAAAAGAAACTCCAAGCATTATGGGACCCATTCTGTGCTCCAGCTTGCTTTCCCCAAGAGGAATTGCAAGATTTTGTCTCAGAGTAAGTGTTCATACACTGATCACTTTTGTTTTCTTTCACATCTGTTACAGTCCTCAAAATTTGCGTTAAGCTCTACCAAAAATTCCCAAAACTGCTATTCAAGAACACAAGGGTTCAGTTTTCTTCATATTCCAACCATCCAGAGAGCTGAAACTCAACATTTGACCTAAGAGCAACTACAGCTCTTTCATCAAACTCTGGAAATCAGTCAGAGCTAATATCCAAAATAACAGTACCAAGTAAAGTTTACATTTCTGCAACCAACACTGGAGTTCTTTCAGCAAGCAGACAAGGACTGAGTTCAGTGCTGTAAGGTTAGAGAGCTCACACTGTGCTGTTCTCAGCACAGGATGAAAGAGATGGATAGAGTTGATTTTTTTTCTCTCCTGCCATAAGAAGAAAAAGCAACACTTCCTGAGAGCCCACTCCATGGGACTCTTCAACAGTGTTAGAGTACACAAGTGAGGTACAAACTATCCCAATTTTAAATCAGCTGAAAATCTGGACTGCTCTGGAAATACAACTAAGGAAAAAAACCCACTTAAATAAATCACTTTTCTAATCTTCAACAACTAACGTAAAATATTACTGTTATGACAGAGTGCAATAATCCAGATTTATTCCAGCTGATGATCCAACACAGAGTCACTTTTGGTTTTGCAAAACAAAAATCTCAGCAAAAAAGGCAGCTGTCAGCCAGCATCATCCTCCCAGCTATCTGCTCTCCAGAGGGCTCCCACCATTCCACAAGTTACTCTGGTTGGACACTGCAGAAATCTTTGCGTCCATGGAGGTTCACATGACTCATGACACCACTTATGAACCTATTATGGGATGTACGTTTACAGAAAAAAAGGCAACAAAACATGTCTGATAGTACAGATCTTTTTTTTCACAGAACTATTAACATTGTACATTCTATGAAGAATATTTGCCTTCTAAGTCTAAAAACGTGTGCTTCTTTAACTTTATCCTCAAATGTAAATGCTTGTTCCATTTGGGAAAGCTTACAATTCAAACAGCTTTTACTGAAAAAGAGGTTTACAGAAGTGGTCTTGAACTATCTTTTAAAAAATATCATGCCATTTTTCCATTCATTTGTTCCTTGAGTGCAACTAAATGAGAGGCTTTTGTTTGCATTCATACATTTTTTCTCTTTGGTTGTCTTTCTTACATTCATCTTTGTAAATAAAAGACTTTCCTTCCCCTCCAGTTTTTATTTACAAGTCCTGTAGAACTGTGTTCAGGAGTGCACAGAAGGCAGTAGCACATTTCTCAACACATGGGGTTCCATTGGCAAGACATTTACATGTGTCCAAATACTGGATGTCCTAAAAGTTCTCTAACTGCAAAAAACTGAACTGCTGCCAGTTGCTACAGTAACAGGGGATGAAAGAAGTGTGTGTATACCTTCTCCCAACAAGCACGTTAAAGCCTATTTGGTGGTTCTTCAAGTACTGCAAATAGAAGTAAAAACCAGCTCAGAAAAATATTATACTGCTTAAATACAAAAAATAACTGAAAGATCCAGATACATCTTAAAGTTACTTCTCCACGGAGTCTATTTGATTCACAGTTAATGCCATGAAAAATAATGTCTCAGTAGTGAAAAAAAAGAAAGTGGGAGGGGCATGAAAACTGTAAGTACAGCATTGTTTGCAAATATGGTAATCAGAGTGAAACTACAGGCCATTCCTGATGGAATTACTGTTCCAGGTTTGCTCATTGAATTGTGAAGAGTTGTCTGTTGACAGTCTTCTGTCAGGTGCTATCTGATGACAGGAAGATCATCCCGACATATTACAGCAACCAAGTGTCTTGACAAACGTCCTGCAAAACTGGGATATTGTATCTCAGCAGTATGCAATGGAGTTTTGCCAAATGTCCAACAGCCCTATTATTTCTCCCTGGCAGGCTGTTTTACAGAGGTTATTATTTTCTGATTACACTAAATTAAAGTATGGGTTGCTGAACAGAACAGAAGGATATTTACATTGGACCTCTGGCATCATTACAGTGAGATAAATGACAAATACAAGCCAGAAATTCTTCATTTAGAGTGACACTGCAACTTATACTTTATATTTACAAAAGAAGAAGATAAAGTAATTTAATCCTTATTTTAAGTCTTAGCAAAAGAAAGTCTATTATGCTCACAGTGATTAACCCTCAAGAGTCAATAGCATATTTACTACTAAATTGTGAGACAAATGTATGTCTTAACAAGTACCAGAAGTACTTTGATAACAAGAGCCTCCTGGATTTTAAATAAACTTCAGACTGAACTTTTCCTACAATTGTCTTACGTTGAGGAGGTTTGCCTACTGTTGTCATTTATCTCACTTCTTAGGCACATAGTTCTAACTTGGCAGTATTGAAGTCCTATGAAAAATAACACCCATGGACATACAAGCTATCAAATTTTGTCTAATCATTCCTTTCCCTCTCTGTACGATTCAACTGTGCATGGAATATGGTATGAAATGGGCGGAGTCAGCTTTGTGATCCCATTAGTGTATCATCCAACAAAGATGAAGATGCATCTAAGAGAAAATAATACTACAGCTAACAGAACTATTTCTTTTCAACAGTAAAATAGCAAGAGATTGCTTTTCTGCTTTGTGTGTGTTCTGTACTAGACATAAGTTACATGTGTTCAGTACACAGCACACTCTATTCAAATGTTGATAAGCATGGCAAACAACTGTATGTTGTTTTCTAATTTCAAAAAGATAAACCTAACTGTAAATGGTAATTAAGACATAATTTTTCTAGTCCCATATGCATTACCATAAATATTAAGTCTTCCTGATATGTGCAGTTTCCAATAATACAGTAAAATAATGCTGCATAGAAAAGAAATGGGGATTACATCTGTTATATTAACCATGGGAAAAGAGGAATGGCGCATATGTTAAAGATTAATCCTGATCAAATTACATAGAAATCTGGGCTCATAGTAATGGCAGAGAAGAGGAAACTGAAAAACCTATCAAGGGTCATATCTGAAAGCTAAGAATTGGAATACAATAACATTTCCATGTCAGTTTGCAATGCATTACTGCTGGTAGGGATCAGCATTACAGTACCAGAAACGGAGCATAATGTTTTTGGTTCTGAGGTTGAACTTCCTGTTTAGGTTCTAATGGTTATAAAATTTATTTTATATTGGCAAAGATACTTCTGATCTGCACTAGAATAACACCTTGACAGCTGCAGTTATGCCAGTTGCTAGCATTGCCCTTTCTGATGGTCAGGTGCTACTGCCCAAAGCACAGACAATAAAACTGAACAGTACAATACAAGTTGTATTGATTTGGGACTTTCCCTGTATGGTTTCCCAAACAGAAAGTGATATTAACATGTCAAGGAAAAATTAAACAAATTTAAAATGTGTTCTGCATGCTGCTGATTAGTTTTGTGATTAAAATCTCATTTTAAAATTCTGTATGTACATTCCATGTCACATTCTTTTGTTAAAGAAATGTCTTCTTTAGAGAAGGTTGCATAAAGACCCTGCTAATGACACACATAATGTGATGCACAAAGCACTGTGCATTTACCCCTCTCAATTTTGAAAGTGTTTTGAATTTCACAAGCTAGTGAGAGTTGCTCAGCAGTGAATTGATGGAAAGCAAAAGGCAGAAAAAAACCTGTTTTCAAGTCTGAATTAACATTTTATTTTCCTTTCTCTCCTAGACCCTAGTCCTAGTAGTCATGCAAACCTGGATGGTAATATGCCAAAAATATCAGGAAGGCTCACCACAGCTGGCATGTTCTGAAAAGGGGAATTGTTTTTGTCAAATTGTTCTGAACTAAGTCACTACTTTCTCCACAATTACTACTGAAGCCTAAAAATAAAATCTTGACCATAGCAATACAGGGTTTCAAAATACCAACTGAGTCCACAGAGGCAGCGGGATCAGAGAATCTGCAATTGGTCTGGTGTTCACAGAAAAAGAAGTGATATAGCTGAGGTGAGGAACTCCTCAGAAACCAAAAACTGTAATTATATCTATCAGGATGACATATTTGCTTGAATACTTTTAAATATTTATTTCAGCATGGCTAAGTTACTTTTCCCTTTCCAAAACATTTTGTACAGCACTGTTAAGGATCATGTAAATGAGTTGTCTTGGGCCATCAATCTGGAACTGAAGCCTCAACCTACAAAAGGTATTCAAGCAACTGCCACTTCAAAAGCACTGACCCACTGTCTACCAGCTACTGGGAATTTTATGCAAGGCTATTTAGTACCATTTGTAAGTTAAGTACAAAATCCTCTTCCTGATTATAAGCAGCCACAACATCCTCTTCAGCTTTTCTTTCGTGACACTGAACAAGTCACGTGTTTTCATCTCCTCTTTCACAGGGAGTGCTCTATTCCTCTGATGAATCCTGGCTGGATGTTCCAGTTTGGATCCACATCTTTTGATCATGAGTGATTAGAATTGCTCACAACAAACTCAGAGAGGCCCCTCAAGTGTCTGAATGTGAGTATCAGTACTCACCCTTTGGGAGCACTTTGTTGGATGCACATTTCGTTTTTTCCATGGCCATGTCACACTGATGGCTCAGTACTCTCCCAGTGTAGGAAGCAGATGCAATCAATGCACCCAGATCCTCTTACTCTGTGACCACTTCCAGCTGTGAGCCCCTGGAAGAGATGCTTTAATTCCCAAGAGCCCAGTCCATGGGTATTTGTTATTGATTTTTCACTACTTTGGTCTCCAAGTCTGTCCAGTTCTTTCTTTTATAATGTAAAATAGCCATCTTTATAATTCCTCCTATATAATTTTTGTTATCAAGAGATTTCATCAGCATAATCCCATTGTTAATGCCAAAGTCATTAATAAGAAACACTGAAAAAAATGAAATTCTCTCCAAGTCAATCCTTGAGGAAATAAGAAGCAACGTCCATCCAATGTTTTCCATAATGATTCATTGTTGACAGATTTTAAACAGTTCCTTATGTGCTGTGTACATTTTCTAGCACTTAGCACCATAACTAATAATTTCTCATTATTTCTCCCAACCCCTTACTAATAGTTTCCCAGCATTAGATTTAAATTGCAAAGACTCAGGAGAAAAGAATAAAGTATTTAAAATTACTCTGTAAATTCCTGTATTGAAACTATTAACTCTTTTGTTCAACCCATGGGAGATGAATTTTCTCTCTTCCCTCAAGCACAAATAAATGTAGAAATGTAGTTTCAGTGGACTTTGGAGGTAAAGAGCAGACATAACCATAGAAAAAGAAGTCACAAGAATATTCAAAATATCCATCCAGTTAAACAGAAATCAAAAGAGTTCCTACAATATGAAGCTAAAGATTTTACAAGGAGAATTGCCTTATCTAAATCAAAAAAGATTTTGTATTTCAAATTTCTTAAAAGTAACTCCTTTAGATGTCAGTGTGTCTGAAAAAGGTCCTCAATGAATCTTTATTATGGCCAGTTCTGTTCATAAATTGTTGGTTATATTTTTGAACTTTTATCAATATAAAATCCAGAGAGTAATTCTGTATTTTTATATTTCATTTAGGAATTCTCATTGAAAAAACCAGAAACATTTACCTCCTATAAAGTAGCAGTCTGCACATATTTATCTCAGGCTTCTTTCAAAGAACATCATCCCCCTCCCTAAGAAAAAAACCCTGTCTTTATAGCTTTTCCTTGGGAATCCAATCCTGTTCAGGAATGACTGGGCTTCATTGTTTGCTTTCTCACATCTTTCTTCCAAAACTACCTTAGCTCTCCCATCACCAGGAAGCACATTCAGTTACCCTACCAAAGCTTATGACTTCCATCTTCTCTTTCAGTGACTTTCTAAAATTACTTTTTGTCTCTCTCTTGCTACTAGTAAAACTTCCCACAACTCCCAGTATCACTGTTTCACTATTTTAAAAAACACTGGCAAGCTGTTACTTGACCTTTTGTGTATTCTTACACTCATGACTTATTTTATGTTTCTTTTCCTCATCTATAACACTAGAGAAGGACGTGTTTTCTTCTGTTCTCTGCAGGCCCAAATCCTGCTATATGGTGTTTTTCTGAGGAGTTCTACAGTATGTTTTTCCAAGTACATGTCTACTGTATCTTGCAGAAGAGGATTTCAACATTAGATAAATTATTTCAGTACTATTTTAATATAAATACTGGTGTAAAAATGTAACAAAAAAAATTAAGCACTTAATAAATAAAGTACTGTAAGTTAAATGGTTTCTTGCATATGCCCTGGAAACTCAGCCACAAATACCAGAAAAACAGTTTGAAAATGGCATCAGAAATAGAAATTTGGATATTAGATTAAAAATAACTCAGGAAAAAATGAAAAACAATCTTATTTAAACATTGGTTTAAGAATAAGATGGGTTTATTCTGTAGTATTAAGCATATTAGTCAGATCTCACCATGAATAGAAAAATAGCATCAGTAGCACACAAAGCCATAAGGATAAACACCAGTGATAAGATTTCTGTGGATACCGGAAAAAAAAAAAAAAAAAAAAAAAAAGAAAAGTTGCAAAAGCACAGATTTCTGTAGGGAAAGAAATTTATGACCGTATTAAAATGGATGTTACTTGTTGATTTTTGTCATTATAATATCGTGGGAATTTGCCACCATAAGCTTTCTATTAATCAAGGAGCAGGTGCTTAACAGAGCCATTAGCGAAATTGAAAGTTGAAACTTTGATGAAAACAAAGATATGTAAAGGTGCATACATATACTCATAATCTGCTCAGTCCCCAGTTAATACAATGATGAAGATTTAAGTACATCACATGCAACCTATGCAAAGTATCTTCCCTTCTTGTCAGTGCCCAAGTAATGCTACCTGGCAAGTGACCTGGGTAAATAATACCAACCATTCATTTGCACTAACAGGCTCAGATTCAATTTTTTACTTCCTTTCCTTGAGAGCAGAGAGCTTCCCAGGAGGTGGGAGTTGGCCTGATTAAGACCAATCCCAGTAAAACTGAACTCCAGAATACTCCTACAGGTCACCAAAAGCCTGTACACATTTTTAAAAATCCTTCCTTGTAACCAGAGGTGTGGATGTCTTGTGGAACAGCACTTAATCTCATTCTGAACAAATATGGCAGCACACCAGGTCACCAATAGAAAAGTGAGAAAGCTGAAGACATTAGGATGCATCCAAAGTCAGCATGGACTCAGCTAAATCTTCAGCTAATACAAACCAGCACTAACATCATCAGCTTCTTTGGCTCAGAACCATCTTCTAGACTTACAGCACATAGGCTGCACATGACTTCCTCCATCAAATTTTTCAGAAGCCAAATCTCAGCCTCACTCACCCCCTTCTCCCACAACCCCTCGGCTGCATCCCTCTCCAGCACAGCTGGGCTTCATTACTGCCCCTCTGCAGCCCTGTGAAAGCACGTCCTGCACACAGCTCAGGGCTCCTTTGCTTCCCTCTTCATGCTGGAGAAGCGTGAAAGCACCACCTCATGGCACAAGTAACATTCTGAATACTAACTTTTTGCACTGTTTATACAGTATCATAAGGAGATACAGGTTCATATAAGTAATTTTAGTGGCTGCTTTCCATAGAATGCAAGGTACAAAAGTGGGAAATATTATTTTATCCCACACAAAGGAAAAGGCATTGCACTTTACCAAGCCATATTTATACAAAGGCATATCTTTCTATATTGAATGTCAGAGTTCACAGATATCCTCAATTTGCAAAGTGACTTAAATATGGAGTTCATTAGTGCAGTGACCACAATTCTGCATCTGGATTTAAAAGCAAACTGAGTGAACTGTACTGGAGAGAAATAAACAAGGACATTTCTACTGTTGACTGCACGTGAAAGAAAAAAACCATGCTGTACAAGATATTCAAGATATTTTAAGAGCTCAGCTGTGGGCTGCCTAATATCATCAGTACTTACTAAAGAGAAACTGGAACAAGGGGAAGCTGTGTGATTGCTTACTTCATCCAGAGTTTACCACTTGGCTACTGTAATGTTCTCAGCTACTTCCAAGAGTACAAATGAAATGAAAAACTGTGATTTCATTCACAACACTTTGGAGTGGATTTTGGCAGGACACTACAGATTGCTGTGGTCAACCCCTGACTCTGAAGCAATCTGCCTGTTACTTTGTTCAGTCCTAAGCAGAACTCAAACACCCTTCCTGCCTCCATTCACTTCATAAGCAGCCGGAACAGGAGTTACTGCTCAGTGTATGTCTATTTGCATACTTTATATTTTAGTATCCAAATATGCAGACAAGTGGCACATCATAACTAACAGAACTTGTACTGCTCCAGCACCATGCAATATTTTTATTTTTATAAAAAGAAATTACACAAGATGAACAGATAATATTCTATTGCTAACTAATAAGAATTCTATCTTCTGGTCTAGATTGTTTCTTTTATGCAAAAATCATCATAATACTATTTCTGCAGGCAGAAAAATCAAGAAAAGAAAATATTAAAATATATAACCACGTTTCACATCAGGTCAGTAGCAGATCTAGAAACAAAATCCAGTATTCCAGCCTTTTTCCAAAACTCTATTCACTTGACTGTATCTAAAGCATATGCCATATAACTAATTTAAGCAAAGCAACAGGATAGCTAGACATCATCTTCCCGACTTCCAAATCTCTCTCAGATGAAAACCTAGAAATACTGGCAGTGCAAGTCTTCTAATACCATTCTTCAATCTGTATTAATTTAAAAAGGAATTAATTTCCTCTCTGAAAGTGAATACACTTAAGGCAGGTTTCCAGCACTCTGCAGGAACATGAGCTGCCTACATGCACTAGAGGTTGGAAATATCACATGTAAATAAAAATGTCAAGAGAATAAGAGCCACAAAAGGGAATGTTTTCTTTTTCTTCAAAAGTGTCAACATTAAAAGTGAGGGTGTTGGAACTAATACAAGAACTTTCTTCAGAGCACCCAGCAGGCTGGGTCATACCAAATGCATGACAACCAAGTATTCAGATGTCACATGGCCTCCCCATACACGAAGGAACAACACTGGTTATTCTCCTGTAAAAAGTATTCAAATGTGAATCAAAATATGAACATGCCTGTACAATCTTTAATGTCATTTTTTCTTAACTATTGAGATACTAATATTGTCTCTAGCTAGGCTTTTTTTTTTTTTCCACTTACATCTTATAAATCTCTTATTCTGATCCCTATTTGATTTTGCTGAAATATTTGTCTCTGACTAGTGGCTACCAAATAAAGTAGCCCACTTATTTACTCCCTTTGAAATAAGCTGGTACTGAAGCTGTTTCCGTACGAGCTAGAAACAAACTGCATCTGTAAATCCTTATTGCTTAGTACCTACACTGGAGCTTCTCTGTACAGCTTTATTGTCATGCTTTGCCTATATGAAGATCTGTTTTGGACAAGATCCACTTCTCTTTGGAATAGATCCAATGCAGTTTGAAGTTCAAGTAGGGCTTTGGAGTTTTCAATCTCATTTCTTTCTATTTCACTCCTCCATACTAACTATATGTTAGTCTCATGTTAGTTTTCATTATAATTTTTATCCTGATTACACAGAGGAAATACTAACTAAATGAATAGAGAACCAATTTGAGACTGGGATCATTCATGAACAATCAACAATAAAGGAAAAGAGAGAAATCCCTTTCTCACAGATTATATTTTTAGAATGTATTTTGACTTTCCTATAGAATTGCCTGTTATACTGAGTATATGCACTAAACCACAATATTTAGCATACTGAGAACTGCTTATTTATCTTGTATTTAAAAGTGCTGGATGTGTTTATGTTTAAATCAGATAACAGAGATGGCTTCCCCCTCCATAACTGTATAATAAATTTAAATGGTAACTCCCCATTTATTTTTACTGTCTTGACAGGACTCCTTTGAAACTGCTATGTATTTTACTTAAGGGATTTTTTTCAATTTTCCCATGTTAAAAGAAATCCCCTGGGAGGGAAAAAAAGGCACTTTCAAAACAAAGGAGTTACATTAATAGAAAAATATTTTAAAATAGCAAGAAGGGAGCAGATTAAGAATTTACTGATACTTGTCTACAAATTGAGCATAAAGGATTGGGTTTGGTTTGTTGTTTTGGGGGGTTTTAGTCCTGGATTTTTATTCTTTAATATAAATTGAGTTTGTAGGAGAAAATTTTTGCTTGGTTTCCACAGAATGTATTGTAACTGAAGAATGAGAGTCATTGAATATTATAGCCTGTTTTTATTTCAGCTCTACCACTTCAACTGATGGTATGAATATGAAGTGGCTTAGCAGGTAGAGGACTGGAAATTAGAACATCCATGCTCTACTTTTGTTTCTGGCACTATCCTTGCTCCATCTCAGTTTCTTTAAAATTCATTGGCATTATAGAAGGAAAAACATACTAGATTTGGTCTACATTTCACAATAAAACACAAATATGCAAGTTATTCAAAGCAGAAGAAGCCAAATTACTAAAACAAAGCCCTCAGCTCCATCCATGGGGTGTTATCAGATCTCCATATAACACATAGGTGTGCTAAAAAATACAGCATAATTAGCAGATGATCAAGAATTCTGTGTAAATAAAACTAGGATAAACAACACAATACACAAATGTAAAATTACGAGGAAAGTGTAAAAATATATAGAGGGTTGAAAATACAAAACCCCCAAAGCTATGCTCAATTCACAATAAACATGTTTTGTCACTTTGTAATTTCTCTCACTAGTAGGGTGACCAGACACCCTATTTCTTGCTTTCAGAGCACAAAGAACTTTTCAAAACCAGCCAAGTTATAACCAGCTTCTGTTTACAGATACGGCAGTCAAAGAGCCAAAAATGAATGTTTGTGTAACAAGCCACTAGAAGAACCAGGTATTAGACATTAGTTATCAGGCCTCAGTTAAACTGTTCTTGAAGCATCCATGCACTGCAGCATCAAAGAGCACTTGGTCATTCTGTGCGTGACAGCACTAACATCATAAGTGTATTTCTCCATGGCAGTTTCACTTAAAATATACACAAGTTGAAAACCAGAAAGTGAGAAGAATGCTATAATGAAGACAGGCAGACCAGAAAGGATGTCAAGGCCTCCATGAAGAAGAGCTTGGCTGACAAAGATGGAAAAAACTCTTCTGAGCAGCCTTCCATTAAGCAATTCTTACAGGATCATGTTAGTACATCACAGTAACTTTAGAACACACTTCCCATCTTCAACCAAATTTGACAGAGGATTATAAGCCTCAGACAAGAATGTTCTAGAGCAATGCCCAGAGGCATTGTGTAGTCCCATGCTGCCTGTGAAGCCACTTATTTTATGTGCAGCAGCCAAGTCAGGGCTTCCCACAGACTTTGTAAGCCATAAAGAGAAGCAGCAAGCTTGAGAGAAGTCAGCAGATCAGTCTTCACACACAGAGCCCTGGTGTGTCCTCCTGTCCCTAGGCAGGAGAAATGTAGTACCATACAGGATAATGTCAGGAAGCCAAGCTTCATCAGTTTTATTACTCAGAAAGTGCTTATACGCAGAAGAGAATCCACAAAGGAGACAGACATTGTGGAATTGTTTTACTGTTTGTATTGCTGAAGGGCAGGATGACTGATGGTAAACAATTTCTTTTCCTATATTTACTCAATTCTTACAACATTGAAAATGGGCATTGCATTAGAAAGTTTCCTAATAATAATTTCATGAAATCTAGAGGAGAAAATTGACCAACTATATATAGAGTACATAGAGCTCAATGTCTACGTAGGCACATGCATGTGCCACCCTTCATATTTCCGTGTTGCCAGGAACCAGGAAGACTGGCAATGCTGATATTTTTTTCCATATTACATTTTGTCCCTTGTGAATCAATGGTTACAATTCATTTTAGCCAATCTTGGGGTGGGGGTAGGAGAGGAAAAGTAGCACCTGATCTGTATAAAGTCTGCATTATTCTAAACATATATGGGAACAAAATATCATTTTGTCTTTCATGGTCTAAAAGGGGTTTTTTTTACTTAATATTACAGTAATGTACCTGACAGTTCAGCTATCCTTTCACATCACTGCATTTGATGAAACTCATCCTGATTTTCCTGATTTAAACCAATGTGAGGGTTGAACCAGATTAAGATTGGCAAAACATACTTCAAGCTCCATGGAGCTGAACAGGAGACTACATATTCACTAAAAAAAAAAAAAAAAAGAAAAAATTAGGACATGACTCCTGGATTTTAGTTAGAAAAAATGCAGATTTCTTTTAAACTGACCAAAGTTTAGAGCATCAGCACAGATATCATAGTCTTCTGTTTTTACTCCTAAAGTAATCAGAACAGTCTCACCCTTACTAATGAGGACAGTGAAGCTTTCCAGCATAAGAACCAAAGTTTACTTAACTTCACTAAAGATTGTTTAAAAAAAAAAAAGGCAGTTCTGGAACACTAAAGCATTCTGATTGAATTCAAGTAAGGAACTAAATGATTAACTCTTTAGGTTCCTTCAGTTTTTGAAGTATCAAGGGAGCCTTTCTATTATTTCAAAGGAAGCTAGACTTAACTCTAAAAGAGAGAGTTTAGGTGAAGGCTGGGCACTAAAATCTCCAAATACACAGAGTGTCTTATGTTTATAGCAAATTCACTCCACAGAAACCACTCAGTGATGACAAATTACAACACTAGACACTGGACACACACATACAGAAAAACAAATTTAAAAAAAAAACCAAAACAAACAAAACCAACATTTTCATAGGAAGTGAAACTAAATCATTGTTTTGGATCTAGTTTGGTAAACTTCATCCAACAATAACTTTTTTAAATTTCATATATGAAACCAGCTCATTAGCTCATGGACCAATATTTCAATGCATTAACAAATGCATTTTGGTTTACACTTGATGTCTTAAAAGACAACAATGCCTTTGCAAGTATTATATCAACTGTAACCATGCAACTGAGAAAGGATTTGTATTTCACTCTTATTTTAAACTCAAGCTTCAAGCTGGGTCTCTCATCCTGTGATTCAAGACTGTCCGAATTACTATCCTGGGATACCCCTGGGTGGGCATGACCTCTTCCATGAACACAGATCATCTAAATAACAAAATCTGTAGAAACTGCCCAAAGAGGGGAAAAAAAATAATGTTTATCTGAGAAAAATACCAGTGATAACACAAAGCCACCATTAAGTCCATATAAAAAGAGAAATACTGGCTATAATTGCTCAGAGAACGTAACTCACCAAGAATGCCTTTTCTAAATAACTAAGAGACTTCTTGGCCAAGAAGAAAAACACATTATTTCAAAGCTGTCCAGGTCAAGAAATACAGGTTTGAAAAAATATCAACTGTGTAGAAATAATGAAATCTTTCCATCCCCTTTTTATACTTCAGTATATTTAACTATATTAAGCCAAGTTTGCCATACAAAAAAAAAAACTGTTTAGGTGTTTTCTGGGCCATTTCTATTGGCTGCCTTTCTACCTTTTTTTTTTTATTCTTGAAAAGTTTTTGTCCCTCCCTCTCTTCAAGTGTTCCAAAAATTAGATAGTGCTTCACATTTAAAGGATTCTGCTCCAAATAACTTAACATACTTCTGGAAGAAGCACTTGAAGAGGCCCAAGTAATTAAAAAATCTTCCTCCTCCTACTTCCATGCTCAGTGGAGGAGGTGGTTGAACACACCAAGAACCACAAAACATGACTTCATAAGACCTCCAACTTGAAGACCCTTTTAGGATTACTGTGCATTACTCCATCAGTCTGCAAAGCAAGCTGTTCTTATATGAAAGACTGGGATGGTCATGACATTCTCTTCATAAACGTCATAAACTCTTTATGACACTTCCATAGATACCTCTTAGGTTATTTTATAGTTCTGTCACTAAAAGCAAAACTTACACAAATAGATTTAGGCTGGTAATACAAGACAGTAAAGCACAAAGCCTAAGAGAACCAGATGCAATTTCATCTTTAAAACATTTCAGTTGACTTTATGGATTTTAAAATTTACTACTTGATTTTATTGCACAGCAACAAGGAGTACATGAGAAGGAAAAACCATTTCATAAAAGGCCAAATATATCCTTTGATACCATTTCTACATTACCTTTAAACTAGAATAGTTTAGTAAAAAAGGTAGATCACTGTATGAAGATATGTATGGCAAGTAATGATCTAATGATTCAGTACTGATAAAGTTAGACATCTATGTTCAAAGGCCTCTCCACACTTAAGATCTGTTTAAAACTTTGTGGAAACTACTTTAGCTCATGCAAACACCCTTTAAAAAGTCTCCTAGTCAGGAAATTATGTTGGCTGTACACTAATGAGTAGAGATAACTAGACTGTAGGACTGCAGAATAAAGCTGCTTATGGGTCTCATCTTTCCAGGGCTGGTATACAATTTTCACATATGTAAACCACTTCATCTTCCAAATAAGAGTACAATTAGGGCTCTTCTTTAGTTACATGGGTTTTGGCCAATGTAATGTTTACAGAATAGACATTTGAGAAGTTTTATTTCTGCATATATTCCCAGAAAGGGCAGAAACTTCAAACTTTGCCTTATGCTAGAGCAGAAGTGAAGCTAAAACACATAACTGTTGCAGACATTTATTAGGCTGGTTTTACAAAACCAGGCCAAAGAACAGGTAAAAGTTGGGTCAGACCCATTTTTTTAACATTTTTGTTAGCAACAGCTTTTCACAATGATTTTTTCACAGACAATCCATCAACTAACAAAATTATTTTAGCAGCAGCAGCTTTCAGACATATGCATAAGTAGGACAAAAATAATTTCATACATCACAGAACAGGGAACACAAAATTCACAGAGACAAGACTTGGAATTTGCAGATCTACACAGAAATCCCTACCACCCACACTGCTGACTGATGGCTGCAACACCCCCAGCCTCCCTGCTCTCCTCACAAAGCATCAGACCACACACTGCCTACCTTCAGGCCTGGCATAAATGCAAGGTGTCAGGCACGAGGAGTTAGGAAAGCAGAAGTTACTTTCTCTTTCTTCCGCAAAAAAGCATGTTCAAAAAGTGACTCTGTTTCTTGCAGAAAGCTCCTGCTCCAAAGCATAGGACCTCTAATATACAAGTTCATTGAAACATATCTTGCTTAAAAAAAAAAAAAAAAAAGAAAAAAAGAAAACCCTTTCTTTCAAAATTCAATACAAATTTCTGATTGAAATGTTCCATGATTTTTCTATTTTAGACAGGCAAACATAATGGAAAACAGCAGCACACCAAAATATGGCAATGTTGCAACCACCCAAAAACACTCACAGGAAAAAAAATCCAGGTCCTGGTTGGTACTGCAGAACACTCAAGAACAGCCCACAGCTGCAGCTCTCTAATAATTCATTTGGTACTTATCATCAACTCAACCAAATTCTTAATCCTGTTCAAGTCAGTAGCATAACCCCCAAGTTACTGTTCTTCCATAGTTCTCTTCCCCCAGTTTAGCTTTGGGACATTTGTTTAAAAAATGTTTGAATGTTTCAGATGTGCCTATTACTATCCATCAGTAGAACAAATTCATACTTTTCCTAAATGCCACATCAGGCATTAATCACATAAAATATAAATAATTTACCCCATATAGCCATTCAGGAGCTATATGGGTTTCCCTGGAAACCCCAGCTTTGTTGTGGGGTAGAGAAGACAGCCTTAAAACATCAGCTTTTGAACTGAATTTGGACACTTTCTGAAATAAAATCTCATCTCCCTTACTGAATTTAGTAATTGTTCCAGATACTTTTCTTGAAACCTATTTTTCTTCTGCCCCAGACAGAGGTAACAAGAGTCCTGAATCATCCATTCATTTCTTCATTTTTCACACGTTTAAACTTAAATCTCATAACAGTTTAGCTCTGACGCCAAGGGGAAATGACCACACAAGTCTGATTGACTGTCAAAGAAAAAAACATCACTTCAGCTTTACAGTGTTTACAGAGACCAAAATCCTTCCTTCAAAGGCTTTAAAAAAGGCCATAAGTTTCATTTAGAAATAAGATCAACATATTAAATTAAAACTCTTAATTAAACAATGACACCATTTCCACTAATAATGCAAGAAAAAAAAATCCTATCTGGCTGTCTTCAGTGTACAGCTCTCTCTCAATAAATCAAAGTCCCCTGATAGCAACCAAGAAGAGAAGATCAGAAAATGCCCTGGGGTTTTTGGGTGGGATAGGACACATACAGAAAAAGTACTTTGCTTTACTATACAAGCACAAAAATAAATCAGTTTCTTATCCAAATTAAAATATTCAGCCACACTGCAGCTCAAGTAAATAATACTACTGGAAACCAGAGTGTAGAATTTGGAGAAGATTAACTATTGTGCGATTCTATTAACACATTATGTGCCTAAGGCAGCCCATGGTGCAGACACACCAGCTGCAGGGCATCACCAGCCACAGCAGGGATTCCACCCATTTGTACAGGACATTCACGAGGTCTTTAAATTGATTAAACCTCTGTGACTCCCAAATAACAAGAAAATTACACTTCCAAAGGTTTTCTTTTACTCTTAACATCTCGTGTAGGCTATGCCACTGTTCTGCATGGTTACACAGCACAAACAGAATTCTACTAACTGGTGCCCATATATGGGAAGAAGCTCTACCACGCTTATGGTACTGTAGGTACAACAAGAAATTCAAAGAATTTTAATTTCTTGCCCTGTTACTAATAATAAACATGGTTTTTAACTCTTTTAAAAGCAGTCTCAGTAGACAATTTACATTATTATTTTAAAGCCACTGGCCCCATGACTCAATCTTTATCTGCATCACTACTCTGAAACATATTACTGACATTTAATACTTTTGGGAGAGGGAAAAGCCACGACCTCTTCCATCAGGAAGTTGTTCATCACTGGATTTTATCCAAGGGGAATGTTAATGATGATACAAAGTGGTTAACCATTTTTCTTAAATATAAAAAGCAGCTCCAGTTAAGGATATGTTTCCTGCTTACTGTGGGAAATACACTAAGAGGTAACATATTAACCTTGGTTTGTTTGTATGAACTTTATCTTCAAATATGGACAAAACATCTCCAAAAGTATTCTACCTGACAACTGAGGGATTACTCTAATTTGTCTACTCAAGATTTAAACTGATTATGTGTGGAATGGGACCAGGCCCCCTGTGCACACATTGCACTGTGCAAACATATTCCACAGGGCAGCACTGAGAGAAACTATTGGGAAGAGCACGTAAGCACATTCCCTACAGCCCCCTGCTTTGCCCAGTATCCACAACTTAGCTTGGTTGGGAAAGTCAGAGGACACATCTGTCTATTCCCTTCAGCATCCTAACAGATACAGGCAATGACCTCTGCCTGCCTCTCAATAAAATTCCTGAGGCTGCCCAACATCTCGTTAGCTTTTTTGACCAACACACACTGATCCAATGATTTCAGGGAACTGTAAATGACAGCTCAAAGACCCCTTTCCTGAGTTTTAACTGACAGGTATGAGTCCAAAAATCATGCAGGAATGTTCCCTCCAGGCACTGTACACACTGTACACACTGAAGCTGATCTGCTGCTTTTTTCTTCACTCACACAGTCCTGTAGAGTTCCCTCCTTATGTGTTCTAAAAGTCAGTCAAGGCACTGTTCTCACAACACAGACAGGTTAAGAAATATCTGGTAACTGAATGGTAAAAATGGATAAAGGAAAACACAAGGGGTTGTTCTAGATAAAACAGAGGGTTTTTTTCCAGAGTGATAATAGGCAATTTTGTTTCCTTACTGGATTGATAAATTTAGACAAAATAGTTATTCTCTTCATGCAGTAAGTGACTAGGACTTGCAGCTGAGGGAATACATTAGGTTTGCTATGTCTAGAAGACTTAGAAACCATAAAAATCACTTATTTCTTTGCTCCTTTGTAATTTCAGGAATGACATGGTGGCACTAGCCTAGAAAGGGCAAGACAAGCCATCTATTACTATTATCATACTCTATTTGGCTAGTGTTGGAAGAAGTACCGGTCTCTTTTGCAAACCTCATGGGGTTCTGCTAATAAAGAGAACCCTGCACCAGCTCCAGAGCTGCTTACACTGAGTACTGACTTTGGCCACACTTGTGCTGCACCAGTAAACTCAGGCAGCAGTTCATACACAGCACAATGCAGATAAAGCAGGGTCACATGCAGGTCCCAGGACATAGCTCCCCAGAAACAATAAACAAAGCACAAAGAAGGTGATCCACAGTGTGTGAGATCTGGCAGCCTTTTATAGCTCCATCTCTGCAGCAGCTGTGCAATAGGAAAGGCAGAGCCATGCTGCCAGTGGGAACAGCCAGCAGAGCTGCAGGGGGGGTTTACTCATGAAGGAAGGATTCCTCTCATCTGCTGCTCTCTTAAGGCAGTGAACCTGCTCTCTCACACCCACCATGCCAAAAACCAACAGAGCCACAAAGGACACTTGATGGAATTTTAAAAGAAAGTTAGCTGGAACCATTTTGGAGCTCCCTTGGTCTCTCTCCAGCACTTTCCCTTTGCTATCCAATTCTGATTAATAGGAAGCTGCTCTTTGAGTCATTTGCAATAAGAAAAATGAACCAAAACACAATATTCTCCTTTACTGTACTGGAAATGAATTAATTTTGCTCAGCTTCAAAGCAATAAGCAATTTGATGGGTGTTAAATGAAGTTAAGTCCTTTTTTACCAATAGAGCTGTTTACACAAATGAAGGTAGATTACACAATAAAAATGTCCAGTTATATCCCTAAATAATGTCCAATAAGGTCTTGCTGTTTGGGACCTATTTTGCAGAATGTTTAATACTGTTGTATTACAATATATTTAACATCTTTCACTTTCTGAAGCATTACTGGTACAGTGTCTCCTGTATTTCAGAATTTAATTATTCAGCAATTCATTAAATAAATCAGACAAATCAGATTCTAGCACAGCATGTAGTAGAATGGACTACAGTCACTGGTATTTATGATGCTTTGCAATTGAAAGTAAACAGGATTTTCACAATTATATTTATGATCTTTCATTATTTTTAATTTCATTATATACCTAGCAGCTGTTTGGACAATTAGTAGCTGTCAGATCACATTAGAAGTCAATGTGTCAAAGGCAGATCTAACAAGAATATTTTTTATACAGGTCTGTATAAAAATAAACATATAGCCAATGCACCTAAACTTTGCATTAGCAGCTTTTTTCAACAGATTATCATGAAGTATAAATCCTTATAAATTTATTATAAAGTCTGTTAGTGTAGCATAAAGCCAGTTTATAGCCTTCTCAAATATACCAGATTATTGTATTACTAATGTAAATCATTCACACTGTGAGCCGCTCCACAAATCTCCTTTCCCTGCAAATGAAAATATGATTAGACACAGCACCATGTAATACTTTGGAGGCGAGAACGAATGTGTGAAGTGTGAAATAAATGTAAGAGAACATGAATCTCACATTCCTAACAGCTGTTTGGCAGTACAATGTGTGTATGTGACAGCAATGACAACACTCTGTCCTCAGAGGTAATGAGACTCATTTCTAGACGAGCACAGGAGATGCGTCACAGTTCCACTGAGCCCCAGGACACACATCTTGCTGCACAAGATGCATCACTTTGGGCTACAGGAAACCAGGGAGCAGGAATTCCTACAAGAAACAGTGATTTCCCTACCCAGGTGGAGGAGGAATATTGATTTGTTGTATCACTACCAGAGTGACATGGTTAATCATTTAAGCTGATGTAATAATAAATTATTCCTTGCTGTTTCTAGGTCCTGAAATGAAGGTCTAAGGCCCTTTCTTGTCTCCTTTAGAGCAACAGTATATTTGATATTATTTCAGCAAGTAAAGAAACAAAAAACTTTATTTAAAAATAGAGTGTTTTTCTTTTATCAGCCAGAAGCTGCTGTCATTGCTGACAAGAGAATAGAGCAACACAACAAAGCTGGGATGACTATAGCACAGAAGCCACCAAGAGCTTCTAGCGGAGCATGAGAGAACAAGATATACATGTAAAACCTACTGCTGAAAAGCCCAGAAGACACACCCCACATAGAAGGGAAGCGAATGTCAAGTAAGCTTTTCATACTTTCTTATTATCCCTTCTCTCTGATGAGCTTTTTCTGAAAGCAATCCAAGTCACAAAAATTTACAGACTGTACAGAAATACTCATCCACAGAAGTAACTAAGCTCCTTTGGGAGGAACCATGCTCTTCTTCAGACAGACTTGGCATTCATTCCCTCTGTGTGGGAACCAACACCTCAGGTGACAGGACAGGCACAGCTACCCAGTTCATTGCACAAGGACACATCTTGGTACACAACAGTGGATTTGCTGCCTTGCTCAGCTTGGGTATGAGCCTTCACATGGACCTTCTCTCAGTGTGCAGCATCACTGGGACTGCTCAGTGAAGGGGCAGGGTCTCTTTCTCAAGGGCTCCTTACCTCAGGTACCACTCAGTTCTTTCTACTGTGAGAAGGGATATGATGCACAAGGTGCCAGAGATGCAGCACAAGATGCAAGGCTCACCAAAATGCATCTGATTCACACTGCCTGGCAAAATCATTCGGGAGCTGTGTGACTCAAGTATAGAGCAGCTGGTTACAGCCCTGTATCACTTATTCTTTAATTTAAAATACTGCATAACTTGAAGGAAAGCATCAATAATAACAGGGATTAGATTTGAAACAGAAAATGGTGTTTGTCCCACACAACTGAAGGAAGGGCATTTGTCAGCAAACATGGTATTGCTTTCTGTTAGAAGCACATACAAAAAAAAAAAAAAAAAAAAAAAAAAATTATGCACACTTATCAACAGAAACAACCTGGAAGTTTTTGAAGAGTCAACATCGCCAAAATGTTATTAAACATACATATATTCTGAATTTCATGCAAAGTCAATATTTGATTACACACAGGCCTGTCCTGTAGTCCTCACTCATATCAGCAATCAATTAAACCCTAGAATTATTCCACTAGTATAAATGGCATGCAGTCTTCAATAGTAACACAAGTAGACTCTGCAAAAATAACAACTATGCCTTTACCCAGACAATGCAAAGTGGCAAACAGAAGTAATTGGTACATTTCTTAAAACTGTGCTCCTTTCTCTACTTTTCAAGAACAGTTTTCAGGACACAACATGATGATTCTTGACACCTTGAGATATCATAAGTCTTTACAGTATTCAGACATTTCTGACTTTTCATGAAGATCAGAATAAGAATCATGATAAGAATCATGCTTTAAAATTTTGGACACACTACTCTTTAGCTAGGAATCTTCTGCTTTATTACATAACAATAATAATAAACTGCCAGTCAGCCCTTGTACTTAAGGGGGACTAAATGGATTTTTAAGAAAGAAACATATGACAAAGGAAGCAAGTTCTTTCCAGTACATGCTCTTGAGGGTGTGCATGGGAAGAAGGGAAGATCCAGAAACTGTTAAAAGGTTACTTGTTTTATGAGGGATTTTTTTAATATATTTTTTAAAGGAGATATAATCTTATAAACAATTTGCCCAGAATATAACCTGATTCACTTTGGAGCAAGTGCCATATTTTAAACATTATAAAGCTAATACCTAGTAAACCTTGTATTTATCAACAGTACTTATATATGCATTGTGTCATATTTGGATCATTTATTCTTCAGGGCAACCATCTTTCAGTCAATGCAGACAAATGCGCATAGGTTAATAAAAACCAAAATACTACAGAGCACAGAGGATGTGGCAAGATTCAGTCAGGAAGGCGCTTGTTATTCTTCTAGAAACTGACATAGCACACTGATTTTCTGAGAGCTAACTCCTAACAGCAAGCATGGCTAAAGGAAATCAAGTGGTTTGTTCAGGTCAGGATCCTCTCCACAAAGAATAGGAAACACTGTGCAGTGCTAGCCTAGAGATACAACAGTATTTCACAGTGCAAACAGAAAGTCAGAAGATTTGAAAAACAGCACCAAAGCACCACAGAGGAAGAATGAAATTTAGATAAAATCTCTTTAATGTATACTTCTATGATTCCTGGATATAAGAAAATCTAATGCACCGAGTAAAACTGACTAAAAGGCCGAAGTCAAAGAGATTTGAAGTGGGAACATGTGTTATGCAGCTCTGTCAGAAACCAAGACTGAACATTTTCCTGCAGCCACCTTGATGCTAAACGGAATGGCAAATTCCACCTTGAACTCCAAGGCATGTAAGGCTGTCCAGGCCATGTTAGCTCAGGCAAAGCCAGGACTCTCAATGGCCAGGTTTTGCTTTATTTGTCTATTTTTGAACCAAGACAAGTTAAAGATGCACTGGCAGGAGGGTGTCCAGGATGAGATTGCATCACTACTGAATGAAGACCATGGTTAGGTGTGAAGACATATGCTAATGAGACAAGATAGAACAGAGAGAGAATCAACCAAAGCAGTCATGAAACACAGACTGCAGTTGGAGAGAAGGAGGGAGCCCAGAGAAAGGGAGGGATCTTAACTGAAACACTGAAAGTAACTGCAAATTTCAGAAATCAGGTGACCTGGAGTGATGGCTTTACAGTTTACAAGGCAACACAGCTGTTTGCTAACACAATGTACTGAGCCCTATATTTTAAAAACATTCTGTCTTTAATTCACAGAAAACTTACTACCAAAAACAATGAGCCATCAGATAAGAATGATCATCACAGCAACTACAAAAGGCACAGGATTAAAAAAGTACAGATGTATGTATCTAAAGTTAACACCCATACAGGGTAACTAACACAAAACAACATTCATAAATTACAAGATGTTCTCTGTGCAAGGCTCTGCAGAATAACTGAATATTGAGAAATTCCATATGGAACAGATTTTCAGGAGAACGCTGTAAAAGGTGCATCTTCCAAAAACTTGTTCCATGAGGAGTACTATTGCCTAAAACTGATTTCATCATTCCATTAGGACTCAGGATCAGAAAGTTTAGCAATAGTCTGTGACATGCTCCCTTACACAGAAGTGATTCAGTTTCACAGTGCATCCAAATCCACATTCTGCACAGGAGACACATTCACTGTAAAGAATCACATTCGTTCAGTTGCTGAGGTTGTGTTGATTTTCTGAGGTTGAAGAACAGAACACAGCAAATGCTGTTTATGCATTTCTAATCTTTAGTTCTCATTTATCAGTATTACTCCCTCTGAATTTGGCAGTATTTCTAAAAGTGTATCCCACCCCACCGGATATCCCATTTTGCCCTTGCCTCTTGCTGGTGCTGCCACTGACCACCTTGGCAAGCATATCTGATACTGTGGCTATGACCACCGCACTATGTTAACGCAGTAAAAGAACATGGTAAGAGAATAATGCAACATATGTTTTGACAAAACTGTTGGGAATAAGAGGAATCTGCCATGTATTATCGAATAAACACCATAGTTAAAATCAGATATATGTATGTCCTTTACACCATTTTAATTAGCAAACTAAGAAATATGCAGGAGGTTAGAAACAAGAAAGACACTGACAAGGAGTTTTCCTATCACTTGCTGTAAAATAATCAGATGTGCACACTTCCACATACAAGAATTTTTTTCACATACAAAACAGGACACAGCAAGGCTGTACTCCAACCTGCCTCAAAAGCATCTCTTCAAAGTAAAACAGATTTTGTTGATACTGAGCTAGGATAGGAAGCTTACCTTGACCATAACACCAGTAACTGATCACTAGGCAACCTGGGACAAGATTTTAATTAAAACACCCCACATTTGCAACACTTCCGAATTTACCAAAAGGATGAACCAGTTATTGGGTCTGTGCTTTCATCACATCAGTAAAACCGTACCTTGTTCACCTAATTTCACAGTTATAACAAAAAGTGACATGAAGTACCAGATCTTGTGCTTCATTTTGCTCACAGGCCCTTTACGAACATGCTTTGGGAGAGAGCCATATGGGCATTTGCAGTTCTGTTTCCAATTTTTACAGTCCTCACTGATGAGCAATATTAGACAAAAAGCTGTTCACCCAAAGTCAGCTGTGTGCCAGCAACAGAGAAAGAACTTCAAGGTGTTAGACAAGTGACATTTCTATTGGAAATGTCATTTTCTGTTAATGGACGGTGCCTTTTTGCGTTATCTAATCTGAAACTTTAATTCTGGGAGGAACAGCTCAAGCCAGTAACTTCAATAACTGGCTGCTCCTCTAAAGACATTGGAGGAATACAGACTTTCCAGTACGCAATGGAAAAATAAACCTCAAAACTTTAACTTACATTTCAATAGCAATTAATATTTAACACTGTTGAGAAAACAGCATCATCTCTCTATTAGCCACATAAAGGTTTCAAGGGCTGTTCATCATCCAGATAGCTGACTCATCTAGCACTGTTAAATACTTTGAATTTTTAGATTAAAACCTTCAAATTTTACTTTAGAATACAAGAAAAGCTATTTCACCTTGTATCTTTTCAGGGGTGCAAATAAGTGTGCAACAATAAGAATTAACTGCTTCATTTCATGTCAAAGTTAGCTACTCTCTCTGTCAAATCAACACTGCCTACTCCAGGAGCCAGCAGTGAGGTGAGGTCCTCAAGCAGAACATTAGATATTCTACACCTTGCTGCCACACGGCTCCTAAGCCCAAAGCACACAAAGGACCCAAACTTCTCCAAAAAGCCAGAAGACTTACACAAATCCAACATCAAAGTTAGAAACAAACCCCCTCCCTTTAAACTCTTACTTAGTTTTTGTAGCTTTATCCTGAGAGGCTTTTAGTAATAATATGTATTTTTACATGTCATTTGTTTCACCTGGATTTAGAATTTTGCTGGTCTAGGGAAAGGAAAGTAGGGTTTTCTAGTAACATTGCACGCTCTAAGAATGCTTGGAAAGAAAATGAAAAGGACAATAAATAAAAACAAAGCTAAAATATCTGTGATCCCATATACATGCTCCATATACATCCAGATCTTATATAGTCCAAGTTTCATAATCTATAAAGGTGTAAGAGAAAGTATATATTCTGAGAAAGAGTTTCCAAGTTCTCCAGCCACTTTCAGACAAAGAGTAATTAAAAATGGCATCTCATCTTCACAGATGAGCCAAATTATAAGAATAAAAAAAAATCACAATGCCTATTTCCTCACTAAAAAGCATACAAAAAATACACAGTTCTCTGGTAGAAACTGCATTTAAGAAGAATATGTATGAGCCCAACATGATCTCCTTCAAATCCATTTTTATGAATGGTTAAAAAGTTACTTTTCGTTTTATTTCTGCTGTCTTGTTTTCCTGCTCTTCCTGCCAGAGTTAGACAATGTTTTATCTCTTACTTGCCAGCCCTGAGAACAAACTGAGCTCCTTAAAGCAAGGCTAATCCCAGGGGGCCACTTCACCTTACCAAGGAAGGGCAGAGCCCTTTCTCTGCAATTTTAAAGGTCGTGGAAAACAGGTTGTCAGGGAGAGATTTCTGGCTGGAGGTAGCAAGGACTGTGAAGCAGTCTCAACAAAGATAAATACCTAGTAGTTGATCAATACCAACACTTCTGCCAGCTGCTGTAATTTCAGTGTTCTCGGCACATTATCAGGTGCTACGTAATCCATCTCCACCTGCAACACCCAGCCAGCCCAGCCTGCGAGGTGCCCGACACTGGACCTGCACCCAGTCCCATTTATGACCTCCTAGATCACAGAAAGCCAAAAGACACTAAAACCAAATGAAGTAGCACACTAGGAAAAAGAAACCAGCCTAAGTGAGTTGTCTCACCTGTTCCCACTTAAACCTCCACCTCTAGTGCTTGGCATTTTCCACAGGCGGGGCAGAAGAAACTCTCAACACTCATAGTACCTCATTAACCCCCATGGGCTGTCATTACTTAAAAGCTGTTTCTAATAATCTAGTATTTTTAATCATCTGTTATCCCCATCGATCACAATCACTGTGAGCGCCTCAAAGCCCTTTTCAAGTTGATAATGCCTTTTCAAGATCAATATCTAACCTATGTTAGAGCAAATGTGCTAAAGCTAGCCAAATGTAACACTAATAACCCAAATCTGGGGAAAGAAGATAGTTATGCAGTTGAAAATGCAAACATGTGCTAGCCAACTTTGTGCAAAATTAATCCAGCTCTATATTCATATATGCTTTATACAACTCTTACATTTCCTTTTACCTGGGAACATATTAACCTTGAATAACACTGTATGCTCCGATCTCTCTAAGGCAGATAAGGCTTGTAAAGCTATGAAAAGACTGATTAGAGTAACAAAATATACTTAAGCACCAGTTTTCACCCTTGTGGGCTCTATAATAAGACAACTGGCGGAAACAAGTTACACATCTTAAACTGGAGGCATAAAAATTAATTATTTTACACCAAAGCTTGCCTCAAAAGGGACCACTGTAATTAGGATAATAAGCATTAGCGCACATCATGAAATTTATGTGGATTGGGTTTTTTTAAGTTAATAAATCCCTTTTGTACATAATTGTTTTGTTATTGCCATTTGAAATAAAAATACAAACCAGAAATTTAAAATCTTATTAAAATGTACGCAGTTAAACAGTGACTAAAATCTATATAATCCTCCCACAATTTCAGACTTTATGGACAATATCTATCGTTCTAAGTCCTTAAGTATATTAATTGCATGGATTTTAAGTACCATTAACATTCAAACAATACTGTTATTCCAGAAAGCTTCCAGCAAGGATTAGGACCTTTTGGAAGCAAAATGTAATTTGCAGGAAAGATAATCACAGCATTTTAATCTATCTCAATGTATTAAAAATGAAAGGGAAAAAAAATCAGCTAATATTGTTTTTGAACACTGGAGTCCTGGCCCACGGCTCACAGAAACTAAAATAAATGCCTCTATCGATGGCAGAGCACAGACCAGGCTATGAGTGAACTGGGGCCCCAGTTGGGGTAGTTCAGTATGTACTGCACATTTACTGCTGCATGGGAGGTGTGAGCTGCTGCACCTTTTCATACTCTCACCACCTCATCTGCAGCCCCAACAAGAACGAACAGATGCTGAGGTGAAAGCAGACGGTGCATTGATTGCTTCTTTTAGGATTAGCATTCAAGTGTGCCATGTATAACATTTAACCCTCTGCACCAAACACCCTCTGCTGCTGCGCTTCCCAATCAGTCACCAGCACACTGCACAATGAGAGAAAAGAAGGATTTTGCCTTAAGCAAACAGAACATTTGACTTTGTAGGAACAGCATAGATTAATCTTGCTCCTGTTTTTGAATGTGGCAGTTGTTTGCTTTCAAAAGTGCTACAAGGCAGCATTAGATTGCTGTTGCCAGATACCATATTTATAATTACATCTCAGACTATTTATAAAACAATTTGTTAACATATCAAAATTGTTGCTGGTAAGAAGAAAATTTTGGAAGAGCAATTCTGCATGTAATCATTATTAAATTCATGGTATTTTCTCTGAAATTTAGGTTTGTTAGCTCCAGGCTCCAAGCAATTTTTTCCAATTAATTACAGTTTTCCTTCCTAATTTTCTCAAAAATTTTGGCTGTCACAATATGTGCGATTTCTCCTTCAGATTATTTCATAGCATCACAATTAGCATTAAAACAGCTATTGTTTTTCCCCTCAAAACTTCCTATGTTTTTGAAGTGTGCAAATTATTTTTTCCTAACATCTGTGAAGTACTCCATTATCTTAGATACAGAAAACGTAAAAGGAGGAAAAGAGTTGTTATTGCCCATGAAGAATGGGAGGGGGACTCTTCTACTAATTTCTTTCCACTATTCCCTTTTAACAGAAACATTATATGGCATAAAATTTGACAAAAAGAATCACAATTTTTTTGCTAAGAACTGTGACATATATTCATTGAAACAAACCCTTTAGGGAGGGGACAAATACTCTGCAAGTGCTGCCTGAAAGAAGAAAGGAAAATTCCACTGAGAATTTAATCTGCCACTTACCATTGCTGAAATAACAGCTGATAACACAGATCACACTAACTAATCACACTGTTAGCATCTCTTTTCACATTAGTTTATATGATTTCTGTGAGCCATTGCTGTATCCATCTTAGTTGTTTATGTTACCTTTCAGGACACAAGGATTTACGTGATCAAAGCTAAAGGAACCTTTTTTGTTACTGTCAGTGGACTTTGGGTAAGACCTCACACAAAATATGCACCTTGGCTGTCTTGAGCCAGCAGCTACCAAGTCCTCATCAATGAAATTAAAAAGGGAAATGTGTAAAGTGACCAACTTCAGGGCACAGAGAGTGCAGTATTCATTGTAACTTTATATAGCTCCTAAATTCAGAGACTACAAGCCTACAAACACTGACCAAGGCCTTCCTTCTAAACTCTAATACAGAACAGATGTATTCTGTATTGCTGTAGGGAAGAAGGATGCCTTTATACCCCTTTTTAAAATGCTGGAACAGGTTGCCCAGAGAATCTGTGGCCGCTCCAGCCCTGGCATTGTTCAAGGCCAGGTTGGATGGAGCTCTGAGCAACCTGATCTAGTTGAAGGTTTCTCTGCCCATGGCAAGGGGGTTGGAACTAGATGATCTTTAGGGTCCTTTCCAAACCATTCTATGAAAGCATTTTACAAGACAAATCATCAGTACAACAACTCCTCCGGGCCTGTACAAATGAATACAATTGCACTGTGTAAAAAAATATACAATCCAGATGCCTCCAACAGCAGGGTCTGGACTTGATAGCAAGTTGTACCTCCTATGTTTCCACATCCCAAGGCCTCAGTCACTTGGTTAACACAACACAGGTAAAGCACCAGATGTTTAAAAAGCCTGATAGAAAATGCATGTTCCTTCCACCTACCTACTGCATTCCAGGACTCCTGACAATACCACTCCAGTTCCTGACATCACTGTCTTTCAAAGGCATATCAGTTTGCTACCTATCCTAGAAAATTTGCTTTGTATACTACCTTTTGGAAACACAACTGCAATTTATATTTTTAATCACTAGCCACAATTTAAGTTTCCAGGCACATAAAGATTCTAAAACAATTCTAAAAACACCACAGTAGCAACCACAACACCTCTCATTAAATCCCACATTTCTTATCTGGATCACCACACCCATTTTTTCTCCAAGTGCTTGTGCACCGAGTGCTTTTCTTCTATTGACTGTATTTAAGGAAAGAGTTGCATTACATTTCTGCAGGTCAGCCCAAAAACATCATGGCTCTATGCCTTGCTGAGGGAGTGGTTTTTCACACATCCTGGAGCAGCAGTGACTTTTTTTTGAAGTCAGATACGTATTTACACTCCTACCAGCCACCTACCTCTTAAATTTATTTATTGCCCCACTCTTGAACTGGCATTTTATATCCTCACCTCTTATAGAGACTGTTTCTTTTCAGTTGCTTAACCCGATATTCTTGCTCTCTATCACCCAAGTTTTGCAGCTGTAGCTCTTAATCAACTGCTGCAGTTCAGCCCATTCAAGCCTCTCGTGATCTGGAGGATTTAACCCTGAAGTGGTCCTTCCATTTTTCCACAGCTGACAACAGTTACTCTCTCTAATAAATCCTAGTGATGACTGATTTCTACTTACTCTTGCTTTCAGTATCAGAATAGGCCCACAGCAGGTTCCTCTCTTGTTTTCCTTTCCATCTAATTTCTCCCAATGTGAGGCATGTGGTGCCTTGGTGAGCTTATTTCAACTTAGGACCCCAATGAAGTAGCTGATTTAACTGTGGAAAGATGGGAGAGGGAGCTACCATATCCATTCCTAATTTGACAAAATAATATGAACCAACTCACTCTGCTATACTTTAAGGTTCCAGAACACCCACTTTTTTTATCCCTTTCAAAAGAAATTCATCCATCCAGACATTTCAGCTGAGACTCTTTATGTGGAGTGACACACCTTTATTCCCTAGAATTATGCCATAAGAAAAAGGAACATGGACATTTTCATTTAAAGACATGAGAATTACACATTGTTAGAATTTAGGTGTCTGACCAGGCAGATATTCTTTCTAGAAATTTTCTGGTTTTATGATGACTTCTTTTTCCATTTATATTTTATTCTTGACCAATTTCAGCACTTTTTTAATAAAATAACATTTTAAATAAAATCCTGTTGAGATTTGTTTCTGTCAATTTTGTTCCAATAAATTCAGTTTGGCCTGCAACAGCACTACAATTCTGACTTATAGCTTTTGGTAGTAAGGCCAATTAACTCTCATAATACCACTTTCCCTTCACTAAACAGAATTAAGGGCTTCCCTCAAAGCAGATTGGTTTATTCCAAGCCATGTTTTAGGTGACACAGGAGTGTAATAAAAAAACCCAAACCAACACTGCTTCTCCAAGAAGGGACATTTCCACCAAACTAAACCAATCCAAGCCAATTTTTTTCATTTATCCTAATTTAATAAATCTAGAGGCAATCCAAAGATACCTGACACTGGTATTTGGGTGCCAATTTTCAACTTGAACCACCCTATATTGGGCTTTGGGATTCAGCTCTGCTCTTTACTCAGCAAGAATACAGAAGGAAATGATGAGCACTTCAAAAAGTAATGTAAAAGTCACAGACCTTAATGCTGCTTTAAGATACTGGGGTACTATAATAATAAAATAAAAGAAAAACAAGAGGTTTTTTAAATTGAGAATGCAAAGAATCAGGCAAAATATCTGCTTGTGAATTGCTGTTTTTCCTTCTCGTTCATTTCCTGATTATTGTAGGCTTTTCAGCAATGCTAATGCTCTTTCCAAATAGCTCCTAAAAACAAACAAACAAACAAACAAACAAACAAACAAACTCTAACCTTTTACTTTATAAGGAGCACACAAACAGCAGAGGTACCAAAACAGAAAAAAGTAGACAAATCCTCTAAGACTTCTCTCAGTGAAGAAGGGGTCAGAGGTGATAAAGCAGCAAAATCATGAGGAAGAAAAAGCAGACAAATGCAGTCAACAGAAGAGGAGAGGAAAAGGCAACAAAAGAGGTGGGATGTGATCCCTGCTAAAAGGTTGCAGAAGGCCTCCTAATCAAGATGCCTATGGATAAAAGTTTGAGGAATGCACAACCAGGTCCTGCTTTGCCCTGGAGCACCTGCCCAGGAGCAACATTGTCCTACTGTCCAGAGGCTGACCATCACGAGACTCCAGCTTCTGGAATAACCTACAACCAGCGCTGACCATTCCTGTTTCATCCCTGCTTCAGACACAGCATAATGAACAAAGGAGCAGTGTGAAGAGATTCTTTTCCCAGCTATGAAAATCTCTCCTGGGATGCTATTGGTAGCCTGGTATAGAGAAGCAGACTCACACCCTCAACTGCAACACATCTGGCCCAAGGTTTTCATAGTTTGAAACCCATTGTACACATCACCCAGTAAGGCAACAAATGTTTCTCCTCTCATCCCTGTGACTTTCTTATATTTTACATCTACAAAGCTTGCAGGGAAAGTGAGACCTTCCATATGTGTCAGATAGCTCTTGTCTTGACAGCTTCTCCACATGCAGTCCTGGAGAGCTCACTATAGCTGTAACTTCTAGTTAAGTAAAAGCTTAGGTTTTCTTCCTAGTGCCATTTCATTCCAAATTAGAACTGCATTTTTGCTTGAACAGGCCTATAGAAATAAATAGGAAAACTAGAAAACACAAGTTTTGTGAGAGACAAGTGCTGTGTTTTGGCTTTGAAAAAAATCAGAAGAAATTATAGTTTGCAGATCTCATGTTGCTCAGATACCAGGCAAATTACCAAGAATGTTGCTGATTCTGTGAATTGATAAAGGGTTATTATATCACATAGCTACACTTTCCTGTACAGATTCTCTTTTTCTTTTGGCTTAATGTAATTAAACCAGAACAGACATTGTTTCCAGTCAGCTTACCCTAATGTTGAAGTAAATCTCTCATGGTAATAATCTTGTGCACAAAGGTAAAATCCAAATACTGCAAAAGAAATAACAGTTCTTGAAAAGCATGCAGAATCTTGATGCCTATAAAGAGTTTACTGAAATATGAACAGTCATGGCACTTCCAAACAGAGGTTTATAGGGTAGTATCAATTCACTAAGATTTGTGTGTTTATGTTTTAGAGTTAACATACCATAACAGGGAGGTAATAAGCATGTTCTTCACCCATTATTTAAAGCACTCTACATTCCTTCAGTGCTACAACACTGTTCCAGCTGGGCCATGTCAGCTCTTCCTTCAGAAATTGTGTCCAAATGCTTGCAGATTGGACAGGAAAACATACTGTGGGATGAATATAAACTGTTAATAGCAGCAACTGGTTCTGTTTCCCAGACTCTTCCAAAAATTTACTTTAATGATTAAATATGTTCATAAATACAGCCTCAGTCCTTGATTACCCATAGGAAGCACATATATTTCATCCAGTAGTTTTCTAAAAGGATTTATATGTCTCTGCTTTGATTTTTTTTTTTTAAGCAACATTTTGACACCCATTAGACAATTTCAATAGCTACTAATGCTGACTGCATAACATGGAGTGATCCTGACCCTTTCAGAGAAGAAAATTAGGAACATCACTCCTTGTGACTTTATTGAGACAAGTGCTGTAAGGACAACAACAAAAATGCAACACCGTACTTCAGAGGAAAAAATTGTCAAATGGCAGTTATAACACACAGCATGTGTTATGTTCACATAAGTGTACAGAGAATATAAGTTTAATATGTTTATATGTCTATACATTTTTATGTTTCTTTGAGATGCATGAAAAAGGACTTCAGGAAACTGTCACTTACCTTATGTAATTCATATTTCCTAAAGAGCAAAGCATTCTAAATGCTAAGAACTTCACAATATAAACCTATTAAATAAAAACATTCTAACGTTGAAAAAAGCCTGATAATCATTCTGATTTGTTGTTCTCATTCTCATATTTCCATAGGTCACTGCTAATAAGCTAAGCCAGCCCCTTGCAATAAACCAAACATCACAGTAAACAAGCTAGTCATCTAAATTATGAAAAAACTAACATATTCTTACCATTCATTAAGGTTGCCTAGAAACTACTTTTACTTTTTTGAAAAACAGTCAATGTCTGTATAAATAATCCCGCCCCCAAAATGTGTGATGAAAGCAGATAACATCTGAAAGCCATGAAACCAGAGTGCCAAAGGCACATCCTGGCCTGGCCAGGCTGCCTATGAGTAGGGATCCCAGCGTGGGCTGGTCAAGATTTAAGCAAAAAAAAGCAGCCACCTAAATCAGGCTGTTAAATCATATACAATCATACAGAGATATACCCCCATTCTTTCCACCATTAAAAACCAAAATTAGCACAAATATCTAGGTCTTCAAGACATTAACTGTGAAAGACAATGCTACCAAGGAGTTAGTTAGCTCCTTTAATTAGCCTTGTCACCCCCCCAGCCTCTGCCCCAGCAGCACTTCCCCATCTTTCTTATGCAGTCCCACAGCGTTTCTCTCGGACCCTCTGTGAGGTGTATCAAGTAGAGGGGAGGAGAGAAAAAGCCCAGCAGAAGGGTAGTTTGCCCCTGTCACAGCCTGCAACCCAGAGCTCTGGCAGGTAAGAGAGGGGAGCTCCTGTGTGGGCTGTGTGAGCTCACAGCTCCTGCCACAGCCTGTTCACCCAGTTGCTCTGCCAGTTGCACAATGGAGGGACTTCCAAATGCACACAGAATGTGTAAATCTGTGACTGGTGGATTTTATGCTGTGAAATTTGGATGGAAACCAAACTTCTGGTTCTAATGCAAACACTCCAAAACAGTGGAGTGTTTGAAAATTGCAAGCTGATAAAGATTCATGGGTTTAGGAAAAATGAATTTGTAAACACCAATCAAACATACTGACAATTTGGCTTTTGTATTGCAGATCGTGAGACGGAAAGGGTACTTGTTCAGCTATTGACAGGAGTTAGGAAAGTAAAAAACACCTTCAAAAAAAGATGTCATTGATCCAAGGGATTATTCAAAGTTCATATTTTTATGCTAGTCCCCTTCTATTTAAACAAATATTTCACGTGCACTGAAAGACCGAAAAAAGCAATTCTCGTTAGTACCCTTCATAAAATGATAGAATCATTCTGATCAGGTAAGTTACTTCAACAATGCAAAGATGTGTTTCTTATAGTAGAAATATTCCTTAGTTTTCATATTGTCCTAATAACATAGCATACTACAATGTCTTATATTTACCACAACATGTATAAAATTTAAACTACCGCCATTTAAATCAATCCAGTCATTCTAGGCCTGTCATTTCCCAACTATTCCCTTCACAAGAGAGGCCAGCTATTTCCTCCTGTTCAGGAGAAACACACATGCTGAAATCTGGGGAATTCTTGAAAAAATAGTAGCTCCCATCTTCCAGCCATTTATAAGTGTTTTCATGGGATATTAATTGCCTCCAAATTTTGCTCTGCCAGGACTTCATATTTAGCCCATGTTGAGGTGTAAGTAGTTGCATAAGGCAATGAAGAGTCAAGCTCTGTGGTGCTGTAGCTCATACACACCTTTTCAGGAGCTCACTGAGCACTTTGATTAGATTTTGATTGAAGTGACAGATTTTCAAGGAAGGGTTATGTCTCCGGTAGATCAGGTGATACCCTATACTTGGAAACTTCCACCTCTTTCTAACATTATCAACCTGGTGAGTATTGGAATTTAGCTGCTTTTTATCTTACTTTATAAAATGTTTGCTCTTATTTGTAATAACTCGATTAGAAAGTGCTGATGCTCAGGCCACAGTGCTTTGCAGATGGTACTGCTCTGGAGCTGAGGCAATAAGGAGATTGAATTTTCACTTTGCCATAGCTTCCTGAGAATTTCCATCAAGTTACTGAGTGATTAAATGGCCTAATTCCCCTGTAAGGTGATGATAATAGTACTTGGGCCCTGTCTGTTTTCATTTCACAGGAATTGTAGCCACAGCTACGACAACTATTATCCCCACTCTTAACTGCTCTGAAGAGAAGGGAGGAAAATTGTGATTTTGTGTAGAGAAGCAAGATACTGCTCAGTAACTCTGTGTTAAAAATACGATCTTTTACTCTCCTGTTGGTTACATTTCTTTTCAGAAACAGCAGAACTCCCTGCCAACTGGAAAATAGCGTTTTCTCCAAACAATTTGCTCAGAGAGGAAAACCCATCTATTTGTGCTTCTGTTTAGCTTGAAGAACATGGTAAATGATGCCAGGAGGGTCTAATAGCTGTAATTCTTTGTAAATTTACAAAATTCCAGAAGTAAAAACTGACTTGTATATCTTTCCACAGTTAGGCTGGAGAAAAGAGTTTTTCACATAGTAATTATTACTGATAGCACTGAACAATCTCCATTAAATTTTAGTCACAATTATTAGGTTCAACAAGAAGCAGAGGTCAGCTCAAACACCAACCTCTTGTCACAAAGTATAAATGTGGTTTTATGAATTTATACTGTATTTAAGTTTTCCACAATGGGAAGTCTTACTTGTTTTTTCGAGAAAAGTCATTTTAAAAATTACTAATTACACATTAGTCCACACCTATTTTTCTGAGACAATTAGGCAATGCAAACAATCTTCCTTTACCATAACCACAGCCTTTTCCAGAAACTGATAATTTTACCATCAGTTAAAAATTAAATGGGATATTTCTTATGACCTACAAGAGCGTTACATCATTAATGTCTACAGTGTCTAAACCATCCTGTTCTACTGTACAATAAAAGAACCACAACAGACAGTAGTCACAAATTTTATAACTTAGATTTCTCTATTTCAGTATTTAATATGCCCCTTTCAAATTGTAACTCAGTTCTACCCTGAACATAGTTTTTACATAAGGTTTGGTTCAAAGGAGATGAATTTACTGAAAGGAAGGGTAAATGTGGGGCTACAATGTGTTCCTCACTAACAGTACTCAATTCAGTTCACACGTAGCATCACATATTGAGAACACACAGCCTGTCCAAACATACTTTACTGCCATCATCACTGCTTCCAGCTCTAAGGAATCGAAGCATGATTCCTTTCACAGGAATAACCCATTAGTTCAAATTCTGCCTTTGTATCACCAAAACATAAATGATGACACCAGTTTAGCATTGGAGATCAGAGCTGAATCTTGAACAGACATGACAGTCAGTGCTAAAACTGGGAGCCAAATTTCACAGACTTTTGGACATGATCACATTCAGTGTTTACTGTCCTGTGTTGCATTTTGTAAACATATTTTTCTGAATGGCACGATCTGTGTAATATTGTATTCAATGGCAAGCATTTAAGAAAACACATTTTAAATACAACATTTTGCTGCCAGTGCCCAGAAAGAACATGGCCACAATCACACAGAATGGGCAAACATTCATGGGCCAGATTTAAATGGCAAACCCAAGCTAACTGGTATACGTGTCTGGAATAAAAAAACTATTAAAAAGTAAAGCCTATTAGTCTGAAGAAAGGGGCTGATTTTCAAATGCATAGCAACAATTTCATAAATACAGGACCCCAAATACCTGCCTCCTTACAAGTGGCAGTGTTTTACTCCAGCCTGACATTTCTTGGAGGTACTCAAAAAATGGCTTTTCTTGACTCTCCCTGCCCAAGTCAGGTGAAAGGCACCATGAGCAGAATAAAAGTTCCTTATCAAGAAGGCATTTAAACAAACAGCAGATTTTTGAAAGGAACATGACAGAGAAACAAGGAAAGTAAAGAAAAGGAAGGATACACAAGAAGGAAACACACCATGCAGTCAAAAAAACCCCTTTTCCCCATCTGCTTTAATATTAAAATAAACAATGAGTCTAGCAAACCAGGGTCTGCTTTGCATCCAGTTTGAACACAGATTTTACACACAGGAAGAAAGATACCTGCTTTTTGGAACTGCCAGTCCAGCAGCAGCTCCTGTGACTATGCACATAGAGTAGCACATGAGCAGCTGATCCAGCCTTTTCTTTTGAAAGCTTTCTTAAGAGTTTATGATATTAAGTTCATTTGTTTGAAAAATCCTAGAAAGTCTTCAGAAGACAAGGAAATATCTCCCAAATTATATTTCTTTACAATTATTTCCTGAAAGAGCAGACTATGGTTCCCTGATGATGTGGACTGCAGAGCAGTGGAGCATAGCCCAGCTCCTGGGGTACTGCCTTGCCAGTGCCTGGGCTGCTCTGGCTCAGGTTTTGCATCCCACCAGTGCAACACCAGGCTGGTATCTGTCATCCACTTCTTAGAAGAGTGAGGAAATGACATAGTTCTGTCACCTCTGCTCCCTACAGATCCTCTCAGTCCCCTGGGTGCTCCAATAACATCTACACAGGGACACAAACTTGGTGCCGAGGCAGCTGGCCTCCTTCTGTCATAGAAAGAGCTCTGGGAGAAGGGCCAGGCTTTTGCATTTATCTGATGACCTGAGAGTTTCCTCAAGCATGGATTTACTCTACAAATAAAGAAGTGTCTGTCTTCATCCCTTCCCTGGCCATTTTACTTCCCCATTAGCAATGGCAGCTGCCCATGCAGGGCTGGACACAGGGCTGGATGCAGGGCTGGACACAGGACACTGACCATGTACCCACAGGTGTGTAATAGTCTCGCTGCAGTCCGGCCCCAGGAGGCAACCAGCCTGGCCTTGCTGGCCACCTGCACAGCAGCCCCTGCACTCACAGCTCATTACACACCTTATATCTGCCACTGAATTCAACAGTCCAAACCCCCAAAGCAGTTGCTGCTGTTGTTAAACTAATGATCTAGAATAACCAAATCTAGATATAAAAATAAGCACGTAATTGCCCTATTTTATAAACTGTAGAAAATGAGGGTGTCACACACTTTTCATTGAGTTCAGCTTAGAACACAGCAGAATTCAAACAAAAAATCTACTACTTCTCTATCAAAATAAAACCAGTTAAAGTGTAGAGTTGCTGAGATTTGAAACACTGGCTTCCTTCGAGTCTTCATATTTTCCAGCCTCCCGTTCTGCTGTATGCTATGATGATTATAAGGGATACAATTAAAGCATACAAGCTGAGGAAGACTAGAAGTTAAAGCATATAGCTTCCTGGAAAGAGATTAACTATCTTAATAGTTAAGACTTCATCAGAAAATAATAATAATGTAAATTTCCATAGCTCTGGAGAGGCAGATCTTGTGGATATTAGCACCACTGCTGCTCAAAATCTGCAAATGACCTCCTTTGCTTATCCCAAAAGACATTTCTCCCTCTCTTGTTCTCTCACATACACAAACATATAATACTCTGCCAGCCTTAACAAAGTGTTATGGGCTCACATAGAGACGGGGTGACAAAAGTAATATACATTCCCATTCCTACAGCACAAGCTAACATTTTTCCTACAGCTGAACAAGTTTGTGATCAAGAGGGAGACTGTGAGAATTACAATGTATCTTTCTCCAAAATTTCCTTTTCTTAATATTTTCCAGTAGCTTTCAGTTGCAGTAGACGTGATAGAAGGGAACACACTCTGAAAACACAGTTCATCATTGACGAAAGTGGATAAAAAATTCTAAATAATAGATGCATTGACTTGGGATCAATTCTTGGTCCTTTTTCTCAGAAAATATTTGGTTATATATAAAGAGGATAGGACTGAAATACCCCTTATGGCAGCAGGAAAGTCTTTTGACAAGAAGTGTTCCTAAAAAAATAAGGCATTTTTAAGTTTTCTTCTCTTCAGATAAATAATCATCTTTACTCACACCAGATTGCTACCAGGACATGTCCAGGTTTGCAGTACAGGCAGAGACCTACCTCTGAATTACTCATTTTCTTCTAAGCAAATGCACTGTATATTCTAGGTGCAACAGTCCAATCTATTTCCTGAAAGAATCAACAGTAGGAAAATGCATCGGAAATACATACAAAAGAACACAATGAATAGAGACAGCATGCTACAAATCTCACAACCTGTGGTGCTTTCCTCAAGCCTGGCTCTTGATGTCCAGAGGCATGGGAATCTATGTAAGGAACACGAGCTTTCAACAAAAAAAATAATTTTGTACTTCTTGTTCCTGCAGAAAGAAAAAAAAAAATCTTAAAAATGTAAAAAGAAACACTGCCAAAAGGTTCAGATGTGATTCATTCCAAATGTATTACTAAAAAGAAATAAGAGGGTGATAAAGGCAATGTGATTTTGAGTTCCCAATGAAGATTTGTTTTAAACTATTTATTCTCACCATAGTACTAGTGATTTTAATAAACATTGCTATTAGAAGAGCTATTTCTTTGATTTCATGGCAATCAAATTGCCCAGTGTAGTCACCTTCTTAATGACAGCTCTTTGCTCTAACACAAGCTGTAGAATGAAACCTGCTCCCTGAAACCTTTTCCACATTATAGACACCTCAATCAAATCTGGTGGGAAGAAGCCTCTTTATTTACAGCAGTTCAATGAAAACAAAATTCTAGTCATCAAGTCTATTATTCACTGGATGTTCCTGTAAATCACATTTCTACAGTGAGTGCATGTTGCAGTGCTCATCATGTTACAATTCTGTTATTGGGATTCCAGACATAAAACTGCTGGTAGTGAAGAGATTTTCCCAAAATTACATTAAATTACATCTCTCCTGTGCACATCCACCAGAGATGGACTGAACTCAGCAGAGAGATGCAGACCCAAATTCAATTTTACATGCATCTTTTAAAAAAGAATCCAATTGAAAGAGAAGTTGTTGTGGGTTTTTTTCATTTTATTCTGGTTAAAAATACAGTTATCATCTACTTTCCCCTTCCCTTTTCTGAAGAGAAGGGATGATGGAATGTAATAAAGGGAACAACTGATCCCAGGCAGTGATTCACACAAACAGGGGCATTTTGTGACTCTAAGTAGCCCATATTTGATGCTGGCATTGGGATTTAGTTTCAGTTCCTTCGGCTCCATAAGAACTGAAAGACCTCCAAGTGTCACCTTATGGAGGTCTCTCCCCCCCATCAGCTCCATCCAGCCAGTTTTACCATAGAACAAACTGGGCAGAATTGGGCAATAACTGCCAAATTCATTGTTACTCAGTGGAGTTTGGTAATCAGTCACACATGCACAAAGCATTGTTTGGGTAGAATAAATGTGTCCCATATGTCCAGAGCTCCATGTAATATAACCAACAACATGTATGGGAATAACAGAGCACACTGCTGTAGCCAGCTTCAGGCACTGCAAGGGCCTGAACAGTACTCACTAGCAAGTGGCTTCTAGACCCTGTCATGATAAATCTGTGAACATGTACATAGTTCATCATTAGAAGATCTCTAAGCATGACCTCTACAGAGAGGAAGCCAATTACAAACTCCCCAAGTGGCAGGAGGGCAGTGTGCTGCCAATATAGACTGCTTCAGTCCTGACTGCTGTTCTGATGAAAACACAGATGATTTTTCTTGTCACAACATAAATAAGATCAGGGCAAAAGATTATGTCACAGGTGAATTAGTGCCTCCATGTAACACACTCATGGCCCATCAGACGCAGCCTGGAACAAATGAGTTTATGTAATGTGCCACAGTTCTGGATTTCTCTCTGAACCTCTGGTTTAGCTAACAGACTTTCAATAACCAATTATAGCCAGACAAGACCTTACTGATTATCCATGTGCAGATGCTGAAAAACAAGTTATTACTGCAGAATCCAAATGTTTCTTCTTGATTTGCCTCTCCTACCACTATCCCTAAGTATATCCTGATTACTCTTAGCCACATTAAAGTTATATTGCCAACCCCCGAAGGATATTGCCATCATAGGTAATACCTTTCTTAAGCAGGCCTTCAAAAAGACAGTAGGTTTATAAAAAGGTTAGGAGGCAATCTGCACTTGGGCAGTTTCCAGTGGAAGCTTTAGCTCTCTCCATAACTAAGGTGTGATTACCCTACAACGAAATGTTAACTACTGAAATCCTGTTCATGATGAGCATGACAATCTAAGAAATCCTGCCTGAGAAGTTGCTCCCTGTCTCGTTTACCAGATTAAGGGAGAAACAAGCAAAATCCCTCACACACAAAATCGGTTTTTTAAATGACATCAGTGATGGCAAGAGCCCTCCTAGGACATGTATTCCAAGGGGGTTTAACATACCTGTTTCGTCTGCTCTCTACTCCCACAGAACAAAGTCTGCTAGATTTATTACAGCAATTATATATTTATTGCAACTTCATTAATGGTGATCAGAACATTTCAGTTCTGCTCACAGGAGGCCCGGGGGGATTCCTGGAGAAACTGGAAATGTTTGTAACCATTCGGACCCCTTCTTCAGAAAGTTGGAGACAAAGGCAAGGAGGGGCACACCCCATGCGCACCTCTCACCCCATTCCCTCAGCCTCCGCAGCACTCCCAGGTCCCCAGAGCTGGCTCTGCCCCGTCCAGCGCCAGGAGCCAGGGCCAGCACACCCCCGTCCTGCCCCTCCCGTCCACCGGGCACCCCATCCCTGCCCGCCACCTCCGCACCCGGGCGGGGGGTCCGGCTGCGGGCGTGCCAGCCAGCGGGGAAGGGCAGTAGGAAGCGGGGGAAGTGGGAGGGAGACGGGTCAGAAGGGTCCGTCCCGGGAGATGGGTGGGGAGAGGCAGCGGGCGAGCTGGGCTGTGCCGCAACGCCCCTCGCTATAAACGGAGGGGCCGCGCTCGGAGCGGGAGGAGCGGTGCGGACGGGAGGGAGAGCGGCCGGAGTTCAGCCCAGCAGAGCTCAGCTCAGCTCAGCTCAGCTCAGCTCAGCCCAGCCCAGCCCTGCCAAGCCGAGCCCGGTGCGGTGCGAGCGCTGCCGGGGCTGAGCCGCCCCTCGGCGGGCGCGGAGCGGAGCCAGGTAAGCGCGAACCTCCCGCGGGCGCGGAGCGGCCCCTGCGCGCCCCTCGGGCTGTGCCCCGCACCTTCGCCCCGGGGGACGGAGAGCGTTTGCAGTTTGTGGCACAGCCTCATGCTGAATTTACGCTTGGCTTACATGGAGTTGGCAGAGAAAGGCTCAGCCCTGGACAACACGCAGGCAACTTAAGCCCCGTGCCCTGGCTTGCCCTTCGAGGCCTGCTAGCTGAGCCTGCACCACATAATTTTGGAGGTGACTGAGAGTCTCAAAGACAGCCGTGCCGTGTGTGAGCGCTCGTGTCCTGTCAACAGTTTGAGGAGAAAGCAGAGGCACCCTTTGGCATAAGGCACAGCACTCTGAGCAGTAACAGCACCTCAGCATCACAGGTCATCCCATCGACCTACAAAGACCAGCTCTCTGACCTCTGGTCAAGATCAGATTCAGATGAGCAATTACATTTTTATTACAGTGCTAAGCTAATGACCAAAATTAATCAAAAGTCACCAAAAGTGATGTTCATGATTTTTTAGACTTGTGCAAACAGTTCGGTTTCTCCGTCTCACAGGCAATGCAACTTCTACCAGTTAGCAGCAAGTATTGGTTTCATTAAAATTTTGTAGCATATAACTTTCCATAACCAGATTTATCCTTTTTCTACAGAAAGGCAATCTATAACCAGAGGTCAAATTTTAGTTAATGAAAGTTAAATTGCTCCCCTTCCCTTTTTTTTCTCCTTTTTTTTTTTTTTTCCCTTTTCTTCCTGGCATTAGCCAGTTTCCAAACTTCTTGGTTTCACACTGGACTGGAGTTCTTTGGCAAGTTCAGGCGACCTTCTGTAATGTATTTACTGTCCTTCCACTCTCCATGCATTAAAACACCATGTTACCAGTTATTTATAGGCACAAGCCCTGTATTCTTCCAAGTGAGTTAACCGGTATATCAGTAACTAAGTCAGTCAGTCAGATCACAATGTGTAGAAGCGGTAAAACTGCAGCATTCAGTTACACCTATTTCTATATTTCTGCAAACCCCCTAGAATTAATGAGTTGTATGGCAATAAGTGACAGCAGGATTCTGCCCAGAGCATGCTACAGTTCACTGTAAATTTCCATCAGTTCCAAAAGTAGCAGTACTTATGTGGATTGTGTTGTGTTGCATAGCATGGGACAAGCTAGAAAATGGGCTCAGTAAAATCACAAGGTGAGGGTCAAGAGAGATTTTCTGTTTAGGGGAGACATCTTCTCTTTTCACTTCTGTGAACACACAGAGGTAACATGATTAGATTTTTGTCTGAATAGGAGAATTAAGTATGGCCTGAAGCAGGTAATTACCATGATGATGTAGAAATGCTCTTTTAGGTCTGTTTTAATGTTAAACAAATGTTTCATACTCCTGATTATGGCAGTCCATTTTGCTGGTTGCCACCATAATCTTTTAAATTACAGCGTCTTTCAAAAATATGAAGTGCCTACAAATTAAGGTTTTGCTCATGTATTTAGAAGTTTTAATACATGCCTTTCCATATGTATTTCCACTATGTATTTCTGTACACGTTTCCTTCTCTACGACTTGAACTACATAGCAGAGAAAAATCACTTAGGATTATTGAGTGCTTCCTAGTTTATGTTGCTAAACTGAGAAAGCAGAGTGGTCCTGTACAATTATGAGAAGGCATGTTTATCATTGAAGTTGAATGTAGCTAAATTAATTTCCCCTTTTGTCATAGTAATAGATGGAAACAGAGTTAATTTTCACAGAGGAGGAGAGCAGAAGTGCACCGGTTTCTGATGGTGTAAGGTGTTCCTCCTGCTTTGACACAGTACTTTGGTTGGGCTGGACAGCATGTGCAAACTGCAGCTACAAGTTACTGGTTTCAAAGACAGCAAATAGCAGCCTGGAATGCCAGTAACCACAGCACTGCAGAAGTGAGGAGAGTGCTGCCTTTCAGTTTCAAACATCACAACTCAACAACCTGCTTTTTACAGTCTTAGCACAAGAAGATGCATAATTGTATTTGTGTTACCTGCTGAAGGAGTAATATTGTCTTTAATTGTATTAAATATTGGAGATTATATCTCATTTCTTTTTGTTATTTGCTGTACTATAGAAACAGAGGCAGATACAGAATGTAAACATGGTGATTTATTTACACTTTCTAGAAATGTATGGACTGACATGGAAATAAATGTCAGAGCTAATATCCATTAAAAAAATTTACTTCAGATAATGGGCACTGATTGCATTTTTCTACTTCTAAGTTCTCTGCACTTCGGTAATTTTATCCTCCATGTTTGTTAAAGGAATGTATCTAGATAGTCATTTTCTCTGGCACTGCCTATTGTTCCTTACCATGGTCACGGTAATTAATATGGTAACTTAAAATTGTGTAATTTACAAACTCTCTTTACACTGTCCTAGTTAAAATCCTGTATATGCAACGTTATAATATTAGTTGAAAATATTTTAAGCGTTCATAAATTACTCCTATTTTCTCACTACCTCTCCTTTTCCTCTGGACCTTCTTGCATTCCAGAAGCTACTGGTGTCACCAGTAGTATTCATAATCTCTCCTGTGGCTATTAGTGCCCAAATTTTAAGGCTCCTAATCACACTGTGAGAAGCACAGTTTGAGTGGTTGGCACATATCTGTCCCCTGTACCTCAAGTCTCCTCTTCTACCTGGGTGAGTTCATAAAAGGTCATGTTTGGTCTTGACATGGATAGAGAACATGGATTTTTATGCATTACTTTAATCAAATACTATATCTGACTTGCATTACAGGGTTTATCTGGTGCTTTTTTTTTTTTTTTTAGCTGAATTTAATGGTTGTCTTCCAGGAGACCACCTCAATAAGAGGAGAAATCAACTAAAATTTAATTTGTATTTGTTAAATCTAATGCTGAGTTGGGGAAATGGGTTATCAAGATTCATTGGCCTACAAGTAGAATTTTTTGGGCTCTATATTAGATACACGAAGGAAAGCAGTCAAATGGCCAAGTCAGGGCAAGAGTGGTGGACAGAAAAGCAAAATATATCCACCCTCTATTTCTGATAGTAATGGTGGCAACACAGCAACCATCATCACTCTCCAGAAAAAGAAGCATAAGCTTGGAATCTTTTCAGAATTGCAAGCACACTAAGGTTGAGAGCTTACAGCTGGAAGGACAGGGTCTGGGTATAGCCTGATCACTACAGACCCACACCAGTCTGCTTGTATTGTAGGCTCTATTTCATGTTTAGCTAAATCTCTAGCCCTTGGGAAATCTTGGTTCAGTTTTAAGCCTTCTCTAGCTTACTGCCAGTGCTTGTGCCTCATGCTCTCAGTTGTGCAACAATCCCATCAGAAATGCAGTGACACAGATATCGTGTTCCTCTCAAATATTAATTAAGAATTTTGAGGTATTTTTGGATAGCAGTTCGGATTTTTGGACAGTTAGTCCTAAGTGTGACTGTGGTATTCTTAAGAAGTCAGCCTCTGCATAATTAGGATCAGGTTTGAGAACCTAGGTAAAGTAAAATGGCAAAATGTCGCCAAGAAAAATTTTTAGAAATCTCATGCAATTCTGAAAACAGAACGAGAAGTGTGGATCACTTATGAAGAGAGGGGAAAGTGGAGGGAAGACTTACATTGTTCGATATTGTAGGATTAGTTTCCGCAACACCAACAGGAATAAAGAGGTTACTATTGCTGAGAATTGAACCTCAGCTATTTACTTGGAATTAACTTTTAAGCATAGTTGAAATTCTTGCATGTAAGCACAAGTTCAAATATATTGGAGGGTTTGAGCAGATGGCAACCTCATGTAGCTTAGAGTTCAGAGATGTACAGACCTCATGAGGCCAAGTCACTGCAGCCTGAAGAACAGAAAGCCTCCAGTGAAGCTATTTTCAGTGCAGTTGCAGCTGGCTATAAGAAAGTTACTAATCACAGTATCATTTTCTGTCTCCTTCTTCTGATCCTAAACACCCTGCAGTGAAAAGCAAGCCAGTAAGCTTTGGCTAATGACAGTATTTCTTTTAGTTCCATTTCCATCAATAAATTTTTCTTTTAAGACCACTTTCACCAATAGACAGTGCACTTCTACTCAGAGCACTTATACCATGTTCTGTACCATCTCCTAAAACTTATCCTTTGCCTACACAAAAAGAAAAAAAAAAAAGAAATTAAATTGCCCAATGTACCATAGAAGAATCTTTGCCAGTTTGGAACATCTGGGGGGAATTTAACAAATTTGACAAACAAGGGGAGTTATGATACTTAATTTTTTTACCTCAGCTGTAACAAAGAAATGAAAAAAGGTTATCTTGACTGTAAGTCCTAGAAGCTGTGATTGTTTGAGACAAAGCACAAATGAAATAGAATTGCTGGTCTAATCATTTATGGTCTTATCTTCAGATAAATGATGGATTATACTAAAATCACTTTGAGCTTTCAAGTGAATTGCAGCTAAGGATGGGAAAATATCATGCTCCAAATGACATGCTGTTAGTATTCTCTGTTGCACCATTATGTGAAAGAACTACAGATTTTGGCCTGTCAGGTGTGTTTTGCAATTTTCATTCCATTTGGTTTTTGTTTGATAGCAAAACTGTCCAGATATTCACTATATAACAACGCTAGCTAGAATGCTTGGTTACTATTTGTGATGTTTATCACTTTGTACTTTAGTTGAGTAGCATTTCTCTTACAGGCACAGAAAACAGGTAATAACTGAAGACGACCTCACAGCAGGAAAGTGAGATCAGATTGGCAAAGCATCCGTGAGTGGCATGATTGAAGACAAGACAAAAAGCAGGCTGCAGCAAAAGGTAACTGGCAATATCTAAAGAAACTAGTACTGAATTTGGGCAAGGTCAATATTTAGACAGTATTTCACTGCTTGAAGTGAAAGCTATAATTGGAGCTATGGCCAGAACAAAGAGTGATTTAACAAAACTCCTAATTTAAGCTAATTCACCTATTCCTTTCTTTACTTCTATGTCATTCAGGTGTGTCAGCTACTGATAGATCCTTGGCTAGTGGAATCTAATAATCAGTAGATGAATTACAGGAACAGAAATAGAAAATAAAACAGTATTCCTGAATCCACTCTGTTTTCTGAAAACAGAGGATCCACTGAACAAGAGTACTGTGCCTCAGCTTTTCTAGCCCAGAAGAACCCATGCAAATAGTAAAACATTCCAGAAAACCACTGAACAGCTGTAGTTTCATGTTTAGGGGGCTTACATAGGGAGAAAAATGCACTAGTTAACTTCTCTAAAAAATATTCTGTTGGCAGTTATCCTCCATTTAACCCTCCTTTATATCAACACAGCCTGGCCAGAGCCTTCACTTGAGGCAGGCACCACATGATACACAAAGATGCAGCCTGAGCTTGTTTATTGAGAAATCATGCATGCCCCTCCCAATCTAAATTTATAGGATGTATGTTGTCTTTTCCTCTTTTTCTTTATAAACTCCTATAGGTTTTCCTCTTTTCTCCTTTCTTCCCTCATTCTTGTTTCCCAAGCCTAAAAGTTTATACAATTTTACTTTCTCCCCCTGCAGAGGGGAGTTAGTCTGCTACCACTTGAGTTGCTCAGGATTTTCTGCCTCCTTAGGCTCTTTACTTTATGTACAACAGTCAAAAATTGAAAGCATGGGGCAAGAATCAATATGTGTCTTCAAAGCAGGGCTCAAGCTCTGCTGTTAGATTTCTGTCTTAATTGTTTTCCTCCTGGTTTTGTTATTAGCAGCTTACCATGATTAGACAATACAGTTTTTCTTAAATCAGATAAAAAATATTTCTTCACCTATGGGCTTCCTAAAAAGTACTTCAAAGAAAGAGTGTTTAAAAACATACTGCTTTCAAATACATTTTATCATGCTGCTCCATGTTCTTAAACATACCATCAAAAAAAAGCCGTGTCAGTACAGGACAGCCACGCATCCAAGGATTTGCACAGGAATTTTCCTAGCACTAAAGTAGAGCTCATGTGGCACCTTTGGGAGAGCACAGTACTACCCTTTCCAGGCTTCTGTGCAGTTTTTTTCTTGAAAACCAAGACTGCACTTCCTTGAGGATTCACTGAATCACAGTATCATAGCTTAGCTCACTCCAGCTGTAGCAGCTGCCTTTGTTTTGCTGCCTCTGCGGCTGGTCCTCACTGCCCACAAGGAACATCTCAGGACAGCAAAGAGAGTTCACCAATTAATTTTACTTCCAAAATAGAGCAATAAATTTTACTTTGGAAGAAAACAGGAAACAAGCTGTACAAATTTGGCAGAACATCTATTTTGGTATCATTCTATTAAGTGTGCCACCTTCCAGACAAAGCACTAAGGACCATAGTAACCCATTTTTCCGTGGGTGATAATACTTTCACACTGACATGGATTAAGGTGTCTGTGTTTGACCTTTCCCTCTCTTTGATTAACCCCTTCGACACTCACTTGACTTTATACAAAAATCACAGATACTTTGCTTGTCTTTATATCTGTTTTCTCAAATTCTCTTCTAGTTCTCATAATGATCTGCCCTTAACAGGAGTTTTGTGCAAGTGAAAGCTCAATTGGGCCTCTATGTTTTCTGTGTTATACTTACTAACAGTTACAATGATACTAACTTCACTTGGCTTAGATGCATCAACATTTTAAAAGATTTTTTTTGGTCTGAATCAACTCTTGTACTTTGCAAGTTACTTAGACTGGATTTTTTTCCTTTCTGCCTTTGGTTCCCTTTTTCTGACCCTAATGAGCGATTCATTAAGAAGCCTCCATGCTGATCCTTTGCTTTTAATCTTTTAACTTCTCCCTCCAGGCTGTTCCTAACATTCTCATTTAAGGAAGAAAAGTCTTTTCTGAGGGGTACTGCTGTTGTGTGATATTTTCCCACTGTAAGGATGTCTAAATTAATTATATAATAAGAAAAGTAATCAAATGTCTCAGTCAGACACAGTGAACCAAATCCTATTACAGATTGATGAATTTTGACATGTGGAAGACAAAGCTTCCTCTGAACTAAGGTGTTAAAATCTAACATCCATTTCCTTGCCCAGAAATCCACTTTGCTTCCTCAGTAAGGCAAATACTATTTTTCAGCATGAGGTCAAAAGAAAAAAGGTGTTCAGTGCAAGGTTTGCTTTCCTCAGAGCCATAACACTGACTAGTGGGAAATTATATGGAAATCAAAAGCCATGGTAATGGAAATGTAGTGATAAATATTCCATATTAGTTAATTTAGTTAATGTGATAGATTCTTTAGTGATACTGGTATATCTGTGTCCACATGGACACGGTGCATCTGCTCATGTGCTTATACTTCAGTTAATGTTTTCATTACTCAGAACAAAAGAATGTGTTACTCACATTAACCATATTGGTGAAAAGTAACAGGAATGGGATTCATTAGAAGGTTTTGGAGAGGAAAAGTCTTTTTAGGTAACAATAGGCAAAATGAGCTACTCTCAGCCAACACATCTAACTTCCATTAGATTAGGAAGTGAAATACTTCTGTTTGACAGAATTCTCCATTTCTGGAGTAGAAGCAGAGAATTTAAGTGTTTCTCTGCCACATTTTCACAGATGAGCCATTATTGCAGATGAAAATAACTATATTGCTCTGCACAATGCATTTCTAGAGCTTGTTATTAATTAATTTACGCTTACCTTCTGTATTTGGGGGAGGGTTGGGGTGGGGAATAGCATGTAAAAATAAAAAGTACATCCTGCAGAAGGGACTGCACATTAAGCCTGTAAAGCTTTTGGATGCATCATGGCCTCAGCCTGGTGATTTAGCTTAATGGCAGGAAAATGTTCTTTTGAGGATTACAATACAGGTAAGGCTTCACACACAGCAGAATGTTGCCACGTATGTCAAAATTTGATTTGCTTTACAACTTTGAGCAAATCTATGTATGTAAGGTCTCACGTGGCACCTTTCTTTTTCTTCTACAAGAAAGTACAGAAAGGCAGTTCCTTGTACCAGAACAGTAGAATTAATGTTATTTTGCAGAGTTTGTTGCTCATCACGTTATTAGCTCACCTTAAACTAAGGAAAGTGGTTGAGGAGTGTAAACTATATGCATAATGTTAACTTCTGCCTCTGCATCTTCTGGCTTACCAGAAGAGTTACATGACTAAGAGAGTGACAAATGACAATGTGGTCTCTAAATAAAGTAAACTACCAGGACAAAGCAAAGAAGCCTCTATCTGGACTCCCTGGAAGTTCCAAAAAGAGGTGCTATCACCTCCCAGCTTTGTCTTTGATGTTATTAGCTGCGTCCCCTGTCCTTCTTCCTAGAAACATCTTTGCCTAGAGAAAGCAAGAGAAACCTAATTAAAACATCACTTTTGGTAGATTTATACTGGTAATACCACTGATTGAGTTGAGTGTTTCACATTAAAGCTGTAAAACAGATAAAGGCCAAAGATGCAGAAAAATTATTTTTCCCAGAAGTAGGTGATTTGGTTCACAAGGAAACAACTGCAGCTTTGGCCTTTCCATTTTCTATTGTGATCTCTGCCAGCTATAGAGAAGGTGCAGACAGTGATTGCATATTGCTGTGGGCATGTCACTGATGCATTAACCATTTTAGAACACTATCATTTCTAATTCAGATGCATGAAATCCCTTTTTCTGCTAAATTATTATCCACCACTATTATAACCAAGAGTTTAAACTTGAATAAATTTTGCCTGGTTTTACCCAGAGGCTGGTAAGCATATACTTACTGACCTCACCTGGTATCTTTTCTGAGCCTGGATTCTAACACCCTTCTTACAGCCAGTCCTTATCTGGCTATACTGATTTGAATTCTTTTTCCTACCTCCCTGTTATTATACTTATTTTCCACTCATTAATGACATAGGACCATTTTATTATTTTTACATTCTTAACAGATTTTAAGAGATGTTTTATCCTTTATCACATTTTTTTTCTTCCTGGACCAAAAAGGAGAAGCAGCCCAGGTTTCATGACTGATACGTTTCCTTTCTCACACACGTTACATGGCAGCTATCCATTATAAACCAAAGGATATAACTATTTACCCTTATCATGGACTCATCTCAGTTAATAAAAGCTGAGTCTTCCTGGTGGAAGTCAGGGGAGTCTAAAGAACTGAACAGTCTACCGATTGCTTCTCACAGCCGCCTGTGAGAGTAGCACCACATCCCTGTAGAAGAAGAATCTGTGTTGTAGAAATTGCTCTGACCAACAGCCATGTTAAGTGATGCCCATTTCTAATATTTTAGTTTTCATATTGAAATACAACGTGTTAGAATTCTATATGCTGCAAAAACTGTGAGAAGGAGCCCATACATACACATGTCCTGGAGTCAGTAACAGGTTAACAGTTTGCAAGCAAAGAATTCCCATGAGACACATTGGGACCCCCAGGTTGCATCTAGAGCTGCAGCTGTTGCCTTTATAAATTCAGATACTATTAAAACCAGCAAAACAACAAGCTAATTGCCTAAATGTCTCTCTGTGCTGCTCAGAACATCAACTCTTCTTTAAACAGCAATAGCAGAGAAAGGCTTTATCTTGCATTCATAGCAATTTGTGGAAGTAGCCTGTATTCCTCACAAAAGTCCACTCTCTAGGTGGTAACTGCCTTCTACTGGACCAGGGCAACCATTGACTAAGAAGATCTGGACAGTGAAACTTCAAAATTCTTTCAGTGATGGATGCACAAACATTCATTTCAGCAAGAAATGAGCAGAGAAAATGTCTTGGAACCCCTTATTAAGTTTTGCACACTTGAAATCACAGTAATATAATAGTATTTCTCCTACAAGTTGGGAAGGAGGAACAGTTGTTGTTACTGCTGTTTTTAACATAGTGAAGGAGGCACCCATAAGCTTCAGTGAAGAGGACAGATTAACAGATACATGAAATGTGCAGGAAGTCAAATTGTGATTTTATATATGATCTGAAAGGAAGTGAGATACCTCACTCATTGCATCTGATCTCTGTTGTTAGAAGCAGGCATGACAAGGTTTGCTTTCAGCAGTGCTTTTTATTGCAGTAAGGTTTTTTTTCTCTCTTTCCTCTCCACAATGTTTTTAAGATAAGGCTGAAATATAGATCTGGATCACACCCAGAATTAATGGACATTCCCTTACTTCTCACATTCGAGGATTTCACAGTAGAAGCTTATAGTTCACTCTATATGGAAGCAATGGAGCCAATGGAAATTTAGGAAATTTTACATTTGTAGGACGGGCAAAGCTGTGTAATTTAAAAAAAAAAAAAAAAAAAAAAAAAAAAACACAAAAAAAAACCCACACAACTTTAAAACTTCTTATTCCATGGAACTAAGCTATCAGAATAGAAACTTAAAACTTCATCGAATTATTTCACTCGCACTTAACAAATCTGAATTTGATTTCTCTCTTTTATTAAAAATGATCACATGGGGCACACTATATTTTATATAGGCAATTCCAACTGCAATAAAGGAAATGTGTTAATCCATTCATTTACTATCACTCAGAGAAAGTAACCGTGCAGCACATAACCTTTCATGGCTCAAACCAATCTCATTTTTATTCATTCTGGGACTTGATGGCTTAATTCTTGTTAACTATTGACTCTTTCAGGTACTTTCAAATACCCTAAAGATACTTCATAACCAGGCATCAAATCTGAAGTTATGAACATGCAGTAAGATGTATATTCATACTAAAATAGTAGCTTCCATTATACTGCCATTCAAAAATCTTTTCATGTTAATACTGAAAACCCTAGAAATTCTAGTCCGACCTTGATCTGAAATAGCTTTATTTTTATTTTCCCAGCATCTAATGAGCAGTAAATGACGTTGTTAGCAATATGAGGAGATGACACGTCCCTGAGAAGCAGACACTAGGTTAGCCTGCTATTGTTGATCATTTTTATCTTCCAGAATGGTGTCAATCTTCCTTTTTGAAGTAAATGGCTAGAACAGAGATGCAAAGATGCTGGATTGATGATGGTAGTTAATGCCCTTGTTTCAAAGTCTTAATATGTCTAAGTGTCTTCAAGCCTCTTCTAGAAAAAAGGGCAATTCTTTACCCTGTGGCATAAACAAGAGCAGGGATTGCCTCCTGCTGTAACAACTAATTTTCATATTTAAAAAGTAGTTTAGCTATAGGTTTAGTAACCTAGATAAGGAAAAGTGATCTTCATTCCTGTCAAGACAGAGTGACTGATGTGACAGGACACATTGAGATTTGTCTTTCAGACAACTTTTCTGAAGCTTAGCATTTTGATGTTTAATTTCAATTTAGTACTGAAATAGAAGTATTAATCTAGAAATATATTTTATTTAGTATTTTTTTTCAGGTTTAAGTTACTGCTCTCTGGATAATTTCATATTCACGTGCCTTAAAGCTATATAATACATAAGATATATGTATAAACACCAGAGAGTTTGCAACACATTCATGCAGCCTTGGTCAAAGCAAGAAAACAGAGGTTGCTCTGATGGATAAAAGTGAAAGAAAGAGATCAGAAAATTGGTTAGAAAAGTCTAGAAGATCTGGTGCATCATGTACACTGTCAGGCCAGACCCAGCAATGTCTAAAACCACCATCACTGATCTTCCACAAGAGATTAAACATATTGACAGTGTTTTAGAGTACAATTCTACATGTATTAAACCCAAGAATGTTTTCTCTGCCCTTAACAGCAGAGAAAACAAAATTATGTGTGTATAGAGGAGATCAATGTTTACTTTGACACCTAAAGCTAGAGAATCCTAAAATTGAAATCTCTAAACTAAAAGAATTAGACTTACTCTAAACTGAAAGACTTTTGGCTAACTACAGTGAGTGCCCTGTGGGTCTGTCAGTCAGTGAATTTTGTACAAAACAACCCCTTAATAATTGCTATACAAGCATTTGCTAACCCACTAAGTTCTAGTGAGATTGGGAAACTCTAGTGAAGTTGAGCAATCCTTTCTTGGCATTAATATCTGCAAGTAAAATTTTATAGAAATATGTAGATAAGGATTTCCCAACTTCTTGGAAAAAAAAACCCCCATGCACGAGGAGGGAATTCATATAGTTAGCTTTGTTCAAAGAGCTAAGTAGTAGGAAGAAATATTTCCAGTGTTTCTGGATTCTCTAAGTACTGTGAGAATATATGCAAACAGTAATCCAAACTTAGAATCATAGAATCAGATGGGTTGGAAAGGACCTCTGAGATCATGAAGTCCAACCCCTGATCCACTACCACTGCAGTTACTAGACTATGGCACTAAGTTCCCCTGCTGCTGCAACTGCTGACATTATAACAGAGTGTTATCACATTGAAGGCTGTTAAAAAGGACAGAAAAATTGTCACATATTACACTGTAGTATATTAGGATTTAATGTCCCAAAAATGTACTTGGAAGATTTTATTCATCACTCCACAGCCCCATAAATTAGTGTTTTAGAAGTGGTCTTTCGCTTACGCCAATTTTTGCCTCATCAATTTCTAACCCAAAGTGTGTAAGTGTGCAAGATTAGATGTCTTTATTCTTTGTTTTCAATCTAACCAACTGCTTGCTGGCTTTCTCTGTATATCCCTTCTATTCTTTCTAAGTGCTCCTATTTTTAGCAGCTTCAAGATATAAACATTGTATACTTGTACCCAAACATCCCTTAAGTACATAGAGATACACTGACACTGTATAACCCCTTGGACATAAATATCAGTCTTACTTATCTGGTGCAGAACAATATAGCACATTTTTTTGTTCTAATTTGCTCATCTACTATTTTAAATAAAATAAATGTCATCAAAGCAATGATGTATGATTAACAACATGCCTAGTTAGTTTTAAAATAATCTTTTAGTTGAATGAGTGTCACTACTTTTCCATCTGCATTGTTAAAGTAAACTATACTTTTAGTGTCTTTGAAAATATTCTTTTTAGTTTGTCTCAAAAACTTTAGAGACTTTAGGATGCATATGTCTTTGAAAAAATAAGATATCAGGATCTTATTCTGTGACTTACAAGTGCAAGAATTGGACTGAAGGTTGGCAAAAGCTGGAATGTGCTAGAATAGAGGAAATTAGATATCAGCTAGTAGATAGTAAAATTAACTGAAAGTAGTTCACCCTGGTACATTACATTTACATAAATGCATTAGTTCAATTATAGGTATTTTGCATTGTGTTTGCATCTTAAATAATCTTGAAAGAAGGGGATATTTTGAAAAGTGATGGCACTTGAGTAAAATGTAGCAGTTCTCTTATTTTAAGATAGGAAATACAGACCTCTAGTGGTTGAAATCTGTATGATATGAGTTTAACTTCAAAGCAATTTAAATGCCACTGTGCTTCACTCTGTTAACTTTCCTTTGCATTTTCCTCCCCCATAACCATTCAAAAATCACTCTTAACACCCAATTCCACTGTTGAGACATGCCACAAGGACTGATTTTTCCTGGAGGAAAAAGCCCCTTCATCTGTCCTTTTTTTCACATGAATTTTATGACTGCCACTGAGTAGTTGAAAGATACTGGGGAAGTCAAGGGAAAATTTATGAAAGTAGTCTATGAGAACAAACAGAAGAGAGATGTTAATTCTTTTCAGAATAAACTCTGAAGCCATCATGCAGAAGGACAGACTCCTTTGAAGTGTGGTGGAGGAAATAAATACAGAGAGATTCTTACAGAGAAGGTCAAAGTACATAAACAATTCACATTTACAAGGTAACAGTAACTGGTCCTCTGCTAGCACAAAATAATTAATAAGCAATTTAAGTTTTGATGTTACCGAAGAACCAGATCCTAGAAGGATCACAGGGAGTTTATTTTGTGGCTATATAGAGCTAGTACAAGTGAAGCAGGCCAGCTTCAGCTCTTGCAAGGGGAAGGCACAAAGAGTCCACATATAGGTTAGAGAATTAAAAAAAATAAATACTTTTAAATAAATTTAAAAAGCAAACACCACAAAATTAACAGCAATTTCAACAGACTGGCGGCTGCCTCTTGAGGAACTGACCAGGAAAACAACTGTTAAATGGAAATGCATAGGCCACTACAAGGTTCTGCAAGTTCTGTTTGTTCTCATGTCAGACCACCTCCTGATCCAAAATTGCAAAAGCAACAGACACCTTGACAGCCACTAACACAGGGTTGCTTTCTGCTCTTGGTGTTGATTAACTGATTTACAGTGTCTGGCACTGTACTACCTATTGCAGTTCCTTTTCAGCAAACTTTTGATTTTTTGTCATTTACCATAAAGTCAGATGACCCCTGTGGAAGATGGTGGCAGTGATGACAAGAGCACACTGTAATGCCACCATAGTTTGAATTACATACCTTTGTTTTCATTTCTCTTTCCCTACAAAGTTCACCTGTCAACTCTGGATTAAAAATATTTAGGATAACCATGAGTGGGGAATGCAGACTGTTAGTACTAGCAAAAGAAATAAGAGCTAGGATAAAGGTAAATGCATGACTTCACAATGGTAATGCTCAGGAACTCCAGGGAAGCAGAGACAATGCTGAAGTATGTGTGTGGATTAGAAATAGCTATATTCACCAAGGCCATGAGCATAAAGGGGTTTTTTCTGCTGGATAGGGAAAAAAACCCAAAAAGATTGTGCAATAAAGGATGTATAAGTGTCATTACTTTCTCAGCAATTAGAATAAATTAGGAAAAGGGGGACTAAATGCTTAAGATAAAGGAAAAAGTTTGTGCCACCAGAAAGAAATAAACATAGCTAATATAGTGAACATATTGTTCCAAACATATTTCATTCTCTCTTTTCCCTGTGCAATAATTTTATATAAAAATAAAATACAGCATCCTATTAAACATGGAAATATCTTCTCATTTGTAAGAAAAGCAAATAACCCACCAACCTTCAGAAGAAAAAAAGCTCGCATTACATAATGATAAGGAGGCTAAACTGTGGCAGGGTTGGTCAGCCTGGGTTTATTTAGTCTTTGTCAAAGCAAATATCAATAACACATTTTTGTTTAAAATCTGACTTGGGGCACCTGCTTACCTATTTATAGCTAATGAAGTTCTCACAGAAAGCCACAGTCAGTACTGTCTTATCTTTCAGTGGGCAAAGAGCTGTTTACCTTGCATAAACCCAGCATTCCTTGTTTCCACAGGCAGTTTAATTAGGATGCATGTTCAGAACAGAAGCAATGAATGGAGTGGTAAATAACAGTTGGTAGAGCAGTCTGAAGCATTTCATTATCAGTGACTTATTATAATCATTGTAATTAAAAAAGATAAAAGGTCAAACAGGACAGTAACATACAACAGGGGTTTGCTGCTCACCAGATAATTTGTTTGAGATTGATGTCACCACACCACTCAGAGTCACGTCGATTCAATCCTCTTAGAAAAAGCTCTGTGTGTATCAGCCTTAAAATCATCCAATTATCATTATGTTAACACAGGTCATTTGAGATGCTTTATATGGAGTTATCAATGTGCACAATTTCAATACTTGCATTTAACTGGCCAGTGGTTTAACCTGCTGTGGTAAATTCTGGCAACATAAAGCTATACAAGCCATCTATTTCAGTAATTATTTTAAAGAATCTGCAGTTCCTTCCATGTAGAAGTATTGCTTCCCGTAAAATATATACAACCATGATCCTGGGACAAGGAGGTGAACTGTGGCAAGTGAAAATAACAGCAAAAATGATGGATTTCTGAATATGTCATGAAAATGTTCCACTTTCTTGAAAAAACATGTGCTATTAATTAGCATCAACTATAAAGCTGCTACTGACGTGGAACAGTACAGGTCACCATGTGGGTAGAAAAGGGAATTTAGAAGCAAAACAATACAACACTAAAGGGGTGTCTGAAGCAACCATGAGAAAATTGCCTTGGCATCTACCATTGCACAGAATCAACCCCATCAAACAGGGAATATTCACAATCAGCTACTTTTGTCTTGACACTGAATCTGTCACTTTGTACACACAGAACAGGGTACTCTTGCCAAATAGTATCAGTGACTTGTTAATCTGGTCACAGACAAAGGTCTTGGTCAGCCTTAATTAGGCCCTGATCTACCTTATTGCAAGCTGAACTTGCAGTGGTGATTTCTGCACTACAGTTTCATACTGCAAAGTTCTGGGCTGTAATTTTAGTGGGTATATGAGTGAGCAAAGGCTGTAAGTGACCACAGAGCACCAGCATGTAGCTGGGGCAGGTCAAATGTTGCCAGACCTTGATGTTGCATAACATATCAGTTATCATCAAATAGTTTTTTTTCTTCTTGGACTCTTTCACAACCAAGGGATGAGATAAGAGGATTTATCTTGAAATCTTTTTATTGTGGTTTCCCTGTCCTAGGATAGCCTGACCTTCCACAGAGCCAAACACCATGTATTCAAGATTTGGCACAATTTGAAAGCCAAGTTTTGCTCAGGCTGTACTACAGTGCCACATGTGATGAGAATGACACCCCCACACACACACACCTTTTATGTGTTTTCTCTATTTGCTTGACTTTTTAATATCTTAAACAGTGCAAAAATAACTGATATAATTTTGAGGCATCTGCACCAACTGAGGAAACAGGACTCACAGATTCACAAAATGAACTGGAGAGACTGGGAAGTGTTGCATGGCACATCCTGATGAAGGCTTTATTAGTTGCATTTTACTAGATATTCCAAACTTGACAGAATTAATCAAGAACCTAAATATTGAAATTACCCTCCTAGCTTATTAATGCAAACATATAATAGAACATGAGCTAAGACAGAGAAATAACAAGTCTTCTAAAAGCTAAGAGACCCAAAGGGTGACCTCACTCACAAGATGCTTCCTGCAACCTGTATTCTGGATTCAGTTCCTGGCTCCACCTTAGACTTCCTCTGTGGGTTTTGCTGAAACATATCTATGCCTCACTTCCCTATTAAAAACACAGTCCATTTGGAGTAAGGTTTGTTTTCCAACAAGAGCAAGTTAAACACTAAACACAGTACCATTCTGGACTTAACAGGAATGTCAGTGGTGAATCACTCAAATAACAAGCAGCCCCTGTAACAACATAGCTGGTGTATCTGTAACAATGGGCATCTCTTCTTTCTGAAAGCATCTTACTGCCTGAGGTCTTTGGGTGTGTCTATTTAGCTACTTAAAAGTGACTTAGACTCATGAGGGTTTTGTTTGCTGTTTGGGATTTTTTTTTGTTTTTAAAGCCAAACTATTTCAGTTGATCTTTGCTTGAAGCAGCACAAGTTGGGTTTGGCTGACAGCTGTCGGGAACTTGCAAACAGCAATAAACTTTGATAATAACTATCAATTTTTTTTTATTTTTTTAAAATATCCACTATTTTTGAGGGAGGACTATCTGTAGACTCTGGAAAATATTTAGTATCAGAGTTAGTTATACCATATGACCTTCTGAAGTCATAAGTCATTAAATAAGGAAATGATTCTTGCAGAACACACAGGTCCTGGCAAACCCAACAGGTGCCTTGTAAAGGAGATTTCATACCATTGCTGTACCCTTAATATGGTCCAGAAATACAACTTCAACTCTTGGATACATAAATATGTCAGTAGCTGAAGAAATAATATGAATTGTTGTTTCCCCTTGCACCCTTCTTAAACTCTTTGTACAGTTGTTAACTTGCAGTGGATCAGCACATGTCTGGATTTTCACAGATTTTTTTTTTCCTCACTGGTAGTTAAATACCACAGTTCCAAGCCAGATGGGGAGCAAGGTAACCTCTGAATATTTAAGGTATTTGTGGCACAACAGAGTGCTAGGCTGTGTGAGTGTTTTCATCTTTTTCTGTGATGTAAAAATTGTCTCAAAGAATTAAGCTTAATGTATAGAAAAAATTTCCAGTGATTCACCTCAGAGACACAAATGAGTAATCTAAATTCACTTATTTTCTTAATGCATTACACTTTGTATTTACATAATTAATTAGTATTCAGAGTGCTTAAGTTTAGTTTCTGAGATATCTGAATAACTTTGCTCATTAGATATGTCACCTATTTATGGAAAGAAAATAACCTAAAGACTCCTCTGAATTTATAGTTATCTGCTATTTTCAGTCTCTCATTATTTTTGACATATGTTCACTAACCAGTATTATTTTAAATTGGAACTTTGTTTTTTAGATTTCATTTGTATTAAAAAGAATCTAACATTATTCATCTAACTCCCAACATTCTTACCTCTGGTTTATTGTGCAAAGTCTGTATTAAAATAGGAATTGGTTGAGGAAACACTTGAAGATGGCTTATTTTTCAATTCCAAAACACTGACACATTGTGCCAGACACAAAAACTTGATATTTAATTGAAACTTTTTAAAAATTTAATCCCTATTATGAGTACCACTTACTTCCTCTTTTCCCCTCCTAGGTTTGAGCTTCATACTTTATCCTTGAAACTAGGTTACAGCTGAAGAGATCAAGATGATTCCAAATTACTCCACTGAAGAAACTGTTAAAAGAATCCACGTCGACTGTCCAGTTTCAGGGAGGCACAGTTACATTTACATTATGGTTCCTACCGTCTACAGCATCATCTTCGTCATAGGCATATTTGGGAACAGCCTGGTCGTTATTGTCATCTACTGCTACATGAAATTAAAAACAGTGGCCAGCATCTTTCTTCTAAACCTGGCACTGGCTGACTTGTGCTTTTTAATAACTCTGCCCCTCTGGGCAGCCTACACGGCCATGGAGTACCAGTGGCCTTTCGGCAACTGCCTGTGCAAGTTGGCGTCAGCGGGGATAAGTTTCAACCTCTATGCCAGCGTGTTCCTGCTCACGTGCCTCAGCATCGACCGCTACCTGGCCATAGTGCACCCGGTGAAGTCCCGAATCCGCCGCACCATGTTTGTGGCCAGGATAACCTGCATTGCCATCTGGCTCCTGGCCGGCGTGGCCAGTCTGCCCGTCATCATCCACCGCAACATCTTCTTTGCCGAGAACTTGAACATGACGGTCTGTGGCTTTCGGTATGACAACAATAACACAACGCTCCGCGTTGGATTAGGTTTGTCCAAAAATTTGCTGGGCTTTTTAATTCCTTTTCTGATCATATTAACGAGCTACACCTTAATTTGGAAGACCTTGAAGAAGGCGTATCAAATTCAAAAAAATAAGACTAGAAATGATGATATTTTTAAGATGATTGTGGCAATAGTGTTTTTCTTCTTCTTTTCCTGGATTCCTCATCAAGTGTTCACTTTTCTGGATGTGTTAATTCAGTTACATGTAATAACAGACTGCAAAATCACCGATATTGTGGACACAGCTATGCCCTTCACCATTTGTATCGCCTACTTTAACAACTGTCTGAATCCCTTCTTTTATGTTTTTTTTGGAAAAAACTTTAAAAAATACTTCCTTCAGCTAATTAAATACATTCCACCGAATGTCAGCGCACATCCAAGCCTAACAACGAAAATGAGCTCACTCTCATATCGGCCACCAGAGAATATACGTTTGCACACTAAAAAAACTGCTGGGCCATTTGACACAGATTGATGTGTTTTGGAATACACTCACTTTGAACAATCTTGTGTATGAAGCAGCAAGAACAACAAGACTCATCTGCAGTCCTGAACATCACAGCTTACTGCTCATTACAGAGACGTTAGATCATCTCAGAGAAATCATACTGTAAAGATTTAGCAGTGGCCTTCCATTTTACGCCGTGAAGAGGACTGCTTGGTTTTAATTTTGGTTTTCTTTACTGAAAGCAACGTAAATGGTGGACAGGCATGTCAGAGTTCCTGCCAGCATCTTGCTGTTTACTCAGAACTACAAAAGAAGGGTACAGAAAACTCCTATCTGAAGTTCAGAGGTGTTTTAAAAGGAAAAGCTTGTATAAATTATATGAAACACAAAGAAGCTGTTTTGCGTATATGTGAGCTATTTTGTTCAAGGAGGTGGTGGAGCTGTGTTGCTTGTTGGTGTTTTTGTAATGACATAAATGTCCTATTATCATATTTATAATATATTTTCAAATATAGTCTATATATAGAGGCCCAATTTTAAACTCAAATGGAAATTTAAGGTTCTGGAAATTGGTCTCATTCTGATTTATGCTATTTTTCTTTTTTTTTTTAATGGTAATTTTTTCATAATAATATATGCAATAAAATGCAGATTTATTTATTAAATATAGAGGAAATATATTTTTAGATTTATATTCCTATTCATACATTTCAAACATTGCTTCAGAAATGTACATTTATATCCCAGTATGTATTTTTATAGTAGTTTAAAAAATAACCATATGTATGTGTGCACAAAAATGGGGTTCACTCAGCCTTTCCTTCTGATAAGCCACACTGCCTTTGAAGAACATTACATACAGAGGGAGTTGACTCCGTAGTCTGTATGACCAAAAGTAAAATCCTGTATTTGAAAACATGAGTTCTGGGAAAGAGCTGATCAGAAAACTTCAAACTATTTTGGTATAAGAAACCAGTGAGAGAAATGACCAGTTAATCAAACCTACTTAGTTTTTCAAATTCCTGCACATTTAGTAAACTGACATTCTGATAAGCAAAAACATGACAGTGCTCATAGATCAATTTAACTAATAACACTTGTAGTCCCATCACAAAACATCCAAGATCAAACTTCACTCTTGGGTTTTATGGAGTTTCTCTATGTCTAGAGTATTTGTTCCCTGTAGAACCTCTTTTTATGTGTATGGAACAAATTCAAATTTATACTAGCATAAATCAGAAATGAAGTCTGGCTCAAGCTCTCAATACAAGTGGCAGGGGGGAAGCTGATAATCACTGTAGGAAGTTTCAACTAATGATGTCCTCATATGTCCTTTTTACCTCAAATAATGAGATCCAAATAATATTTATTTTTGATTGACACCCATTTACTGTCTCCAAAGATAAAGTTCGTAAATAGTTTTTGACATTACAAAACTTAAGAAAAATTCCAGAACTTCACATATATCATGTAGACAATTACATGACCCTTGAGAATTTGCAGTATTTATAATCTTCAAAATTCTACATCTAATGTGGCTCTGTCTCAAGTAGCAAGTGCTCGGAGTGTCCATGTTTTCTGATGAGCAAAATCAAAAAAACAACAAAAAAGTTATTTCTGTAGTTTAAAAATTTTAAGGAAAAATGGGACTACAACCAGGTCTAGGAATCTCAGTGCTCTTTCACTCACTTACTTTAAAGAAAGGTTTTTTCAGTTTTGCCTTTGTTCTTCTAGCTGCAAAATGGGAACAATGTCTGTGCCTACTCATATATGTCACAAGGCATGGTGAGGAGTCATAGAAACTTCTAAAGCTCTGTGTTAAAAAAATGCCCTTTCATTAAAGGTTTAAGTTAATTGCAAGCTAGTATCTTGAAATTTGAAGCCTGAACATGTCATTTAAAGACATAGTTAAATTATTATAGAATAATACTACAGAATACTTTATAGTTAGCTTATGTCTGTCCTTACATGCAAGCCAGCCATTAGTTTAAAATTAATATGGCAATAACCCCCTGAATTATCAACAGCATCCAGAGCAGTACCAGTGCCCCAACCCTCTGTAAGCTGACAAAGGACTGACAAAGCTTGCCTTTTATCTGTATGGTACTTTCATCATGTACACACATGCATGTGCTAAACAGCATTAGGAGCTTCCCCTGGCATCTCTGTTCAGCTGTGATTCAGTGTGCTGTGCTTGCCACCTGCTGGATGCAGCCACAAATATGTTTTTCATCTCTAGAGTTGTTACAGGGAGAAACAGCAACATTTCCCTGCCACCTGATGGATCTGGAGATCCTTAGCTGTGGCAAAAATCCTGTAGAAATTAAGTGCAAACTTGCCCATCTGGGAGACAGTTAACTTCCTTGGCAGGGTCTAAGGAAGTGTTTCCTCATCACCTGCTCACCCCTTTGCTCACTGAAACCCCAGTGCCTACAATAGGGAGCTAATTTGCAAAATGTTGATTGCATTACTACAAGAGCCACCTCAAAGAGAAGAAATAAAAATCAAAGCCATTGGTTACTGATTTTGATCATTTCATGCCAGATGCTGCATTTTTAAAAGACTGTGTATCCTAGGCTGCTAGTGCCACCTGTGCCTGCTTGTGTCATGGGAAGAAGCACGAGGCTGGGTTGCTGCAGGATAGGTAGGAAGGGATTGCAGCTGGTGTGCTTTGGGGGCAAGACTGACCTTGAATCAATAGGCACAGAAAGTGGAGGGCAAAGCTGCTGTTAAATCATGCTGAGAAATTTTTGTTCTGCTAAGGAGTAGGAAATCCACTGCCAAGTATAGTGTATTCTAGCTTAGTGTTTCCTTAAAAGAAAAAAGGTAAATCAACAAATACTGAAAAGTATCCAGAGATAAAACTCTCTAGGAACTCTAACTGGGTAGCAGCAGGAAGCAAATTTTTGGAGCACAGAGTTACTTTTTACAGCCACCTCCTGCAGTTCCAGGCATCCCCACAACACCCCAAATTGACAGCTAATAGAAGAGCCCTCATTTCCCGCCCCAACCCCACACCACTTCCATCATGTATCCAGCTGCAACCAAGGGACGAGCTGAGAAGCATGTTTTTGCTGAGCCCTAAACTCCTCTGCCCACCTATGAGCTGAAAATGCTGTGCTGGAACCTGTGCATGGGGCACTGGAGAGCACAGGGGAGACAGAGGGAATGGTCTGGCCTTTGCTCTGGACCCTTGGCTATGTGGTCCCTACTGAGGAGCAAGTAGGAGATGGCGAGAATATCCTTTGATTCAAGGAGTTGCCTGGTACCAACAGAAGAGAAGGGACAAGATTTGCCTCTGTATGACTTTGCCATCTTTGGGAAACTCTGGGTTGAGCCCTCTTACTATCAAAACAGAACTAGCTGTAGATGTTTGAGAACAAACTCCCACTATCTTAAAGTACAGAAAGTTAATTAAGAGGCAATAGTGTGCTGTTATTTTTTAAAAGGAGTATGCACAGTGCTTTTCATTCTCAGGATGACTAAAGTAAAATAGTTGACAAACTCCTAGTCTATTCCTGTGTTCTCCTGGTGTGAGGAACTCAAGTCAGTACTAATGGGGACAGCATATAGCCCTAAATACAGGCACCACAACTCCTGCCAGAATGATATTCTATTGATTTATTTGAATGAACTTTGTTTTCTTCTGAATAATTACTAAATCACATTTTACATGCACATGTATAATATTTATTCCTATTTATTGTGCAATAGTACTTTATATGACTCATGTTTCATGCTCTGATCTCTACTTGCTTGCCCACTATATGTCCATCCTAAATCAAACTAAACAACCCACACTGGTTAGCCCAAATTCCAACAAAACCATTACAGATACAGTGGGAATTAATCTGGCTTCTGGCTGTAACAATTTCCTCATGTTTATGTTGTGAACCAACAGGTTGCTGAGTAAGCACAAGACCAAAAGTCCTTTACCAGCATTACTATTTAGGTGATAGTTTCCATTATCTACTTGAAATTGTGACAGCAGCAGAGGATACAGTAGGATTCCCAGGTTTAGTTTAGTTTTGCTTGAATAGCTTCAGCAAAGGTTTCTCTTACTGACCTCATTTTTAGGTATACTAAAGTTCAAGTATTCCCAGGGAGATATTTGCCACTGAAAGGAGAAACAAATACTTGGGAGAGGATGGTAGGAAGCCTAAAACAGGGACTTGCTGATTTTGAAAATACTGTGTGTTAAATGTGAATATTTATTTTTATTTTTGCAACAGATTGGAGGCAGGGGGAGGGCAGGAAAAAAAAAAATCTTTGAGTTTAGTTAAATATTTCAGAAAGTTTTGAGAGGTTCTTTTTAAGTTTCCTAATAACATCCTGTTCAGTTTGGAACATGTCAAACCATTCTTACCCTGCTCACAAAGTCTCACAGGGTCTCCAGCTCTGCTCTTCTGCATCACATTACAGGCATGGCCAGACCATCCTCCCACCAGCTTGTGCAAAGTGGAGGCTGCTCTATCAGTCACTGAGTCCACCTCAACAGTGACCTCACAACCAAGGCTGAACTAACAAATCCTCGGTGTTAACAGCAAAGCCATCAAGCTCATTGTCAGCAGAGAGCTCTGCAGATGTGACTGGGCACTGCAGGCACACACCACGCCTGAGACCAGCATTGTGAGATCTTTTTAGTGGACCAGTGCCATGGCCTGCAGCTTTGTACTGCAGTAATTTAAGTAACAAAACTAGGTAGTATTTTCTTTTCAATATTTTTGTGCAGTTGTAATTTGTGAAGTGGTGGATGTTAATGTTTTCTGTTTCAATAGAGATAGTTTTCCATTGTAGAAGGTTACTACAATTATAAAACAACATTTATTGTCTGAAGTGTTACTAAAAACATACATGTCATCAATAAATGTGTTTGTGAAAACCATCTCCACTGCTGTGTTAGACCACTCAAAGCAAAGAGATATGTTACTGTATTGTTGTAAGTACTACACTATTATCAGTGTACCTATAGCTATAGATATATATCTTAGGTAGTATCGTCCTCACCAGAGTATTTCTATTTAATGCTGTAATATTTTATACCACTATCCCTCTTCCCTTTTAATCCAAATTCTAACCCATCTTTCCCTAAAATCATTGAGATTAACAGGTTGTAGTGGAAAGGATACCCAGCTAGCTCCAAAATCACAGGTAGAACAGCAGTTCAGTGATTCATTTCTGTTTCCCAGAACTGGCTAAGTTAATGAAGTTTCTTTACTTGGAGTGGATACTTAACAAATTGCTATTTTTCTTATATACAGGTTAGAGTTTAAAGCCAAATTTAGGCTTAACCTTTTAGAAGCTAAATTGAATTTTAGAGACAGATTTAGCCAGAATATTGTGTTAAATACAGGATCACATTACATTATAAATAATGGCCCTGAAAAGCCACGCTCAGCTTGCCTGTAGCTGAGTATTCAATGTAAATATATCCATTTACTTCGAATATAAGCAGTGCCACATCATACAGTGGCTTCAGTGGAAACAGGATCAGGTTCCAGTGAGAGAATTGGGCCCACCCCACTTCATACTCTGTCTTATAGTGTCACACACTGGAAAAAAATAAAAAACAGCTAAAAGCTGGGCATGTGAAATTCTTTAAGCTTATCTACTGAATAACTTATTTTCCATGTGTTTTAATTATTCCTCAGCTTTGTGTATTGGCAGCTTTATGTACTGGCAGTGCTGTTAGTCTACAATCAAGCACAGGCCCTGGTGCAGGAGGAGAGACAGAGATACAACACCTTGGAGCTTTACAGCCTAATCAGAGGTGAAAAATTGTTGGAATAGGGTAAAAAGCAAAAAGTGTTGCTGAAAAAATACGAAACTATGAAGATATTTCACCCTGCCATTAATGAAACAAAGAAGTGATTTTTTTTTAAATCACAGCCAAATAATTGAAAATTATAAATTTAAAAAAAAAAAAGAAAAAAAAAAGAAAATGCTGAAAGGTTTTATGTGATGAGGGAAAATCCTGCACATACATAATAAAAATTTCAAGAATGTCCAGCTAATATTCTCAAGCAAATACAAACTTGGCCATTTCTATGAAAATGAATGAATAGCCAGAAATGTTTAAGTCAAGAGATGTGTATAAGATATTAGCAAACCCTTTGCCACTATTTTCTTTCAGAAAAAAAAAAAATTATGCATTAGAAATCCATCAGATGATTATATGCCTAGGAAAGGAAGACAACTGTGTATGGCCTTAGATGAGCTTTGCATACCTTGTCTAAATCCTCCTCATGCTTAGTTTATCCCATGATACCCAACTACACCAAAAAAGAATCCCAAACAACTAAACCAAGTAATAAAACAAAAATAAAATAATTTCACAAAAATGTGAATTATGGTAGTGCAATGTATATTTAACTTTGCAAACAGCTATGAAATACTAAAGGGTCTAAAATAACTTTGTTTTCACACATCTATATTCATTTAAATAACTTTTTTAAGCTTTTATAAGGATTATGTTTTGCACTGTAAAAACTCTCCAAGCATGACAAAAAATTGCAGACCCAAAGCCCTCTTTCTGTATAGGAGCACCTATCAAGTGAGGCAATTATGATTTGTAGGATACCTTTCAAAGACAGGTTATAAATAAATGCACATGAGATGTAATGTCACGTACTAATAATGTCACATTATTATGTTGAACCTGAGTTTTGTGATGATTATTCGAGATAAAAATGTAAAGAAGTGTGTAGAAAAGTGTGCTCTGTATGCTAGACTGTACTATACAGTGCCATGCTTACATGTTAAATTCAGAAGAATTATATTTCTGGTATTTTTTAATTTCTCTGCTTATCTGTGATAGCTCTCTATACTGTCATGTGTAATTTTTACATGAGATAGTAGATATGCACCGCTCTGCTTCAGAAAAAAATACCACATTTTAGGCAGATTTCTGTCTAACATAACTGCAAACAGTGAGCATTTTTCACAGAGACATCTACATCAGACTGGTTGTATTTTGAAATACTGAAAATATTAAACGATCCAAAATAACCTTAAATAAATGTCAGTTCAACTTAATCTTCACACCGTATGGTTAGATTGTTTCTCCCAAGTTTTGTTTCTTATCCAACCTACAAGTAACTGTGGTTTTAACTTCAACTCCCAAAACAGGCAGCACAACCATGTACAGAGTCTGACAAGAGCACTTGATTCTAAAAAATGTATATTATCTGTACAGCTCATACCCCTGAAATTCTAAACTTGCACATAAATTTTATTGTGATCAGCAAGGTTTGTGATTCAATATCCTGTTAATTAAAGAAGACTTTAAAAAATTTATTGGAAAAAATACACTGTACTTACTGCTCAAGCCTAGATAATGTTCTGCCAAGGCATACACTCCTACAGTTCTTTTTGTGAGGGATTCACCACTAATGTGTATATCAAATATGTTTTAAGAGCTTGACAGATCAGTACCAAAACATCAACATTCATTACTGTGACCCAGAAGTATGCATTTGATTTAAAAGTGGAACTTAATCACAATACTGTCAAGACCCTAGAAAAGTATACGATAACGTTTTAAAAAAACAACAACAACAACAAAAAACTAAAGGCATATTCCAATTTTTACCTCAACTCAAGCCCAAAAGATGACTGCACACTTTACATGCAAGATAAAATTTTCCTTACACTTCACTGCTTATCTTGGAGCTGTTTAAAGACTAAATTTTCTGCCAAGTTAGTTCAATTATTTTGACAAGGTTATTCCATGACAGAACATGCCTTTATCTCTCCTGAGATAGCATTTGATTGATGATCTGCTGATGTCACAGGAGAAGCTGATCAACACTGCAAAGCTCCATAACTTCCAGCTACAAGCAGATCATCACCCCCAGCACTTAAAGCTCACACAGAATATTGGTGTGCTCAGCACACAGTAATGAAATCCAGTTTCACTTACTGCACATGAAAGTTACTCCTCTGGCCCAATACAGCCATGGAGGCAATGACACCCTCAACAAAATTATTGTAGATGGAGAGAGCCCTAAATTTCACAGTGCAATGCCTACAGGATTGCATTTACTGAGAATATGTAATACTGACTGCCATCCAGCACATCCCATAACTATACCAGAGCTGCACTCCAGCTGCTGGAAGTGTGGACTAGAATACACTATGCCTTGTTTCTGTTTGGCAAAGCCTTATATTTAATTCATTAAGCCTACATTTTACTTTTTGGTTTTTTTACTCCATATTCCCCTCCTGGCAGCTATGCATGAAATACTCTCGGGGGGTTAAGTTCACTGTAACAGTGGAGAAAAAACACATGGGCAGTACTAACAATTTGCTCCAAAACACATTTTGTTAATCCTGCATTGTTTTTAAATGTGTGTTTTCACAGAAAACAAAGGAATCTAAGATCTTCCCTATATGTTTTAAATTTAGGAAATGTTTGATTTCCCAAAAGCACAGTGCAGCTCTCTCAGGAGGTCTCTAACAAATTTGAAAACAAACAAACATTCTTGTGCACAAGTTTTGAATAATGATTTAGACAGTGTTTTAAATGTAAACTGCTGGCTGTGCATTTGACAGGATTTTGCTGGCAGTCATTCCAGTATTTATTTCTCCTTTAGAAGGCCTCTGAGTAACAGGAGATAAATATTCTTTTAAACAGAGGGTAAAAATTAAAAAATACACTGAACAATAAATAATTGAAGACAGGTCAATGCAGCTGTGGTTCCTAGAGCTGCATTACACACTATTACTTTCATTACATTGAAAATCAGACAATTTCAAACTTAGAGCCTATCTAAGAGCTGTCTGAAGGCTCAATATTACTTCAGGCTCTTTGAAAGGTATAAATCTTCAGGCATTACAGGAATTAAAGTTGCAAACATGCATTTAAATATCCTTTAAATCCCTTGATATTCTACATTTTGACCTTCAAACTCCACCTTGTAAAACATTGACATTGATTTAGAGAAGTAAAGTCAAAGCAGGTCTGTAAACATTGGCCATAAACCTGTCACAGCTGTTCCTGTGTGCAAACATTGCAGTCTAAACATCCCTCTTAAGATTTCTGTTGTGCAGTGCTGAAATCTGTTTTATTTCCATCTAAAATGGTATTGCTGTATGGATGAGATTATAATTGCCAGTCTGAGGCTTTGCATTTTTAAGATTGTGGAAAAAAAGATGCAATCACCTGTAATGCACAATATCAAACAGCTCTAAGAATATGGGGAGTGGCATTTTGGTGTGCAAAGGAAATTTGTCAAACATTGACTGAATCCTGTTCACAGTGATGTCAGCTGGAATTTTGCTCTTGGCTTCAAAGAAAAGATAACAGTTTCTAAAACATATCACACACTACCACTCACTTTAGAAAAGGACCAAAAATAGCATCTGAAAAATCATTTGTCTCCTCTTGGACAGAGATGGAATTACAGCATGTAACCACAAGAAATCAACGGGCATCATCATGGCACATGCACTGTGCCATCAGCTGGGTGGGTCACTATAGAACAAATCAAGGCAAAAGGATAGAGCCAAGCATTTCATCTATCTGCTTGAAAAGACTGCTTTAAATACAGTCAAGAAAACCTAGAAAATACTAAAAAATGAAACACTTTGTTTCCTTGTGCTATGAGGCAGCTTCCTAGCCACCTTCTTTGGCTTGTGTATTGCTCAGCACTTCTTTGTAGCATATATTAATGCGGAAATTACCCTGATGTTATTCTGCCTCACTACAACAGTATTTAAAGTAATTTGCATTAAAACCATGTAGTGTCGCTTAGTAACAGAAACAGTGGAATAAAGTCATAAATTGAGAGGAGGAAGATGAAGAAGAAGGAAATTACAGCAGCATAAAAACTTTTATTGGCACTTAAGAGTATTTTTCCCTGATTGAAGCAGAATTCATGAAACAACTACAACCCTACGATAAAGACCTGTAATTAGCCCTCAAGAACTACTGTTATTTTCTGGCAGTTCAGAAGCTGATTTTTTTTTTTTTTTTAATTTCAGGAAAGGAAACATCAAATCTTCTTTGGACTATCCAAAACTGAACACATAGCACCAGCATTTTACTGAAGCTCCCAGTGTAGAATAGGAGACTGATGTAACAATTTATAATTGTAATTAATTCTTGTCACCCAAACAGAGTTTTTAAAGTAGTAATATGCACTTCAGTGCCTAGTACTTACACTATGCTGCACAACAATGGAAAATATACAATTCAAATATAGAGAAGAAATTATTGGAGAAAAATTACTGTGAAAGAATTTTAATAAGTTCAGTCAAAAATATTGACAGAGGGATGTATGTTATAAGAAGAAAAATCAGTATTGCAATAAAGTCAAATCTGCACAAAGTCATCCAGGCACTTCAGCAATATTTGTAGCATGATACATCTTTCTGTTAGTAGCCAAAAATTACTTCTACCCAGTCATGGAGTCTAAAATGCTTTTTGTTTTCAAGTTCATACAACAAGGCTTGGCTAGAACAGAGAAATTCTACAGTTCTTCATAGCAGGGACCATATTCAGATCAATCATCATATGGATCACAGCCTTTTCCATTTAAAAAAAAATAGAAAATATTCCTGCAGCAACTGGATTGCAACGCTGCCTTAACTGCTTAATGCAGAACAGCAATATTGAGAAATCGTCAGTGAAAGGGTGGGAGGGGTGTGTGTTTGTGTGTGTTCTGTTGATTTTTGCATGTTTGTTTGGTTTGGGGGCAGGGATTTTGTATGTAGGGGGTGCGTTTATTATAATTATTTTCTCATTTACAAAACCCACAGATTTCGTGGTCTATTTTTCTTCTCTGCTTCAAATACTCTTTATTTAGGTACAACCCTTTTTGTTTTGTTTCCTAAACATGGCCCCCTGTCTTTGTATTTCCTAATGTTATTAGAATCCTGTCTTTGACTTAATTTCATTATTTCAGGAAACCTGGAAAGGTCCAATCCTAAACCCATCATTTAAAAAAATTGTTCAAAACTTTAGACACACAGCAGCTCACTCCAAACACCAACAGCATGCAACCCTAAACCAAGGTAAAAATCCAGCAGTCCTCATTCCTCCAACCAACCAAGCAGACACTTCTGTCAAACAGGTAAGTATTGCAGGCCACTTTGTCCAGAAGAGGTGACCACCTTCCTGTCCTTATGCTACCAACTCCCAGAAGAAGCAGTGTTTTCCTGTTCTGCTTTTCCAAGTGAGAGCACAGAGTTGTATAGAGTTGATAAGGAGAGAACCCCACCACAGCAGAAAGCTCAAACATCTCTGTTCTCGACCATTTCACACATGTACCCTGTTTTCCCTGCTTTGTTGTTGACCTCCTCATTACATCTAATCTTAAAATTAATTGTTATGCAGACAAGAGAAACAACTAAGCATTAGAGAAGTACTGAAACTAGACTTCAGTCTAGCCCTGCTTCTGTTTATACATGTAGTCTTCCATTTGCTAGAACACATTTCCTCTCAGAAAGCTATTTAAGAATGAAGAAACATAATCTTTTGACCACATCCCTTTAAAATAGCTACTTAGTTTACTACATCAGACTCATCAACCCAGTATCATGTGTATCCACAAAGTCTCAACAAATTTCATTTAAAGTTTCATTGATAAATTATTGAATACTCCCCAGTTTGCTGAATTATCCAAGAAATACAAATCTCCATGAAAAAACGCTGCTGTGAAAGACAATTCAGTGCAAAGTTAGATATACAAATAAATCAAACTAAGACATCACCCCATGTGATTTCCTGAGGGAGAATACCCCATAGGATTTACTAAGCTAGGAAAAACATAATAAGAGACAATCTGTGAATTAATGCTTAAATCCAAACATAAGGACTTCATGCACTAGAAGAATTACTTTTATCCCCACTAAAACTTTTTTAAAAATGTAAACACTGTTATTTATCAGCTCCCCAGTGAAAAATATTTGTGTCTTCCTTTTAAAAAATGATGAAGCAAAACAGATGCTGCAGTGCAGAGCACAGCGAAACAGGGAACAGTTGTTCTCTCGCTCTCCAGTGTGCCATGCACATTAGCTGCACTCATGCAAAGCCTCCTGAGGCCAAGTGCTGAGCCAGGATGCAGCCCTGCTGCCCTGGGAGCTGTGCACGTGCAACTGAGATCAGGATTTGGCCACGTACTTGCTTTCCTGGCCCCAACAAGCGAAATCCTTGAGATATACATTCTTACAGATGCACGGACAAGCCCAGCCACAGAGTAACTTCCCTGCTGACAGAGCTCACGTTTTCTGCACGGGGTGCAGCTCACAGGGCACAAATTTGCCTTTCACCAGGACACAAAGTAAGACTGTCTGCTCACTTCATTTATCAGCTGCCACAAAGGGTAGACAGCTTGTTGTAATTCTGTCACATTAAAGCCCACTAAACCATCAGCTTACCCCAGAAAACAGCACCATCCTCTTGCTGTCAGGCGCTCAATGGCCAACGAGGCTGTGACATTGGTCCTGCAGGCTGGCACAAGTCCCCAGCTGAAGGGGAAGGCCATTTCACCAGTTTCTCACTCCCCCAGCATGAAGACTTTGTTTTCCATCCAGCACAGGGCTCACAGAGACCGCAGCCCAAACTGGAGTGCCCTGTCACAGGAGAGGGGCTCTGGATGCTGCCCTTTCCACCCAGCTCCTGGCAGAACCCTGCACCAGGGCACACATGGTCTGCAATCAAATTCCTTGGGGAGCCACCCCAACCTCCTGAGGGTACTTCTGTGCCTGAACAAGCCTGATGAGCAGCACCTGGAGCCTCCCTGCCCTGCCCTGGCCCAGCACCCCCTTGCAGCCCAGCCTGGGCTCTCCATTCCAGCCCCAGGGACACTGATGGACACTGTGCTCCAGTCCTGTCCCAGTCCAGCCTGTCCCCAGCCTGGCTCCATCTCTGCAGCCCTGTCTGGCTGTCCTACGCTGCCATCATGGTTCCCCTCACCAAGCCCAAACCCAAAAGGAGGAGCACTGATAGGTTTTTCCCAACCTTTTTTTTTGGCAGTCCTTCTGACATCCACTAAAAAATCACATAGGGAAGAAATGTGCAGCACAGACAGGTTTGGCCTAGTGATAAAACCCCTTAGAAGAGGAAGGTCAAATGATGTATTGGTAGCCTGAATTTGCAGTTACACTCCTTTACCATTTTCTCTTGGTTCATTAGGCGAGAAACCAGACCCGATTTCCATGTTTTAAAGTTCAGCTAATTTTATCCATTCATAAACAGCTTTTTCCAAATGTTACCCTTTCTTTTTTTTCAACACCTATGAGGAAAAATTTTGGCATCTGTAGAACTGGAAAATTTTAAGAGCAGGTAGTTTGGACAGCTGTCAGGAATGACAGTGATTATCCAGCTTTGGGACAAAGCAATGGACTAGCTAACTTATCAGAAACTTTCTGTGGGTTTAGAGACTCCTTCTGAGGCAGAGGATGAACTGATGGAATAATTCACTTTTTAGACATCAGCTTCCTCAGTTCTTGCTGCAGTTGAAAACAGCAGACAAACCCCCTGCCGTTCACTACAAACAGCATTGGCCTTGTGCTAAGGTTGCAGTTCATGATACTGACAACATTAATTTATAGCAGACAAATACAGCCTGTGATAAGCTTGAAAAAATTAGAAAAGGCCTTGGCTGAGCTTCAGTACAAATTCAGCACAATGTTTTTTGCTTCTTGTCCCTTGGGATGGTATTCCTCTAGTAGGTGTTGTTTCACATGAAATCATTTAAGATTGATGCCGTTGAACTATCTTTGACTCTTTCAGAACTTGCCTCTCTCTCATCAGACAGCTTACAAATGCTGATATCATGATATACAGTTCAAAGATGGCAGGAGAGCCTCTGCTTTATGCTGTTATTGGTACATTCATGTACATTCATGTCCAGGCATGTGTCACGGTGACTTATATTTACGATGAACCATTTCTATTGTGAACACATGTGTTTTACTAGTTTCATCATTTTCCCTGCAGAGCTTGTAAAACCTTTGGAAACCTTGATACTAGGGACCTGAAAAAAGCATAAAAATTCTTCAAACCTTGAAGATTTGCAAGGAAACATGGTTTTATATTAGAAAACCTATGAATTATTTGACCCTACATGTAAAATACAACTCCCTTCCCTCCTCAAGCCTTAAAAAATTGGTCTAGTTGGCAAACAAATGAGAAATTACTCCCTTCAGGATCCATACAAGAGTTAAAAACAACAATCTGAAAGAGTTTACATCTGAATGATATTAGAACAAGACTTCAGAGGAACAAAGATAAAACAAGTGAGTAAAAGGTATCAAGGTTTCACTTATGTTATTTAGATAACTTCAATTTTTCTTTTTAAACAAATAAATTTTTCTCTTTTGTGAGAAATGGGCTACTTTCATAATAAAATTATTACATTTTTCCCAAAAAGTCATAACTCCTAAACAACTATTCTTTTAATATGTGATTTGTTACAAATGGAAAAAAATTATTAATTACCTGAAATAGTATTAATGCAATTTAAAAAAAAAAATCAACGTATAACATTACATAGCCCCCAGCATGATCTGCAAAGAGCCCCGTGCACTTGCATCCTTGTGACTGTATCGGAGTGTGGCCTCAGTCAGCACTTCTCAAAAGGGGTCCTTAGAAAGCAGACACTTTCCTTGTGTTAAAAGAAATAACATACATTGAAACCCACTTTCCATGCAAGTCATTGGAAAATTACCGCTTCTGAAATGCTAGAAAATTATGAAGGGAATGAAGGTCAGCACAATTTCTGAGTGGACATAAACAAACTATAGAAGGCAATGCTTCTCTAGCCATGTGGCCCAGCCACAAGCTTAAGAACTCCCGGTCTAAGCCTATTTAAATTGCAGATTTTTATGGAGGTTTTTAATACTTTGTGTTTGTCAGGTTGCTTATATATGCTTCCATATATAAGCTTCCATTCTTGCAGTCTCTCAGCCTTCTGCCTGACTGCAGTTCCTCAGGGCAGAGTGAATTATAAAAGAAAAATGGTATAAATCAAAATTCCTTGTAGATTACACTGTGGGGAGAAAAAAATAGGGAGGAACACAATGCTCTTACTGTGTAACTCTCAATTATAGAAAAATAACATCAGTGAGAAAATTACTACTTTCATAATTACTCTTCTCAATAATTGTTTTTTGAAATCCCATGGAAAGCTCTCAGAGTGCATTTGAAACTTTGAAGCAGTGAAGTAGATCAAAGTACATCTGTGTTTTTCTCTCTTACTAAGGAAGCTGTATGGTATTTGACAGCTACAGGCAATGTGAATTGTGTGGAACTTGTAGGATCAAAACAGCAATAAACTTAAAGCAGTATATGTCTTGATAGATTTAAATACAAAATATGAATGTTATGTTGCCAGTTCAATGAATTGTGGTGTTTTTCTCTCCTCAGGATGTATGGCATGTTTTAGACAAGAAACAACAAAAAAAGAAAAACGGTATTTTTTTAGTCATGAAAAGTGTAGCTTTCCTGTATTTTAACCAAACTGTATTTGGGGGGAGAGAAAAAAGTTAAAATAAAGTCTGAATTGAAGAGAGAGGAGAAACAGATAGAACATGACTAAATGGAGTAGATCACTCTGGAACACAGACTTCCATCAGGAGCGTGTGTATTGCTACAAACACTATCGCCAAATCTTCAATACAGAAATACTTCTATGGGTAGGAATAAATCAGAGCCAGGATTAACAAATGACAGTATCTTCTTTAACACAGAGAACAATTGCAGAGAGATTAAGAACAACTTTTCTCTGTCATTCAGTGCTTTGACCAATGGGTCCACCAGGATATCTATTTCTTATATGGCCTGGCTATGTTTGCTAGAGCTGTAGCTAGAAAGAAAGGGAACTCTTAGTGTCACTGGCCCAAACCTTGCAATGAAAACTCATAGAGGAGCAAAATACCAAGGAAGATGTTTTGCCTGGAAGCACAAGTTCATCCTCCGAAGCAACAACTACTCTTGGCTTTGTCAATTTTCCAACAACAGCTGCTAGTTATCTGTCATATGAATATGCTTTCAATATACTGTGCAGCTGGACCAACTTGAAACCAATTTGAAAAACATGTTTATAGAGAAAGGCAAAGGAAATGACCTGTAACATTGTAGACACAATATGTTCCACATGAGAGCTCCATCAGTTGAGTTTTTACCAACTCAGTTATTTTATTATCATTCAAGGTCTCTAGTTTTCATTGTGCTGCTCTTTGTTAGTAGGTCTAGGAAGTCTCTGATTTTCAATCTGTTCCCAATATTTTCTGCGGTCCCAGAGGAAAAGCAGCAGTAAAACAGCCATTTAAGTGAATGGCTCCACCACACATTCCTGTGCAAGTACAGAGGAGTGCAATGGCTAAACCAGGATTTTCTTGCCTTTAGGTGTGTGAGAAGAATGAGCAAACAGGTATTTCCTTTCTTTTGTGGCTATAAAGAGACAAGAATGAGCTTCAAAGGAGAGGTGATATGAAATGGTTCAAAATAAGTAGTTTTTCTTCCAAGCAAATTCCCTGTAAAATGTGATGAATCTGCCTTGAACAAAGTGATCCACGTTCCGCCCACCCACCACTCAAAGCAGAATGTAATGACAGACTACAATTCTAATTATTTTGGATGTTAGGGTCCCATCTTAGAATATAATGAAAGAGACAGCTGATGAAGAGAGCATTGTCTCATCTTTCATTCTGCATAAATTCTTAATTCAATCCAGAATTATTTGCAGTAGGTCAAACTAATCATCTTTGTTTCATGAAAAAATCTCTTAGTTCAATTTCCAGAAGCTTGTTATGCAGTGAGGGGGAGATATTGAACATCATGACCTGTTCTTATTTCCCTGATGGAATAACAATTACCAGTTTCTTCAAACATGAGAGAAGTTCCAGCAATTAACTTAATTCAGAAAATACAAAGGTAGTATAAAGGAAGGAAAAAATTACAAACTGTGTATGAATCAGGAACAAGCAAAATCCCAAACTTATGTTGTAAGCCCTCCAGTGAGAAAACAAAGTCAAATGTTTAACATACAACATACTGCAACATCCTGAACAAACCAAGTGTCAGCTTTGCTTAGGTAGGAAAATCTTTGGCAGTAAACCAAGAGGAAAAAATTCCCCAACCCTTCTACAAGCAGTCTGCTGCATAGTAGTAAAAACAAGCTAAGCACAACAAGGAAGGAACATCATCTTTCACTATGAAATTTCTCAAGGTAGGAGTATTATGGGGTTTTATAGGGGAAAAATAGCATATATATTTATATATGTGTGTGTGTGCGTGTGTGTATATATATATATTCCATATTTTTACAGATGTGAATTTTTTTTTTAATCTGGCCAGGCTCCTGGACCAGATCTTCTGTTGACATTTGCATCAAACAAGCAGCTGAGCTGCTCCATGGCTGGAGTCCTTAGTCACAGAAGATCACAGGTGTGACATACTCGCTGCAGAATAAGGCACTGGGGCTTGGGATGCCTTTTCCACCTTTTCTACGATACACTACAGAAACATTTCCACATCAAAATATATACTTTTTTTTTTTTAGAAAATATTTTAAATAATTCACAGAAATTGAAAGGATTTCAGGTAGCTGTGATGTTTCAGGAGGCAGTGGATCAAAGTGTGGTCTCTCTCTCTATCCCTTCTTCATTCCTTCCTAGCAGATCTTATTTCAGGGTTGGAAGCTGTGAAGTGCAGAGAAATGTGGTAAGAAGCAGAGATAAATTAGTAGCAAAAAGCCTCTGCCTAAAACTGAACCTGCACAGTCCCAGTGTTTTTGTATAACAACCCAGATTTACAAACTGTTTCTAATCAAACTGGTAAAAAGAATATTTTATGAAGCAAAAAAAGCGAAATTATTTAATTTAAACATCCAGACTTGCCTGGGCGTAATACAGAAGAGTCTGGACACTGAATTTAAAGCAGCTATCTTATCTGTGGTGCCTAAACATTTCCATGTGTACAGACAAAAATATTTCCCAAGAATGGTGTTGTTTATGTTCTGCAGCTTGCTTGTTTTTCCTTCATTGGAGTACTTTTCATACAAGCTTAACAGAGATTTTTCCCACTGAATTAATTTTCAGATAAATTCATGAAAGTGAGATTTGACTATGGCTACAAGATGAAATTGTTTGCACTCTCTATGTTTTCCTTTGTTTCATGAAGCCTACTGTTTACTGGAGAATAGCAAATTAATAATTTCTAGAAAAGTCCAATTTTACCTTTTGTAGTTGAACTCCTATGCATAAAAGGAACTTTTCACCTGGGCAAAAATCCATACCTCAGTCAGATTTGGTTCCACATACCTCAATAGCATGAATTTGATTTGTTGTTAACATTTTCCCTGTGATGTCTCACAAATAGCTAATACACCTGCTTAAATCAGACAGGTTCCCTGCTCAGTCTGGGCTTTGTTTACTTACATGTTCATAGAGGAACAAAGAGTGCCAAGATTAATTCATTCAGCTTAATTTGCTACCTCATACTCTTGTAATGAGCGAGCTCTCACTACAGTTTTTGCAATTAGCAGGTTTTAATAAGGCTGTCCAAGTATAGATTATTAGCCCAATTAATTGCTTTGGGAAGGGTTTTATGAACGCTTCTAATCAATTAAGGACCATGAGTCTTTTGAAAAGGAATATATTTTTACATGAACAAATTGGTGTGCAGACTCTATTTGAATTTTTTGTTTGGTATTTTTTACATGATTCTTTGGGTTTGTTGTGGTTCTGTTTTTTTTTTTTCTTTTTTGCGATATAACGTATGAAATCTAACTCCAAACTCCTTCAGAAAGTAAGAAAAGAACTAATTTTAATGATATTTTAATATATATGTTTTGTTAGGGAAGAAGCCAGAGAAATAGCCGAAGTCTTATTTGATTACAGTGGAGTTCTATTTCTGCTGCAGCTTATGAATTTGGGTTACTTAGATAGATGCAAACTTCATTAGAGAAACTTTACTAGTTCCTAAATGGTCTTGTTTTTCTGAAATGATAGAACTCCCTGACCTTTGCCCAGGTGTAACCGCTGTTGATCCAACCTGTCTCTCAGCAAAAGGCACTGGATATAAAAATCGTTCAGAGTTGAAGGCAACTATCCAAGCCCTAAGCTCAGACTTTATCAAGTCTGTAGATGAAAAACAAGCCATACAGGAGAAGAATGGTCATGATTTATATCACCCATGAAGGCCATCACATACAAAAAGCAAAACAGAACAGTAAATTATCCAGCAATCTGTAAAAAGAAATTTCATTAGGCCTAAGGGTGGAACCAAGCTGCTCAATCCACTCTCTTCCTTGAACCTTCCTTGTTGATGTTTGGGGTTTTTTTAAGCATCTTGGACTCTCCCATTATCTGTCATCTGTCTTCACTCCCACTGGTGGTGATCCTGCTGTGCTCTGTTAACACCAATATAGCATCAGTATCTGGATAATGTTTAGTGGGATGAAATGGAGATTCATCTGTCAGTCTAAATCCTTCTGTTAAAACTGGAGGTGGATTGAGAGCACACTGACAGCTTGATTTACCTTCAGCCCCTGCAGAGCCCAGAATGGGAACTAGGGGAATACTGAGAAAGACAACATGCTAACCATCTGAATTAGAAACCCTGGAGAGGCCTCAGCAGTGGGCAGATAGTCCTGTATCTTGTTACAGAATAATTCTTGCACCACCTCGCCAGCATCTGGTTCTGACATTGTTGGAGACATTATATAGGTGCTAACGATGTGCTGATCCACACCAGAAGAGAAATTCCTAGACCCATCAGACAGATACTGCACCAACATGGGAGCTGAAAGTTTCAACTGGCTTCTATTAATCAGAGCACTGAGTGTGCAGTTACTTGTGTATTTTTTAGATTATGACTTCTTTGCTGTAGGTCATAATCTCTCACTGTATACCACATGCTGATCGCAGCACCTTAAAAACTGTAAGGGAAAGGACCTTATGCTTTTGTGTGTCTTTGAGCTATGGCTCAGTCCTGCCATGACCCTGCCAACCTTAGGGAGGCCAGGGAATAGGCCTGAGTATGAGAACCAGCCAGTATTGTATATGACAGAAAGCTCAGCCCAAGGACAAGCTAATTAAGCAGAAGATGTCCATAACCAATGGATGAGAGGTCAGTCCTTCTCACTGCTCCATTAAATATCTTTTCTCTGTTTGGCACTAAACAGATTCTTGATTCTTGGTTTCTGGGAATTCTGGAAATGCAAATACCTTTATTCACTTATTCTATATTAGTATATTTCACACTTTTTTCAAACAAATAAGAATTTGAAGGTATATGATATATTCAGCTTCTAGCTAGGGTAATAAAATACTTTCTAAGTCCTAAGCAAGTTGTGCATGGATCATATAATGAAGCTGCAATACTACAATCTTAATTATTACTAGAGGTCAGTGGTACAAATATGGTATCTATGTCACAGGAGATACACTGGCAAGAATCCACTGACTCTACAAAAGAACAGCTACAGGTTTTGCTGTTTCTCACCTGATGAGTCAATAGCAGTGGTACAAACACATCCCAAAGTCATGAGAGCTGCCTTTTTTTGCTCCATACCCTAGATCTCATTACTTCCATTCTTTTCTCTCCTTATCCACTACCTGCTCCCATGTTAACTAGCATCTGAAAATGTGAAAAAATAATAAAAAAAAGAATATATCTACACATAGCTACCAAAACAGTAGGATATGAGCATGTCCCGGGGCCCTACATTTGAAAAAGCCTTTGATGAGTTAAAAGATGCAATATTAATAATATATAAATCAAGAGAAAGTACCACGAAAGCTTGGAGCACATGCTGGATAGCAGATTCTGCTCGTCCTGGCCTCTTCAAAGTACTCTCAAAGGTCTTCAGAATATATTCAATAGCATTACTCTTCAAAACTAAGGTTAGCATTTATTACCTTAACAAATAAATGATCATAAGAAGGTCCCCATACATCAAACACATGTGCCTGGACTGGGGCCCATGATAGGATTTAGGCATTGCTGATCTTTTGGAACATGATAAATACCAAACAATATTAAGAACATAAATTTGTCAATCAGGGATTATAAGAACTGACAATATTTTGTGACTATGAGATTGTGGACTTAAAATGTACATCAACAAACTATATGATTCAGGAAATTTATATCTACTGAAACTCCTAGAAAAACAGACATTATTTATCCTCAGACTTTTGGACTCAGTTTAATAACAAATGGGATGAAAGACTTCATAGGATAAAGGATGCTTCTGAAATGCTAACATTGATGTGTATTTTTTCCTTTTATCACTCTGTGGTTAGCCTTCATAAGCTTTTCAAAGTGGAGTACCAGAGTATTTCTGTTCCAAAAACTGAAATAAGAAATTACTACAAAGATGAATTTCAGCTGGAATATAGCCAATTATTAACAGGGAATGCTCTTTGTGAGTGACAACATCATAGGAGGCTGTATTTTTAATCATCTAAAAAGCAAACAACTCCAAGAAAATTGCAATAGCTGACACTGGTTTTCGGTTTTGCTTACCCTAAGACAAAATACATGTCCTAAAGGAAATTACCACACATTCTCCTTTTGGGACTCAGCTGGTTTTGTTACTTTCTTGATTAAACAAAAATTGATTTTTCCTTCTGAATCTTTTCAAAGACATAGGTAATGCAAGCTCTGCTCTCTGTGATAAGGCCAAGATTTACTCAGCCATGGCCAACTGATGTGCTGTTGGGTTGTAATCAGATGCTAAAAAGAACAGATGGCTTACGCAAATTTAATTTGCTATTTTATTTATCCTTATGCTGTCCCCTTATCATACAAGTATTAAACATCTATATTATACAGTTAGAAAGACAAGACAATTTAGAGCTAGTTTATGAACTAATCTGACAAAACACCATCAATCCTGAGATGCAAAATAAATCACTTAAGTAGGATTCCAGATCATTGTTTTTTTCCAACCTCATCGGGGATGGAAACAGCCAAGACTACCATTACAAATTCTAGTATTCAGTAATGCTTGCTAGCTCAGTAGCTGATGCTGCATCAGTAATTGTGGAGAAAAATAAAAAAAAACATAAACAAAAACCCCCATCATCTCCAACTGCATGAAAAGCATATAATTTCTTAAAAGTAAACTCAAGCACTGAAATCTGGCAATCTTCTATTTCCAAAATGCTTCTCAACAGGGAATGATGACATCTGTGATTTTTTTGATTACTTCTTGTGATCCTTTATTCATTACAAGATCTGGGCTTTATCATCTCCACATTATGGTCTTAGCACTTGTCTTCACAGGATCAGAGCATTTCATCTCAAAATGCAGATCTCCTTATCGTAAAATTGAAACTTCTGGAGACTTTGCAGTATTGTTTTGGCACTTGTCAGAATAGCTCCTGATGTCATCCTTCTTAGGAGACTTGACTCCTAGTAAGATTATTGCTGGGTAAAAGTCTGCAATGCCACAAATCAAGTCATTAACTGCAAACTAAGTTCAAACCACTATGATTTGACAAAGACAGTTCTCTATAAGTAGGCTCAGTACAGTTTTTGAGTTTCCTTATAACAAAATATTCATCATCAGTCATATTGTTCAGCACGAACTGCTGCATTTCTGGTACATTGATTTAAAAATATATTTCTAGCTATTCTGTATCTAAGGCTGCTTCACTGAGTTGACTCTAGAGAACCTCATAAAATATTAGGTGCAGAGTCTGATGCCACATTCATTCTTAAAATGCTCACTGACAATTCAGATTTCTGCACTTTGAAACTGTAACTATGTCTTTTAATCTGAGATGAATATATATTAATTTTCTAATAAATTTCCACATATTATATGATAAGCATATATGGAGAAATTATCTGAGTCTGAGCCACTTTAATTTGTCTGGTCACTTAGGCATAACAGAAGACAGAACTGAGCTCATAAATTCCATTCTTTATTTATTTATACACTGATTCATTTAGAAGCTCCCTGTCGAAAACATCAGTCACATCAGGACGCAGCATCAACAGACAATTAATGTTACATTTAATGCCAAGTACTCATTAATGGACTCTAAACAGATGCAAGTGCAGTGATGCAAACACTCTGTTGTTTCTCAGTGCAGGCAAAACATGAAAGGTAAAGCTAAAAATGCTTTTGTATGAATACCTTTCATTTGATCTTCTTACCCTACATGTAATGCCCACAGTATCACTTAACTTATAAGATATTTACCTCTGATCCATACATGATTAAACCAGAGAATGTGCAAGAATCAGTGGCTGTATTATGTGGAGTATATGTACAACTCTACTATTAGAAATTTCTCTAGCTAGTTCCAAATTTTTACACTTTCAGTTCTGCAGACATCTGACCTAAGTTTCAGTGAAAACACTGGGCAAAGAACCAGTTCAGTGATTTCCTTCTCTGTTGCAGGAAAAAAAAAAAGATATTTGATATATCCCAACTGTGTTTCCTCTTCCTTTGTCGAAGTCAGCCCCATATTATTCAGCAAAAGGGACATTGTGATTAAGACCAGACACGCTCCAACAGCACCTGATGGACATCTACCATTACATAAAGTAACAAAAAAAATTATAAAGTCTTTAATTCAGAAACACAATTATTTTAAAAAATTAAACAAATTTCACATACACCAGAAAATAAGAAAGTAAATTAAATTCACTTTCTTGTATTAAGAGCTTATCCAGACCAAATAGCAAGATTCTTTAGCCAGGCCCCCATGAGACTTTCAGCTGTTTTCCCAGGTGTAGAGTAAAACACACACTCTAAACAGTACGCAAATAAAACAAGGCCAAAGGAATAATCTATCAGTTGATCAGTGTGTTGTTCTGGTGTATAATTGATAAAAGGCAGGACAGAACAGGTTATAAAAGCAGGATAAAAGAACTGAAAACCCACTTACTTTTTCTTTTAAAAAATGTGGGCGCTCTTGGTTCTCATAGGTGCTGCATCTGTTTCTGCTTATCTGCAGGATCTTTCCTTTGATGGGTAAGAACAGACATCAAGTTTTGTATTTGAGTGGGTTTTTTTGCATGAGCAAAAGCCTTTCAATTGACTTACCTGTTTCAAATCCAATCTTTTTCTCCCTTTCCAGACAGAAGGTGTTTCGTGTAATTCCACAGAATGATGAGCAGGTGGAAATCCTCAATTCCCTTGCCAGCATCATGCAGGTAAAGAACATGGGGAAATGGTTATATTGTAGTTGAAAGAAACATTTCTCCTTTTGGTCAATTAACATTTACCTTTTTTTAAAAAACCATATTACTGAATTAAAGACCTAATCTTGATTCAGTTCAAGTCAGCTGAGTGTTTCTTCAGAAGGAACAGGACAAGGTGATAAAGCTAAAGCTTTACTAATACTTTTCAATACTTTCCTAGAAAGTCTGGTTAAGCCAGTCTGAATATCCAAGTGCCCATCACAACTTCTTAATAGAATAAATAAATCTTAAATTTTGTATTCAGTGTGGGGTGCTTTCAAGAATGTGTTAGATAAATCATGGAAATTCCAACTGCCAGAACTTTTACCATCAGAGTAAGGCAAAACATGTTGCTCATGTAAAAAGTACAGAAATTCATACTCCCAACAAATTGAACTTTTCTTTGGCCTCTAGTCTCTCAAGTCATTTTTCCTCCCCTGGCTTTCCTTTAAAGCTTCCTTTCTCTCCAAGCTGCATGTTTCTCACTGACCTTGATGTAGATATATGATGACACAGTGACATGATGAAAAACAATAAAGACAGAAAATCTGTTTTCAATATTTCTCTTCAGCTTTGATGTTGTAAAATAGCTGTTGGTGAAAAAGACACCATTATCTGTAGGATGAAAGGATGGTGTTTTTAATGAAGTACAGATGTGGAGAACTATCATCAACAGACTAGTATAGCAAGCTGGAACAGTATTCTGAAGAAGAACAAACTATTGGAATGGTGCTGCCAATATTAAGAAAATTAATACATACCATGCTTGCTTTTAAGTGTGTAGAATAAAGGGATTGTTTGTTTTCTTTTTCTTTTAAACAAAGATCCCTGAAATACCATTGTTATACAAAGCAATCAGTCAGGACTTATGTAATCCTTTATTCTGGAACAATCAGCTTACTTGATGACATGTAATTCATTAATAACTAACCCCAATTTCTTTTACATTTCCAGTTAAAATTTAGGTTGATACTTCTGGCAAGCAAGGTCTGATCAGTGTAACAGGATAGGAATGAAATTCAGTGTATAAATCACAATCAACATCACCATCACACATACACCAACCTAAAAATCACAGCCACATGTATATATTTATTTGTTCATGTATTCATTTGCCCTTCTTTCAGGTTGACTTTTGGCAGCCAGACTCTGTCACTCTGGTAAGGCCAAAAATGCAAGTTGATTTCAGAGTTGGAGCTGAGAATTCTTTCGAGGTTGAAGAACTTTTGAAGGAAAGTGGTGTGGAGTATCAGTAAGTTTGTTCTCATTACTGTACTTTGAATGGAAGAGGAATAAATACTGGGGAGAATGTGTTTGAGCTTTTCATATTGGTCAACTGATTTTCCTGTCACAAACTTCATCCTTCCTGTGGATGCCGCTACTGAGTTCAGCTTTCCTATGACAGTAACTACTCTGTGTTGAAGGGGTGAGGTGAAATGTTGATAGAGGCAAGATACAGGAAGCACAGATGCACTACCAGAAATTTCCCTGAGTTGAAAGCTCATTGCAGTACAGTATGGAGGGGACAAGAAAAATTTCCCACTAAATACAAAATTCAGCAGAGGTCTAGAAAGACCCAGAAAGCACCAGATGAGTTTGCATGATACTAACAGGGAACTGAAGCCAGAAAATGGTAAGCCCCAAGGGCCAACGTGAGCAGCTCCCCAGTGAGTTCTCTAAGTTGCAGAAAAATAACCAGAGGGCCAAAAAAACCCAACAGGTGACAAACAGAAGGCAGTTGCCAGGTGAAAAGCCAAGTGAGAGGGGAGAACAGATTCACAGGACAGTCTTGGGTTTTCTCAAGTCACACAGAAGATCTACAGCAAGGATCTCTCCAAAGAGAGTGCTTTTAGTTGTATATTTACTTAGAAGTGAAAAAGCCCTGAGCTGACCGAATACAACTGCAGCTCAAGTGGAGGGAACAGAGCAAACTGGCACAGAAACATCGTAGTGAGCAGCACTAATGGAAGAATAAAGAGAATAAGCAGTTGCCTGGTCCTGCTGTTTAGTTCGTATCTCTCAGTCACTACATAAGCATTAACTGAGGAAGAGAAATTGACTTTCAGCTGGAGTGCACTGGGGTTGTTCTGTCTTCATTTCTCCTTTTGCTCCACCTGAGCATTGCAGATTGGCTCTGCGCAGCCTCATTATCAGGCTTTTTTGAGGTCTAAAGGATAATTTGTCAACATCATGTACTCAAACAGTGAAAGTCAGTATTATTTGATCAAATTTTTATTATTTCACTTGGCTGAGTGTAGATTTTTTATTGTTGCTACTAGACCAAACTCCTTCATAGGACACCACACACTTCTCATGAAACATAACTATTATGATCTGCTAAATCCAAAGGTAACCCATCCTAAATTTACTGGCCTCATGTTAATCATGACTAATTTGGAGGCTGCTGTGGGAACAGAATCTAAAAACACTATGGAATAAACCATTTTCAATAATGCCACAGTGCACATACAGCACAACAATCCAATTTTAGTGGAATTTCCTCTGTAGCAATGGAGGAGTTACTCTCTGTATGTTAGCTTTGCTATAATATTAATGAACTCCCTCAGGTCCATGTACAAATCTTTTGATTGCAACAAAGGCCATAATGTCTGGAAGCTGTCCCTGACAAACATGAGTGGGTTGTCCTTGTGACAACTCAAGATGTTATAATTCTTTTGAAGTGCAGCTGCAGTGCCGTGACATGTCAATGGAGCCGTTTGCACTGTTTGTTCTGAAGGCTGGTGATGCCTCACAAACTGGCCTCCCGTTCTTCTATCCAAGTCACAAATCATCAAGGACATATCCTGGATGAGTAAGATTTGTAAATGTGTTAAGACAGGCACTGGAAAAACAAGAGGAGTTTGGTTTTTGATGGCCAAGGTTGAAATATAGGCAAAAAGTTCTCAAGACTATGCTCAGTGATAAGCTGTGCCTTTGTGTCAGCCCCAGAGAAAGGTGAAGAGATCCAACCAATCCAGACATAGTGCTGGGGTTTTCTTGCCATTGTGTGTTCTATTTTAATAGCCCACCTCACATGCAATAAAGTAGCTTAGAGAATGGACAGTGCCACCTGCAATAGAGCTGTCAAACCACATCTAAACTTTGGAAGCTTGGTTTGACAGAGAATTTCATCAAGCAAAAGATGGGTTTCTGTATGGGATTGAAACATTGCTGCAGTCTAATTCTCCTCCAATGACAAAAGTTCAAGAGAGAGTCCTTTCCTATTGAGGCAGAGGCATCTGGCAACATGAGATCAGCCCAGAGCTCATTTTCTAGACAAATTCTACCTTAGCATTGCCATTTTTCTTAAGCCAAACTGTTGCCACACTGGAGTTTTGTTAGTATGGGAGTAAGTAGGCAGGTGTTAATTGGGAGAAGCCCATTGCTCCCTGATCATTCCAGTGGCAAGGCTGAGGCAGGACAGAGGTTGAAATTTGAACCTAATATATCTTACTTTCAACCTGCCCACCTTTCACTTCTCAATCCGTGTGGCCTTCATTCCAGGAACACCTTAAAATGTCTTACTTTCCTCCTGGATTATTATATGTTTCTCTTTACGTTTTTCTTGGTGCCTCATTGCAGAGTTCTGATTGACAACCTGCAGGCTGCGCTGGACAACCAGTTTGACAGCCAAGCTCGTGCTGCTGGCCACAGCTATGAAAAGTACAACAACTGGGACACGGTACAGTCTAGAATTTTACCTCATTGACCGCTTGGTACCTTGTGGTGCCTCTGTGGTCAAAGTGGCTTTTGTGTGCTTCCTGCCTTCTTCCCTTTTTTCCTCTTCTGCTCCATCTGTTGATAGGATAATGCCTCCAAACTCTCCTTCCTTTTCTCCTTTATTGCACATTACTGAGTTAGTTTGTGTAACCCATCCTCCTACACTTATTTTCTCTGCTTCTGCTCCAAATGCTGCAAAGAACCTCTGGCAGAAATCCAATGACCAGGCTGAGATGCTTCACTACTAATTTCCTCTTTCCTTTTCACTACTTCTCCCATCTCCTCTGCCAAACAACTTGATTCCATTCCCTGCCCCAGTTCTAAGCCCTCATCTCACACCAGAAGTTCTCCCATGCTTCTTCCTTTTTTCACAGCCATGATCATTTTTCCTAACATTTAATCTTGGCCATGACACTTTTCACATCTATGCAGTGGCTCCTTGGAAATCAACAAACTCTGTTAAGCATTAGGCCACATTAGATGCTCAGAAGGACTTGGCTTCAAGTCTGTAAATTGATTAGTCTGGACCTAAGGAACAGACAGTCAATAAATTTAACCTCTTTATTACACAGATAGCTGCTTGGACTGCTGATATCACTGCTCAGAACCCAGACCTCATCTCTCGTAGTGTAATTGGGGAAACATATGAAGGACGGCCAATGTACCTTCTCAAAGTAAGTGCTTTGATTTCTTCATGCCAGACTTGTCCCTTATGAACCTGTACAAGTTTATGATGTCTATCAAAACAACAGTGATGCTAACATAATACTAGATATTTTGCAGAAAATCTATTTTGTTTACTACTACTATGACTTTTTTTTTTAAAGGCACATAATGAATTATTAGAAGTTCAGACTTATAAATTCAAGCACAGTCCTGATGAGCATTTGAATGATCATCTACCTTTATCTCCTTTACCTCCATCTGTTGTTTGTAAACCCACTTACTCTAAAAGGATCTAGAAATATCAGTCTCTAGCAATAGGAAACATATTTGTTTGCATCTTCATCATACATAATTTTGACCTGGTTTTGACTGGGGTAGAGTTATCTTTCTTCTCAGCAGCTGGTACGGGGCTGTTTTGGATTTGTGCTGATTCAGAAACAGCATTGATAGTTCAGAGATGTTTTTGTTATCACTGAGCAGCGATTACACAGAGCCAAGGCCTTTTCTGCCTCCCACATCACCCCACCCGTGTAGGGGCTGGGGGTGCACAAGATCTGGGAGGGGACACAGCCAGGACAGGTGGCCACAAATGACCCAAGAGACATCCCAGATCATATGGTGTCATGTTCAGCAATAAACTAGGGAGAAAGTGAGTCAGGGCCACTGCATGAGGACTGACCAATTGTGTTCATTTGCATCACTTTTCTTTCTTGGGGTTTATTTCTCTGTCTGTTATTTTCCTCCTTCTATTATTATTATTATTGCTACTACGACTACTACTACTATTACTATTATTACTATTATTTCAATTATTAAATTGTTCTTATCTCAGCCCACAAGTTTTCTCTGAGTGGTGCTTAGTTGTCAGCTGGGGTTAAACCACAACAATTTTTTTTCATAACACTTACGAATTAGTAAGACAATTACTTAAATAAAGGTGAAAGGATAAAGAGTACTTGCCCAAAAATTTCATAAGCATTTACAATAACATATCATTCAAACAGACAAGATCAACTTTTAGAAATACTACAGGAAATAAATCAACAGTGCAGAATAATCAAATAATCTGGGGAAAGGTTTTCTACATTAATAAAAACGAAATTAAGAGCATTGTTTTAGCTTGATTATCATGGTCAGCTACAGCTGGGAGCACTTCATAGATTTCCATTTAAACAAAAAATTCTGTATTTATGTAAAGTTTGACTTTTTAGGTCAGCAAGCTGACTGACTTGTTCTGCATTCAATTTATTTTGTTCAAGACCCAGGGTTTTTTTGTTGTTGTTTTTTTCCTAGATGGGAAAAAGTGGTTCAAATAAGAAAGCCATCTTTATGGATTGTGGTTTCCATGCAAGAGAGTGGATCAGCCCTGCTTTCTGCCAGTGGTTTGTGAAAGAGGTCAGTAAGCATAATGATGAGAAATACTTTACAAAACGCAACTATGTTTAAGAAAATGTTAAGTGAGCAGCAAGAGCTGAGGCCACTGCAGATTGCCTTTTTGCCTCCAAATACCTGTGTGGTATTTGGTACCTTCTCTCACCTCAGATGGTTAAGGTATAACTACTTAAACCAGATCTTACTGCTTGAACCTGTAGTCTTTCAGCAGTGTAAGGCAACCTGAAATGTGTAAGAGGTACTAACAACTACAAGGGTTACTAACACAGTTTGTAAATTCTTTTTTGCATCTGTAGACAGAGAAAGGTGAGAGAAAAGCAAACAAGTCTACTACTACTAACACTATAAAAATACTCACGTTCTGTACACAGTCATGAAAGAAATAAGGAAATTCAAGGCCACAACAGAGGGCATCTGAATGCACTTCAGAACAGCTGACTTCCTACAGTGTCTGGTGCTGTACTCCTCACAACCAGCTTTACTCAGTAAGGAGAGAGGGTGGAAACTTACCCTCAGCTCAGCACAGGGTGCACTAAGGAAATGTACCCAAGACAGGAGGAAGAGCATATATGAAGCTCCCTAAACTCCAGGAAGAGGGAAATGCATATACATCCCTTTGAGCTGCCACTTGAAGTTGTGCAGAATGGTTTCTAAAATACGAAACCACATTCAGGAAAGTGCTGCACAGGTAAAATTATCTTCACTACAGTCTGGGATACTTGATACTTCACATCTTGAATTAAACAATTTTGTCTCCTTCATCTTTTCATTCTCCTCACCACCAATATAAAGCAGGTGGGAGTTATCATATGCTACATACTCGTCTTCACAGAGGAGAGGTATATTACTCTTCAGCTGGGAGATCAATCAATTTAGCAGAACAAGTTACTGATTGAATCTCAAATTTTGAGAGAATTTCTGCTTGAAGATTAAAGCAAACAAACATACAAACACAAACCAGAAGCAGCAGCTGGAATTTAAAACCCGAGTGAAGGAAAGGCAAACTACGTGAGCGAGCCATGCTGGCAGAGGCATTGGTGGCCAGTATAATCTCAGTGTTATCAGACAGGCATGCGGTTTGTGTAGGGAACAGTGGAAATTGAAAGTGACATTTCAGTGGAGTCAATGGGAATGTGATTTCATTAGAGCCTAATAAGGCTGCAGACAGTATGTGCTACCATTTCTCTCTCAGCAATTCACGTCACTGCAGCTGTCATTTTCACTGTCTGGTCACTTAATTCATGGGTGTACCTGACACCAGCAGCAGCTGTGCTCAGTGGGCCCAAGTGTGGATAGGTAGAAGTGCTTTAAAAGCCCTGAACATCATCAGCTGTTCACTTGGGACGGCTTCTAGACATAAATGGGAAAAAAACATAGAGAAAAACATGAGCAAGGTGGATTGTTACATGTATCTCGAAAAACCCCCACCCAAACAACAAAACAAAAAACCAAGCATAAAATAAAACACAGGAAAAGTGATTTCAAGTGATCTGAAACTGCTTTTCTAGATTCTACATCCCACCCTCCCACTTGCTAGTTACAGGACAAAAAAATGCCTTTCTCCACTGCATAGCTCCCTGTGTCATCCTTCATGTCTGTGTAAACAGAACATGGGTACAAAACAGAACAAATTTCCATGATCGTTCTATCATGCACCATCAATGAACCTGTGAACAAGCACATAGAGTGCCAGACCATGAACAATCAGGATACACAGATTTTTTGGCAGGAGTTCTTGTGTTTGGTATTCAATGTATGTGTCTGGAAAAGTCCAGGGAAAAATCTGCCTCCCTATGAACATATGCATCCACAGTATTATGACTGGAAATGTCTTAGGATGTTATTTGGAAATATTCTCTACAGTTCTGATTGTTGACGAAATTTCTCTGCACAACAGTATAAAAAACGGTAATAATGATTTTTCCTTCTCACATAAATTCAAGTCAAACCTTTAAGGTGACAGGATGTAGAGATAATATATTGACAGGAACTTTGCTTTGTCGGTAATCAAGAAGCTAGTAGATGGAAATCTCTTTCCAGTGATTTATTATCCTGTTCAAATTCATAATTGCTTCACCATATAACTTATCTACCAGCATGAGATGACTTTCTAAGAGCACTGTGGTTTGAGTCGGTGTAAATCCTCCAAGTACATGTAGTAACACAGAGGTGTCATCTCACATGCTGGAGTGACCTGGAGGACTTTGCCTGCCATGTTCATTAATTCCTGATCCAGACCCAGGCCTTTATATATGAGCAGGAGATACAGATTTATGAAGATATCATCAGCTTTTTCTACTTTTCTCCAAGTAGGCTGTTGAGACCTATGGAAAAGATACTGTCATGACCACACTTCTGGACAAGTTGGACTTCTATGTTTTGCCTGTTGTTAACATTGATGGTTACATTTACACTTGGACGAATGTAAGTATGTTCTTTTTTTTCCTGTGTTGTTGGAAAATCAACTGTTAGAACTTACTCTTAGATTTCATCTATTATTCTCTTTCAGGACCGCATGTGGAGAAAGACTCGTTCTAAAAATGCCAATAGCATTTGCTATGGCACGGATCCCAACAGGAACTTTAATGCTGGCTGGTGCAGTAAGTATCTTCTAACAAGAGCTGCAAGAGTTCATACAGAAGCACAACTGCCAATATATTTAATTATGGGTTTCCCCTACCTGATAGTTGGTCCAGCTCCAGCTTGGGTGAAGACCACTAGTACAGTGTAGCATTGTAGAGTAGCTTGTATTCCATTTTTAGAGCAGTTCTGGGCAGAAAAAAAACCAGACTTTGGCTACTAGCATCATCAGTATGGCTTCTCTGAACATACCTACACACATATGCATATAGACACATATATACTTACACACATGTATACACATATCTACATGTACACACACACACACACTGCTATAAGTTCAGAACAGAAACCAAAAGAGCTTTCTTTCATGGAGAGGGGTCTCTTCTGAGTGGTTTCCACTTGTCTGTTTCTTGAAAGTTCCTTAGAAATGGAGAAGATACGCAAGGAGAGGACTGTTAAATACTGAAGCAAATCAATATCCCAAATCACTTCCATAATACAGGGCTTTACATTAATACTCATGCTCTTCCAACTATGCACACTCTGCAGGGCATATTTATTCAATGCTATGACATGTTCCGCAGTGTCCTAACTATGCCATGAAATATTCCCTCCTCTGATATGACCTGTGTGTCAGATGGATTTCCAAGGCTTTTCTACAAAAGTGATGTAACATGACTCTCCTAACAAGCAACTCGTTCATTAAATACTCATTAAAGGCACCTTTCTTCTCAGCTACTGGAGCCTCAAACAACCCTTGTTCTGCCACTTACTGTGGCTCTGCACCTGAGTCCGAAAAGGAGACCAAGGCTTTGGCTGATTTTATTCGTGAACATCTTTCTACAATCAAGGCATACTTGACGATTCACTCCTATTCTCAGCTGCTACTGTTTCCTTATTCATATACCTACACACTGCCATCGGATTACCAGGAACTGGTAAGTCTCTGTCATTTTGATTTAATGAAAAGAGTAAGAAAAATCATCACTTGCTATTTCAGGTCCATTTAACTTCAAGCAGTTTCTTTAACATCTGGAAAGAATCTGTACTGCCAGGTTTTGAAAATATTTTAGTCTTTCTCAGCAAGAACAAGGGAAACCATGAGGGCACAGGATAAACTTAAGGGCCTTATTTAATTTCCACATACACAATGAATTTTCCACAAGGTCAGTTTTGTCTTCCAGTCATGCTATACCAAAATCCACTCTGCTGTGCAAAGCTGTGCAGCTCTGCTTCTTCCTGACTCCAGGGGTTGCTTTAATATGTGACATAGAAATATTATGCCCAGTAAGCCAAGGTAACAGCTTGATAGATTGTAATAACTATGAAATGGTTCAACTGGTACCATCAACACCAGGCAAGGATCTCTGTCTTCCTACCGAACCTTAGTTCTCACTGAAGTAAAATGCTTGAACTATTGGTACAGGTTCAGGACAATGAGGCAGTTCTTGTCAAAAATACAATTGAAAACAGGTAGATATGAAACAGGTAAAATGTTTCAGTTCTAAGGCCTTTTTCAGGAGGCCTGGATTCAAAAACACATTTTATTTGAAAGAGGAGAGGATGAATGTGGGTTTTTTTAAAGGGCAATGCCTCTTTTATTGATCCTAGAGAAAGGCCACACCCAAATGCCATTTAAGTAAGATAACAAAAGTCTGGAATATATATTTTCCTAATCCTTAAAAACAGATAGAGGGGTTAGAACTATCAAATGTGTATAAAAGCTGAAAACATTTTATAGGCCAGGAATAAACATTTATGAATAATAAAATGACTTCACTTCTCTGGCATATTAGCAATTAGAAGCTGTTGGCAGGGAAAACAACACAGCAAGACAAAACAAACACATTTTGATTCCCCCTCTTTCCAGGATGATGCCAAAAGTCCAAGGCAACAACACTGTGTGTTGCTTTGCTGTGCAGCTTTGACAGATTTATGACTGCTCCTAAATAGATGTCTTGATTCTGAAGCACAAATACAAACTGGGGCCAAGAGTGAAGTTTCTTGTTAGATTTTTTACAGCCTAAAAGAGAAGATGAAGATTTTGTTTTCTTAATTTATATTCCAGGAATTTTGTAATTGGAATTATTCCAGGGAACTATAGAAATTTCTTGTCTTCAGTTTTTACAAAAGCTTTGTATTTCACACATTGCAGTTTAGTCTAAAGTAATAAAACAGCACTAAACTCTTGAAGCTGCTTTGTCGTCAAGATCACAAAGTTCCCATTTGTTAAAAATTTGCACAACATTCTGCCCCCATTTGTTGAATCAAGAGCAAATGTGATGAAACAGAGCTAAAAGTACAGTCTGTTTCTCACAGTATTAAATGGAAAAAGTTTACACTGTCAGCTCATTACTAAAGCAATCCTTACCAATAAGAAAGAACCTGTGTGTTTTCCTAGGTTTCAACATTCTTTTATTAAATTAAAATTTTATATTGCCAGTGTTCTAGTCTAATACTCAGTAAAATTTAATGAATCACCCATACTGAAGTGCTACAATTTTCATGATCGAAAACTCCCCTTTCCTGCCATAGAAGACAATTCTGCTATTACCATAGAGCATAAAAAACAAATAGCTCAGGAATGCAGGCCATATATTCCTCTTCAACCATTTGATTTCACTTAGTATATTAGTCTTTCCAATATCCCTTTATCCTATATTTTAAATTTGTCGCATTGATCCCAGAGGGAGTTCCATTATTTTCCACTACAAAGCAATCACAAATCTCATCACCATGACAAGGTGACCTTATGAGTATTTTTCACATCTTAATTAAGGGAAATTATTTCCCCTACTGGTGATCCCAACAGAAAGACAGCAGGATCCTAGAGGTGTTTAACTTGTGCAGTATCCGATTTTAATAAGGGAAGACTTCTTGCCAAAAGTCCTTTTGGAGAATGAGATCAGAGTATCACCCAATCAACATGGCCTGTAGTTGGGATAATTAAACAGAAAAGGCCTTATGCACTCCAACGTCAGTGAATTAAATAGAAAAGCTAACTTCCACAGGCTCTGGGTCAGGTTCAAAAGTGCACCTTTTCAGGTTAGTTCAAACAACTAAGACACATTCATTTGAGCTGTGACTAAAGACAATTTACATTTTTCAGTTGAGAATTGTACTTGCTTGAGATGAGACAGCACCAAAAAGAGAAATTATTTTATATGCAAATTGCTGTCTTTCATGTCTAAAAGTCCTGTTTAGATTTAGAATTTAGAGAAATGCTGAAGAATGAGAATCTTAACTTTTAATAGATATTGTTTGGGCAAATAAAATAATCATAAATCATTTTGTAAACGAAGAAGCAAAATTTATAGGGCCATTATCTTATCTCAGATGTTATTTTTACTCTGACAGATCTAATAAATTAAAGGAAATATCATTGCAAGTTCTTATCTCTTTCAGTGAGCAACCGGACATGCGTTTAAACAAAACCTCGCGTGTCTGCTTATCATTATCAACATTTTGTTCCATTGCATTTAATTAAAGGTAGCATAATACCATGGGGCTTATGTTGCATTCCAGTGCCTGAGATATAGAAGGGTGCAAAAACTGACTAATTTCAGATTGAAGACACTAAGTCTGCAGAAGAGAAAGATCCAGAGAATGCCTGTGCATTCCTTTTCTGCAGGGCTACTGAACAGCATGTCCTTGGGGCTCAAAGGACTTTTTCTGTTCACAGCCTCAAGAAATCACCAGAAGGCTTAAAATGTTTTGGTTTCTCAGGTAGAATAGGGCAGTTGGAGAACCCCTTTGGGTTCCACTGCATTGCTACGGCAACCACAACATCTCGGAGTTATTGTGACTTATTGAGAGCCCGGCATTAGAATTATCCATCAACCATGCCAGGCCTGGGGTGTAAAACGTGATGAAAGTCATGTATGTCCCTTCCTTCCCGTGACTCCCTACTCTTCCCCTTGGATGCAAGAGGATCTCTAAGGTTCTCAATCCCACAGCTCACAAGGATTTTCCCAAAACTTTTCTCCCTTTATTCAGGGTTGTTTTTTTAATCCCCCCAACCCGGGTGTTGCACAAAACTTTCACTGTTATCCAAACAATCCTTGAACAACAAAAATAAAAACACTCAAGACAGGAAAAATCTAGGTCAGGAACTTCTTAGAAGTTACACAATATTCTTGTGATGACACCCTGAAAGAAATATGTCCTTCTGTTGGTGAATCACATTTAGTCTGCTTCATAATCCTCTTCGCTCATTCTTTTCTATACCCTGGAGTATTACCCTGAACACTTGAATCCCTCTCCAAGAGAGAAGAGAAGCATTAGCTGTTCACAATTAAAAAACATGTTTAGCAAAAGCAGTATCTCTCCACACCCCAAAAAGATTATTTTCATCTTTATTTTGCTGTTCACATTTTTGACCACTTGCAATAAAGAACTCTGTATTTAATCACAGTTTTCATAAACAATTTAGCCCATACTTTTTAAACTGTTCATATTCTGGCCTTAGCTTCCCATTAGGTCACCCTATGCTCTCCTCATTTTCAGACAAATCTAGTTCTATCCATTTGTGTTTGTATTTGAATTGGCTCTGAACTATGGTTTGAGAGAGCAGAAGAACATGCATCATGCCCTTCCTTCCTTTTCACGTTCAATTCCATCTCTCAGTTTAACAGACTCAGCACCAAATACATGTCTGCAGCCAGCTCACACTCACTGTCAGATTAATGTATGTGTGTTGTTTCCCAGGCTGCAGAATATTACATTCACTTACAACTCAAGATAATGTTCAGTTTTTACTACCTAAATGCAGACTGACCCCATTGGTTGCTGTTTCAACTTACCACATTTCACTTTCCATATTGGGTTGGTCTAGCAACTAATTTCCTCTTGAGTGCTTAAAATAGGATGTATTAGAAAGCGGAGATACACTCAGTCTGTGCAGCCTGCAAGAGAGAATTTCAAATATATTGCATGATATTGCAAATATTAGTCAGACTATTTAACCTAATGCCTGGTTGTGAAGTCCTGAATGTGTTTAAGATATATGAAGACCTGTGGGCAAGAATTTCTGAATAGCAAAAATCCTACCACCTAGGAAACTCAGACACGACAATGAGGAATTGTAACCTCTGCTGCTGTTGCATCTATGTCATTGCACATACTGTATTACTGTGATTGTTACATGTAAACATGGCTAAAGTCAAATGGAAAGCAAATAAAACAGGAAAATAGGCAGCAAAGCAATATTTGAAATTGGTTTCACAGCTCCTCCACCGAGTTTGCCACAATAGAACTGTTCTGTACTGGCAGTCTTATAATTGTGAGAAGGATGGTTTTAGTAGCAGCTTTTTCCAGATGAAGTTCACGTGTGAATCTGGCTGACAGACAAGGGTCTCCAACAGATGTAGGGCATGTACACCTTAACTCAGTCACATTGGAAACCCTCTCACCAGGGACTGATTTCTTAAACACTCTGAGAGACTGTAACAGAGAAACAGGCTTGTAAACTAAAAAGAATAATCCTACTGAAGTCCTCTCTGGCTGGATTCCCTGCGCTCTTGGAGCACATGTTTAACCAGGAGCAACAACAGAATAGTGAACTAAATTACACATCATCGTGGACTCTTGAGGGGAGAGTCTGTTTTCATTGGCAAAACAAGAAGCCCCAGAAGTTTAGATTCACTTGGCTAAAGCTCACTTTGCAAATACCACATTTGCAGACTTTCGTTACAAAGGAAGTTGAGGGTCACTTTACTTAAAAAGTAAAGCATACAAGACAAAGGGGAAGTGAAATACAATTTTCCACTTCAGGAAAATCAATTTGAAATCCAGTGAAGGAAGAGAGAAAGAGTCCCAGTCAAGTAGTGAAAAGGCTTCTCCAGACCATTGTCAGATTGTGAGGGCAAAAGGAGTTGTCCACACAGCAGCTGCATAATCAGCATCCCTGGAGTGTTTCTAAATGGCCACAGTTTGCTGGCAAATCCAGCCTGATGATACAAGAGTAAAATGAGGGAGATGCTCCCATAAAAATTACCTATTAACACACAGAAGATGCTTAGCCTGGTAATGTATCTTGTTAGTTCAAAACTCCAGATGTGGTGAGAAAGAGAGACCAGTACCATACCTTTCATTAAAAGCTAATAACTGTAAAATACATTTAAAGGTTGTTAATTAGCTAAGATAATGGCAACTAAGAACACAACTCTGCTGTCTCACTGGCCCACGCACTCTGTACACAAGATCAAGCAAAATATTAGTAATTGCTGTGTAAACACAGATGGGTGATGAGGGAATAATGCCTTCTGCTGAAATGACCAGCTCTGCGAGCTCAGCTGTGAGTCAGAAGCTGAAAAGCCATTTCTGCTCCCAGTTACAAGGTATTACTCTGGAGTTATATCTTGGACTTCAGGGCGCCACTTGTTTCTCTGCTACTATAATTCTCAGCAAAATGCTCCTTTCAAGAGAGGGATTCTTAATGGTATAAAACCCAAACAAATCACAATTCAGTTAAGCCCATTGTGCCAAGAGATGTAGAAAATCAGTCTACAGCAAAGAGTATCCTCAGAGGTAAAAAAGAAAACAGTGTTTCTCCTTGCAGGTATATTCTAAATAATTCACAGGCTCAAAAACCCAAACCACTTTTCTACCTTTTGGAAAAAGTTGGGCTTTATTTATATATACCTTTATAAATCTCCATGTTATTATTTCCTTTTTATGGATTGCTTTAAGTAATTGAGCTATTCTGAAAAAAAAAATCAAACACCTTTTTTCTCATATTTTGTATTTATATTCACGAGTACTTACTTAATATTTATTATTCCTGCTTTTTTAAAATGATTATTATTATTAGGAGGTGGCATTCTTACTATAAAATTGATATTTACTTTTCTAACTTTAGGTTTTTGACTGTACATCTATTAGCAAAACAAATGGTAGATTCACTTAAAGAAAAAAAAATCAAAACTTCGGATAAAGCTTCATTTCATGATGAAGTCATAAATGCTCAGTCACGTTTTTAATTTAGAGAGGGTAACTTAAAATACCATATCCATCTCTAACCTGGAGAGCTTGAGGAAGTTGTTTTTTGGGATTCTAGGCTCTTAACAGCTGGAAATCTCAACTGCTCTTTTTACAAATCTCTCTCTTTACAACTTCCTGACCAAGAATAAAAAAATCCCTCAGGTAAAAAGATTTCCTGACATACTTTTTCTGGTATCTGTTCTGATATGATTTAAGGCCATCATTTGGCTGCTGAGTGAAAGGAATGCCCTGGGTGAAACAGCCCCAAAGAGCAGCTCTGCTGTTCTATTGTCCCTATCATGCAGTTTCATACAGAGAGAACAAATACTAATTACCAACAGGTCTGTAGGTAGTATCAGACTGTCTTTCCAGATTTTAGTTCCACTTTCCATATATTTGAAAAGAGAAAGAATCAGTTTATGTTTAAAAATTAATTTGCTTTTGAGAGAAGATTTAACTCAGTCTCAGCTGCTGATTAAATGTGTATATTATAAACAACAGATGGCTGAAGAAAACATGGTATCACTAGCAGATAGGAGTCTCCAACCTCTACAGTTCCCTGAACATGTGTTAAAAATTATTATGGATTTTAGAGAATTCAACTTGTGGAGGGATTAAAAAAAACAACCAACCAACAACAAAAAAACAACACTGGAGAGAGCTCAGCTACTCCAATTCCTCTGAATCCAAGATTGTGAAATGCAGAGCACTGACATTCTTCCTATAGTTGCTTGTGTTTGTGCAACTGAGAGGCCAGAAACCAAATCTCACATTCAGGTACAGCCAGTGTTATAAGTGGAAAGACGAACTTCAAGTACACTTTGGACTGCCTTGTTTAAATATACTTCATGTGCTAAATGACCACAAATTCCTACTGCAAATTCCCATAATTCTAGACTATTCAAACCCAAACATTTGGGAATGGGGAAACACTTGCAATTCTGCAAAAACACATTGTGATGCTATTTTGTAGAAGCCGAGAAAGTTCTTTCAGTTAACTCAGATTTTCTAAACACGTTGTCCAATGTGCCTTTTTGAGTAATTCACAGGAACTCTTGAAGCATAAGGATGAACAGAGAATATTTTACAATATATCTTCCACTGGGAAGTCAGCCAGAGTATAACCTACAGAGAAGGAAAGGGCTTGAGGAAATTCCTGGAATAGTAAGCCATTCAGCTGTAAGCTATAAAGAAAGATATGGCAACCCATTGCTTATTCTTATACTGAACATCTGCTTTCAAAGATCATTCATATTTATCATCTCTTAGTAATAGTTTTCATGTTTTATTACCAACATGCTGTATAATGAAGAATTGGAAGAGCCACACATTCCAAAGAAAAGTCTGTAATTTTCTTAATGCAAACATACAAAGCTTCATAGTACTATTGATGGGCCTGATCCAAGCCTCACTGAAATCAGTGGGAGTTGAATGAGCCCCTCTGTGCACAGGAAATGAATTGAAATTAATGAGACTACATATGGTTCCAGGGTAATTTATGCCTTTTCTGGCTGTTAATATTTATAAGACTTTAATCTGCTTCTACTTGTGTCACTGTTCAACTTCCCTGACTGAGCTGACTCTACTCTGAATTTATAGTGGCACGAACAGAAGGAAAGGAAAAGCTATTGTATGTTCACAATTTACTGTACCAAGTTATGACTATTCTCTAAGATTCTCTTATCTCTAAATAGGGTTCTTTATTTATTTTAACCTTGTAGAAGTTTCTTCTAGGTCTAGATAATGCTATTACCTATTGTCCCCTTACCTGTACAGCTGCTGCACAGCACTAGAGCAATAAACACACAGCCTGGACCACACTCCATTAAAGCTTGGAGAACAATTTCTTTACTGATAAGCTCTTTCCACAACAACAGGACAAGCTGTGCCTTGTCAGCTACTGACATCTAGGCACACTGAGAGGTGAATAACAGTTTTCAAATAAAAACTTCTTCACCATGGCTTTTCAGTTTATTTAACAATGTGTTTGCTTTAGATACACTCAGAAAGCTTCTGAAAATCTGCATTTATCATTTTTCTTTTCCTACAGAATTCCATTGCTAGTGCTGCATCCAAAGAGCTGGCCAGTTTGTACAATACTAAATACACATACGGTCCAGGAGCTAAAACAATCTGTAAGTACTAAATATACTAACTATCTATATGAAGTGTTACTAAGGCTATAAAATGCAGTGATTGTCATTCCTCTTCCAAAATAGTCTATTGTACCAAACTCCTGGAAAGGGAGGGTATTATTCATCCAGAAGAAAAAGATGGAGCTGATATCCTTGATCTGCAGCTCTCTCCCATCTGTATGAACCTCAAAAAGCCACCCAGTGGTTTTTTGAGCCACCCATCAGAAGCTATTTGCTTCTGATACCAATCCTTTCTAATCACCCCCATGCAACCACGCCATTCTCCTCCTACTTAGACATTTCTCCTGTGGTCTCCTCACAGCAGTGACAAGGAGGGAACAATTAACTTGTTTACATTTGCTTGCACACAGCAGCTGGAACGAAGCTCATAAATGGTCTAAAATCACAGAAGCTTTTCCATGAGCAGGATAAATCAATCAATTCACCAAATATATCTTTTTATCTGTCCTTTCTGCAAGTTAGTGACTTGACTCCAAAGGATTTCACATTTCAACACATAGCCACTCTTTCCCAGTTAATCTTTACTTCATTTCTTTACCAACAGACCCTGCCGCAGGGGGCTCTGACGACTGGGCTTACGATCAAGGCGTCAAGTACTCCTTCACTTTCGAGCTCCGAGACACCGGTAGATATGGTTTTCTTCTCCCTGAATCTCAGATAAAGCCAACCTGTGAAGAGACTGTACTTGCTGTTAAATATATTGCCAACTATGTCCTTGAGCACTTGTATTAGAATGGCCTAAAAACTATTAAAGAAGACTTTACTCAAAGATGCCTTCCTTTTTATTCTTCCCTAACAATACATTTTTATTTCTCTTTACTTAATGTTCCTAGTCATATTCCTAGTCCATCATAGGTCACTAGAACTAGAAGTTTTTCAAGAGAAATTGTAGAAATTCAGGAGAAATAAACCTTTTATTAGGCAAGTGATATAATCAGGGGGGTCAAAAAAGAGCACAAGAAGATTAATCAATGTAAAGGTTATCTTACTGATTAAAATTATCTTTACACATAAGAGATGGGCCAAGCATTAGAGCTTACACAGCCTGAATGCTGACCAGAATGAAAACAGCCAAGTGATCCATATAAATGCACTTTCACACAAACATTCATTGCCTTAACAGCAACAGACTAAGTAGCAAGAAGTTTATATCAAGTACTTTCAAAATTATGTTAGCTGTGATGTGCTCACTGAATTTCCTCAAAACCCACTCTGGATCTGTCCCACCACTGAAAAATAGTTTGGATCTGAGGTCAGTACTAGTTTGATCTTAACTCAGTGAAGATTATAATTATAGTTAAAGACCAAGACTTACTATAAATCATTCCATAAACTACTCTGCATTTAAGGTTCTCATATTCACTACAGTAGCATCTCTCAAAATATTCCCAGAGTTCTGCTACTTCCTGGGGCCCCACATGTTCCTACTGTCATGAGCGGAAGAACCATAAACAGACATAAAGACTAAGTCTGGTGATAAATGATTAACTGTTTCTTTCATGAAAAGCTGTAAAGAATTATCCTCTCCCAATCAATTTTCTGTACAGGTAATGGACAGAATGATCGGGTCAGTGAGTAAGAGTGATAAATAGCCACTCAACATCCCTCTCACACAGCTGCAGAAAATGTGTTTGGCATCTATTAATGCTGTTTAGAGCTTGGCTAATACGGGACACACGCTGCAGAATGACAGGGAAAAGCCTTATGTCAACATAGAACCTGGCTGATCTCTCTGCCAGTGCTGGAAGCTCTGAGGAGAGATTTCCGCTGTCCATTGATACTCCTGGGATTAACACCATTTCTGGCAGGTTTCTCCCTATTGCACTCCAAACAGCCCCCAAAATACATCTACAGAGAAAATAGTTCTCCCAAGAAAACCACCAAATTCAAGACCTGTCAAGAACTACATTCTCCCAGTATGCCCTTTCTCTGTAGAAGCAAACAGGAAGACAATTTAAAGTGCAATTTAAAATGACACTTTAACTTACACATATAAGTAAAAGAAAGACACATATCCACTAGTCCACTCCAATCAGCCCAGCAGCACTCGGATTAAACTAGTCCTCACACACGACTGATCCATCTGTTTTTGATCACTGGTGCAACTGAACCCATGTGTGAAAGTAGCACGTACCAGTAAAAAGACGTCATTCTGTTTTGCAATAGAAAAAGGGGGGGAAGGATAATCAACATTACTAAAAATAGCACAGGATGCATCAGAACATTCCGGCCAGAGCCAAACATGTCACAAAGGGCAGGAAAATAAATTTCTCAGAATATAAAATATTTTGGTTAATTTTAACTAAGTATTAACAACCACCCAGAGACTACGCTGACTGTAAATATATTATTTGGGAAGATGTCACAGGCTTTATACCAATTGCAAGGTGAGTCATTGATACTCAGCACTTAGTGCTATGGTTTACCTGACAAAGAGATATTTGGTCAAAGGCTGGGCTTTTCCAACCTTAATGATTCTATGATTCCATTCTATGATTCGATGATTTAATACTAGGCAGGCTCTTTGTAGGACTGCAGGCAACCAAACATACAGTTGAGAGGTAGGTCACAGCTACCAGCAGCTGCAACAGTGTTACAGTTACCCCAGTTAATGTCAACGTGTGACTCCGAGGCAGAACAATGGCACACATTTGGTAGCTCTGACATTCCCAAAGCCAAGTCACAGCAGTGCAGTGATATGCAGCTTTTCCATGCCTTAGCCCAGAAGGCCCCCACTAGCACTTCTGGTCAAATTGCACAGATGCAAAGAGCAATCAAATGTTGTATTATCATCCATTTCTCTTCAAACCCTGGAACAGCTTGCCCGTAAGTGTTGTGGAATCTCCATCCTTGGAGACATTGTTCAAAACTTGACTAGACACAGCCCTGGGCAACCTGCTTTATGCTTTAAGAGATCATTCTTTGAGCAGGAGGTTGAACTGGATGGTCTTGAGTGGTGTCATCCACCCTGGACTGTTCTGTGATCCTGTGAAGTTAATCTCTGCCTGATGCAGGTCGGCCAGGGACTGAGATGAACAATTTCAGCTTTTCCTGTTTGATTTATACTGCTTCTTTAATTAGATAAATAGAAAAGGAACACTATGTTTTCTTGATTAAGAATCACATCAGAAAGCTGCCATCTTTTTCACATTTAGCTATTGTTTACTCAAGTACATGTAAACAGTCAGTTCATTTCAGTGCTCCAAAACTCAGAAGGAATTAAGACCTGATGAAATGCTTTGAAGACAATGTACTGTCCACGTGCCCGGTCTCACAGGAGTGATATCAGACATACCAGACCATAGGAAACATCCCTTCAGTATATATCACAGATGCAAAGGCCCAACAGAAGCATCACTTAAAAATTCTTGATTCTTTAACATATAGAACAGGTAACTCACAGAAATGAAGAAAATGCAGTAAGTCATGACAGTTATGTGAAAGTTCAACATGAGCTTCTGGGGAAGATGTTTCCAAGTTTGCTCAAAGTTCTCAAGCAACTGCTGACACATAATGGTAATTCAGAGAAGGAAACTTCTGTTCTTAATGATCTAGACACAACTGCCTCAAAAACTGTGTTGGAAAATAAACCTGTGCTTACAGTTCAGCCTGCTCTGAACTCTGCTTTGCTGACATATGGCCTCAGCGTGCTTCCTGTCACTTTGAATTTTTCCGAGGACAGATGTGGGCTGTGCACTGAAGCAGGTTACCCCTGTGCTCCCTCCTGCACTCAGAACAGCCGCATTACAGCTGCATAGACTATCTACTATTGATACCAAAAAGCTGCAGAAACAAACTTCTTAACACCAATTCGTAGACGCTAAAAAGGCCATTCTTTTTTATTCAGCATGCTGGGTGTTCCGAGGATAGCTCCTCTAATCGAACGTGCCAAATGACAGACACACGGGGCCTTTTATTACATCTACTGTTTACACCTACTCTTCATTAGATAGTCTTGCTTACTTGATACATATTCATTAGTTTGTTTACACAGTCACACCCCCATTGGAAGTCCTTCTTTGGTCTTTCTGGGTCTCCTTCGTCATCCTGACCTCAGTTCTTGAGTAGGTAGAGCAGGTACAGCATGTTTCATGGTTAATTGCTTCATTGAGTTTTTAGGTAAATGAGTGCAAAGCCAACCATTCTTATGCAACACTTGGGCCACATTTTGCAGTAAGACTAAGTAAATTTTCCTCCCAATTCAAGACTTAATTTACTATTGTCAGGATAACAAAACAGGATTTAAGCATTTTGTTTCTTTTAAGACAACTGATCAATTACTTGAGGCCTTTGGCCTTTTTAATTCTGGGATAATGTAGCCACAATTTTACTCCATCTAGTTTCAGTGCACTACAAGAGGAGAGGAAACAGCCAAATGCCACTTTTAAGAATGGGACTGTATCCCTGTCCTTTACAGGAAGGATACCAGGCTACTTGTGGTAAACTTTGCAACCATAGAAAAGAGAGATTTTGTGATCAATAAGTGAATATATGAAGCTTAGCCAAAACCACGAAAATATTGCCAAACATCTAAAAATTTTTCTTCAAAACTTCTTTAACAGTCGGCAAACACTGAAGTGTTTTCTTGCAGCATTTAGCAGAAGGCCAAAGATGTTCAACTGGAGCTCTTCAAGGAAAGTATGAATCACATTGCTTTAATAAAAAAATCAACTCCCAGTTTCCTGGCTTCATGGGGAAAAATCAAATACTCAGGTTTCCCTTTAATACATTGATACATTAGGCCAGAAGAACCAGCATAAAGACTGTAATTAAAAGAAAAATGGAAACCAGTTCAGGAGTAATGGCTGTCATTCCCACAGAGTCCTGTCCTGCTGCTCCTGACATGAGAGAGTGAGGCCACTGAGTACAGCTCAGCATCACAGCAAATCACCAGTTCATGCCCAGAAGTGACAGCTCAGAGTGTCTCTGTTCCTGCCAGAGTTAGCCTATAACCCCATCAGTCTGCTACAAAAATCAAGAGACACCAGTGAATTTTATAAATGACAAACAGAACTCAAAAAAGTGTTGTGATGCCGCACAGCAATGATGTCATTGTTGACATTGTTGCATCATCATCACTCATCAACATGGTCCCTTTTCCCCCACTGCAAAGGTGCAACACAGTCAGATTATGAAACTGTAAATACAGCAGTAGATGCAAAAAAGCTTTTCACTTCTATGTTCATGTCCCTGTGCATAAAGAAAACAACCTCACAGAGGTGAAGTTTCAAAAGTTCAAGTTCAGCACACTTAGCAGAAATAATGTAGTGTCACTCAAATCTAGAAACTGAGATCCTTTTCTCTTAAAAAATTATCTCTCACATATGACAGCAGGCACTTTGTCCCCATTCTCTTCCCAAGCCCATGCACAGTAATGCCACCAAGGCCTGTGAATTCCCTCTTCACCCACCCTGGAGAGCATGAAAGGAAAATAGGTCCTCCTTGTGGTATATTCAACTAACGAGTTCAGGTCTACTGAAATCAACAGTTATTTCACTCCAAAACTAAGCTGTGAATACTGTAAAAAACATTGGAATTTCACCAAGGGGCTTTTATGTAACTTTACACTTAGCTTCTATTAATTCTTCACTGAATTTTTAAATGTGCCCAGAAAGTGAATGAATAAAAGGTTCAAAAGGAACATTCATTTTATACAGACTTTCAGAAAACTATTCTGACATTTTTCTCCAAATGGAAATGCTGTTCATGACCTGATGGCTTTCTTTAAGGATCAGAAATAGAACATTTTCTCTTTGAAAGGAACTCAAATTCCTAATGGCACAATGATGTTTTATACTTTCCCTCTTTCAATACCTATCTTTGAATCATGTCTGAAAAGCAACAATATAATCCTTACAAATGTGGAACACCTTTCCTCCATGTAAAAGGAAGGCTGAATAAAAAATTATTTTATTTCTAGCTTTTGTCACCACTATTCCTTTGCAGTTTCAGTCTTTCACATCTCAACTGTAAGCTATGCTCTCACTCAGAAGTTCTGGCAACAACATACTCAGCAATAAAAAATGCTTATAAATAATGAATTACTTTTAAAGGTTCTTAACATAGAATCAATTTGCATTATATGCTTTCTAAATTAGAAAATCCACACCAGAATTTTAAAAATTAAAAAAATTAAGACTTGCCTTAAAAAATCCCTATTACAGTATACTTACACTGGCCTTTGCTCAGGTATCTGTGTATTTGGAAATCACAAAGAAGCTAATTTCCTAGGATTGTAATAACATGTACCTAAGAGAGGAGAACACCCTTGTTAAATTGCATAGCCCAGTATAAACTTCTAGCTAACAATGAAAAAGTAATTTTTACTTTTTATGTGCATTTTATGTGCACTAAAATATTCACTTCTAATTTATTAAAACATAAAATATTAAAAACTGAAATATAGATTCCAGTACTCTCAAGTTAACTTCAGTCTACACTAAACTTTATGTGGATGTATCTGTATGCCCACAGAATATATCAAATTCTCCTAGACTTAACAGCTGCAGTGAAGCTCTCTTCCTGAACAGAGCAGGCACCTGCCATAACCATTAAAAAAGAGAAAATCAGCAGCTTTGTTATAGTGCCACACATGCAGTGAAAAGCACCCAGACCTTCCACACAGAAAGCAGCCACAGCACAGCTCTTTTATGCTCTGAAGGCTTTACCAGCTGGAAGGAACACTGATTGTCCTTCTGGGCGGGTTAGACACGTCCTCCTGCAAACATCCAGTGAAAACAGGTGCTCTCCAGTGCTGCCCATCCAACTGCACAGTCAGAGTCCATCACAACCCTGAGCACCTCAAAGCACTGGTACTTCCAGCTTACAGCTGTGCATATGTTTTCTGTCCTCTCAGGACAACTCTGAGTCTGGGAATACTTAATTTGATTTGTCTGAACTTGGAGCACTGGCTCATTCTCTCCTAGAAAGAGATCAAACTTATTTTCAATTCCATGTGTTGTGCCTGCCAAGGCAAGCACCGCTCACAGGGAACTCCAGCCTGTCAAGGACTCAGCCCAGACAGGCAGACAATTCAGAGGGCACGAGGAGCAGCACCACTTGCTCATGTACATCAGAGCAAACCTGTTCTTCTAATAGGGACTGAATCATTCTCATGCCTGTTTTAGTTCAATTAAATATTTTTAGGTGAAAATTTATGATTAAACACAGAATCAACACCATGTATGTATTCAGGTTGTAGGGCCTCTTTTAATATTTTATAAACTTTGCCTTGCTGACCATTTTGTGTCTAGAATCTGAATTACTGGATGAGCACAAATCAGCTGGAATCTCCCCTCACTTTTCACATCCTTCCAGCTTTCTGTGCTCCTCTGAAGCAATGTTTTTCTCTGTCAAACTCTGTAGACCAAATAATATTTGTTGGCCATCATGGCCTTGGATTCTGAGAAAAATTCTGTCCTGAAAATGATTTTGGACAAAATCCTAGGGATTTTGAATCTTTTTGGAATCCCTTCCAAAAAGCTCTGGTTACTTTTTGTGATGGTGTTTTACTCAGCTTCCTTGACTCACCTTGAGACACAAATCAAGAGTCAATGCTGCTCCCACGAGACCTTTCAAGAATTGTCCTGCATGTTAGTGTGTCACATGCTTAGATTATGAAGAAATAAAGTTCATTAAAGCACATTCAGTACTTTAGCACTATGCACACAGAACTCCATGGGAGATAAACATAAATTCCTAACAGGACTGCATTCTAATAAACAATTTATCAAAACATCCACCATGACTCAGGGAGTGCACATGAGAGATGTGAGTAACTTAAAAAAATCTCTAAGTTTCCTCCTGGCTTAGACAACACCACACACCTTCTCCTGACAGTTGTGTGGCTTGGAACATTGCAAGGCAGTTGCTTAAAGGCTTTTTCACATTAATGTGTAGATTCCAAAGAGCAAATTCAGCTAGGAATTCAAAGCAGAAATGCAGATTTAATGCGAAGAAGTTCCTGGATTTAATGAAAAGAAGTTCTTTCCAGTTCTTGGAAATATATTCCTCCTCTTACTGGAGTAAATTCCAGGGTGGGAGGAGGGAGGGGGCAAACAAAACCTAAACCATAAGCCTGTCCTTCGCCAGCCTGCACAGCCGTGGCTACCACAGACAGAACCTTTCAGGTCTACAGTGCTCGGTGTTAGAAAGCATCCTACACATCAGCAACCTTAAGGTACTCCTAACTCTGCTGCTTCAGGGCATGTGAGAGGACAGTTTAATCAGTCCCCAATCACTTTGGTTTCAAGCAGCATCCTAATATCAAAGAGTATCTTTGAGAAATGGAGATGCTGCCTTGGCTGCACAGTGAAATGAGATGCTTTCAGAACAGTTCGTTCCACAAGTGCTCGGCTGACTGGGAATCCTGGCAGCACAACTTCATCGAGAGGAGAGATGCGGCTTCTCATGACACCTTGTGGCAGTGTGACAAGCTGCTTTTGTTTCCACAAAAAGTAATTTAAGATGTTGCAAACCAGCAATATTACAGAAAATCAAACACACAACAGAAAGCACCAACTTATAATCACTGAAGCTGAACAGAGCAGCAACACTTTTTAAAGTCAGGAAAATTCCCCATAAAAACCAAGACCCAAAGTATAAAATAATAAGACCATTATTTTTAAGTTAAAGAGTCAGAAAACTGAAACAAATTCAATTTGAAGCAATTCAAATTGCATGTAAGCTACAGATGTACAAGTATAGTAATACAAGTGTGTATTATTAACACTTAACATATTCTTACCTACTCTAACTAGAAAACCAGAATTTCCTTTCCACGTTGCAATTTGCATGGAGAGACTGAGACAGGTGGAAAAAGCTTCATTTGTCCAGAAATGTAATTAGAAGTTGGCTGTAACTAATTATAAGTTAGGCCAACTTATCCTGATATTTATGTCACACGTAACTGGAGAAATAGAAAACAGCAAATTTTATTTCCAATTTGTTTTCAAATTACGTTTTGAGAAAGAATGTCTTTTAATTATACCTGAAATAACACGAATTGTGGTTCAACACATCAGTCCCAGAAGAAACAATAACCCTACCTTGAAAAGGAAATCAGGGAGAGAAGTCACCACAAACATTGCATATTGCAACATCCAGCGTACGAGGTAACTAAAGTGTTGCTAAACAGAGATGGGCTGCAAACCCGCAAATCCTGATCTCTAGTTGTCTCCAGAGAAATAGGTTACAGATGAAGATCAGGTTTTTGGCCATTTCTACTACACAAATTAAAGCACAATCTTGAGAGAGGAGCAGGGCAGGCCCAGCTGGGCACTGCTCCCCACATCCCCCCACCAGGCTATAACCTCACACTGGCGATGTGGGCACTAGAGGCACCCCCAGGCACCTCCTCCTTGCTGCCCCTCGGGCATTTTGACACACAAATTTCATCCTTCTGCTGAAGGTGAAACATTTCTGTCACATCTAAACTCACCAAGTGCTCAGTGCTGCAAAGAAGAGTTTGGCTTCCTATTTATCTGGGGTTTTTTGTTTGATGGTTGTTTTGGGTTTTGGGTTTTTTTGGTAAAGAACACAAACTGATACTCAAATAGCCTTCAGGTAGAAGCTAAAACAATCTTGGAGAATATTAGCTCCCTAAAGTGAAGGACATGTTTGTCTCAGAAAGCAGGTTGGGAGGCAGAGTGGCAGGAAGGTGATTCTCATAAACTGTGAAACCCTGACATAAGGGTTCATCTCTCCTCCTTTCAGAAAGTAGTTTCTCAAGGTCAGGAAACTTTCTTCTCATGTAACTCTGTCTTCTACTGACAGGAGTATAACATACTTTCTACCTTTGTGGTGCAGACATTGAGTGAAGTTATACAGTCTTAACTTACAAAAACTGTAATTTTGTGGGTTCTCCAGACCTAGATGATTTTCCCAGAAAGCAGAGTAAAACATAGAAGACTCTGCTCAACCCTGATCCACAACGTGCTATAGAAAATAATGTAACTGTGAAGTGTAATGAAAGTAGGACCTGCAGAAGACTCCTCTGGGCCAAGCTCAAGAGTAATTGATAAATATGCGGTTGATAATGAAAGACCTTTGTGATGTATTTTTCTCTCAAATTCTCTTTTCCCAAATTTGATAGTTAAGTCTATAACGGGACACTCTACTGGGAACTTCAGCTGCTTGCAGTACTCTCCTAGCTCTGTGTGTTCCTAAGGGCTGTACAAGCCTCTGGAATAGACACCACCATGACTTACTTGCTTAACTTGAATTTCCAGAGTGTCCCTTGTGCCGTGCTGATGGCTGCATCTGGAAGTGGAAGAGGGTAAGCTCTCTTCAGTCCCATAGTTCAATCAGTTTAAGGTCTGAAAATGAGCCTTTAAGGAGTTTTATGCTGGAAGCCTTTTATGTCAGCATATAAATGATAAATTAATTCTTAAAAAATTGAGTAGATAACCTCAAAAAGAAACTGTCCCTTTCCTTTACTATGGTTTCTCATCCAGTCTGAACAGAGCACATGTGCTTGAGAAGGGAGCAAGGCCTGCTTTCAGTTCACATCATCACTGAAAGCTGGAATAACCTTCCTCTGCCCACATGGGAGAGGAAAAGAGATGAAGCAGTGGTGGACATAACACCTGCTCTTAGACTGACAAGGGCAGGGAAACCTCCTTCCCCAAGTCATGAGAAACTCTTACACCATTTAGTTATCCCAAAAGGGAGAGAGAGGAGTTGTGTGCATTACAGAGCAGCTCTGTGTATGTCCAAGCCCCTCTGCAAAAGCTTGTTTAGACAGGAACAGGCAGGACACATATGAAAGCAGACAGTTAATAAATCAGGCCATTACTTTCCAAACACAGTGTTTTGAAGTCCAGGACACTTCTCTCTGCAGTCTTCACCGATTTTTTGGTACTCTCCCTGCAGTGACATTAGGCCCTATACTTACCTGAAAGTCCCAAATACACTCAGTGAGGAGCAGAAATTCTACAGACTGCAAAAAAAAAATGCCCACCCTAATTCATCTTCATTTACATGCTCTAGCATAAGGTACAACTTGTGCTTTAGAGAAACTCAAATGCACAACAGTTTTGGAGCTGTTCAGTCCCTGTGGACTGCATTCCTTTGAGTAGGATTGTCTTTCCTCTAGAGATGAAACTACGTACAAACCATGTCGATTTTAGTAGTTTTTATCAATTTTCACCTTAACAAGAGGCCAAATCTGACCAGATATGGAGGATGAGGTGCTGGATATTAGCTTAAAGTTTTTTTCAGAATTATCTGTGTAGGAAGGACCATTACCACCACCGGTGCTTGTGCTGGCACTAACCTGAGCAGGAACTTGCCTGCTGCACAGGACAGTAGGTAAACTGAGTAACTTAGAGACCACCTTGGAACAAGCCTGCAGTGATACTCTAGTAACAAGGATTATTTTCTCAGTCATTGAAAACAGAGAGTTTTAATGTTCCAGCTTACACTTTACTGATTTTACCCTGTAATATCAAAACTCAAATGCTGTGAATATACATCTTATTTAAAGCTATTGCTGCTGAAGAGAGGCAGATAAATCACCTCACCATGAGCCTGCACCAGTCTGGGGGGGGACCGAAGCTCTCACTGCCTTAATTTCTAACAGCTTCCCTTCCATCAAGGCGTATCTAAGCTTCCACTCATATTTTTAGCTGCTGTTTTTCTTTATGGACACAATTTCATAAAAGTAACTAATTATGATGAGTAAGTACTTCTTAAAAAGCTAACACAGAGCTTGAACTTCCATAAGAGTGTATATGATTATAATAAACTAGCACGTCAAAAAATCATGGGAGATCCTGTCCCTCCAAGAGAACCTAATCCCAATGCACCAGCATGTCAGAAAGCTGAAGAAGCCCCCAGTGAAGTTTTAAAGACTTGATTCAGGTTTTTTTTGTGAAGCTCTATCTTCATGAGAGGCAGATCCAATTTCAGTCAGGGAAGGCAAAAATCAAACCCGGTTCAATCAGTTTCCTCTATCTGTGCTTTGAGAGTCTAAGAGTTCACATGATATATCATGTGCTTTTAAATCCCATTTTGATTGAAATCTCTCAAAACAGAAAATCTCACTTTAAAACAGAATCTTTCCATAGACACTGCACATATGCAGCAAAGGACAGTAACTGCTGTGAAAGAAAACTTCCTACCACCTCCATTTCATTTGGGAATGACTGTCCTGAAGCACTTGCAATAAAAAATAATTTTAAATACCATTTGTATAAGGAAGCATACCTTGAAAATTACTTGTTACACACTAAAGACTTTTACATTCACTTCAGTATCAGTATATAATTTAATTTCTATTCTATAATCAAAAAAAATCCAAATCAGAATGAAAAGCATTAACCAAACATCTTTCAGCATCCAAGTAAGAAGTGAACAAAACTGAAAATCCAGTCAAGGGAAGGAACATTCATTCTCTCCATCTTATGAGACACTAGAACAAAGAATAAAGGCACCAGTCTGAATACAGCTCCTTTCTCTCGGTGATTCTGTTACAAATAAAAAAGTAACAAACCATTTTAATGTTACAGCTTTATTTGAAAGAAAGTGACTTTTGAGTTTTTGGTAACACATTTTTTATACAAAATCAATACAATGAAAAATAAACTTCACCAGCATCCTCGAGCTGATTACAGGCTGTAAACTCATGATCACATGTACTAGAATGGAAAAGGCAACCTTGTTCCAACTCTTGTTTGCAAACCAGCACCAATTGATCCCAAAAATCTAGTTTTACTCTACCTGCCAAAAAACCTCAAAGCCCATCCAAATCCACACTTCCTAAGTAAGCAGCTGTTCTATCTCACTGTATTTCCAATATACAGCTGTGACTAACTTCACAAGAAACACATTCAGATTTCCAACAGTATCTTCAGTGAGTAAATATCAACTTTTACATAACCCTGTACTTTGAAGGTTTCTAAGGAGTTATGGACAACAAGGTATTTGGATGTAACTTTATGAATTGCCTTTTCCAAGGAACTCAAAAATCCATAAAAAATTACAAAGCTCTGTAACAGTTCCTTTTAAACTATTTCATTTCAGACGGTTAATTTCACAGATGTTAGGATCACAATTTTTATTCTTATGTCTGCACTACATCAAAATCCCACCATATAAACCAGCAGTATGAATAGGAGGGAAAGAGGAAAAAAACAACCAAACCAATCTATGCAGTCCTTTTACCATTCTTAGTAGAAAGTAAGGCTCAGTAGAAAGGAGGGGCTCAGTAGAAACTAAGACTCCTCCCAAAACTCATTTCTGTTTTCATCTTTGTCTGAAATCAAGTTTCTTAAAATGCATTTTTGGGGGTAACTGTACAACTTGGCTTCATGCTACCCTTGTAGGCACATTATACTTAAGAGAAGACTGCAGGAGTCTGTGTCCTGCTAGGCTGCTTCTCACTTCATGATTCTGGGCTCAGCAACCTGATTGTTTTATTGTGGCTGTTCATGTAAGTATTCTAGTAACAGCATCAGTGAAAAAAGATACTAATCCAGTAACCCCAGAAAATCTGCAGCTTTAAGTCTTCCCTAGAAATTTCAGGCTCTTTTGCACCTTTTCCTTTCATCTCTGAAACACCCACCAATCATCTTCGTCACTGCTCCCCACCCTGTGATACCCATGTAAACAAAACCCAGTGGTAGAATTATCAAGTTTGCCAGCGAAAAAGAAGCACCATTACATTAAATCTTTGTTCCTTTTAGTAAGTTACAGCAGCACTTAAGAGACCAAAGCCTCAGACATTCTATTGCTTAAAACCTTGTTTCCAGGTCCTCTGCAACGCTTTGGATCCTGGCATTAAAACAGAAGAGGTATTTAACGCAGGATGTGCTCAGAGAAACATGGATAGGAGTTCCTGGGAATTTCTAGCGACACAAATTTGTGTACAACAGACCTACTTGGTGTCTGGTGACATTTACAGTGCAGATTTGGTTCTCCTGTGAGGCTGACGAGTCACTGGCACTGAACAATTTTGCCGTAGCCACCTCTTCCAGCATCATAGTCCTGCCGATACTCGTCTCGGACCTTATGAAGGAGGGAAAAAGGGCAGTCCAGGAAAGACAAAGAAAAACAATTTCTCAAAAACTCTTCCACCATCAGAATATAGTCAGACTGAGCTCACAACATTTAAGTGGCCACACAGAGCTGATTGGCAAAACTGAAGGCAAAGTGCATCATGCAGAAGCCCAGAACAACACAAACCAACTTCCTTTTCAACAGCATCCCAGGGACTCCTCAATTGAGGCAGCCCAAGCAAGGATGGTCAGTCTCGTGCTCCAGCAGTAAAAGCCACTGCCAGCTGCAGTTCTACCTTTGGGTAGAACAACTGCTGTCCTGTGTGCTCTTGACAGCCTTATATTTTCAGGGCTTACTTACAAGCATTATCTCCCCAGGCAGCCAAGAGTTGTTTCAGCGAGAACTTTTAGTGAAATACATGAAAAAGTTATCTGTTCTTAGTAGGTAACACTGCCATTGATCAGATATCTTACAGACTAAGGCACATCTTAAACAATGACTCCTAAGTTGCTGTTTCTGAAATTGTTCCAAGTGTGTTCATTCAAAACCAAGAAATTTGGCAAAGTCACCTTAAAAACCCAGGCTGAACAACAACCTACCTGCCCTCCTGATCTTCCACGGCCATACTGCCTACCCTCCTTAAATCCTGCATCCCAGTCTGTCCTTATGATCCTGTCATCAAGTCTGGTTCCGTTGATGTATCGCATTGCATTTTCAGCATCTCCTCTTGCATAATACCTTAGGAATAGGTTAAGGAAAAAAATGGACTTCTGTTTTCAACACATGGAAAAAAGAACAGTATCAAATAGGCTACAAAAAAAACCTCTTAGCTGCTGTTCTTCTTTATGAACACAGGTTCCTTGAAACAGGAACAGTTCCTGTTTCAGTTACTGCTCAGTTACTTTCAGAAGCAACAGCTTTTATGAAGCTACATAACCTGAGAAAACTGTTAGTGAAAAACAGCAATGTGCAGGAATTCAAGCACTAAAAATGCATATATTGGATTAAGTTTGCCAACCACGTTCACCCTTAATAACACAAAGCTCTATTGCTAAAGAGTGAGAAGCCCTAGGGAGGCTCCATTCATGCTGCAACCTCCCACTGTTCTGTTGAGTTCACTGGAACCAGTTACAGAATGATCATCAGAGACTCACAAATAAGAGACTCAAAAGATCTTCAGAGAATACACAACAGGGATGTAAGATACCAACAGAAACTTTACACTTATGCTTGTACAAAAACAAACACTTTTTCACTTGGGCACGGAAAATATGAATTTACTGCAGAGGTCAACCACGTAAAAAGTCTCTGGGTTAAAGTGTCACAGCAAAAGCAATCTGTGTGTTACCCCTGCTCGACAGCCGTATATGTTCCAATCATGGAATCACGGATAGAAAAGGCCCGTAAGATCATCGAATTCAACCGTGAACCAGGTACAGCCCTCTCACGCCTGCGTCTCCCATAGACGCTTTAGCAAGCGATTACTTTTATCCTGGGAGAACTCTGCCGTGACTCAGAGCCTGCAGTGCACAGCAGTTCACCCGCCCCCTGACCGCTTCTGCCGGCCCGCACAAGGATACTCGACGAAGCAGAAACCGCAGGCAGTTTTCTTCACTTTGTCCAGCCCCATAATGACCTTCTTGATGTCGCCGCTCTTGCCGAACAGCTCGTGGATCTGCTCCTCGGTGGTGTAGAAGGACAGGTTCCCCACGTACAGCGTGCAGCTCTTCCTCAGTAGCCGCTCCTGGTCGTAGCGCGTCCCCTAGGCCGCAAGGACACCGCGTTACCCCCTGGTACAGCCCGGCCCGGGGCCGGACGGACCGCGCGGCGCCCACCCCCGGCCAACGCTCACCCGGAAGTGCTGGTCGCGGTACTGGCTGAGCTCGGCGTACGAGTCGCTGCGGAGGATGCTCAGCGTCCCGCCGGAGCTCATGGTGGCGCTTCCCCGCCCAGCCCGGGACGGACCGAGGGCGCACCGACCCCTCCGAAGTTGCACGGCCCGACCACCCCTCAGAGCCCTCCCGCCCCACGCGCACGCGCCTCGCGCGTTAAGGATGGCGTGGCGGTCCGCGGCCCGCAGGGGACGGGGGCAGCTCTCGCGAGAACGGCGGGGGACTACGCGCATTGAGGGAGCGGCCGGCGCGGCTGGTCTCGCGAGAGCGGTGGTCATGGCGGTTTGGCGCACGCTGCTGCTGCTGCTGTCGAGCCCGCGCCTCGTGGAGCGGCTCTCGGAGTCGCGGCCCATCCGCGNGGGAGAGGCGGCGCTGCCGGCGAGGGTACGGGAGCGACAGCACCAGGACACGGAGCGCGCTGGAGATGGCGGGTGACGGGCCCCGGTGGCCACTCCGGACCCCTGGGCGGCGGACGGCGAGCTGCGGACTCGATGGTGCGTCCTCCACCGCATGGACACATGAAACTACTGCTGCTCATCGGTGTGATGGATTTTCATTTCAAATCCGTTTTACGTGTTCCACAGTTCTCAGGAACAAGCAGACTCTCACTAAACATTATCCAGAATGCTGTCACGATTGTCACTTTAAGTGCTTCATAAGAAACTTGAAATAAAACCACAATTCTCATGTCAGTGGCTGTAACAATGTCTATCTATACAGCAGTAATACTCTACATTTGTTACATTTTGATACAAAAGGGGCTTTTAAGTGATGATGATGATGAATAGGATAATGCCCATCTTACAAGAAGGTAAAAAAGATTCAGTAGCTATCCTAAAAGCACACCTCAAGTCTGTGGTAGCAAGAAAGGTTTACAGGGAAAAAAATGACCAATAGAGCTGTCCTAAATATAAATATGGAAAAGGATGCACCCATCACACATGTTGCACTGGGCTGGTTTGCTTAAGATGCTGTTTATGACAACATCTATGAGACTAAAGCAGTTAACCTTAGTTCAGAGCATGGTCCAACTGACCTGAGGCTCAGTTAACTGTGGAGGATCATTTCCATTCCTTGTATCACCCCAGGTGACAAGAACCTTGTACATTACCTGAGATACAGTTTCCAGTATTGCTGGTAAAATTAAACCTCCCACCAACAAAGACTCAGGTGTGCATGGATGGAGAGATTGCATCTGTGGTGTAAATTACAAAGGCCTGGCTGGTGAGACAAAAGCAATGTATTGTCAGTCTTAGTACTTGTACTCCAGGTTCTTTTCTGGCTCAGTCACAGGTTATCTGTGCAGCTGTAGAGTAGTCATTGTGCCATGGAAATGGTGCTCCATTACATCCCTGAAGAGTTTCAAGATCTACCCCACTCAGGTTGCCAGAGTTCATAAGTTCTGTGAAAGTAATTTTCAAGATTTAAGCTGTTAAAGAAACCTGAAAACAGCAAGTACCAGCTGTGGCACATGGCTGTCCTCCCAGAGAGCAAAAAGGAAATTAACGTGGAAAACACATTTGGTGTCACAATGCTTTCACAACCATTTCCATTACTTTGTGAGTCATCAGTACAAACATACATGCAGCCCCTCTCCCCCTACCTCCCCCCAGACACTCACCTTTAATTACAGGCATGTCAGCAATGAGGAGTGATGGATGTGGATGAACATACAGGGGAGACAACACACAGTGCTTTACAAGAGAGCAAGAGCTATGTTCCCTAAAAATCTGGGTCATACCTATAGTTTGGAAAATACAGGCAAATCCTTCACACATGCATTTTTCCTAGCATCCCTTTAAAGCCTGGCATCAATCTGTATTATCCTCCTCTCTATTGAAAACCTGGCTTGTAAGACCTTATGTAAAGCTGTGTGGGTGCAGAACTGCCAAAAGCATTACCACCTTTGTAAGCAGAAATAATTCAAGTGTCAGATTCGTTCCACAGAGAGAGGCTTGACCTACAATGCATGTGCCAAATTAGTATCTCCCTCCATGTGAAGATGTTTTGGATCCTGAAGTTCACATAGGCAAACCCAAAGATTGTTAGTTGTGCTGCGCTATTATGCACACACATCGTTCTCAGCCGAAGCCCAGTTATTTGCACCCCAGTTTAAAATGAGGCTACTCTCCAGTGGAGAGCCAGGATGTGATCTGTCATTCCCACTAAGCTGATTTAATGGATAGCAGTTAACCAAAGGGAGGAGGTGCAGGGGATGCGGCCCCTCCCTCGGGTCCACCCGCGCTCCCCGGCAGCAGAACTGGTGGCTCTCCGATCCTGCCGTGAGCCTGTTCAGAGATCCATCTGCTCCAATGGCACAAAGGGTCAAATCCCTCCGAGTTACCCGCTTTCTGTCTTTGCAGCTCCTCGACCCAGCTCCCCGCAGGGCCCGCCGTGCTCTCTGCGGGAGTCACAGTCGCGACAGAACAGCGACAGCTGCGAGAACGGCGCCGGGAACGTGCAAGGGCAGGAGCTCCCAGGCTGCAGCGGCGGAACACCGAGAGGCTTCAATGCCATCACAGAAGAGCCTCCTCGAGCTCTGGGGACAGTGTGTGTGGAACACATCCACGAGGATGGGACTGTGGCAAGGAAGGTTAAACAGGCAAAGCTTGGATTTTAGGATTTAGCATAAGTGCTTAGGCTGAAGCATCTTCCACATTCTAAATCAGATTCTCTCAGATCAGTGCTGGGGATTTTTCAGGGCAGAACCACCCAAGACAGGGTTACAGCGCTGGTGCCTGTACTGTGACTGCAGTCTGGTCTAATGAATTTTTAAGTACATAAAATAAAATCTTACTTAATCAGACCAGCTTCTGTCTAGCCCTATAACCTCTCTCCAACAGCTGATTTAATGCCTATTATCAGTAAACACCCCACACTCCACAAACCCTGTCAGAGACTATTAAAACTTCCAAAAATAAATCTCACATGGAAACTGCTAAGCTTGAATCACAATTTTGGAGGGCTCTGATTTCATCCTCTGTCATCAGGAAAATTCCAGAAGTTCACATGAAACACTACAGGGCTGAATAACTCAAATTCTAAGCAGATTCTATCCAGAACTGGCTATACTGGTGAGCATAAGAACATGACAAATAAAGAGACTCAGGAGAGCTCCCAGTGCCACTGCCTGTGATGAAGGTGGGCCTGTGAAGAGAAAGGTCTCACAGCACGTTCAGACTGTGCCCAAATGAAGTGAAAAACTAAACCATCATTTTCCTAAAATCTAAAGGCTGTGCTGATCTATGCCTAGCTGAAGGATGTATAGTCCTAACTGACTTCTCCAATTTCCAGTGGATAGGATGGACATTTGTGGTGGGTCTTCCATTGATAAGTGTGGAAATATCACAGTCTCGTTCTTGAATGAAACACCACATTTCTCAATCGTGGCTCTGACTGTACCAGGGATTATGACAAAAATGTGACAGTTGCTGCAGGTAAAATCGCTTGCTTGCTGCTTTATTGTCTGGCAGAGGGTTTCTTCTCCAGACCCAGCCATATCAATGACTTGTATATGCACATCTGTCTTCTTGATATTAAGCAGAAACCTCGGAGGCATGTAGGTGTGAGCAAAGAGTAGAGTATAGTGCCTTGGGTGGTTTGAAGGTACTGGAGAATGGATGAGCTGCTCCAAGTGAAACAAACAAGGTATCAGCCCTCCCTGGTGTAGGCACCCGAATAGGAATGCCCCGAGAAGATTGAAAATAATGATGAGGTGTTTCCACTTCACAGCTCTGTCCTGTGACGCACTGAACAGGACCAATGGCAAGATGAGGGGAATGAGGAAACGAGGCTCCTGGTGACTGAATAGGGAGAGAAATGCCAAAGGAACAAAATAAAACAGCAGTAATGTTGGATTGCCCTCGGAATGCACCAATAGCCCAGACAGTCCACGGTAACACAGTTTGACCCGCATTAATTGATGGACATATTTCTTTAACATTTTAAAACCAGCACCAATGGCCAGAACGTGTAAGACCCCAAAGAGCATTATTCCATTGACTGTAAAATGTGTAACTCGTGGGTGACTTCCATGCAGTGCAAGATTACGAGGATTAAGATTATAGCTGAGAAAATTGAAGGGGGTTACTACCATTTTCTCATGTAATTGAGCTATTATGTCAAATATGCTGCCCTTGTTAATGCTGTAAAGGTTATCTAAGCTCACAGAGGTAAAATAAAAGGTGTCAGCTGTTATGAAAACAATGGCAGTGAAACACGCACATAGTATGAGCTTCAAAAAGTGGTTTATAACAGTTTTAATGCTCCTTTGAGAATCAACAATTAAACCTGCCCAGTAAAGCAGGGGCATTAGAGCAAATGCCAGAAAGGTTGGCCTGTTGAAAAACCCAGCAGTTGTTATAACACCTATGAGAGGGCTGCTTGTAGGCTCCACTGAGCTGCCATTGGATTTTTTTGAGGAAACCAGTACCATGAGAAGAGCAAAGAGAAGTCCTTCAAGCGTGTTGGTAAATGTTCTTGTATAAAACACCAGAGTGACATAGGATCCAGCAAGAAGTACCAGTGCTTTCCACAGATCTGCTTCCCAGAAAGGGGCTAATCGATAAACACTATAGTCGAGTATGAAAGAAAAGATTGTAAAGAGAAGGCGAGGTGATACAAGGAGAGCGTAGCTGTTGATGCAACTTGAACATATGTCCAGCTGCTGCAAAGACTTGATTGCCCAGTAGGTAACTCCTGATGTCATTAATGGGAAAACAGCTGTTCTGCAAGGAAAGCTTGAAAGGAACTCCCAAGGATAAAAGACCTGTAGATTTAAAATATCTCCTATAAAGAAAAAGAGAAATGCATACAATACATAATACATTTTATTCAGTAATTCAGCAGTAGCTATACTACTTGCTGTAAGAGACATCACAATGCAGAGCAGCTCCTAGACTTTTGAGACCTTGGTGTCAACCTTGACAGTTTTGGGAGCGTATCGTTCATTGTCACGGAGAATGAGCAGCCTGTCGGGGTGATGCGGTTGCAGGCACCACTCGCTGTGGACAGCACAGAGCAGGAACCCACCGCCCACCCAGCCCTGCGGACCCGCTCCTGCCCGGCTTGGGGGAAGCGCCGTGGGACAGAGCGGGAGAACGAGCCGGCGGCTCCGGGGATCCCTCGGGAACACCCGCCCGTGCCCGGGGCTCCGCATCCCCCGCATCCGAGGGGCTGTGCGAGGCAGCGCGCCCCGGGGGTCCCCGCGCCTCATCCGCGCCCCTTACCTGCCATGACCTCGGGCGCCTGGAAGAACTCGTCGGGGTGCAGGTACCCGCTCTGCGGCAGGAGGCACCAGCCCGCCCTCAGCGCCGCCAGCAGCGCCCACAGCGCCCGAGCGCGCATCGCTCGTCCCTCAGCCGCCCCGCCGGCTGAAATCCAGGGAGTCACGGAGTGGATTGGGTTGGAAAAGAATCGCACCCCCGCCCAAGAATGTGCAGAGTTGGAAGGGACCCACAAGGATCATCGAGCCCAACTCTTAAATGAGTTGGACTCTTAAGGGAATGGCCCATATGGGGATCGAAGCCCCAGCCTTGGTGTTGTCAGCACTATGCCCTGGCCAACTGAGCCATCTCCGTGCCACCTTGGAGAACCCTCGAATCCACCCTGTGACCAAACACCACCACGTAAACGAGACCATGGCACCTAGTGCCACATCCAGTCTTTCCTTAAGCAACCTCCAGGGATGGTGACTCCACCACCAGTCTCTTCCAATGTCTAATCACCCTTTCAGTGAAGAAATTCTTCCTGATGTCCAATCTAAACCTGAGTGATAAGGTCATCCCTGAACCTCCTCTTCTCCAGGCTGAACACCTCCAGCTCCCCCAGCCATTGCTCATCAGATTTGTGCTCCAGCTTGTTCCCCAGCTCTGTTGCCCTTCTCTGGACACACTCCAGCATTCCAATGTCCTTCCTAAATTGAGGGGCCCGGAACTGGACACAGTATTTGAGTACTACAGCCTCACCAGTGCCAGAGTAGAGCGTAGAGAGGGAAGAATCACTTCCCTGGTCCTGCTGGTCACATTATCCCTGATACAGGCCAGGATGCCATTGACCTTCTTGCCCACCTGGGTGCACTGCTGGCTCCTGTTCAGCTGGCTATTTCATAACTGGCCAAAAGCCCAGAGAGAAGGAACACAGCAGTGACAGCTGGGGGCAGCTGGCCAGTAACTGTGGGCCTGGGCAGCAGGCACCATGTCACATATCCCTGCCACAGACATGCTCATCCCACCTGGCACAGCTGGGGACTGGGCTGGGTCTCTTCTGCTCCAGCTCTGGTAACCTGAGAGCAATAGAATGGTGGGCAGTGAAGGGGAAACACAAATGTTCATGTCCCAGAAAAGCAGTAGTTTAGCTATAAAGCTGGAATCTGGTTAAAGTGTAACTACTTCTCATGTTTATTTGTTATTTTCACTTATTTACATGATTATTATCTGTTTTTACAGTGAATGTCAGTTCATCCCAGGATCATGAGGTGGTTGTTGCAGGTAGGAGGACAGTGCCTGCCAGCAGCACAGCAACATTCGTGGTTAGTGCAGCTATGAGTAAAAATAAAATCCACATTCTACAGCCAGTAGAAACAGAAATGGTTACTCAGGAGTGAAGTACTTTTGTTTCACCTACAGCAAATACAAGTTTCGTGCACAGGCACTCAGGATACCCTGTGCGGAAGCAGGAGAGCCACGAGGTTCTTGATGGAGACTACATCAGATTAAAGATCACAGGACATCTCTCTCCAGCAGTGAATGTACTAAGTATGGTAACATTAACAAGCTCAGTGGATGCTCACATATGGCTTTGTCCTTTTCTCTGTCAACAAGTAGTCCCCTCCAAGTCTCTCTGGGCTTCTTTTTTGTCCAGTGTCTTTGGAAATTTCCCCTCCTTCCTTCTACTGGAAGGTGGAAGACTTTGTCCATGGCAAAAGCTGTATTCTAGACTGGACTCTGTCCACAGCCTGTCTGTCCTCTGTGCACTTACCCCCCTATGGCAGCAGAGCTCAGGAGGAACTGGGTAGGATGGGTTAAGCAGGGATGTGGAGTCTGAACTTAACCAGCCAGGAGGCCAGAGAGGATTCACTAGACAAAGTTTTTGATACTGCCTTCCAACATGCAGAAATTCTTCTACAGGTCAGAAACTCATCTAACAATACTTGGGAATCCTGGATGGTTCAACATCAGCAACGATGACAGATTCTCCAGGTTTGGACTGATCTTGTAAACCATGTTGATACTGTATTGCTGGCTTCTGCCCCAAATTCCATCCCATCCACACAGATGGGGCAGCTTCCAGCCCCATCCCACTCTCCTGACGAGCAGGTGCTGTTGGCACTTGCCCTGCAAAAGGCAGGAAGAGGCATTCAAATGTTATCACAGCACGTTATCCAAGCAGCTTTTCTGAAGAGAAGGTGGTCAGAGGTGGCCTGGAAGTTGCCATTTGAACTGTGCTAGTCCAAACCTTGTATCTGACACAAAATGAGGAGGGGAATGACAGCAGCCACGAGGGAGTACTGTGTTATCTTATTGCCTGCCCCAGAGCACTGTGGTGTTTGCAACCCTTCGAGGGACTCAACATATTCACTCCCCAGCCATTCTGTGTATGTTCTCTTCTCTTGTAATGGCACAATCTCAATGGCAGAATCCTTAAAGATCAAGTTTTTTCCTTGAAAAGCTGAAGAATCAAACATTTTGAATCCATTTCCATTGCTTCTATTTCCAAAATAGACCTGAAAATAATGCAAAAGTTTCAGTATTCTACAAGATTAAGTGCCATATTCCTCCTGTTCAACATGAAAGACAGTAGGAACTGTTTTGTAGATAAAAAATTCATACACAATTGCAGAATCTCTTATGCGTTTGCTTTTAGATGCTCCAGTAGATTAGATACAGAATTCTGCCATGGGCAATTACAAGAACAGCATTTGTGATTCTGCTTTTTTAGTTACTATCTGGAAAGAGCTGTAGTTTTAAAAAAAATTCTTCTGCCTAAATGTTGTTCTGTTATGCAGGGTTTGTCTGCCCAGCAGTTACAGAAGTGACTTAATCCTAGCATGGAGATACTCCATACTGCTTTTGAACAAGTCAACTGCAGTATGGAGAGGAATCTCTCTGCAGCAGCCAGGCAGATGGTTCACCCTGTACATGGCTGCAGCATAAATATACCCAGCAGTGTTCTGTTGCTCTCCTAGGAAAATTCCAGACTGGAAAAGCGTTAGCATGTACTCTCTTCCCTGTAGACCTCAAAGTCATGCAGAAACATAGAAAAGTCATGGGAAAACATGTTATGATTCAGGAAAATTACTACTGCAATCAGTGGCTGGGCAAAAAGTTGAAATCCCTTGTGCACCAGAGTGGTTTTACTGGGCTAATGACATGGGTTGTATTTTACCTTCTCTGTCACACTCCCAACAACAGGGCTCTGCACAGTGCCATGATATAGCAGAATGGTCCTTCAACTGTGTTAGACCATATAAAACTCTCTCCTAAAATAAATGGATTATTAATACCTGAGCTTTGGCCAGTAGTCCATATAGAGCAAAAACGTTGATATCTGGGTGAACCATAATGGCTTGAGCTGGCACCTGAGCCAGGTGACAGTTAGCAAATTGGGTGACTTCGGCACGGGCACCATTTGGACACAGTAACTGGAAATCACTGGACTTCAAGTTTCGGGCCCAACTCTCAGTGTTATTACCTGAAAAAAAGAAACTGGCCACTGTCACTCATTGAACACTTTAGAGCAAGAGAAAGTAATTGAATTATGATAAAGAGCTGTGTACAAGTAAGTACCATCTGTGTTCTCAAACACTGTTGAGTGCTTCACAAAGGCCACATCTCCAGAGTCCTCTGCCAGGCACCTAAAGGAAGTCAAAGATATAAATTCAATTCAAAGCATCTTTATGTGAACCATATTTTTTATATAACTCATAGGTTTAGAATACAATTTTTCTTACATACATTCCTGCAAAAAAATGTACTGGACCCAAAGGTAATAAGAAAAAACAGAGAAATTAAGCATGTTGAAAGGAGGGAAAGGAACATCTTTGCAAAGTACTTAAAAAATATTCTGGATCAAGAATTTTAAGAGAGGAATAGAATAGAAAAATTGTATTAAAAACAGTGTAAGATACAACAGAAAAGGCCAGTATTAGATGAGCAAAGAAATAGAAGACCTATTATGTGATACTCAGTGCAGCATTTACAGCCCTGTACACTGGAGATCTCCAGTTAATCGAACTGCAGTTTCTAAGGGCACTGTTCCAGAGCTAAGTTCAGTTCCTCTAATCTTCTGAAGGAGGAGCAGCTCAACATGCCAAGGGCATCCTAAAATCACCTCCTCTCCTATGAGTGTGGTATCCCATCATAGAGAATGCCAGGGCAGAGGTGTAAAACACACACCTTTACCAGCATTTGTTACTCTGTGGTGTTCTCTAGTGCACAGTGCAACAGGCACCACAGGCTGTTCAGAGATTTTTGTGTTAAGCCTGAAATATGAAGTCAACAGACAGAAGAAATGCACAGCACTTGCTCCATTCAGCAAGAAATACATAAATAACATCAACCTCAAACCAGTGAGCTGGAGTGAACTAGCAAAAAAGATCTATCTTCCCAGGTGTTTTGGGCAGTGTGTGCTGGCAGATGATCTGTCAGTAACAGTTCAATGGTGGTACCTTGCAGTTTATTCTAAAAATGTTTTCCAGAAGCACTTCATAAAAAAAGATAATTAAACCCACCAATCAAATAATGTAAAGCTGTAACTGTTCATGGCTTAGGCAGTACAAAATGTGAGGGAAAGTTATCACTGCTAACAGTTACCAAAAATACATATATTTCAATTGTACCTGGTTTAACATCAGCAGTTATAATAAAAGGTCTTATCCCACTGTGGCTGACACTGTCATGCAGAGAATGAGGACTCAGCAGGTGCTGTTCAATGCATTTCCCCATCAGAAAAAGCTGTTCCTGACAGATTTTTCCACGACTTTGCACAGTTTAATTTGCCCCAGGCAGTGGGATATACACAAACTGAATGCCTTCTCATACCTTTAGTCAAGTTAGTCTGAAGACAGCCAGAGCTGAAGAAAATCTGGAGGTGAATTCAAAGCTCATCTCAATTACCTTCATAACTCTTTCTTCTTTCAGAGAAGATCACCCAAGTGTCAGAGCCAAACCCACCCCTACCTTGTAGAAGACTGTGATCCTCTGTTTTTTTCACCCAAATCCTAACCTGTTAAATACCTAAAAGTTTCCACATCACTCAGTAATTAATATCTTCGCTATCAAAACCAAAAATGACCTCCATATAAAAGTTTGACTGTATGGGCACTATTATCAAATATGAACAAGGTTCATGGAGCCTGTAATGGCATTTGTTGCTCATTCATCTGGTGACTGGGAGCTGGCTTTGTTATTCCACAAAGTACAGCAGAGGATATGAAGTTTGCCTGCAAGGCATGTACCCACAGCAGAGCAGCTGGACACAACTAAATAGGTTTGCAAAAAGTAGTTATCTAAGTCTAGCACTTCATTATTTAACAGGCAGCTGCTGTTGAAGTCTCCTCCCTGAAGGAAAGAGATGGCTTTATGCCAGCTGTTACATGCACCATTACCTTCAGAGGTGAAGGTCAGGAAAAGTGAGTGCTTGTGCCATATCCAGGAGTTTCAGTCTTTGGGTATGGCCCCATAGGTATGTGTACATTGTAACACAATGTATGTATTCCATTTTATACTATTTCCCCCCTGTATTTTTAACACATTTTGCTTTGAAGGGGATTTGGCAATTGAACATTGGCCATAGCTGTTTGTGTTGTTCAGAAATCTACCTTCAGATACAGCCACCAATGAATCAGGAGTGAACACTCACTCCTGGCTCCCCGTCACAAGCCTGTCACTCTCTGCATGGACTTACAGCAGCCATCTGGCTACTGTGTGCCTGCTTCCCTGCTGGAGTTCTCTACCTGCCCATTCAGAGTTGCAGATTGTCTGCACTACATTAAAGCAAAACTGGAGACTGATGACAACCTCCTTGGTTCTCACTGGGTGGGTGCTGTGCACACAGATAGATAGGTTGGGCCGTTGGGGCTGGTTGTCTGTGGACCAGGAAGGTGGCAAAAGGCTTGGACATGATCTAGTGACCTGTACTGATGAAGACAACTGGGGACACATGTCCCACATCATTTACAGCACATGCTGTAACCACTGTTTGCTGACTGGGATGGAAACTAGGTCCTCCTTGCATTTTGACAAGCTGACAAACTAAATAACAACCACATGTATGAGTTACCTGAAGGCTCCACTGTAGCTGTAATAACGTTCTTGGCTACTTGCACTGCATTTATTGTTTCCACTCTCATCCCCAATACAGAGTTGGCAGAGTTTTGATGGGTAATTGTCCTGCTCAGCTGAAGGCACACAGCTGGCAGAGAAAAACTCACTCACAGCTGGGGAAAGACAAACCAATACAAGTAGTGAAAAGTGTGGACTCTTCACCAGAAAAAGCAGTTATACCATCATGAAGTTATAACCAATGCAGGTTTCAGTAGAACCTCGAAATAAGAGTTACAGCTGCCTTACTGGAATTCACAAACTAGAACTTTTAAGATATTTTCAAAGCATTATTTAGCTGACTAGCTAATGAAACCAAAGAGCTTCCCAGGAGATAGACAGGAAATAGGCAAGCAAAATTAGAACCTGGAGTTCTATGGAGTTTCTTCTTGTGCTACATTGCTTCACTACCTAATGCAGTTTGAAAATAACACCATAAAATTCCAGACAGAGATAAAGAGATACATCATTTACAGCAATGATACCCCAGAGATGGAAGTACCTCCTAGAGGGGATACATCTGTATGTTCTATTATTGATATCTGATTTGGGTCAATATACTCAAGCAAAACCCAAGGCAGTCAGGTGTGAAAGTAGGATTTTCATGACAACACAACTGGAAACAACTTCAGCAGTTTGCTACAGCAGGCCAGAACTGCCATTGAGATGGGTCTGGTCATGCTGGAGAAACAGTCTGACAGGAACCTCAAAGTTCAACAAAGGCAAATGCAGAATCCTGCTTTTAGGACCATGGAAGGCTGGGGGCTGGCAGCCTGAAGAACAGCTCTGTGAAAAAAAGGGATCTGGGGATCCTGGTGGACAACAGGTTGATCAAGAGTCATCAGCATGGTTTTGTGCCCATGAAGGCTCATGGCTTTCTGCAGTGTGTTAATGGAGCAGTCAGGGAGAAATGGGTCTTCTCTGACATCTGTGCCACGTTCTGAGCTCCCAGGGTTAGAAAGACACGGACATTCCAGAGCAAATACTGAGAGTGGGATGCTCAGAGGCTGAAACACAACTCGCAATTACCAGGCTGAGAGGTGGGTTTGGTCAGCCTGGAGATAAGACAACTAACAGTGTATTGCTGTCTTCACTCACATAGCAGGTTTTTCAGGAAGATAAAGACACATGCTTCTCAGGGATGCAGAGCAAAAGGATGAGAAGTAAAAGAACCGAAGTTAGAAGAAGGAAATTTTGATTAGGCACAAGAAAAAAACTCTTTATACCAAGGATGGTCAAATACTGGGACAGAGATGATCTATGTAATCTCTCTTAGGAGTTACTCAAAACCTCCCTAGACACAGCTCTGAGCAATCTGAACTATCAGACCTGCTTTGAGAAGTTGATTGGACTAGATGACCTCCAAAGATCCTGTCCAAACTAAATTTGACACTGATTTTTTGATAATGGAAAGGAATACTTTTGTGTTAGATGTAACATTCTCAATTAGACCCCCTCCACTAGTCCACTCTGGTGGTAAACTTGAAATTTCAGATCATTATATTAAAAACACAATACCCCTTCACAACAGATGTGGTTAATAGAGACCTATGAAATATCAAAATTACTTCCCTAATTAATCATTAACTTATTACTGTATTTTTGATACTGTTGTCTTACCTTGAGGAATATTACAGTCTCTGAGCTTAATAATCCCCCTCTTAATTAGTATGCCAATGGGAATATTCCATCCAGCATTTCTCCCCAGTCCTGTGTGGCAGGACTTCTTCCCTTTCAGATCACTGATGGTGAATGCATTGGAGACATTTCGTTTCACTAACACCACAGCATAGTATGCATTGCTGCTGTCATTAGCTTGGAGAAAAAAACACAACACATTACAGCTTCCCTTCAGCATTCCCACTGCTTGGTGATCATCTACAGATCCCATTACTCTTATCTGGTGCCAACTTCATTGCACCAACATTCAGGAAGTATGGATGTACATGGAATTACTCTTCACTTTACTACCTCACACTGCTGCATTCACTTATAGCCTGTAAGCTGGCACTGCTGCACCTGAGCTGAATAAACTAGAGACAGACAGGAAAGTGTTCTTGTTAATGCCAGCTCTTAAAAACACATCCCTCTGAAAAACAACATTTGGGTCATTAGTCACTTAGCATATGTGCTTTAAGAAGTTATTTTTATGTGAAAACCTCAAACCTGTATTAAAACTTCAATGAGTTTTGCAGCATATTGAAACTCTACCTTAAGTGACATCATGGACACAAGCACCCTTTCATTGGTGACTCTGAAGCAGACACATTAACAGGAAGAATTTGCTTTTAAACTAGAATCTACTGTGTAATTTCTGTAATTTTGTCCCTGTTAAAAATACCTTGACTTTGTGAATACTATTTTTTCCATTATAAATATTTTTTTTCAGAATTGAAGAGACAAATAAAGAACTACAAGATTCGAAACTGTCAAAGATTCAACCTGCTCCTGAAGCAGGACAGATAAAAGTTGACTCACTGTAGAAGTCTCATCTCATACTTATTTCTCCATCTATCCATAATGTGAGGGTAATAATTCTCATTTATTTGAAAACAGCTTTCCCAGCAGGGCTAGGGACAAAGGGTTATGCTTTTAGAGGTGTTTTCAAACAACCTGGAAAAATAAGGTCTATATTTATGTTTTCTGATGTTCTTACCAGAGTAACTTTCTCCAGCAGCTGGTACAAGGCCATACGTCTTCCCAGCTGTGTAAATATCAGCTCCACCCAGAACTACAGCATCACTTTCCTTTTTCTGAAAAATACAAGAAAAATGTAGGATTTCTGTGAAAAAACAGCAGATACTTTCCCCGCTACAATAACAACACCTTGAGCATCACACCTGTTGGACCTCGAAGGGCAAGGCTTACAGCAAAAGAGCAATACACTGCTAAAGAAAACCTCCAAAATGTGCACAAAGCATCATCAGTGAAACAATGACAGATTTCATACATACAGGTTTCAGTTAGATGGGCAACAGTGCCCTCATTGCAGCTGAAGATCATCAGGGTTCAGGCCCATCCATACCACATGAGCTACCTCCTTGAAATCCAGTGTTCCTACTGCTCACCAGGTATGTCTAACCCAGCAGGGAGCAGCTTCTGTTCATTTGGTTTATTGCACAAGCATTGTAGCAGCCTACCTGGATCAGCTCCATGCACTCTTCCTTTGTCTTGGCTGAAATACACTGTATTTCTGGTTTTAAATTCTTATTCCTAAAGGCAACAGCCATTTCACCACATTTCCAAATCTCCTCAGTGGATACAACACACCAGTTGAGGCTTTCTGGCAATGCTGCACAAAATTGAAAAGCAAATAATCCATTTACTTTCTTTGCAATAGACAAGGAGGGATTCACAATGCCCCCATCACACATGTCCCACACATGTTAAGGAAAATGTTTGCTTCTGTGTTGCTCCCCATCCCTCCAGCTCAGACTTCCACCTGACCAGGAACCAGGGCACTCCAGACGAGCAGTTATGTTCACACTGCAAACCCATCCATAGCAAAGGAACAACAACTTCTACAATTGCTGATTGTTAAGCACAGCCATAATGTGTTGGCTGAGTGCAGCAAAAAGCCCCCTGAACATAGGCTTCCTCACACCTGACAGTCACAGAGCAGTGCCCACAAGAGACAAGTCTGTGAGGTGAGGGGCTTTGCCGCAGCACAGAGCACGTCTGGAGGCTCAGTTGGTAGGATTATTAAGCTTCTAAAGGCAGAGATTCTTACAATCTGTCTTTCTGACTTTCCCAGAAGGCATATCAAGTAATTTCTACTTTCTTCTGATAGTAGGAAAGACCATAATGCTTCCGTAAAGAGCAACTAAGGATTTCCTTCAGCTTCTGGAGGAAATCCTTCTGCTAGGAACCCATTCATACATTTTTATAGACTACCTGAGGATTCGTGCAGCAGAACATTATTATTTTCCCTTGTCAGCAGGTAAGAAATTAAGTACCAAGTAACAGTAGCTTCTTACCAGATTAACATCTCCACATACCAGAAAGGATAGAAAATGCCTGCATCTTATAATACACAAAGTGTGTCAATTTGCACAGTAAAGTGTTCTGCAATGTGATATTGTTTCTATCAAAAGGTGACCTTTCTGCAAGCTCAAAGATCAGATTGGCATGTTGCCATAACTCTCCAAGAGTGAGGAGAAAAACCAGAATGAACATGATCTCTGTTATCACCTATCTTTGTTCTTAGTTATAAATAGGAATCTACAGACAACTTACTGTTGGGGTAGCAGCTCAGAGCTTGCATGGCATGAAGATACTCGTCACCCAGCCATGCTTGATAATTCTGAGCTGTGATTGCAACGAGTTCTGTCGTGGAGTCTCGGAACAGAAGATTTTGGGCACCGTAGGTTGCAGAGTCAAACATCTGAAACTTGGCGCCCGCCCCATTAAATCTTTGCTGTAATGTTAAAGAAGAAAAAAGCATCTGTCAGACATCCCTCTGCCTGGGATCTGTGACAACCCATACCCCTTCAAACCCCACAGAGCTGAAGGTGCCCAGATATCCTGTCTTCAGCTGACCAAGATGGGTGGGAGAACCCTTCTAAAATGCAACTTAGTGATGAAAAAATGGTGTCCTACTTGTCCCTGGTTTAGGAGCTGGAAGACAACTCTTCCATCTGTGTCAGGCCGCACAACCACGGCACGAGCTGGGATTCGGGCCAGGTGGCAGGTTCTCCACTCCGACACATCGGCTCTGCTGCCGTCGCGGCACAGGAGCTGGAAGTTCTGGGAGCGGAGCCGCCGGGCCCACAAGAAAGAACTTCTTCCTGAAATCAGAGAGGGTGTGCTTATGGAACAGACCTCAGGTGGAGCTGATGCTTCTGGCTCCAGGCCTTCTCTAAACATTACTCACACACGTGGAGCAGGACACACACCTCCTGAGCATCTCTGAGCTATTCCTGACTGCACAACACACCCCGTGCACCTTTGGGGTCCTTTAGTCCTTTATCTCTGATGAGACAACAGCTTAACACTTGTGAGACTGCACTGAGCTGTACTGGAATCTGCAGCAGTATCAAGAGCATCCCTAAGTTTAGCATCATGAGGAACATTTTTTTGTTTTTTCTCTCCCCTGAGTCAGACAGGTCTATGATATTAAAGCAATGATATGTTCAAGGTGGTTTTCACATAGTGCCAGATAGGGCAGGTCACCTCTTGTTAATTTTCTGCTAGGCTCTGCTGAAATCCCTTGGTAGGCTGGAGCAATGTAACAGCCCAGGTCTATACAAAAATAATTTACTGCTGTTGAAATTCTCTTTCCAAAAGCAGCTTAAGATTCTACCTTGAAACAGGGAAAAGGCCTAAAAGAGTTGACCGAATTATCTCTGAGCCCCCTCCCAAACCTGCTCTTGCTAAAAGAAAACCCTGTTCTGTTCTGTTCACTGTACCTAGATATAAGAAGAACGATAGAAACATCATGCAATAGATCTAGGGTAATAAATTAGAGCAAAGTAAGCTAGAGTAGACATTTGAATAGAAGGAATAGGCAAGCAGCCCAGACTTTCTCCAAGCTTCAGTGAGTAGGTCACAGACAATAGAAAAGAGAGAAGGTCAGGCTGAAGAAGACTTCTTTAGCTCCCAGACTCAAAAAGAGTCCGGTTTTTCGGATTCAACCTCTAACCTTTATTGAAACTATCAAGTATTAAAAAGAAAAAAAAATCCCATGGACTCCTCTGTCTTCTGGTGCACAGCTCTGTTTTCACTATCACAGCACTTGTTTGCTGATTCCTCAATTCAAAATACAACAAACATTTGATATTATTCTGTCATTACAGAGACTGTATTTTAGACCTTGCAGCCATTATTCAACAAGCTTCAGGATTACTCACCATCTGTATTTTCAGGCACTGTGCTGTGCTTCACAAAAGCAACCTCTCCAGCACCATCAGCCAAACACCTAATAAATATAAATCCAAGCACAAAGATGCATTACAAAACCCAGCTCCTGTGCACTGGCCATTGCTGACAGCCCGAGGGCTCTGTGCTACGTTCCATCAGACACAGACACTGACCTATTTCCTTGTACTGAGAGTTTTGCTCAAGGCAGAGACTAGTGGCTGTTAGAGCATGAAGTAAACTATCATTGTCATTTAGTGAACATGGACAACATGTTCAGTGCTGCCTGGGACAAACACCATGACCTTTTTTGTCCAGGACAGTTCTCTGTCTAAGGCAGTCACACAATCCTTTGGGGAATGTGCAGAAAGGAGCAAGTGTTTCTCGTAAGCAAATTCTGCCCTTGCTCAATTAATGCTAATACTCAGGGACTGGGAGGTCCAACACAGCACACAGACAGAAAAGAGGAAAATAAGGAATTGGTGTGCAAAAATGGAGGCAGAGCAAGATGATAATTCAGTGCCACTGAGATAGGATGACTGAAATAGCCAAGTAGGCCCAGCTCTCAGACTCCATGGGCCATCAGGTTTCACTGGAAAAGATAAAGTCAGTAAAGTCCAATGAAACAAACACACTGATTCTATCAACAGCTGCTGGACAAAACAAACAGCAAATAGGGCTTTCCCTGCCCAGTATACGTGCTAATTATGCATTTGGTTTTAATACTCAGGTATTAATACTTGAAATAGTGGGTTAAGAATTACTTTTTTTCAGTCAGGTTAAAAGCATGGTTGTCCTAACAAAACTGCAGATTTTCTAACAAGATAAACTGGAAGCTCTGTGGTTTCAATTTCCAGTCAGTGAGGCCTAGACTGGTGTCTATAGAGACTGCACAGTGATAAAAAAAATTGACAGAGAAATAATTTTTACCTGAAAGCCCCACTGTAGTCATAGTATTGCTCTTGGGAATTTCGTTCGCATTTGTGCTCTCCAGCCGAATTCCCTATGCAGAGCTCACAGAGGGATTTGGGATAGTTCACACCGTTTGCTCCAGGAACACAGCTTGCACTGAAATATTCACTTACAGCTAAAACCCAAATTAGAATGAGATGTTTTTAGCCATGAATAAACAAGATCCTACAATCTCATTTTAACACATCTACACAGTACATCTCTGAATAGATTTAGAAGTAATAAGTAATTTTCTTCTTAAAAGATGGTTTCCAAGTTTAAAAAACAAAAACTCTGCAGTCTTCATCAGACCTACATTAGGTCTGTTCCCCGGTACAAGCGTCATCAAAGCCAAGGAACAAAAGAGCAGCTGAACCACACATTTCTGTCCACACACAGGGGCCCAAGACCACTTGGAAAGGCACTGCTGAAGAACAGATCTCTGTAACTCTTACCTTTTGGAAGGTCACATCCCATTGCTGCCAGGCGCCCACTGTCAGTCAGATAACCCACTGGCACATCCCACCCTGCAGTTCTGTTGATCCCTGTGTGACAGGAATGCACACCCTTCAGGCTGTTGATGGTTATGCTGGAGTTCTTCTTTACCACAGCCACAGCATAATAGGAAGTTCCAATCTCTGCAGCATTGGAAGAAAGAGAAGCAAGATAAGTAGCCTCACATCAGCATTATAGTGAGATACATTGATTTGTGGCCTCTTAGGGCTCCCCTGCCCACAGGCAAGTCACACTGTTCACATCCTTGGTGAGAACCTGCTGACTGTGAATCAATGCGCCCCATTATTTTTTCAGTGTGCATTGTCTTAAAGTCCACAGGCAATCTGCTCTAACTTTGAAGGTCACCCTGCTTTTCCTTTCTGAAAGAAGTTTTCTATGACTCTAAATATATTTTGATTGAATTGAAACCAATATAATTCACTCCTCAGTTGATCTTAATTTTGATAGAGCAGAGTAGGCTGACATCCCTGGAGCATCAGAGCTCCTTTCATTCTCTTTGCTTTACAGTTTGATATAACACAAAGAGTCCAGAGTTGAGTGTCTGAGGTGACCATAAGGTCATTCAATCTGACTTAATCATTAAATTTCATTCACTTTTCTTTGATTTGAGGCTCATAACCAGCCAGCCTCTGGATCATGAGGCCCATTTGGTTTTGAGAAGCCAAAGTACAGTTCCCTCACCCAAGTCATGATGTAGATGATCCAAGACCCCAAGTGCCCAACAGGCAGTTCTGAGAATGCCTTTGACCAAATGATACTGAAACCCAGCTACAAACCAAACCCAGCTCCATCTCACAATAGAGTGGTGGGGCACCACTGCCTGCAGACTGCTTCCAGAGTTCTTCCTTCCCTTGGGTCTCTTAAAGTGATGGGCAACATCATCCAGCTCTAAGCTAATACTGAGCCCTTAGTCAAGACAAGTCACCACTTAATTATTGTTTCTGCCTTGAAAGGAACTCAAAGCTTAAGGTGACCTAGACAAGGAGCAGAATCAGCACTTCCTTTCCTCCAGCAGGCAATGATACCCACTACCAAAACCAAAATCTAATTATTCCAATATATGGATTTGAGAGATAAACCTTAACAACTTATGCTTTGCAATTCAGTAATCTGAAAAGCATGGAACAGCAAAGACAGTAAGCAGTGAGACAGTAAAAAATAAACAAAATCCAACCCAACAAACCTATTACAGAAACAGCTACTCTGACCCAACTGCTTCAGGACAGACTTGGCCCCAGCCCGGCATCTCCTCCTTCCCCACACACTGTGTTACGGGCAGGAGCAACCAAGAAGGAACCTGACCACTACCCGCCCTTTAGAGTCTTACAGGGGGGTACCCCAAATAAAATGGAAAGAGTAAATTCTTGTGCATTTTAAGTAATCTATAAGTTATTTAGTCAGAATATACCTTGGTCATATACTTCCCCCACCACAGGTTTCAGACCATGCTCCCTTCCAGCCTGGTAAATCAAACGGCCGTCCAGTGTCACTGCATCTGCCAAATCATCCTGTGCAGATACAAGGGCAGAATATATGTTGAAACTTATTTATCAGTATTTATCAACAGCTAGAGTACACATGAATTTAGAAGAAGAGGACCCTTAATATGCATTTGTGTGTTTTCTTCTCTCCTAACAGTTATTTTAAGGACACTCAAATTTCTGAACAACAATTACCAAGGGGGATTTTAGACCTTCAAAACTGCCTTCCGTCAGAAACAGCTCTGTACTGTGATGGCTTTACTAGTCTTAACAGTCGAAACGAACCTTAGAAATGGATCCTGCAGATCTGTGATGAATCTGTAAGCCCAGCAATTTGGAGTTTCATTCATATCTTTAGCTAGTGCCCCAAAGCTTGAAAATTTAAATACAGTAAATATAGTTTTGACATCATACTCATATAGTTTAAAATAATATCTTCTGGGGTTGAAAAATCTGAATGCCAAAGTGTACTCAAAAGCATCCCTAAAGCACACTGGCTTGTACCTCCACACACAGGCAGAGGAGGGAGCAGATGGCAGTGCGCTTCCGAGAAGGAGGAAAGCATCTAAAAAGACTGTTCAAAACTGGGGGGATAAAAATCTGAGGCATCCACTGCTGGGAAGGTGTCCAACAACACTGTATATTTTTTGTTGACTGTAACACCAAGCTGGCTGGAATCCTGCTGCAGGATCGCTCTGGATAGCACAGAGCATGAGATGAGACTTCCCTCAGCAGCAAGGCTGAGAGAAATGCTGTACACACACCTCTGGCCAGCTGAACCCAGCCCCCACTGTGTACTGAAACTAGTGAGAGCCAGGAGAGGGCATTTCACACAGAGACAAGATACTGCCGAGGAAATAACCAGCAGTGTGACATTTTGCATTTCTAAGCTGATTCCAAGTTTCTTATCAGTTTGCTTAACCTCTGGTTCGACACTGGAGGGGGTAATTTAGCTCACCCATCCCTTGGGACCAGTTAAAGCAGGGCTGTGACTGTGCTGCCCAGCACACCACAGCAACTTCCCACAGCCTGAGACACATAAAAAGCTTGAAAATTTTTTAAGGGATCATGTACAAGCATAGGTAATACGTTGATGTTGACAGCTAAACCAGATTTGAAGTTGCCATGTGATTTGAAAGCCTTTATTTGTTTGGCTCAAAAGAGAAAAAAAGATTATATTCATTAATAAGCCAAAACAATCAATATCCTTGAGAGTGGCTTCTCATGAAAGGAGTGTGGAATGAACCCAAGGGAACCTGAAGACGAGTTGGGGTTGGGAGATATTTGCATCTGAAAGAACAGACAGAATCTTGCTGCAATAACCAGATGTGATATTCCACTGGTGAAGGGCAGAGCACAAGGAAGTTTAGGAATCAAATATGGCCTGTTTTTCGAAGGGACACCTGACAGCGAGAAGGAGAGGAGATGGGAGTTAGAAGGATCTTACCCTCAGGGAAAACAAAATGAGCCTCTAGAATTGGTGGTTGACAAAAAATAGAGCAGAAGAAATGAAAAGGGCTGGCCACAGAAGCCAAGGGCTGTGTTATGTGGCCACATTTCCATGTCAAATAGCACTTTTCTGATTGGAAAGCTGAGCCTTTGAGCTATGTTTAGCAGCAGAGCCTCAGATCAATAGCTTGGGTATAAATAGCAGAATGGAACAAGACAAAAAATGCCTCTTGTTGTATTCAACATGAATTAGTTTACAAGCTACAGACCTCTCCTTTAAATACACACAATTACTGTGGGGACTACTCCACATATGACTTTTTTAGTAAGTATATGTGTGATGGGAATACTTTATTAATTACTTTCAGAGGAACTTTACTGCTGTGTGTCAAAACATTTCACCATTACCTACACAAGTGTTTAAAAATCTGTTGAAGAACAGCCCTGGTCACACTAAATATTGTCAGGTTCCCTAGTTAAATATTTAGACATTTCTCAATTTTTAAACACCTTCAATCAAAAAGGGTTTTTCCTTTATCCACGTGCTAACACGTTCACAGCACTAAGTCCAAGTTACGCAATGTTACAAAACAACATATCTCTGCCTCTTCAGCCATGGTGTCCCACTCCTTTTGGCCTCAAAGATCAGAGTTCAGTGCAGATGTAGACACAGGGATTCCACACAGTCCTACACAGAGCAGGTCAGCTTAAATATTTAGTAGATTATTATTAGCACAAGAAAAAAAAAAAAGGAAAGGTCTCAAGAACAAAGTTTTATCAGAAGCCTTACAGTGAAAATTCATTTTATCAGAAAGATACTTACTCATGCTATCTGCCTGCAGTTTCTGAGTTCAGCTAAACAAGTTTTATAGGAACGCAAGGTTTTTAAAAGGTGCCTGCTGCTTGCAATGGCTTACTAATGCAACTCTGGGAGCTCTGTATTTCAGAAGCAGACACTCACCAGCCCTTTCAATAATCTGCTTTGCAGAGTCTAACAGGTGCCCCTGTGCAATGCAGCAATAAGCCAAGCGCTTTTGGGAAGATCTGACATTAGAATGTATTTCTTGTCTAATCCCAAGGAAAGATCCACATATATATCACTATCTGCTCCTAACATTCTTCAGTAGTCTTCCTCACTCAAGAACGAAACTTATCAAGAAGCAATTCAGGTAGTTTTAGTGATCAGACAGCCATTCTGCTTCTGATGACAAAAATTACAAGATACCAATTTTTGAAATTTGTTCCTTTTTTCTGGCCACAATCATCTGCCTCATCTCCCTTCAACTACTCTGCCAGACCTCCTTTCCTTGCTCTGAACCTCTTGTCCTTTACAGCCCTAATTTCCTCCACAAACCCCTGATTCTTGGGCATGTGTACACAGTAATATTACTTATTAACACAGCCAGTCATCCTTTCCTTTCCCCACAAGCCAGCCATGATTACCTGCATCCACATTTCTTCCAATATCCACGTTTTGCCTCCTACCACCTCCTAAAGAGGGAATTATTTTGCACACAGCGTTTTGCAAATCCACATGTTCAGTATTTCAAACCTCCCCCAGAGCGATGTTCCTTTTGGAAATGAGCACACTCTGGGCAGTTGAATTAATACAGCTGGGTTTGCATGCCCTTTGCTCACCCCACTTCCTGCTTTGTCTCTGCCTTGTACTCTGGTGTTGGGAGATTTGATTTGGTTTCACACAAAAAATTTCCATGACTGGATCCCAAAATAGGAGTCTGATCCAGACTTCATCAAAATACAATCTACTTATAAGCTCAGCAGCACAGCCTTAACTACTGTCTGCATTTTATAGCCCCATCCCTTCTTAAATATCTGCTAAATAAATCTGGCAATTCCCAAATCAAAGATTAGCACGTGGGAGGAAATGTTTAAGACCTCTGCTGTGTTCCTAATAACTGGCCATATGTGAGCAGCCAAACCGATGACATGGGGCCATTCTGACATTCAGGTTCATATGAACAGTATTACGACTTTTTTTTAAAAGTATATGCTTTGATTTTTCAGAGACATGAATGCCAGGAAGCCTATGGTTGGCTGCCTGGATGGTCAGACACTCACCACAGAGCCGGGTACATCGTCAGTGGATTATTATTAGGCACATGGGGAAGTTAAATCAAAGACACTGCTGTCTCCCACAGCTCACCTTGACCATTTGGGTGCAGTTGGCAGCTGACCCCCCTGCTGTGCACTGCAGAAGGGGAAGGATTCCAGCCTCACTAAAGGCTTTACTCATGTCATTACACTTCGAAAGTTCTTGCTCAGAGACAGTGCACCACCGGAGACGTTCTAGGCCGAGAGCTGCAAACACAACACCAAGAGAAAATATAAATATAAACTTATGTATCTAGATATAATATAAATTAAATATATATAAATTATATAATATATAGAATAGAAATATATATTCATATTATATAGATATATTTATATATAAATATACAAATATAAAATAGTGTTATATACAATATAAATATATAAATATAAATTAAATATATAAAGAAAATATAAAACACATCAGTGCCCTCAAAACTGAGCTTACCATTTAAAGGCTCCCAAAGAGCCAGTCTTTTATTCTGTTTCTCCTCCCTAAACAGAAAAAAGTCAGGGCTCTTTTAGCAGTGGGTCTTTAGAGATTATTCCCACTTTCATTTCGAGTAACATGAATACTGAAGGTTTCTTTGACTAAATACAAGATAGGTTCAGACTCAGATACTGAATTTGTTTCTAACATAAGAAATACGGATACCACGGAATAGGTCAGGGTGTCTAGACCGTTCTTAAAACCTTGCAGAACACATCATCTTTTCTCATGTCAAAAGCATTTAAAATGATACACTACAAAACCAAAGAGACTGTCTAAACATAACTTTTGTCTCAACTATTGCTGGTTAGTACCTGGAGTCCTGCCCCAGCCCTTTTTGGTCTGAATTAGGAAAGCAACCTTGGGTGCTCAAGAGCCTTGCCACTAGGCTTATTATGAAAACTAAAAAAGTAAACTTGTCCCTTCAAAACACTCTTTCATAAGAGACGGTAACCACAGCCATGAACAGGGGAGGGTGGTGCCATGAATGAAAAGACTCAAGTTTAGTAGTGGAGATTTCCATTAATCAGTGAAGAAAGGTGCCTTTCAGCAGTCCCAAACACCACCCTCCTACGTGCCAAAGCTACAAACACTTGGTTGCTTTTGTAAGGAGATGTCACCAACACCAACAGTGGGGCTGCAAAAGCAAGGACTGGTTATGCTGACAAACGGGCACAGATCGCTTCCGTAAGTGGGGGCACAACATTCCACTGTTTTTCTGCAATACTGGTTTTTAAGCTGGAGTCTGCTGCAAGCTCTTTGTCATGTGGTTTTCTGAGACCCCTAACTGGCCCTCTATTTCCCACCAGTGTCATGCAGCTGAGCTACCACATCCAACTTTGCAAGTTAAAAGTTACTCCACTAGTGCGTGGTGCTCCCACGCACGTTCTCTGACTTGGTGGCTGCAGACTAAACAAGACTGTTGATGCCAAAAAAACCCGACACTGAAACAGTGGTTTTGGCTTGTTGTTCCACTGCAACATGGAGCCAACTCTACTGCTGTCAACAAATATTAAGTCAGACTTGGAAAACTTACAGGAAGTTTTCATAGCAGCATGTGCTAGCAGAGGGAGAAACAATTACCCCCCTCTGAGTTGCAGGAATTATGAGAATCAAGATGAACAGAAGAAAAGCACAACAGGGTCATCATAAAAACACACCTTACAGAAACTTAACCTGTTCCTCCATCTGCCTGGGTGAAATTTTCACCATTAATTCCTTGAGGCTGAAAGAAGAACCCAATTTTCATTGATAAAGCAGTCTGGGGGTTTTTTTCATAAACACAAGGCCACGGAAATTAAATTGGGGTGTCAACATCTCAGTAATGTAAATCTGCCAAGTGCCATTCTTCAGCGTCAGCATTCTGGTTTTAGATATACACATACAGGAGGTGAAACATGAACTGTATGAAGAAATCATTAGCTATATACACCTGAAACATGAAATAAAACTCATCTGGCTCCGTGTTTCAGCCAAAATAGTGAAACAGCATTAATCTGTTGATTTTCTCCTCACTCATCAAAACCAGGTATTTATTTATCCCTTTCCGAATTGTTGTCACAGGAAAGCCAGATCTCAGCAATGTCCTGGCTCCCTCCTTACAAGTTAACCCAGCTGAAGTGGGCTTGAGCACAGACAAGGCCTGCAGTTAGCCTCTCTTCCTATCTTAAAACAGCAGGTCACTCTCTGAACCCAAGGTTTATTCACAATTTTGCCTCTCTGAAATTAAAAGCATTCATCATCAGAATTTGTGAGTGACAGAAAGCCGTGTCCCACACAGCATAAGTGAAACAAAGAAATTATTTCTATTTTTTACAAAGTAAGTGTCATAGAACTGTTTGCTGTTGTGAGAAAAAGACACTACTGCACCAGAAGGAGTAGATTCAGTGCTTAGGAGATACAACATTTGATACCAATGAGTCAATGGTGTTCAATACAATCTTTTCTACTCATTTTCTATTATTTCATTCTACTTATTTTCCTGGCCATATAAGATTGGTTCTGAAGTGGTTCTAGTTTCCTTTTGCTCTCTCACATCACACAGAGGTCAACCCCAGAGACACCATGCCACAGCCAAAGTTTTTGGAGGACACTTACCAGCATGAAAGAAGAGAAGATAGAAGACATTTCTGGTGCTCTTCATGGTGAAAATTTTGGGATCTTTGATTTTTCCAGCCTTCAGAACCCCAAGAGATCAAGGCTTCTAAAAGTGTGCTCTCTCTAGCCTGGTCTTAGGTGAAAATCAGCAGCACTCAATTGCAGATGCACTTTGTTCAACAGTTTATCTTGCTTACCTTGGCACACGTCACCTCGTAATGACTACTGGAAAAGAAAGCATACTCTCCTCACACTGCCTCTACACTTGCAAAAAAAAAAAAAAAAAAAAAAAAAAATCAGACCTGCAAATTGCAAACTATCCAAGGCACCAATGAGGTTGTTGCTGCTTTGGCACCACCCACAGGCTTCGATAAATGGCCACACGCCCGCACACAGGGGTGAGGCAGGTCTGTGGAGCCAAATCCTCACTTTAAGTTCTGTGTATTCCCTATTCATGGGGCTCAGGAAGCAGGAGGAAATTCAAGGTAAGCACTTGACAGAGAGAACTGTCACTATGCCACATTCCCAGCACTGTCACGGATTTCATGAAGCCATAACCAGAAACCCAGGCTGTCTCAATAGCAAAGCCATGCACTCTACAGGTGGTACAGCACATGCTAAGTGCACATTTCCTGAAACTTAATAGCAAGTGCTATAAAATAGCTGAAGTATTCTGATTTTTTTAAAGGTTTTAGAGAACATCCAGCAAAAGTAAAAACTTTGCTGACAATAGCTTTCACACTCATTTGTGCTGCCTTTTTCTTCATGTCTCAGTCAATGAACTGCAGCTGCCTGTAACACTTGACTTAGATAAAAGCCATGGAGCGCTGCTTTGCTCTGCTGACTGCCACTGCTCAGCTCAGCACCCAGCAACAGAATGGCTGTGTCCTGCCATGACTCCTCACACACACCGAGAGCTGTGTGCATCCCACACACAGCCTGTACAGCCAGGAATGTGGCTTCCAGCAGTTACTCACTCAGCTACATGACTGCAATTTGGCCAGCATATGCTTTAACACTTACTAGAAACTGTAAGACAACAGCTGAGTCAATTAATTGCTACTTCAAGTTAAGACTTTTAAAAAACCCCATAATGATCCCTCCAGATCTCCTTCCCAAACAAAACCTTTTGGCTGCCTCAGGATTTAATCGTCTCTGTGTTGTCTAAAGTGCTAAACTGGAGTCCTTCTAAATTTCTTGGAGGATGCATTTTTTGGATCCTTCCTGTGCCCTTCCCACAGATTAACATCTGAAGCCCTCTCTGAAGTTTGCTGTGGGGCTTACATTCATATACAGATGACAAGACTGATGCACCAGTTGCTTAAGATGGCAAGGGTAGGATTAATCAGACATGAATTTGGTAGCAGGCTTCTCTTGTGCTGCTTCTGATCCTCTACAGGAACGGGTTCAGAAGACAGGCGGCCTATTCTGATTGTAGCCCCCTCCAAACAATCACACAAGCACAGTTCATGAGAATTTGGATAGTTTTACTATTTTATTCTTAACTCTATGAATATTTGTGCTTTAAAGAGATATTAAATTTCTTAACCTTAATTTTCAGCACAATTTATAAAAAAATGCCCATGAGGAAATAATTAGTATAATATAACTTACAATATTAATAGAGAGTAACAAATACTTCATCAAGCATGTGTCTGTATAGCAATTACAACCAGCTGGGTTAGCAGGCAGGAAGAAAACCCATGGTGCCTTCACTGGGCCAGGAAAAGGGTGGCAGTGCATCAGTATGACACCATTTGGATTTCCCAATTATTCTAGTTGAGGAAGGCTTAAGAAAAGTGTATGTATTGTAAAATGTATCTTTAAAATGCAGAAAGTGTACCCAAGAATCAAAGACATATCAGCACCTGATACTGGAAAAATGAGAGCCAGAGAAACACTAAGTAATGCAAAATCCTAAAAATTACAAGATAAGACAACTGGGAGCATCAGGGCTGTCAGAATCAACCTTTCTGACAGGGCTCAAGGACAAGATCAGAAACAAACAAAACCAAAAATGCAAACAAAACACGCCAGAGTGGTTTAGATTTTCTTGATCAAAGACGTGTTTACACTCCAGCATGACAACTGTGCAAGGAAATTACTGTGGACTTCAGTCTGAGTAGAGTATTTGGTGATACCTGGCCAGTGTATGACAAGTGCCTCGGGGTAAAGTCCTGTGAAAGTTACTCAGACACTCCAATATGTGAAAGAACAATTCCTCACAGATCTACTCAGCTGAACAGGGCTCCTTCTGAGGGGTTAAAAAAGGAGCTAAAAAGAAGCGTACACAATATAGGGATCTCAGATGGGTTTGCAGATTTGATACCAGAGATTTATATATTTCTATTTTTTTAGAGTAGGTCTTTTCAGATGTCTCACTAGGCACCTCAAATAGTCTCTTTCAAAGAGGGAGACTACAGTACATGTTTAGCTCCCTTAAAAATTTATGAATAATAAATTTTAAATAAAATTTATTTATCAAAAGCTGCATCAATCCAGTACAACTTGCACTTTTATAGGCAGGAAGTCTCAGAAAGACAGCCCACCTTACTTCCCAAATCTTGCAAAACAGAAAGTATTTTGGGCTGTGCACCCACAGCTTAGACTTCCTGTAAGCCTCATTAGCATTTCATATAACACCAGCAATAATTGCATCACAAGTATAAACCTGTTTTTAATGCAGTAACTTCACCAACCACAGTCTGGTCACTGCTGTTCCTCTAAGACATTATTTTCATTCACAGTCTGAGTCAATTAATTTAAAATGCTACAAGACCTGTATTTCTTTTAATTAAAAACACACTTGACAAATATATTGTACAATAAAGTTTATTAGCTGTTCTCCTCTTTCTAACAAATGGAATGGATAGTGTTGATAATTCTTTACAAACCAAAGCTGATTTGGTTGTGGGGCTGCCCCACGACTGCCATAAGTACATCCCTCTTATAAACAATCAGTTGCAAACAAGCAATGGCAGGTACCAAATAATATGGGAACTAGAGAATTTCATTACTGGAGGTTTCGGTACAAGGTATTTATAACATTCAGCACAGAACTTTGTGCATTGCAAATGGAAGATCTTGTGCCTGTGCAATCCGAGCTGAACACGTACAGAAAAATAAAATGTACTGTTGTCTCTGAATTCTCCCTTTGGTTAAGACATGCATATTACAAAGGGGGTGGGGGAAGACAAACACCCAAAATTCTGTAGAAAAGAGGAGAACTTGCACGTAATTTTTTTCTTGTACTAATATTCCCTGGACTTCATGCCCAGCCATCATAGCCCATTTTTTTTTATTTTTTTTTTTGTAATTAAGGAAGGTAAATTCTATTTTTTTTTTTTATTTAAAACAAAAGCTAGGAGTAGGTGGTAAAAGAAAAATATATATTTTATATATATATATTTATACGTGTGCGCAACTATGTAAAGAAAATAATTCCCATAGTTACAGAGTTTAGTTAAAGAAAGTTTAATATATATATATTTATACGTGTGCGCAACTATGTAAAGAAAATAATTCCCATAGTTACAGAGTTTAGTTAAAGAAAGTTTAATATATATATATTTATTATAACAAAATAGGCAGTTATTGTGGGTAAAATATTCATTAAAATCTGACCCCTAAGAACACACACATTTTTAGGCTATGAATCATACTCTCATTGCCCTAATGACCACCTCTGCAGCTGTTTTCTGTATTACTGCCAATGGAAATTTGGCATTCCTCTGAAAAATACAAGGTTTCGTAGCACCTAAACATATTTTAGGCTCAAAAAGTGTGATGACCATTATCTATAAAGAATTTCTGTAATACACTATAAATAGTGTTTCACGAGGAAGATTAAAAACATTACACATCTTTGTCCCTAGCAATTTCATTGGCAAAAAAATGAAAAAATAGATTATAAGAATATCCATATGAAATTATGAAAATGAATATCCCTTGAGGAGTATTAATGGGACTTAATGAAAATCTTAACTCAAAATTTGAAAGTTTCTCTCTAACTGCCTGGAAAGAAAAAAAAGATACTGTGAGAATAGAATTGAACTCAGAAAATAAAACCTGAAATTGATTGCCTTGACCAAACCATGCTATTAAAGTTAAGCGTGCAAAGTTACTCATAATTTACAACTTCCTTGAATACAACTTTTCTTTCAATTGTTATGAAATTTTAAAAGAATGTTTATAAAGCTTTTTTGAAAAATCTTTGAAAGTTACTTTCCCTTAAACATTAAGGAATTTTACCAAGCAATTCCCTCCCACCCCCACCCTAAACTAATAGCTGGTCAGGCCATTCCACTGTCATGTTTGAAAAATGGCAAACCAACAACACACAATAATACAAATTATTTAAACTAAGAGAGACACCAAATGTAAAGCATTATGGGAACTGCAGAATGTGATGGTTAGGGTATGAACCACGCTGGAGGGAACTAGAGGCAGGCTCCACTGGAAGGGCTTAAGAGTCGTCAGATGTAGTAGGTGATGTCAGTTAGAAAATGAAAAATAAAAATCTGTTTTCATAATTTTTCCTTTGCTGGAACCCAGATGTAAGGACCAGACTGTTCCTCAATGATCTGTTTCACTTGGTTGTAGATTTCTTCCAGTGTGTCTCCTTGGACAATAGCTGCAAAACACAATGTGGCAATCAGCAATCATCCTTCCCAGCTCTGTACAGACCCCACGCTGCTCCACACAAGCTCTTCTTTTCTCTCAGAGTGGCAAGAAGATTTATGATTGCTGAAGGAACAGACACCCACAGAGATTTCTGGTTTCTGTGCTGGAGTGAAGCACAGAATGGTACTGCAGGACACACAGAGCACATCCCTGGGGACAGGAAGTGGTTTCCACTGTACTATATATACATTCAACTGAGGAAGTTTTTTTACCTTTTCCTAACCACATGTTCCAATTTGCCTGAGTCAATTCACATCCTTCAGTATTCTTTTTGGCCCAACTTTCACTGCAGTTTCCAACACAAAGCAAGACCATACAGGGCTGTGTCCTCACACAGTTTCAGTCAGGCTTAGTGAACTCCTGAAGCTTCACAGCAAGGTTGGCTGACCTTGGCATGTCTCCTTGCTAACACTACCTTTGCTTTTGGCTAAAAAGAGGAAGAACTCAGAGTTTGTTGTCCAGCCAACAGATTCAAGTTTTATAGACAACAGGCTTCCTTATACAGTTAAAAGTCCAATTTATATTCAGATGGGGTAAGTTAGATATACTTTTGCCAAGGCTAGAAAATAATTAGGAGTGAGCCAATATGGGGTGTTCTGACATACCAGAATAAAGTACAGTCTGGTGAAAATGAGGATGAAGTTTGAGATGTTCTTTCAACATTTTACTCTGGAAGAGCAATCACTGTGAGATAGCAACTCCTTTTTAATTAGGATCACAATCTCAGTGTCAAGAATCTAAGAATAAAGTTTAGCATGAAAGATAGTTTTGGAGGCAGGCCAGACTCACTCTTCTGTACATTAATAGATTATTGCTCCTTCCAAGCTTTGCTTTCATGCAAATTACTTCCTTTTTATTCCTACCATTCCATTCCCAATTCTTAAAAACTGACAGCTGGGATGCACAAAATGCAGAGAACAGCGCAACAGAAAGACTGAGGCAGGGAGTCTGCTGGTTTCTCTGTTCTGCTCCTATGTGAAGCTGGAGCAGACTGCTGCATTCACAGCTCTGCCCATGTAGGATGTGGAAGAAAGAACTAGGCAAAGGAGTCATGTCACAGAAAGGAGGTGAAGGGGGCAGTGAACACTAAAACACCATAAAAGAGGACGTAAGAGGAAGGAAAGGAGTAATTGCCTATCAGGGCATGAATAGGGAAGGCTTGTTTCCAGCCTCCTGAAGGTCATGACTTGACCAACCTCCCCCTACAAGCCACAATGCAAAGAATGAACACAGTTTGAGTGATTGTAGCCCATCCCTTGCTGTTACGGTGAGTTCCACAGCGTGCACAAATTTGATTTCCTAAGTACTATAATGCTGCAGTGTTCAATTTCCAGAAGCTTAATTCACTACTATCATTCTTTCAGCTTCCCAATTAAAAAAAAAAAAGGATAATGAACAATTTCCTACAGACTTTGCTGGGCGATCTCAGGTCTGCAAATAAAAAGCTTCAAGCATATGAAACGTCAACAAAGCAAACCTGCATTACAATACCCAAAAAAATGGTAGAAAGTCTTACAGTTTTTAAATTCTATATTAAGCTCCCAGTAAATTTGTGTATATTAAACTAATTAATCAAACTGAAATCAGTGTAGAAGTACTAAGATGGCCCTGTGCCTCAAAATAATCACAGATCATCTGCAAAGCAAAGTTCAGCCTTATCTCAGTGGTTAGGCAAGTACTATTTTTACAGCAAGCAATAAAATTTCAACTCCGTCAAGGGAGCATTCACAAGCAAAACACACCTGTGAAGTGTTCAGTAAATTCTTGCTCCAGTTTCATGGCTCTCTCAAATGTCTTCTTGGCTTGCTCTTCCGTTAAGCGTTTATTCATTTCCCTGAAATTGAAAACATTATATATTCTAAAATTACTATAAAATACTTGGAGTCTTTAGAAATAAAGCTTTAAACCTTTGTCTGAGTATTAACCCTAATAAGAGGGTTAACCCTAACACCTAAGTGAAGACTGTAGTGAAAATGAGCTGTTCTGGCACTATGGAATTTAACACAATGACATTCATTCTCAAGCACTTCAGTTTGGATTAGAAACCCCATCTTAAGACCCTAAAAATTAAGTACAGGAAATTAAATATTATTTAAAATGCAAATATTACAATTGTCTGCACATAACTTGCAGTTCACTTTTCAAATACAACGACAGCCTCAAACAATTTAGCCTGAGATACTTTACTTTTACTCACATGATGTTTTCCACTGTTTTGGGTTTAATAAAAATGGAGATTGGGTACAGCTGGGCAATCTGCAACCTCTTGATCGCATTACCAGAGACATCAAGAATGCAATGTTTACCCTAAAAAGTGAGAGAAAAAGGAAAATGGAACTAAGCAAAGTTTAAGTCACAGGCAGCACAGTGTAATAATTTAGAAGAGGAAAGACGTGTCTACTGAAGCCAACAAAATTAGAGCATTTGCATCAACGATACTGTGATTTCACCACTTTGGCACAAGGTCCCACAATGCCCCTCTGTGGGATCACACATCACTTGATATGTTCCTGACCCTTCTTGGCATCAGAGGTTGCAGCCCAATCAGCAAAGCAGAATCATAAGTTGGAACAGCTGGACTTCAACAGCAGCACAAAAGTTTTTTGTTTTCTTTTTTTTGGTAATAATTTGAGGATGTTTTAGGGAGGTGGCCACATCACAGATGCAGTTCAGAGAGGAGCCAGATGACTTAACTGGCATACTTGAAGGAGTAGCCACCCCTGATGGGGAGGAAATGTGCCATCATAGAACCCTAGATGGAACTGCAATCAAGCCCTCTCCTCCCCCAGGCACCAGACACAGAACACCACATTGCAGATGGTGAATGCCATTTATTTGGGCTGATTCATACAGCTCCTTGGGCAACTGGAAGACAATGTGTTAAGGCTGCTTTCTTCCCACCCACTATAATTTTCCATCTCTCTGGGATATCTCATCTCAAAGGCTCTTCCCATTCCTCAGCTCCTTTCATTTTGGATACGTTCAGTTCTACCTCACACATTTTTATTTCCCTCCTTTCTGAGTAGCACAGGGTTAATTTGGCATAGCACCACTTTAGAAAGGTACAGGGGAAGAGGAACAGAAAAACACTGTCAGGTGACTGAATTAATAAAAGGTTTTTCTTTACAGGAGACTAATGTGAATGGTGGAATTCTGTGAGCCAGGACACAAACCCATAAACAGCACATAACCAAAGGCTACTCATATGATACAACAGCAATCCTGAACTCCTGGGAGATCACTCCTGGAGGGTACGCTGAAAAGCAAGGAAGTGACTGCAGTCTGAAATGATGGACACACTTTTGATTCTTGGCAGAAGAGATCACTATTATTCATTGGCTTTGATCTCGTGCATAACAAAACCAGAATTTTATTTCAGGAATTCTTAAAGTGACCATATGTCTGTTTGCTTTCAACTGGTGATAGCTGTTTCCCAGATCCATTCCATGGGTCTGGATGCCAACTGGTAACATTTAAAAAAGGTGTTTGTATGTACTAGCAATATATTTTACTACACTAGCTGAGCTGTTCACATCTTTAAATATGGCCCATGCTTTGGGAACTGAGAATTAGCAGCATTACCTCGTCCTTTTTTCTTTTTGGAATAAAACACTAGTTGCTGTGTTCGGCCCAACAACTTTTGCCAAGTGCCAAAGGATTTTGAGCAAAGGGTGGAGGGCTAGATAGCCAGCACAGCACCTGTGATGGACCTTAAGGAATGTAACTGTGACAGTTTATTCTGAATCAATAATGAATGTGCATTAAGAGCCGTCTCAAAACACAGAGATTTGCAAGCTGCTAGTGATTCCAAAGAAAATAGGATATGATACAATTATCATGTTTTCATCCAAGGAAGTTATTTTGCTCTTTGCAGAGTGCATTTAGAACACTATTTTACATATTTTTTAGTTCCTTACTTCCACTGCATCTGATTGAGAAGCACAGCACAGCACTCAGCGCCTTTTACAATAACTGAACAACGATATCAAAATGTATCTTTAGCTGTGTCCACTGTAGGTAAGGAAATGAGAGAAATAGGGATCAGCTGGAAGCATGGGCAAATGAAAGCTATTGGAAGAATACTGTTCTGGTACTTTTGGGGTAATAGTAGTCACTTCTAAATTCATCACAGAAAACTTGGAAGTCATCTTTTGTATCCAAGTAACAAGATCCACTGAAAAGACTCACCTCTTCAGTGGCATGGAGAAGAAAATAAGGAGGGGAGTTACCCCAGACTGACCAGTTTGCAGCCCTGTCATGATTTTGAAGTTCAGTTCTAAAGGACAGGCCATTGTTTCTCAGAAAAATAATGTTAGCTGCAACTGAGAAACTGCTGCATCTACCCAAAGTCCTATGGAGCCTGTGCAAGAGATTTCATACATGGAGACATCTGGTAGTACTTTGCTCTTCATGTCCATTTATAAAAGATTCACAATCACTGTGTATCTAGCCCCAACATATGGGCAAGAGAACAGAGCTGATCTCAGGTCTAGGATGGAACTGAAGGGTTCCGTCTGTGCTACCAGGTGAAGAAACTGCCAACAGATTTATAATGTTTAAACTGTTCAATAAATAACTTCATCATTTAACCACATAGGATAGTTCCACAGCTTCACTCAGCCTCCCATACAAAGTACTGTTCATTTACTTGAACAATTTTGTAATTAGGATTATTTCCTTTCCTTCTGTCACTCTATACCACAGGGCGAGGTTCCATTCCATGTGGTGAGAAAGGCAGCAGAAGAAAACATCACACAACCCACAGAATCTCACAATGTTCACCCTGGTTTTGCTTCCAGTAAATTCAATTGCCAGAAACAACAATACTCACCCATTTAGTCAAAATGGTCTACACAGTTTTCCAGAGGACTGACTACACCCCTGTGTCATACAGGTTAACCACACTTACCCTCTGCATGTCCACACTGACACTGCTCATGTTTGTGAGTTCCCACCTAGAAAATAGCTGTTTCTTCTCCCATAGAGATCAGACAACATTGTCTACTGTAAATGCACTGTATTTTGTAAGCAGTAGAATAACACTCATCAACTTAATATGGAACATTTGCAAAAAATTTTCACCAAAAATTTTTCTTTGAAACAAGCACCTTGCTCTCGACATATGCTTTCTTCTTCCCACTTCTTGTTCAGAGAGATCAAGTTAACTTCAGTTTGAATTTAGAAATAATTAGATTTTGCAAGAAATAGTTAAGTCTGTTCGGTATTAACACAGTAAAGTAAATCTCCAAAATGTAGTGGTAGTTATGGAAGACGTCTTTTTAAAATTGGGTTTATTACATTTACTCTTTTCCCTTTATCAGTTAAATCCATGAAGGGGACAAAGAATAATGTTTTTACAAGTTTTCTTCTACACAGGTCTATGTCAAATGGATCATCACGTTAATTAACTCCACCACCACTATTCTTAATGAGTTAATGATCTCTATTATAAGAGCTAATCCACCCATAATTCCAATTATTTCTTCTATATTCTCTTTAAATTAGAGGGCACAAACTATGGGAGCTCTTTCCTTATAATTTAATCATGATGCTTTCATTATTCCAAAGCTTCATTATTTCTCTAAATGCATCTGTGACAACGTGCTTTGTTTCTGGTTTTACACAAATTCCTTTTAATGTCAGAGGGTTCCTAATGGCTTCTTGCCATTCTTCTCTTTTTCCCTGTCAGCACAGGCAGATTATCACCTCAGTAAATGAAAGTAACTGACACTGACCTTTTCTGCTACTTCTCGCACTGACTGGACACTTGTTCCATAAAGATGATTATTGTACTGGCCAGCTTCAATGAATTTGTGATCCTGAATATCCTTCTCCATTTGCTCTCGAGAAGTGACAAAATGGTAATCACGTCCATCCACCTCATAATCTCGTTTTGGTCTAGTAGTATCTTTAAATATAAACCAGTAGTTTTTAAAGCAAAACAAAAAACCAGCGTCTTTCTTCCCTACAATATCAAAAAATAGTCTCCCATTTATACAGCAAAATTTTCACAAGAAAAGAGACTGACTATTAAGATTGGTCGATAAAGTTTAGACAATGTATTAACTTTTTTTTTAACTCAACACAACAGTATGTCTATTAACAAAATTAACAGAAAAGTATAATTTAGAATTGCTTTAGTATTTTCTGAAACTTACGTGGAACACATGAGCCAAATTTGTCTGGAAATTCCGAGATCAGGTCATCATTTATTCTGTCTTTCATGGGTCCCAAAACAATCACAGGTCGAGTGTAACTGACTATTAAACATAAAGGAATAAAGGCAGTTACATTTCAGTGTGATTGTTAACTTTTAAGAGTTCAGCAAAATAAGCTTTATCACATAGAAATGGGTTTAATACCTAAAAGAACACATATTCTTAAAGAGAATAAAAACATGTGGAAGAATGTAAATCAATGAATACCATAGTCACAGTAAGATGTTAGACCTTCACTCTCAAATCACTATCCTTGGTGAAAGAAGATGAGTCTTAAATTATGAAGTCTTTGGGGGAAAAAAAAAGATCTTTTCACAAAGTAACATCCTACATTATAATGGAAAACGCAAAATGGAGAAGTTTGAAAATCTCTTCAATTCAAAAAGGTACCTAAGCAGCAGCAGAGTTCATGACAACTCAACTGTATGTAGTTTCTGTAAATATAAATTTATAAATTATGAATTTAATTTATAAATTTATAATTTATACATTTAAGTGCAGTATCTTTTAAAAATAGCTTAATTTTTTATAAAGTTATAAAGAGCTTTCGGTTGAAAATTAAGCTTAAACAGAATATATCTTATTATACTGCAAGAAATAGACAAATTATCTATTCACACACTTTTTGCTGTGGCAGAAACAGTGAGCATGCTAAAGCAATATGAAACAGAAAACTCGAATTTCTGAGGTTCACACTGACAAAACTGTTAAGCATACCATATTTTCTTTCTGAAATGTAAACCACACAAGAAATTATTTAAGTAGCACACCTTTGGATTTTGCACTAAATAATTTAGCAATTTTATTTAATAATTTATGCCTTCATGATTTATTCATTTGAGTAATGGTAACAAGTTCAAAAGTTTATCCTGGTTCTTAGTACATAAGGGCACATGAAGCATTCTGATAATTCAGATCATATTTATTTTATACTAAGCAAGATCTACAAACCTTCTTGTTGATTAACTGGTTCATATGACAAGACATATTCCTCTTGGCCACCTAAAATGTAAACACAAAGACACATCTATGTATTTTTTTCTAAACCAACATAATCAGATTAAGTCATTTGATGGACTATAACAATGCAGACATTCCTCAGCAATTACAATGATACTGATGAAGGACATCTTTCAAGAGCGATGAATTATAAAAATCACAAAGATAAGCCAAACACCAAACTTTAAAGCATAAGACACATACAGCATATATAATTTCCTGGTGTGCATTAGCATGTCAAACTGACATTAAGCACAAGAAGACTTTTAAAGCACTGCTGAAATGCTCTTACCCAGTGTCCCTGGATGCAATGCATGCATGCTGTCATTCACTGCTAGAGGCAAAGCCACCCACATCATGGACCTTCTCCATACTCTGAAGTCAGCATTTACAAAAACATTTTTCCATATTTATAGAGGGCTGACAAACATGTATGCCCATGTGTGATCTGCCATTAGCTTTATCATGAACTGGCATTTATATAAACACCTTCAAACACTCTAATTCTACAAAAAAATATAATTGTATATAATAACTATTATTTTATCAATTAATTTTTGAAGACAAAGTTGAAAACAAAGAACGCTTTGGATTGTTCTCAGCTCCAGGAAGCACAATAGCAGTGAATGAAACTAAAATAACTGAATCTTGAACTTTGACAGCTGCAGGCTTTTTAAATGTTAGTGAAAGCATCTGAAATATACCTCAATTGCCATCTCTCTACAGGATTACGTCTAGTCTAAAATTATATATCTGAGTAAAATTTCTAACTAAAAATTAACTCCATGACAGTAGAGAATTTACAATTCTGCAGACACAAGCTCAAATTATATGACATTACTTTGAAGAAAATACAGTCCTTCAGTAACTCCCTTGGATAATTCTGGAACCTTCTTTGATGTTCAAAAGCTACTTAAACAGGCAAAGGAGTGTACCAATGCTACACCACAGTTGTAGAGAAACAGATGGCAGATGAAGGCTTTTATAAATTTATATATTGCTTTTATATATCTATTCGCTGTTTCATAGCAAATACCACTGATGTTTTAGATCTAAATTTTACAATTTCATTAACAGAAATATTTATCTTATTTTTGCAATAGATTGGCATTCGAACTGTCCTACAACAATACAGGAATACACATTTTAATTTCCTAAATTGTCGCAAATGAGGAATACCTTAAGACAGACACAAAAACATGCAACCTGGGAATTATAATATTACAAAAAATTACTCATGCAAATGGATTTTAGAAGGACAGTATATACTTTCAGAACCCCATTTAGGCTAGGGAGAGGAATAGGGAATCAACTATCAACTCATCCATAAAAAGATCCAGCTCACATATAATTAGATACTTCTTTGGAGAAGTCACATTGCTATAAAGTCAAAAATTAAACAAAGTACTACAGAGAAAGTAACAAGTAAAAAGCATCCTTTAATTGAGGGCAAAAAGTATATATTGTCACTGCATTTCAATATTTTGGAAAAACGAGTATTAATAGAATGAACCTTTTGAACAACCGTACTCATCTGTAATCAAGATAACTTTCATATTAGACAGCGGTAAGAAGAAATTAAAAGAATATTTTAATAAAAAGTCCTCAGAATTACACATTCAGATAAGCAAATCCATGACATTCATAATAAAATCATGGCTTCTCAAGTAACAATAGAGCAAAAAACTAACTAGTAGTACCAGTAATGAGCTTTAAACATAAATAAAGCAAGCCCTCAGAAAAACCTTGGTAGTGGGGGAAGCAGCAAATTTATGAACAGTCACAGTTAGATAGTTTTAATGGTGTGTCATTAAAAATAGTTAAAATTTCTAAGTTTGTCTAAGGCAACTCCCAAACATGCTCAATTTTGTTGTTTCCTGTGTTATTCTCAGGGAACACAGATGCCTCCCTCAACTGGTTTCTTTTCAATTACAGTCTACAGCACCATGAGCACTTTGTTTACGGGTATAAATTCTCTCCTTCAGTGTAATCATCTGGAAGAAAACATGTGGATCACCACCTCTGAAAAGATCTACAGCTTCCAAACAAATATATCTGTTAATGAACCACCTTCCTTATTATCCTAACATAAATTATATCTGTTTCTGACGTGCCCATTATACAGTGAGCAGGTAGCCAGGAGCTGATCAGTGAGCCACTCAATGTCACACTGCGTGACTTCTACTGTTCCTTCTTCTCATGTTCCCTTTCAAATCCCCAAGTTTGCTGTCTTCCTGCTCTGCTCTATCTTTGGGTCTCAGTCTGGACTGCAACTTTACTGGAAACGAACAGTGGGATTGAAGTTCTTGCTCTGGTTTAAGACATTTTTAAGCACAGTAAAGCAGCATCATGCAGCACATTACCCACTTCAGGCTACTGAAGCCTGGGTAACAGTAAAGAGTTCTGTAGCTTATGCCAGTAGAAAAGCTAACTGAGTGTGGTATTTAAAAGATACCATGTCTTCAGAGAGAGAGAAAACTAGCATGTTGATTTATCATAACTGACGCAGCACTGAATGTGTGTCGTATGCTTTGAAGACAATTCATACTAAGCACCAACAAAATAAATGAGCTGAAAGCAAGGGTAAATACATGTTTGCTTATCTGTACTTTCAATAAAGTATACACATATTAAATCTGAGTATCAGTTATGAAAAAACGTAAATATGGCCGTATTTAACAGATTACACAGTTCAGTTACACCTCCAGTATTAAAGCTCAACTACATGTAATTATATTTGACAGCATTAAATTTACATTTGGGATTGAATAGTTTTAGCTGGTTTGTATAATTAACAAAAAAATACTAATGGATTCAAATTAAGCTGAACTAAGAAAATCATAGACCAAAATAAAAATACCCATAAAGGAGGTTTGCAATGATTCTAGTCAATTTTTTAAAAACGAAGACATAGCACAACTTGCAGTACTCCACCAAACACATGAATATGCATTTCACCTGAAGGTGACTGGGAAGTTCTATTTAACATGTAATTACCCAGAAGAGACAGACAAACCAAACCAAAGAAAGAGCTACGAAACAAAGGTTCTAAATAAACAAAGAACTTAAAAACACTTACGGTAACTACTTTCACTATCGCTGGCATTAGAGGTTACATGCTCTGAAATTGCAACACAATGGGAAAAAAAAAATAAGGAACATACACTAATGGCATGAGTCAAACAGAAAGAAAATCGACACAAAATAATCCAGATGAAAGACAATACTGATATCAAAATGCTGAAATCAATACATACTGCATATAAAAGTTTTAAGGTACTTCTCATAGCTCTCAGGATCAAGCGTAATTTCATATGAAAGGAATTGATGTTAATAAAAAGAAAAACATTAAATAGCACATCAAAATAAGATTACGAAAAGTACACGAATTCACAGTTCACATGTAACCCTGCAATTTTTAGGTTTTCACTTCAGGATGAATTTTGTTGTGCAAAAACTGTGGGAATATGCATTTCAACTTTTATCCAGGCAATTTATTGATTACATTGAAAGTCTTGTAGCAAAAAACACTGGACTGTATGATAGGAAATACAGTGTAGCACATTCAGTAACTGACACTTTCCTATGGTATATTAAATAGTTTACTTGAAGTGCAATTAAGATTTTCTTTTCTTTCCCCGTAATGCTTTAGTTTTCAAAGCTCTTCCCTTTGATGAAGGACTATCTATATTCATTTCATGTCTTTTTTGTTATAGACTATCTATATTAATTTCATGCCTTCTGCATAGTAATCAAAATACTTTGCTACAAGGTGTTTGCATTTACTTTTTTAGTAAATGTTAAACATGTTTATGATAAAAATTAATGCAATTGAAGAATTTCATGTATCCAATCTATGGTTACCTGAAAATTCTACAAATCTGACGAACAAGTATCAACTTCAATATTGCTGAACTTGATTGAAAAAAATCAATTTTCATGCCACCCAATGAATGTGTCTATTTGCAATGAAAAACACTAATTTTCAGAGGTTAACACTGCTTAAAAAAAATTGTGTTTGAACTATACAAATTGAATACAATTAATCTGAAATTATGTACCCGTGTGCATGCCTTAATACTTATTGTCATGAGAAGCCTTTGTAATACATTAAATTCAGTGCAGCTCCTCCTCTAGATGATTGAAGAGAAGGAAGCAAGGGGACTCCAGAGGTAAGAATACAGTAATGAAGCAAGTATGCTTCTACTGATTAATAAACATTAAAAAACTTAATCATATATAAACTACCTAACCTTTTCAATTTTTTTTATTTTTTTTTTTTAAACAAAGTGAACTAATATTTTAAATCCACAAATCTCTGGCTAGATTGAGCTCCCTCATTTCAATTCTGTGCAGGAAAGACAGACAAATAATGTCTAATGTTTGCAAGTATCAGAAATTTGGATCTAATCCATTTCACTTTCCAGTCTTGGAAAAACTATATCCACATTGGCATGGAAGAGGCAAATTGTGATGTTTATAAGCCCCCTGGTAGAATGTGAGACGGAGACATTGTCAATTGAGAATACAAGTGGTGTGATATTCTGTGGACTCAGCTGGGGAAGATATAAATCCTAAAATGCCAGCAAGAACAGCAGTCTTGCAGAGTCCAAGTAACACAACTTGCATTAAACATGGTAAGGCAGTTTCAAAAAGTCTGTGCTGAAAAGCAGACTAGAAGCCAGTTGTTTATATAACAGAATCAGCTAGAGATATTTCTGGACCATATTACATAGTTTAAACCAGGTACAATTATAAAGCCATAAAGGCTGCTTATGATCTTCTACTCTTAGCCATAAGGCTATAAAGGTTGCTAAGGTTCTGTTCTAGACCAAGAATTCCTTTCAAAGTAGCCATTTCAGAAATGAAAAATTAATGTTAAGTTACTGCAATTTTTATTTCATGACTGAGGCCAGGTACAGAAGTACACTGAGTCTTACATGTAATTTCACAAACACAGTGCCTAAGAATTGTGCCCCGGGAAGAAATGTTACCTTTAAAAATCTATAGTCACATCTCTTTAGTGACTAGTTTTCCTATTGCATAAATGCCTAACAGTGTATGTGTTTAACATCTGTGATGAAAGCAAGGCCTGGACTTTTTTCACTTGTCATTTAAGTGCATTTAGTGGTGGGGTGCATGTACACAAAAGGATCTGTTAAGAGTACTTGGCAACTTTTGAACCTTACTGTATTCAGACAGAAATACAACAGATGCTTATGTGTCTCCTCTATTAGATCCCCCTCCACCTAGTCTAAAAGCACCATAAACGTTCCAGTCAGCCAGAAAAACTCTCACTGCATTGGTTAAGGAAAGGTTTTGTTTGCTTTAAGTAGCTGTACACGTCAGTCACCTGGAGAGAGGAGTGAAAACTGTAACTAGTTAAAGTATGACAGCAATGGTTGTACTATTACTGTAAAAAGCCATAAGGTTATTTTTAAATAAATAAAAATACAAAGACAAGATAGAAGTGACATTAAAAAAATAATCACCAAATTTAAAAACACAGTACTGTTAAGGACAAACACGTAAGCACTGGTAAGTCTCTGTAAAACAAAAAAAATCTAACATGATAATCACATGACCTTTTATATGTTCCTGAAAGCAAAAACCTCCAGAAGATTAACTAGAAAAAGCTAATGAACCATTTTAATAATCAACCTCCTTATGCCAGTAGAGCACCAGTCTCAAAGAGATCTGTCAAAAAAAAAAAGTAGTAACTTTTCAGATGGAGGTTAAAATAACTTGGGAGTATTTTGATCACTTACTCAGGCCTTTTGATCCCATGTCGTCAGGGACCTCCTGCAGAGTAGTCCCCAGAGGGCAAGCAATAAAAAGACAATCACAAAGAAAATAATTGTCAGTAATATATAAAATTGGCGCTACGATAGGAGACAGTTCCCAGAACATCACAGGGAAAAATAAGTCTATAGGATTTGACCTGACTGGCACATGAAGTGTAATCAGTAATGTAAATGGCAGAAAACAGAGTTTGTTTCGAACCTGGTCTGAATTAACAAATTTATCCAACTGCTTTTTGAGAAGACAATTTTTTTTTGTTTTGGTGATACCAGCAACAATGAAAATAAAAGTAACCTCTCATTATGAGGAAAATCAAATTGGAGTTAATGACTTTGAAGAACCAGTCTAAAGGGACTGGATTTGAGAAGCTGGCAAGCTCCATTGTACTTTTCATCGCTGCTGTGCCTTCTCCTCCAAGTCAGAAACAAGGATGCATCACTGACAGTACTGGAAGGCAGTTAATCCCTCCAGTTATTCAACAGTATTGCCCAATTTATTTTAAACTGGGATACTCCGGTGTTAAAATTTTATTTTAACAGCAAAGAGATACTTGCATTGATTTTGTAGATTGGTTTGCCATTGGCACTGCAAGCTCCTTAGCCTGTTGCAGCTCATGAAACTGTCTCCATGGTAACACCCTACTGCAGTCTAGCAGGCCCTTCTACTGTGCTTCGTTCTCCATCGAATGCCACATACTTACGGTCAATATCACTGGTTTCCTGCTCACTCTGGTCCTTGTTCTTGTAGAAGGGAAATTTTCGGGAAAAGAGGTTCTTTTTACGCTTGTCATTGAATGACTGCTGAAGAAGAGAAGGAGGGGCAAAACAAAGGATGTCTAATGTCTGTGTGAACAAAGGCCCAGACCAGCAGCTTTGCGGAAGCTGACTCCTACAACCACGTTATGCAGTGCATGTTTCAGTTTAACACTATCTCCTCTGCTCATGAGAAACAGAGATCAGGATCACAACTCTGCTCATACCCTCTATATTTCACATGCTTAGTACTGAAATAACTGAAAAACCTAAAAAACTAGGCTGCTGTAAGATGGCCAAACCATAATGACTCAAAGTCAACTAAATCACTAATATTATCTCATATAGGGGTTACAGTATTTTTTTTTAAAAAGCTGAGGCTTCACACATGCTTTTGCAAACAGATGGTATTATAACAGCACGCCAGAAGTATTTGCCAGTGTTACCCATTTGCAAAGGCAAAACTGTAAATACTTTGTTGACAACTGCTAAATAACAACTCAAAGAAAAATGGAAGTTAAAAGTTGTGTTGTCCCAACTGCTCTTACAATACAACTAAGTAACAGTGATATAGGAAAAAAGGGATGTGTCCAGCTAAAATGCCCAAACAATTAAAAAACCAAACCCCAAACCTGTATTTGTTTCAATGTTTCATAATTCTAATCCCTTGCAAGTTCACTGAAAGCAATTACTTTGCTCTATGTAAGTCTGCATTCCAATACCTTTCAAAAGAGACAAACTAATTTCATTTGTTTTTTTCAAGGGTGACTTTATAATCACCATGTGAAAACCTCTGTATATCAAGGATCATGTTCAGCAACTTTCAACATTTAACTGCTCATGTTGCTGAAGAATTTCTGCATCTCAGTGTCTGCAAACATTTCTAGAGATACCTACATACACCCATGTGAATTACAAACTATTACTGTGCTCCTGTCCAAGCGATGGAGAGCATCAATGTGTTTTCATTGATTTATAGGTATGGTTACAGCTATAATTATCACAGAATTTAGTATTATCTGCCATGTTTTCTGCTGAAGATATTATGTGACTACAGTATCTGTAATTTGAGGCTCCAAGTCAATAAAGAGACTTAATATATAAACAAATCAGTAATGTTTTTATTGCAACCAGACCTAGAACTAATACAGATAGCTTAAAGCCAGCTGAATTTTCTTTTATCTTTTGGCATAAGTGAATTATCTGACCAGTTTTGCCAAGATATGAAATTTGCCATGTTTTTGTCATTTGGTTTGCAGAAACAGCAATGGGAAGGACAGCAAAAGTAGAAAAACATCCAACTTGGTTTTGTGACACTGCGCTGCAGGGGGACTGTTCATTTCTAAGCTAAGCAGAGCCCGTGTGCAGCAGAAAGTAAGAAAAGTGCCACAAACATTTGCCTAAAAGCTAATATAAAAAAAATCATAAATTTAAGACTATTAACAGCTATTTCTAAAATTTGAAGCATGTTAACTTTCAAGTAATTATTTCTCTGTCTTCAGCCATCAGCTCACTCAGTCCTCAGCTCATCCTCCTCTACTACATGCAATACAGCTGCAAAAACGTGTATCATCTTTCCAACCAGCATTAAAATTATGAAATAAAACACAGCCACAACCAGGGGTCAAATAGGACAAAATTTTTTCCAATGGTGGGCCATTTCTGCTACAATTGCAAAACTAGCACTTGACCTTCCAAAAGAGAATGCCTATAGTACAACAAAAGCTGCATCCTGAACAGGACTAAAAACCCTTCTGGTCATCTGTTTTAATAGAGACTTGCTTGGCAATGGCAGATACTGAAACATCCAGTGATATTTTCATTACCAATGTTTCTGAAAAAGTTACTTAAAATTACCAGGTATTAAAGAGATACATGGTACCATGGGAGCACAATCAGTGACATTGAGCTCTGGAAATAGCAATACTGTGCTAAGGAGGAAATCCATAAAACCTTTAATTGGCTTGCATCTGTGTTCGACTAAAACTTGTTCCACTGTAAGAATTGCTAAATTACCAACCTGACTCATAGACAAAATATCTAGTTTTGAGCCAATCATATGCTTGCAGGAACCATAGTTGGCATGGGCAAAGTTTTAGGTTATGGTCCTCCTGACCTTCTCTATCTGAAGTCAAGTCATCGCAACTGAGCCATCAACAACAAGTAAGGTTAATGTTATCTACAGAAAAAGGGCAACAAAGAAATACATCCAAAGGAGATCTTTGCTGAGTATGCTGAAAAATAGTGTAATGTGAATTTCAAAAAGTGGAAGTCTCACAGCTATATAATTGTTTCATTTGGGCAAGTCCTTCAGTTTGGTAAAAGGAGACATGAACATAACAAAGCTAAAATGTGCTGTTTAACTGAGGTGGTGAGACTCTGCAATTTGCACAATTAGAATAAAAGGAGGGGCTGATTTATTGTACTTCATAAAACATAATCAGGTTCTTCATTGTAGTTTTGAACATATTTCATAACAATAATTGTTTTAACTTCCTGTTCACTGTGTCTTACTGAGCTAATATTAAATTTTATATACTGCACGTATAATGGTCAGAGTCAGTTCCATTGCCCCAAAAAAAGAGAAAATAAAAGTATTATATTGATTACGCAAAAAAAAGATTAGCCAAAAGATTATTTTTAAAAGATACCATGATCAAAAAAAGCTAGAGGGATTTGCTTATTAGTTGAAAATGCATAGTAATTGCACTACGTTTTTCATAAGCCCACTGTAAAATCATACACAGGCATCATAAGCAAGAATATATTAAACCAGAAGCAGCACAGAAAATGAGATAAATGTGTACATGAAAGGAACAAACAAGAAAAAAAAAGTAGCCATTTCTGCTCCAGATTTTTTAGCTTTCCTTAAAATGAAAGGAACATGGATTTTAATGTTAGCTATTACTAAGGTTATTCTTCAACGTCTTAACGTAGAAATTTTCAAAAACTGTACGAAATTGGTATTTCATCCTGTTCATGGAGTATTAGCATACAGACACAGGAATGCACACAGTCCACAGGGACATGTACGGTGCAGACAACTTACTGGGAAAAGTATCACCATGACAAATACAGGAAGAATACTTTGAGGAGAAACTCCAATGTTAAAACATTTACAGCTGAAGCAAAAGACTGTGAACAGTGCAAGCATGTTTGCAAAATGAAATGTTACTAAAGAAAAAGAACTGCAGTTCTACATCAATGGCAAGCGTAGTTGCTTTTCCACTCAGTATTCCATGCATATCTTTGGTGCTGTGCTGGTACACAGGGACTATGCTCCAGCTCCACTATTGGCAAAACGCTACTTCAATCACGTCATTAATTAACTGTTTGCAGTTTATTGGTAGGCAAACTACAAGACCATGCAATTACCTTTCAGAGAACATGGTAACATTAGAAAAATGACAATGTAATGAAAAGAATCTGAAGTACTTAGGCATTTTCTTTACGTGACTTCTAAAAAGCGAACTCAAATTACCATGTCATTTGACAACATTTTATTCCAATAACAAAATATGATCGCACCAAAACAGAAAAAACCTGCAAATAATCCACTAGATCTCCAAGGCAGTACCATAATTGTGCATCAGAAAGTAGCAAGAGATATTAATTTCCTTTTATATTAATTCTTACAAGGGAAAATTCTTTAATAACTGAAACCTTTCCTATGCAGCAGAGGGATGTACATATGGATGTAAAGGTCTATACTTTAAAGTTCTACACTGTCAGGATAAAATACTAAGCTCCCTCAGGAGTTTAAAGCATGTTTCAGATTTTTTAAAATTACAATATATTGTTACTTTAGAAGGCTCTCACATCTAAAATGCATATGGTAAGTCTTGAAATTACTAGTTATATACTATTAGTAGAAATTGTAAGGTTGCGAAATTTTTTCTCAAATTTCAGAATCACCAAAACATTGCAAAAAAGCCTCACCCTCAAAATAATAAAAATATTTGGCTGCTGTGCCATTATGAAATTGCTATAATTTCATCTACAAATACTCCTATTACTACTTAAGTAGCCTCATTGCTTTCTCACCACTCATTTCCATCACATGCACTGGGACAGGAACAGTATATTGTGCAGTGAATCGAACTGACTAAAATTAAAACTAGGATTTCTTTTTGATTTCTTTTTCATCCACACTGGCTATTTTATATGATTAAAGCACATTTAGATCAGTATCTGCACCAACAGAGAGTGGCAGTGAGACAAATCAGCTGTGGATGGCCTTGAGTTTTGTTGGCCTATGACCTTCAAATTGGTAGTAAGTCCCTTCTCAAATAAAGGGAGTCCAGGAGTACAAACCATACTCAAGTATTACATGGCTCTATAAACAGCACTTTCAGAGCTGTTAGAAATGGCACTATTCAATACGTGATTAGTATATATATCTCCTACTACATTACAGTATTAATAGAAATATATATTTCTATGCTAATTCTTTAAACAATTTGCAGTGTTTTGGCAATTAAAGTCTGCTTTGGTGCTCAGAACTATTTTATTTCTATTTGACAGAATTTATTCTTTTCACTCAAATTTGAAACAGTCTCCACACATAAATCACTGAAAAGTGTTACCATTCACAATGTAATTAGCACTTCATTAACTCACCCCTTTATCTCCTCTTGCTTTGGAATTGAATTTCACTGTCTTTAAACGGGCTCGTTCTTTTTTCTCAACTCTACCACAAAAACATACACAAAAGTGGTAGAATCAGCAAAAAACTCCAGAACTTCATGTTACTGCTTGTTACAACATAAGTATATTGGTGTACCTTTTGTATATACATTTTTATTGCATATGACATATTCAGAAAACAGAAGCCTGCTAATGGAAAACTGTATTAGAAAGCCAGGGAATTATTTCTCAAATTCTGAGGCTCTGAGAGTATTTTGTGGCTATAGATGTTCAATAAATCCAGAGGGTGCAAAAAGAAACCACAACATAGTTAAGTGAATGGCCTCAGTTATCAAACAGCAGATACTAAGATTCAGAGCACCTAAACTCTTATTTGAGTCTCTAGTAGCCAACAAACACCTCATCTCCATTGACTCTGGCTGCCAAAGAATGATTTTCCAGATTTCCAGGTGCTGGGGAGAAAGAATTCGTGACAGTGTCTTAACTTGAATAAAATTCACTTTGCACCTTTTCATACATAAATGGTGTACTATTATTAAAACTACGTGTAATGTTATTAATCCCACAACTTGTTTACACTGAGAACAGCACACAACTCCTAAGAGTAAATACGGTTTTAAAAAACTTCTCATTGAGTTAATCAGAATCCCACTATAGATTACTTAAAGAAAAAAAAACAAAACAAAACAAACAAGTGGCTGATGTGGTACATTAAAAACAAAGAGGAAAGCACAAGCAATATATTTATTAATCATATAATAAAGTCAGTGAAGTATGACATACCTCCGTTTGCTTGGGATAACTCCAATTTCATCACTTTCTCCATCTGGAGTTACCTGCCGTGCTTGCCACCATTCATCATCAGAAGCATTAATGACATGGAGAATATCACCAAATTTGAAGTTCAATCCTTGACTTGGAAGGCCACTATCTTTAGTCTTGTCATAATCAAAAAGAGCTCTATATTGAAAAGAAAAAATTAAACATAGAAAAAGGCAAAAACCCCAGGAGAGTATGAATAGCACAAAATATGTTGTTAATAAATGATTGCATCCTTCTGACAGGTACTTATAAGAAGGCTGAATGCACTCTCATACACAGAGAGAGAGAGAACACATAGTACAGTACACACACGCACTTCTAAGTTCCAATGAATGAGAAAAAACTTCATCCAGAGCAAACCCCTAGTGCTTTGCAAAAGGTCCACAGAAGGACCTCCTCCTGCAATTCAATAAGTACTTGGCAAAAAGCAAGTTACATGTCAGCCTAGGATAAAAAAGGCAAGCAAGTATTTGAAGCATACAGCACTGCCAAAAGTTCTGTAATGTACACTGTTTTATATCAAGTTATAAACTGAAATTATTTTAGCAGATAAAAAGTCTTTAAAATGAAAGTCAGTATCCTGCTCACAGGGAAAAAATAACTTAGAAATACGATCTGATCACCACTTTGCTACCACAGTACCCAAAGGCAAAGAAACTTATGTGAATTCTTTTGGAAAATTCCCAACCATTTCAAGAGTCTCATCCTTTTTCCTAAGGTAAGACTGTTTTCAGTAATAGACACTCGCAGTTACTGAGCAGAAGCTGCGTGACTACAGTTTTATTAACATTCTCTTTGCCAGCAAGGTTGGTTTATGCAAGCCCACTATTACCCTACCCACAGTCACACCTGCTTTGTACTGACTGCTGTGCCCCTTCTTGCTTATGAAAGCACAATTGTCTGGAAAGGCACACGGTCCACCACACTATGGAACTGATCTGGTTTAAAAGTAATGTCTTTTCTCCCTGTTGGATCATTTTATATCTGGACCAGTTCCCTGAGGAACTGAAGAGATCTGCAGCATGATTCTCCCAGCACAACTGAGGGTTTAGTGAGGATGTGGAAATGAATGATGACAGGAGCCCCTCAGCAAACTGCAAGGGATACTCCTAAGATTCTGCCCTACAAAGGACTGTTCTTTTTCATTTGAAAAAGATGAGTGAATCTGTGTAAAGTGCATGCTTGTATGACAGTCAAAAAACCTCAACTTCATTTCATCTTCCAGGTCACATTTGTCAGTGCTGCACTTTCTAAATGATACCCTATCTCAACTTACTTGATACCAAGCCCATCACAAAGTAGTACCAATAGATTACAATGTGATAATTTAAAATGGTGTAATTTTTCTTGTCCAAATTCAGATTGTTTCTTCATCCCAAACACTGGTCTTATATATCTTTTTCTGCTTGGTTTTTATCATTCAAGAGTTTTTTTAACCCCTGTAAGTACCTGAAAGTCATAGCCTGTTTGCTCCAAAAATGTACTTGCTGATTTTGCCTTTCCAAAGCACTGAGTGTATTTCTTTATGTTTGAACTGTATTTGTTCATAACCAATAACAAATTGTTTGCAGAGAAAAAATTCAAAATATTCTATCAGATCAATTAATCTTCAGCACCTATCGCAAAACCAGAACTGAGACACTAGGCCTTTCCCAGGCCATAAAAATGTATCAAAAACTTTTCCTAAAGGATTAAAGGTTTTAATAAATACTTTCTAAAATATCTAGCACAAGACAGAAATTTTTAAATGGCTTCAAAATATTTACTTCCATGAGTACACAGAGCCCTATATTTATATCTGCAATACCTTTAATTTCAATTTATAAAAAAATTTAGACATTCAATTTTGAAATAGCTTGGAGGTTGACATATCACCTTCTTTCAACAGCGCAACCTTCATGATAACATCTTTTGGTTTAATTCCATAATGGACTTGAGGTATTGCGATTATTTAAAAGAAAATCAGAACCCTGTTTTATTTTGAAATCGCCAAAATACTGCAGATAAGAAAATTATACACACAGTAGTTATCCCTCTACATTTACTCTGCACGTATTTATTCAAGAGATACTCTGGACAAATATTATTTCATATCTCAAAATAAACTGCACATCATCCATTATGTACTTTCAGTGCAGATTTAAGCTGTATATATTTTCACTGAATTAATTACATGCATCATGAAATTCATTTCGAGATTTCTTGTTAGCATTTGGGCACTGATTTCCACCAGCACTACTTTTAACTTCTATTTTTTTAATTTGAATATAAACTTACATAAGGCAGTGAGAGCAGGGCCTAACAGCATTAACATGTGCGTTGACTGCATGAGAAAAAATACACAGGAGTGAAATGGAAGCACACTTGGATAAAAACATTATCATCAGCATGTGCTCTTCCAACTAGATAAGATCATTCCACAGAATGATTTTTGAACAATGAAAGGCAGTTTCATGAAATACATTTCCTCTGGTGAGGTCACTTCAAGTTTGAAATATCAGAATAACATCGATATGCCCAATTAAATTGCAGGCAAGTATACTTCTCAGGCCTGCTGCTAATACCAGATCTTATTTTTTCAATGAATTTAGTTAAAATGTCCTAGTGATTTTAAAAACTATAAAGTTTCTTCACTTTGGAGATGTAACTATTTTCTGCTCTGACTGAAGCAGAAATCAGCACCATTGTTTGAATTCAAAATGTCTCATGATGGTGAGAAAAATGCACAAAGGTAAAACTAGTTTTCTGTGTTGAACTCTACACACGCTGTAGACTGAAATTTGCCACAGCAGAAAGATCAGATAAAATATGGAACAGTTTATCAACATATTATCACAGAAACTTGATACCATGAAGGCATCTCACATGTGCTTTTTGAATCTGAAGATGAATATATATATATATAGGTATAGCTCAAATGCAAAACCAGAAACATTATACCAGAGAATCTCTCTCCTCTTCAAATAAAGATCAAAAGAAATATAAAGCAAAAAAAGAGAAGTCCATTAAATCAGTACATCTGAATTAGTTGAGAGAGGGGAGTGTGGGGGGAGAGTTAGATATACAAATGAAGAATTGTCTGCTGCTGCTGAATTGCTATATTTGCTTTGCCCTCCAAGAACTGTTTGCTAGATTTCTATTCATAATTTTTTCATATACATATAATTAAGAAGAAAAATCTGCCATGTTACATCAAATTTTATTTTCAGGCAAACACAATTGCCTTTTCCTTAATATTACATAACACCCCAAAAATGCTGTTTACAGGCAGACTATTCATAAAGGTTTACAGGGATACAATAATGCATCTGATTTTATTTGCTAATTTGTTACCATGACTTTGAGATGTCACCAGAGATGATTTCCATAGTATTTTTATTTAATAGGTTTTCTGCAATTGTGGTTGAATGCCTATAAACATTTTACTGTTGGATTATTGAACTCAGCATTTTGTTACTAACGGACATCCTTTAAGGTATATCCAAAACCCCAGTATTACTGAAAAAAGATAGCTGCAGTTACTAAAATTGGCTTTGAATTGGTACAATTAAAAGTACAGTATGATTATATTACAGAGGCTTATAATAAGGAATAAGCTGAATAACTATCATGTTCTGTCAGTATCTAGCAATATGTGAAAAGATTCATAAAAGTTACTTCAGTGTGGTCAAAATTACATGAGAAACCAGACAGAACAGATGTGAAGCCATTCTGTGCATACCAAGTTGCCTACCAGTCTTTGGCAACTTTTGGTGTGATGACAAGAGCAGATCTCAGAAGCCCTAGCAGCACCCTCTGTGAAGAGATGTGGGTAGAAAAGTACTTTTGCTGTGCAATTTTTGCACTTCAGATTTTTGTTCTGACTTATAACAAAGTTGATTATTGGGTTTCAAAAACCCTTTCTGGGATCAGGAATCACCAGTCTCCATGAAGCCTCTGCCAAGGGCAACCTGAAGAGCTGCAAGTTCTGCAGCAGCTGTCAAAGTCAAAAGCTCAATAAATTCCATCAGTGGAATAAAAGTGACAAACACGAAATGCTTGACAGTGGCTTAAAATACCAGACCAATGTGTGAACATGAGCATAAGCGGTTTAGAATCTAATCAGGCTATAGCTAACCAAGCAAAATAAAAGCATTTAGAATTGTTCAGGCTTAGTTATATGATGAGGGCTAAAGCGATAAAGCTTGGGATTATGGAAAGGAAGATCTCAGCACAGTATCTATATATATACACACCTACCTGTGGAAATTCAAAGACATGGATAACTGTGATGCTGTGATATCAAGCACTTATCCCCTACTATTTAAGGCATTTATCTTTAGAGATTTAAATTTTCACCCCCAAAACATTTAAGGCAGACAAAAGTATATATTTAAAAAAAACCCAACAATATCAGCTCTGCAAAAAAACCAGAATCTGGGCAAAGCTACTAAAACAGTAGGTCAAAATACAAGAGCTACTTGTTAAAGTCAAGCTAAATAGAAGCCCTGCAAATAATTGATTACATTTGTTTCAAAGCCTTCAGAAATAGATTCCATAGGACAAGACTTTTATGAGCATGGATATTCAAGTAACTGCTTCATTTAAGACTTGCTTCCTTTCCCACAGCTCAGTAGATGGAATGCACCATGAACAAAACAGTATTTGCCTTACAAAGGTCAAGAGCACCCGGGCCTGGGATTTTAGCAGGTAAACCAGTGAGGTGCTACAACATTTTAAACCAAGCCTAACCCAAGCACCAGAACTACTGAGGTCTTATCTGCTCTACTGAAACATTCTGGCCCCTTCCAAGAGGCTACTGCTGGCCCTGATTCAATCCAGAGATGAGCTGATGCAGGAATCAAAAATCAATTTATTTTTAAAAATGCAATTCTTTTACCCACATTCCCTATTTGAAACATTATGTTTTATCAGTGTATGATAGCTGATGTAGGAGTTAGGTGGCACATGATTAATTTCCCTGTGAAACCTATTTTCTCATCTACTTCATGCTCTTATATTTCCACCTCCTTTTAGCCTCCTTCATGTTTAACTTGATATGAAGAAATTAACAAAGTATACTCAGTTCATTTGCTTTAATGCCTTTTCTGTCTTGGTTACCATGGAAAAATATTCCATAACAAAATGCCACTGGATATAGAAATGTAATTTCTATACAACCTGAGAATACAACCAAAGTAAGCTAAAGGAAATAAGATGGAAATGTGACAAACCTTAAGCAAGGGAAGACTATAAATTTGAACTCAAGTACTTAACAAGGCAGAATATGAAGACTACTGTCACAAAACCAAACTGAACTAAGCAAGGTTTTAAGACTTCATATACACTCACATAAAGAATAAGTACATGTTTTTGCTGAAGAATTATCCTCTCAGAGCCAGGACAAAAAGGCAATAATAGCACCACTCTTCAAAGTTCATATAGTGTTCTCAGGGCTATTACTTCTTTTTCAGCTATACTACATTTATCAATCTAAACTATGCTTTAATATATATGCATGTAAGTATCTATTTGTTAAATTCAATACTTAGTACGTAATTTTATTAAAATGAAAATAAAGAAATACTAAGTCTACAGAAAAGTAGAAAAACACAGCAACAATACCATGGAAGAGATGATTACCTGACATATAGGGATCTCTTCTGACTGGTTCGCAAAGATCCTGATCCTGAACTAATGCTACTGTTCATCATCTGTTCCCGTAAATCATGTATTTTAGCTTCAAAACGACTATATTCTGTAAGAAAGAGAGGCATGGCAATTAGTTTCCATGGAACTTCAGCAATTAAACTGAAATCAGATCTGAAATAACTATGATTAGACATAGCAAACACACACAAAAAATATACTTTTAAATTCTGTGGGTTAAATCTATAATTCACAGTAACTATTTTTTTCCTAAGCAAGACAAACATTTCTACTAATAATTGCCAATTTCATAGCACTAAAAAGACTGATACAGATAAATTTTAACCCATATCAATAGGAAAACTTCAGAATATACATGTGAAATACATGTTTATAATCAAGAACTATATATTTTAAATTGTAAACATTAAGAAATGCGAATGAAAAGCATCTGTACTTTAAAATTACTGAATTTGAATTAGATAAAGAACTTAACACTACAAAGTGGGAAATATGGTAAACATCTTCTGAAATAAGACCATGTTCCCCTGAGAGCTCAGGAAAAGAAAAATAACTCCAGAATTCTGGCATGAATCTCAATCCACTCGTAAACGGCATTAGAGACTCAACCTGCCCAACAGAATTATGTACAACGTTAATCCTGGAAAAACAGATTGTGTTCTTAAGCAGTACTGTACTAATAAAACTAAGCTAAATGTATTTTGATTTTAGCTACAAATGCAGGCAGCAAAATAGTAATAGCTTGTTCAGGGCAAACATCTCCTGAAGCGAGGTACTTACATGCTGTCAGCATAAAATATGAACTCAGAGCAAGTAAGTTTTTCCTTCAGTGGAATAGTTTGGACTTCAGGATCAACAGATCCACTTGTAAAACCTTCCTAGTCAAAGGAAACCTTCTGCAGCCACCACCTTCCCCAGGAGACCACGTGATGCCAGATTATAACAAGTCAACACTGGGAGAGCCAGGGTGTGTGAGCCATGAGCAGCTGCTGGATGGGGCACTGCTGCTCTGCCAAGCTGCACCCTCACCCCCTGCGGGCACCACGGGCATGCAGGAAATGGAACACTGACACACAGGGCTCTGAAGTAAAGCATCCTGAGAAATCTCAAAACCATGGTTCCTTCAACAGTCACCTAAACACCCTGGATGTTTTATCATACTACATTCTGTAGGTCTTTCTCCCCACAGGCTCATCACACTGGGAGCACTGGGCTTACAACAAACCACAGAAGAAAAAAAAACATTAGTTACAGAAGAATATTGGGTGAACCAGTTGCTGATATGTCACTTCATTAGGTTACTACAAATCTGATGCTCTTGCAATAGCATCTATAATTAACCCTATCCAGATTATGACAGTATGAACAGTCTCTTCTATACCCCTACCTTTTTCCTTTAAAAAAAAGAAAAAAAAAACTAGTAGTTTTTAGGATAATATTTTAGTTTTTGAAACAGCACCAAGTGCCTTTTTACAAATAAAGATCAAACACTTTACCAGCACTAAATTAGACTGATGAAGTTGTTTGACAAGAAAAACAAAAACATTATTTCCACCACTACAGATGCTATTACTAATAACAAAAGAATTTAAGATAAGAGGACAGTAACCTAAGAAGAATGTGAGAAAATGACATTTTTCAGAAAGCAACACCCCTTAGGGGAAGGGCTCAGTTGCACTGAGAGAACAGCCCACTCCTCCTGTGCTACTGCTGTACTGCATGGCCTTGGCTAAAGTCACCTCATTTTACTCATTTATACCCCAGAAATGATCTTTTAAGCTTCTCATCTGTTTCTTGGGTGTTTTGGAAGATTAAAGCTCTGAACATCAAATGTACAAGAATGGTAACAGAGATTTCTGACATTTCTGATTTTTTCCTACCCCTGTGTGAAAGGGGAGTAAGCATGGAAAAAAGACCACATAATTCAAGTATTTTCTTGTGCTACAGCCTGTTCAGTGCTGAAAATATCTGCAGTTCTTCGCAATAGCTAGTGCAAAAAAATGCAAATTTCTGTTAAACTATCATGTATCATCTGCTGGAAGAATCAGATTTCCTCCTATGCAACACATAGATGTAAGAGAGTTAACAGAGAGCCTATTGCTTAACTTTACTTTATCCTATATATCATCCTCAGGTTGCTGGTCTTGCAATTCCTGTAATAATTTGATTTTTCTCATCAGAACGCCTGGGAAGTAAGAGCTGAATGAGTGACAGGGATATCTGTAGGAGTAAGAAGGAAAAGAATTTCATCATAGAGGCTCTTGCCACACGAATAAATCAAAAAAGGAAACTAATGGGCTGAGACTGAGAAGGTTTTATGTTCTAAAAGAAGAAGTGCCAAGAAACGTCTCTACTTAGGAAAAGCTTAAACACTCTGTGCAGACAGAAGCTGGTGAGCTCCTTTTATGTAGAGCAAGCTAAAATGTGAGTTATATTTGTCTTACAGAAGATTTTAGGAGGAATGGGATTGATAGAAATCTATCAATTGGATCTGGAAAGTAGACAGCATTTTGGTATTTTTAAAAAGAACCCTTAGTATCAGATACAGTGGTACTGAAACTAATGCTGGAGACAGAAAATAAGACAGCAGCAGGACTCTTGAGAGCATGAGAAAAGCACAATCAGTTTGATACCCAAAGGATTAGAAGCTGTCCCCTGTTGAGCAAGTAAGGTTGGTTCAACTCTGGCATTGTAACGCGAAGGGAGAGCTCTGTTAATTTGTGTAGGAGATGTTATATTTCTATATCTACGATTAAGAAGAGTTGGATATCAACTGTCTTTTGTACCTTCAATCTCTTATTTCCTTCAGCTTACCATCCCTAGATTCTCCCAAATGCTAGAGAACTGTTTTCTTTACAATTCCATTCTCTCTTACGTGCATGCATAATAATATACATGTCACACATATAGTGTGTGACAAATTTGACCATATTTGTTTCCCTAAGTCACAGTGAACAGCACAACAAACTTCCATATGGCTGCGACAAAGTCATACCGTGCACATTTAAACATATAACTTTTTTAAAAACTTTTGTTTTGCCAATCAAAAATTCCAGACATTTGGAGCTAGAACAGGCACAAAGAAGAAAAGGGCACTCTGCTTTCTTGATTAGAAGGAAATGAAAAGCTTCGCTGAGACAGAATATGACTGATTTCAGGTGAAGTGTGATCAGGACAACCAAACAGAAAGGATATAAGCTATTCAAATGAAAAATTAAAACTGATTTTAACCCAAATGGAATAGGCTGGTCTTAGGAACTCAATCTACAAATATGCTTTCAATTTCCACAGACATCAAAACATTGAGATTCTGAAATATTATTTTAATAAGAACTACGGTGGCACAAGAAACACAGACACCCACCCCAAAAAAATTAAAAACCCAAAGAAAACCACACAATCCAACCCCTCAATCCTTCCAGGTAAGAATTTGATCAGGATCTGAAATCCCATATATATGCAACACCAGTGAATGGGATCATCAGGATCTCTTGTAATGTTCTGAGTTTTAGGAAAGCTGCTGCTGATGTACATCAAATAAAGGCTAACAGGTAACAAGACTAACATGAAACACAGTAAAACACGAGCAGTGTTAGAATTTTCTCAAAGTTTCCAGTAAGTTTAGAGGCAGAGAGCAAATAGTACCTGCTACCCTAACACAGAGCTTGAGGAAGCACAAGTACCTGCTGCTTCAGTTCATAGCGTTTGTCCAACAGTATCCCACAATCACCAAAGAAAAACCCAAAGCCTACACAGGTTTACACATATGCAGTTGTTAAGACCATAGGATGAATACATCTGGGCTGAAGTTTAAACTTTAAAATAACACTGGATAAGCAGATGGTGCAAAACCAGACTAAATCTGCCTATTTCATGTCTGTACATATTCCACAGCAAGTAATAAAAAGGAGCGGGGGAAGATTAGGAAATCTTGAACGATTATTCTGCTCTCAAGCTGCTAAAGTGATTTTACCTAGAAAACTGTAATGTTTTCAAGGTCAGTGCTTATTTGAACAGAAATCAAAACTTCAGAGAAAGGGTCTGAGTAGTGAAACTCTCCTGGACTGCCTGCCCAGTGGGCAACAAGAACACACAGAAAAGTGGTGAAATGTCTGCACAGACAAGAAAAAAGAAAAACGAGGCCTCAATGAAAATGCATCTGGCCTGGAACACACATTTCAGGAAATGGGGCAAAGGAACAGAAGGCTACACGAGGGATGGAAAATTCAGCAAACAGCACAGAAGGAACAGCAACTCAAGGAAGCATGAATGTGAGTATAGGGAACAGATGGCAGCACAGCACTGAGAAGCAGAGATTCTTACATATATTGAACCCATATAGAGCTGAAAAAGTTCACTTTAATTAAAAAAGTATGCCCCTTGCTTCCCTCTTCCCATCTGCCTATGGAAAGCCCCCCTTTAGCAGGACCCATTGGATCTGTCAAAGCACTACTCTTATGCTGACAATTTTATATAACTACTGATTTATATTCTTTTCTTAACTCTCAGAATACTCAATTTTCTTTTTTATGGTGCTTCCAATCAGAGAAATGGGGTTTGGCAGTCAGGATGGCCACCATCACACTGATCCTGTATTTATCTTCCATTTGTTTTTCTCTTAAAATGCATGGACCACAATAAAACCATCATAAATCATTTTTGAGGAGATATTATTTTGTTTCAAATCTTGTCATTTTATATTAGCGTTACCTGGAACAGACCACAATGCATTCCACCTGCATAGTGGCTTTCATGCACTCTAATGTGTAATGAGCTTGTACCTCATTAATCGCTTGAAAGACTGGGTCAAGGAATTTCAAAACAGATTAGAAAAATTGCATTTGTGTTTAGTTAAGAACACTTCTCACAGACCCTGCAAAACTCAGAAAGAGATAGGTCCAGTCAGTCAGTGCTGAGATAAATACACAAAAAATGTTACAGAAGGCTTACCATGCATTCACAAACAATTTTATTTAGTATATTAAAGAGCAGGAGTGAGGTTTTAAAGGATTAAAACATGTGTAAGCCGCCTTATAGTGTCTACCATGGCTATATATAGCAGACCCCTTTTTCTAATCTTAATGGGTCAAGTTTTCAAGATACTTTAATTGACTAATCTAGATTACTTGCAAATGAGTAGAACCAGGTACAAAACAAGCAAGAACAGAAGTCTGGAAAACCAGAGCCATGTACCCAAAACCAGAGAAAACTTATTTTTAAGTTTGTTTGTTTGTTTGTTTGCTTTTAAATGTCATTTTATGAAATTGGGATGCACTTATCTTTTGAACCACTTTTGTTTAATACAATCCATGTTCTCAGCTAGAAAGCAAGGGAAGCTCAGCCTTGATAAAAAACAGCTACTGAGAACTAAGTTTTGCGCAAACATTATTGGCTTTGTGCTACTCCAGCTGGGCTTTTAGAGACAGAAGATCTACCATATATATCAAGGCAAATGTTCAGAAAACAATCTCAGCTTATGCATATGAAAATGCTACCATTTCCCAAAAATTCCACTAGAAAACAGCTCCTAGATGCAGCATTGCAAACAGAAAAATTAGCCACACAGTGGCCATTGACTGGAAAGCTCTAACAAAAGGTTTTTTTGTTCCCTCCTTTTTTTTTTTGACTCACTTGTTTTAAGGACAAGAGAGAATGTTGTCATTATTAAATCTTATTTTCAGTAGGTAAATACAATCCTTCAAAACAAAAAGAACTCATTAAAATTCACCTAAAACTGTGACTAACAAACTATGAATATTTTTGAATAAATTTTGTACTGGAGAATCCTTATTTCCATCAACAGAACTGCAAAAATGTGTGTTAACTACCTATATCAACAATGTAGGATCAGAAGCAGACATTTTACAAAAAACACCTTGAAATCATCTCTTGATGTGTTGGTTCCACCTTATCCTAATCTTACACTGATCTACCCAATCACCTAAGAACAGAAAGCTAATCTGATCACTTAAACATCTTACCACTCTTTCAGAAGAGAATTGGATATATAGAGCTGGACTTGCTCAGCTCAATTACAAAGAGAAGATCAATGTAGATTCTAAACTCTAAATAACAGGCAACTGATAACTCACAGAACAAAAGACTACTGTACTATTTAAAGTCACAATTATTTTTCTTTTTGTATGTCAGGTGGATCCTTGGGAAACAGAAAGGGTTGCTCCCTTTTTCTGCCATGACAGACTTGTCTGAATTTTGCTGTTTTTTGGGGGAAAGGTGAGGTGACCAATGAAGGACTGCTGATGCCAATAGATTTTGCCTACTTGCTTTTTCAAGGCCCTCCAAGAGCAGTCAATTAATGTGTAATTGCAGTAAACATTATATATAGACTTAATACAATCCAGTTCTGGTCTAGCAGAATATAACTATTAAAAAAAGTTCTACCCAGTCAATTATTTTCTATCAAATTGCAGTCAATTTTTTTTAATATTTTTAATATATCTCTTTAGCTATTTTCTAATTTTTAAAATCTTAAATGCATTGAAGTTATAACACAGTTAAGGCAACCTACTGGCACCTCGTACCTTTTTGGAACGGCAAAATCTAACTTACCAGAATTTCTCAATTTTGAGGTAACATTATTGTTACGTCATACTGAAAATACATAAGAATACCTCAGATGACCTTTTAATTTGAATGAACCTAACAATGGACGTCAATGTGAAATGGAGAGCCCTCCAAGACCTGTACACCTCTGCACAGTCCTATACTTCCCCCTTGCTGCTCCTCTCCTCACTACATTCCCCTCAAGCTCTGAGACTCTCAAGTTCCTGTATCCCTGCTATGTAACAGGATCATAATTCTGACCATCTCTGAATCCCCACTCCCAAGAGACATAAATATCCAAATTGCCTAGAGCTTCCTCTCGTTCTTCCACACTAACACGACAATTTTTCCTTGCCATCCTACTCTACAGAAAACCCAGAGACCATGTGGCACTGAGGTCTCTGCAGAGCCAGGGAACATTAGGAAAATGAAATGGATAGGAAACCTCTACAAGTTAAAATAAGTTATCAAAACACTTCTGCATACTGAAGTAACATATTTTAAAACTGCTGCAGGTCACAGTATTTATTTTCAGAGGAATTCAAGGTAAAGCCAAAATCCCTTTTAATTCATGAATGATGTCTTGGAAGAAATACAAATTTGCAGTACAAGGGGGGAGAATAAGGGAGGGCCCTAAGGAAAAGCTTCCAAATAAAGAAGAAATGAGAACAGCATCCTGACTTTCCAACCACACTTCTACAGGATAATTTCCATTTCACTAACTCCTGCTCTTGTCCTACTATGGACCCCTCCTCTGCAGATTCCAGCCCCAACAGATCCAAACCCACATTAATCTCTGCAAGGGAGACTCTGTACCCACACCCACATGCATGTATGTGCCACAGAAGGATGTACCAGTACAACCCAATAGGTAACAAGAGGACAACAGTAGCTCCTGGGTAAGTTGCAAGAGAAAGCCTGGAATCTACAAAGACAAAGTGTAAGTGAACTGAGTACAGCTGTGGTGCTACACAAGTGGTGCCTGATGCATGAGCCACTTCTATAAAGAGGAGAACACATTCCCATCCCCTGTTTGGCTTTTAACTATCCCAAAGAGTGCTGGTAAGTTGTTGAAACTTGATTCAGTGCAGTAGAAAAATTTTGTAAGGCTTCTCTCAAATCCACTGAGCACTGCTGGAAACTAAATGAATGCCAAGAAGGATATTTTTAGGAATGTGATTACATCTGTTTTCACCCAATTCTATAACCAAGGAACATTTTGGAGATTTAGGGGACAATAAATCAGCAGTTAGATAATTTGAGACCAGATTAAATAAAAAAATCCACTTCATTCAGCCATATTAGCCTACCCCAAGTCCAGTAACTAGTGTTTGATAAACCATGGATGTGAAGAGACAGATACTGAAAATTCAACCCTTTGCATGAGACTTTTCCAGTGATTAATTTTTCTACAGCCTAACTCAGGCATTCCAACGAGAGAACTCCTTGCAGAAATCCACTTTTCCCAAAACCTTGAGGAGAAAGACAACTGGGAAATTTCTGATAGGGAAATAGGAAATGTAGGATGTAAAAACATGTTAGCATTCCTCACCACATCTATGAACACAAAAACTGCCATATAAAATTACAGGGAGTGAAGTCAGCCGGTCCCAAGTGTCTTCCAAATGCTCCTATCATCCCGAATCTCTTTATTTGGTTATAATGAACCCTGATGGATGTCTAGAATCCCCTTGATCTGTCCTAGCTGTCAGCATTCCTACAAAATCCTGCTGGATTTATAAATACAAATAAAATACATTTGCAATACAAGCAGTTATAACTAATGCTCTCCATCTTTATGAAGACATTTGAGAAACAACAATGATGAACTTTATGAACTCTTCATTTTAATACTTGTTAACCTTTTTCTGAATAGCAAAACCAAAAACCTGAGATAATTATACATAAACATACACATATGTAAAAAAGTTTGCCAACTTAAATAAACCAAGTGAGGGGAAAAGAAACCATAATTCAGGAAATATGAAGATGACCAAAGAACATATCCACTTTTATCAAGAGCACGCAATCACATGGATGGTATTTTCTACTTGGAAAGTCAAATCTCAAAGAGATTGCTTTACTGTGGTAACAAACAAACAGTAATTTTTAAGGAAATGTTCTCTTCTCTAAAGTATGAACAATGAGTGTCTGATCCAACTTACCTTGCACACCAGACCTGAAGAAGCTGACAGCTGGACTTTTTTTGCAAGGAGTAAGAAAAGGCAGAAATGTCAAGACAGTAGAAACCAGAGCTCTCTGAGATAGGTTGGCCATGTGCTAATTCATATTTTGCCACCAAAGTACAACAGATCTCAGTTTCCTAGTTACACTTGTTCTTCATACTTCAACAGGGCAGACTGAGCCCTAACACACTTTCAACAGCATCACTCCAAATGGAGATTTGAAGCACAATTTCAGAAAGAAAGGGTGGTCACACAGACCAAGCATCTTGGGGGGTGGGGTAGGGATCTTTTCTTTGATTAATGTGTCAGATAATTCAAGTAACATCTTCCACATGCATCCTCTGACATGGGCCACATAAGACTTTCAGAATTGCCTTCTCAGTACATCTCAACTACACTCAGTCTTGTTCTGAATGCTCCAGTAACCGTGAGGGAGTGAGAACAGCTCTGGCTTTGAAATCTACAAGTGACAGTCGATGAGAAATTTCTAAGAGGCAGCGTATGTTGCTCTGGGCAAATCTCTGTGCAATGACTCAAAATCTCAGCAGTCAGTCAAGTACCCTTAATACACACTGCAACAAAATAAGTTATCTACTTGTCCAAGTGGCAATGATGAAAGCTGTTACTCCCACTGCAGAAAGAGCAGGAACCATACAAAACACTTAGTTCTCTTCTTCTAAAAGGAAAAGGGTACTGACTTCTAGAGTATGAAGGGATTCGTTCCTTCTTAAAACCTGAATCCTAGAAAGAGAGCACCGAAAAGCTGCTGCTTTTGTATGAAGTCTGCATACATTCTTTGGCAAGGAAAAAAGTGTTTGTGTCCTGGGAACACATTCTACCAGAGAAACATTTGTCCTGCTACTAGGAGCCACACATCTTAACATGCCTGCCTGGCAGAAGAAGCAGTGACCATAAATGCCCTCTTTGAACAAAAACAAAAACAAACAAACAAAAAAAAGAACACACCAAGAAACCCCCACCCAAAAAACATTTTATCTCTCACCAAGGTGAGGGATCCCGACCCAAGGAGCAAGAAACTGCAACAATTTAAGCCACTTGTTACAACACTGAAACACCAAGAACAGGATAGGCCAAATGTGTATCAACAGCAGTATTTGTCAATTCTGACACAAAGCCAAGACAAGTATTCCAGAACCAATGCTGACCTTACTCTTCTTTATAAAAGGAAGCCTCAGAGTGAGCACTCTCGGAAAACGAGTCCTGGAACGCAGCAAGCTACAGACTGAACATGAAATGAAGAATGACTTGAAATGTGCTGCACCTAAGAGATGAAGGCAGCGGTCCTGCTCCACATCCAGTCCTGATGAAGACTTTTGCTTACCCTTGACAGTACTGTTAAAGCAAAGTTCTAAGCAGAGAAGTCCCTGTAAGGAAGATTAGTGATGGGTCCTCCAATCTGGTAAAACTGAAGAAAGCCGCTGATCATCACAGTTCATAAGACAACAAAAATGTCTTATATATGTGAGTTTACAGACTCAAGGTAAGCATATAATTTTAGACTATTAAAGTTTTAAAGTCTCAAATAGACAAAGGTATTTGAGTTGTGCTACAGAAATATAAGATGACAAATGTGTATATTGATGAAGTGGTGTTATTTGGCTTCTGCAGAACACACAAGGATTGCTAATCAGCCACAGCTTCAATCTGATCTGGACCAGAAGAAATTGCTGGATAAACAGAAATGCCAACTCAGTATGAAACAGAGGAATGAAAACCTCAGTCTCCTTATGTCACCTGAATTAACCTAACAAAGAAGGAATTAGTGTTCCATCCTCCTATCACTAAGGCATATAAAATCACTATACTAAAGGGCAAAGACAATTGGAAATACAAAAGAACAATGTGGTATTTCCACTAAATTCTGGATTTACTGGATTAATTTTCATGTTATGACAGTGGTAACATTTGCTGAAGAAACTGAAATTCTGAAATGATGAAAGCAAGAAATGTATCAAGCCATGGCACCAACACTTGCAGATATTTCTATTCTGGTCACTTGCAACCACATCTATCACATTATTTGTTTCTTCTCTCCTCAGAAGAGGGGTTAGGTGGGAGGACACTGCAGATTATCTTTCTCTGAGTTGCAAATTGAACAAGAGAACTTGAATGTACAAGGCAACCCTTACCTTCTGGACGGTACTGAGCTACAATAGTCACTGCTTGGCCTGCGTTCTTCAGGGCTGCTGCTGCCTGTTCATGGGTTGCTGCTTTGAGATCTACTCCATTTACCTACAAGTAATACAAAACAGGTCTTTATCAAAATTAATTTCAGTGTATATCACCACAGAACGCAGACCTGTGGGAAAAAATTTAAGATTTAAAAATAGCATCAGAAAAATACTGAAGCAGAAATGCGTGTGTCACATTTTAGACCAAAAGCATTTTTCACAGTTCAAACTAAACTAAAAATGTGTTTTAATATCAGCATTTTAGTAACGGCATAACTTCTAAACCACAACGTAAATGCCCAAAGAAATAATCGATTATGTATATTCACAAAGAAACCAAATCTTTATGACCTTCAATATTAATACAGGAAAAGTTCTTAGACAGGTATGAAATGAATCTTTTCAAGACTAACAGGAAGTTTAACAATTACTCCAGGAAGTAAAGCACAGTTTTAGACATTACTGCCAAGTGTCTCCAGCTCATTAGAAAGCTTATTTCTGAAGCCTATATTCTTTCAATTTAGACACACACACTCCTCAGCTACCAGACTAAGGTAAGTTAATGTCTTCACTGAATGTCTCTGACATAGGGAAGTGATATTTTAATCAGGTTATAGATGAGAAACTGAGGCTGACTAAAGTCCTCAAAGATACTTTGGGAGTATAATGGCATCTGTTCCATTGTCTCAAATTTAGCTCAGTTAAAAATATTCCTTCCATATCATTAACTGGCATTAATATCCAGGGAGGGGAGTACTTTTGTTGCTGCTCAAATAAGAGAAGCAAGGACTCCTACAGAAATTATCCGATCTCCTTTCCTCAGCTCTCCACTCAGGTCAGCTGGTCCTCCTGCAAGGATGAAAGAGATGAAAATTCCTTCTCCATCTTCTCCTCCAACAATGTTGAAACCAAGACCTGTTGATCCTCGATGCAGCACAACTTTTCTAGGCTCCCTGAGTGAAAGAAAGAAATAGGAAATCTTGGTCACTAGACATGAGTTAAAGTAAAATAAACAATTAAAAAAACTTCCAAATGCAACACAAAATCCCCTCCTTATTGTCAGGTGAACTGAACAAATCTGTAAGTATGAACGTGTGCTAAATTCCTACTATGCTACAATCCTATTCAGCACTAAATGTCATTATTTAACACCTTTCAGTATTGTTTGGCAAAATACTATTTTCCCTTTCTGAAACCTAAATCACAAATTCTAATGAAAGCAACATTAATGAAAAATATGCCCCTACTGCTTTATTTTCACTCCAGTTTGTCAAGCAACAAATATAGCAAAGAACAATTCAAGAAGTATGCATAAGCCCTTTTAAAAAATGATCAAAATTTGTGGCACTCTCAAGTACATTTTCGATTTATTTGAAGCAACTGCAATTAAAAAAGTTAAACCTACAGAGTTGTTGCACTCTTTTTATAGGATCCCCTCCTGACTTGAATGAGGAGAGAAGAAACACTGATCAAGAGAAGGCCAGTCAACTTCTAATGAAGAAAGGTTCCTTCCAAAAATCTATTAATCTGCTACTTGATCCAACGTAAGAAAACCATAAACGGTCTCAGAAACAGACATTTCTAATAAAGCAGAGCAACTGTGTGCTGCATTTGAAAAATCACTAGAGAGCACTAAAGAACAATTAATGGACCTTAAGTATTTGGAGACATTAATTTTTAATTTACAGGATAAACTAAGAAGCTTCATTTTTCCAAAACAAAAAAAATATTATCTAGTTTGATCTTTAAAAATCACTCCATTTTATTTTATTAAATAAACCTAGTGTAAAGTTCTTAAATTTCACCCCAATCAACTATTATATTCATTTTTTCAGAGTACTATTATATTACAAATAAATGACATTTTGAAAATCTAGATATATATCGCTCTGGATCACAGCAATACTTTAATAAAAAGTTAAAGAACATAAAGATGAAGTATCTTGTAAAATATCACTCAAAATTTATAAACTTCTTTTTGGAAGGGAGAGAGCAGATGAGAAGGTGATTTAAAGAAAATCACCTAAACATTCCCTGAATATCCCTTGCATTTCAGAAGATACCTAAAACCACCCTTTTGCAGTAATTTTAAAGGAAAGCAATAAAACCATAATGCTATCAGCAGGATAGAATCACTTTGGCTTCTGTATCTACCTAACCCTAAATTAAAAATAAGTACAAAGACATAGCCTACATTCCACTACACTAAACTCCATTCTCCAATTTATTAGGCCACTTAGGTTTCAATCCTGGGAAGACCCTGCCTCAGAAACTGAGTGACATCCATATGAGATGATGGTGTGGCACAGAATTCAGCAACAACATACTGAAAATGCAGTACAACATCCCTATACTTGCAGAACAGAAGGGCAACAAAATTATAAGAGCTTCCCTTTATCAGCAATGATGAACAAAAGATTAATGCAATCTACTGAATCAGTGAAGGAATGAAGGGTCTGTTACAGGGAAAGGATTAAGAGCTTTCCAGCCTTTCTGGATTTAGAATCCATCAAAACAAACTCTTGTCTGTGGGGGCAGGGAAGACCCAAACCTTGTGGCTTTAAAATAAGAAATAATCTCTGGTCTGCTCATACTACCATCCTAAAAACTCTGTCAACTATTGCAGCATTGGCAGGACTTTCTGATTTTAACACTATTCCTGGAATGATAAATCATGTGTGTGTAATATACACACATAAATATATCCACTTTTCTTTTTAGAACAATGTCTACAAGTGTTAAGAAACTAACATCTATTTCTTGAAACAAAGTATAGTATTCTCTAGTATTTTGCCCACAAACACATCTTACAGGAGCTTCCCTTGTTAACCAGTTTGACACTTAGCTTTGGTTATTCATTACCTGGTAATCTCATCATCTCCAAGCATTCCCTTGGGAACTGGTGAATATCTCCCAGGTGATGCTGGGGGCATAGACTGTCCCAAGTAGGCAGATGGAGTGATATGGTTATCCACTGGCTGAGAATAAGCTTCAAAGAGAGGGGACAAAAAAAAACAAATCAAAAAAAGACATTAGGGTAATATGGAAAAAGAGTTGGAGGAACAAAGGAGTAACCTCTTCTGAACACAAAACTATAGCAGTTCAAATGATACAATAAGAATATCTTACTTCTAAAATAGCGTGTACATTTCCCAGTCTCCTCACTTATTCAGTAAGCAAATTTTTCAGTTTGATTTCGTCTCAAATAAAAATTGTTTAGAAACAGTAACTGTGGATAGTTGAAACCCATGAGGACAGTCTGGAGATTTATCTGTTTTAAAGCTGTCTTTGACTTGACTGAAGTAAATTAAGAATTCCAGTTTATTAAAATCACCGAGTCACAGCACAAGTGAAAAGTACAATATTTTATTGTTACAGTTCTTCCAAACTGTCAAGCTGCCTGACTCTTTCTATCTAATGCTTTGACGTGGAGCATCCCAGCATCTCCAGAATACTCCAGGTCATTCTGACTGTCAGGTCTGACCAGGGAAGGATGTTACATTTTTTTGGCACTGAACAAAAACACCTTTAACAGCACAGGCGCTGACAGCAATGCTCTTGTGCTCCCAGCCACCAGCACACACCAGAAAACAAAGGTAGGGCCATTCTACCTTCCACTCTTCAAGGTATGAGGCATCAATTTAAAACCAAATTATCAAAAAAGCATTCATACTTGAGAATTCCTTAAAAATTAGGAGCTGTTCAACATACATGATTACTAAAACCATTTTTTAGAACAGCTGTAACATACGTACATTGCACCTTCAACCTTCTGCTCCCTACAAGGATTTTATAGATCCCATTACTTAATTCTTTCTGTCTGTCCCACCATACCAGGTAGTTTCTGTTCACTGCTAAGAGAGTTGGACACCTGCTAGTTTCAAAACTTGGGTTTTTTTGGTTACACTGGAGTTTTAGCAACAGATTTTCACAATGATTACCAAATCATGTGTAAATGTTTACTTTTTGATGGAAAAAATATAAGTATTTTAATATAACAATAGAATTTATGTGTATTGCTCAACATCCATGTCACTTTACATGCTTTTTGTTTAAAGAAAAACTGCATATAAATAGAGTTATTTTGTTTTTTCTCACAAAATTTTAAAGCTAAAGCACAAAAAAAATGGAAGGCAAGACTTTATGACCTCTTTTCCAATTAGTGAAAAATGGGTTTTGGTTAAAAAAAATCTGAAAAACTGTTGCTGAGTATTGCAGCTCTGTACATTCTGTTCAGGCACTAAAATTATCTCATTTCACAAAATGCATTTACAATTGCTTTTAACAAGTCAACAGCAGCTATAACAATGCATATTTTATAGGAAGTAATTAGATTTTTCCAATAAATTCTATATTCATTGACTTACAGTACTTTTCATTTGATTGTTTTCCAGGTTCCTAAAGCTTTTAACTGCATCATGTTCAGAAACATACGTACTACATGATCTTATTTTTAAAATCTTTTATCCTCTCACCATGTAACTAAAACTCAGCTATTAAGCAACATAACAGTTTATTATTTCAGACCAGTGGATTGTATCCACTGGATACATCCTTGCTTAAATTTTACATATGCTACTTGCTTAGGTCAGGTCCCTTCTCAAGGCTGGTGTTCCCAGTGCTATGAAAGCAAACCCACAAGGCATAAAGGGGCTTCCATAGAGTTCCTGTGGAAAAAAACCCACCCTTGCCTATGCCTTTCCTAAAACTGTTTTAAACTGGAGATTATAACTCAAGAATACTCATGAGGAAAATGATAGAAATAAAAAGCAATCCATCACTTTCTGAATCCTAAATGAGGTCTAAATTTCTATTTCCAGGTAATTATTACTGATGTAACTGATAAAGGAACTGCCTTTTTGATGAACAGAAAATTGTATGCACAAAATGAACTTGCTTTGACAGGAAAAGTCAGACTCTTAAAAAGAAATTTCATTTCCAAATCCACCTTTCTCCTTCACATAACAGTTCTAGACAAGAAGAAAAAAAATAGAAGATTTCCTATTATCTCCCTATTATGTCACTGAGGTCACCAAACACAAGTACAATCTCTAAGATGGGAAATAAAATTAAAACTTTATTGTCATTTACTGTTATTACATATTCTTGTCTTCCTGTACTTATGCCATTTAAGAAATTATAAAGGCATTCATGACTAGTGAGGAAACCAATTATTCCCTACCTTGCATTATTTTATTTCTCAACACAGGGGGGAAATACTGCACCAATGCACACACACACACGAAAGAAAAATACTTTAAAACTGACTAGAAGTCAAAAATGTATCATTAATAATATCTTCAAAGGAGGCCTGTATAAGAAGCAACTTCTCTCTCTCAAAAACCGTGTAGCCGCTTTTCAGACTCTGATATTCTCCTACATGCACTGCACAGGTAATGTGGATGTTTTAAAAAACCAAATTCTACACCTTCTTAGTAAAATATTTGAACTGAATAAGTTTAAAAGCATTTATACGAACAAATTACTGGACATTTGTTCCAGGAACCATTTAATGACCAACATTTATATATAGATTACTAAGGCATTTTACACTCCTACTCACTACAGCAGGCTAATAGCTGTGATTATCACACACACACATCAGCTGGGCTTTCAGCCAGCTGTGTGGCACTGGGCCACAGGACCATCCCACCTACACTGCTGTTGTTCCTCTGCATACAGTGAACACAGCAGAGGGGTTTGTTGCACTTCCATGTTTTCTATACTGGAAATTCTCATCTTTCAGTCTCTCCTAGACTGGAGAACAGCATTCAAATGACAGTGTGCTCAGAAAGAATAATCTTTCATAACTGCATTCTTCTTGAGTCAGCAAATACAGATCACTTGTAAGGTAACTGTTCAGAGTAGCAATCCACACCTCAAGGGTTAAAAGAAATGTCTCACCAAAGCAACAGAAGCTGGAATAGCCATCAACTATTCCAGACCCTCAAGGACTGTGGCCAAGCTTTCATCTCCCATACACATCCCAGCCTCTAGAGCTACAGCAAATACCCATCAGCTATTTTTTTCACATTCATTTCCTTCTGAATCTCTGGTCTCAGACAGCCCTAACTCTTCTTTAATAAGGTTTTCAACATTAACTTTCCCCCGGGCAGCTGGAGGCTATTTGCTCACTCTGATAAATATCAAACGACAGAGGTCAATTTTCAGCCTCAGGTGCAGTGTTGGCACAATGTCTCTAACTCTTCCCAGTTAGAGACTGGGACAAATCAGAATCTCAGAAACTTCTTGATCAAGTGTCCCTTGGTTCAAAGACACTAACCCCCAAAAAATATTAAATATCAAATGATTTAATTATCTATATGGATGCTAACTTAATTGGTCCCTTTTTTTGAGCCATCAGACCACTTGACAAGGTGGCTGGTACTCTTGTGGTAAAAGGAGTTGTAAAAGAACACAGATTTTGCACAAAACGTAGACACTGAAATTTGTGAACTTGGTTCTCAAGCATCTTTAACTCTACATTTTAGATCTCCATCACCAGGGCAAGTGAGGCAGCCCTATAACTAAACAAGAGCAGTTCCAGAGAAAAAGTCTTTAAGACAATCAAATTCTGAATTTGGTGTTTTGTGGATTTTTGAAACAAATCAAAAAAAGACCTTGAATTAAGTCATTAAATACTTCAGGCAGGACCTTTGGGTCTCCTTTATATGCAGAATTCCAGCAGTAGGCTCAGTCTCCACACCAGCTGCAGTAACAGCCAGCTGCACTTTGATCAACAGAGACACACAAGCTTATGGAGCCTTGGGTACAAAGGTCTTTCCTGCTGTAAGGAAAAGAAACAGACTGTTTCATCAAAGGACCCAGCACTTTGCAGAAAAATATTCTTTGGTTAACTGTTGTCAAAAGTCTACCAGAAACACAGTGAAAAACAAGAGTCTCTTCGAAGAACTCCAAGGTTAAAACTGTAGCTAAATGAAATGAAACTCAGAAAATCTACTCAAAAGCACCAACAGCATTTTACCCAGAAACCTTGTTAAGGGTCACTAAAGGACAAAAGACAGAGAGATAAGACAGCTGGAACTTGAGAAAACTTCCGTGATTTTTTTCAGAATGCTTCAGTAGGAGGAGAAAGATTCCCATAAGCAGCTGCTGGAGCTTGAGAGCCATGACAAGGTCAAGAGATTGGCTTTTCATTTCTCAGTAAAAGGAGAGAAGTGCCACTTCCCACAAAGGATGGGATACTGACCTGTACAGAATGCCAATGTCGGTCTCAAATCACACAGGGAGAGCAAACAAATGGAGAGAAATCTCGGGAGGGAGGATAGTAATGGGACAAAACGGGCCTACCTGTGTGGCCATTTATCTCCAGGTAATGGATGTGAGACTGTCACGTTTACTGAGAAACTACAGTCTCTTTTATGGCTTACTGTTATAATGCAATTAACTTCAATAAACTGAGTTTCCAGCTCCTCCACCATTTGAGAGAAATTAATTCTCTGAATGACAGAGCACCAACTGCATGGACGTCTTGTCAATATCATTGATTCATTAGGATCAGGCAACTTATCAGGGACCAGCTCCTTCACTACTTTCCTTCCCTCAAAATTTTTTCAGGTTTTGCCCTTGCCCTCACAAGAGATTCATAAAATAAATATTCCAATGATTAAGTCAAGATACAGTAGTAACAGATGAGATACTTTGATGTTGGTCACACCACAATCCACAGCAGCGTAACTGCATTACCACCACACTACCAGGAACACTATGTACAAATCAGGTTTCCTCAGAAAATCTGAATTAGAGGCGAAACATATGAAGAGGCCAGTTACTACGGAGAGAGAAAAGAAAGTCCGCTTTTCAAGGAAATAGTAGGAAAGGTTATTGGACAAACCAGATACCATGAGGGAAAATGGCTGCTCTGTAATCCTATATTAGTAGAAAACTGGGGAAGAATAAAGGAAGGCTGAAAATAGCTTTATGTCAAAGAATGGAGCCTTCAAGAGCATCCTGCTAATAAGACAATGAAGATAAAACCTAATTAGCTCCAAATTGTAATTCAATAAGCTTACAAATGGATTCTAAGATACTGTAGCTATTGACAATAAATGATGGGCTTATAAGGTCCTTCAGTCCTCTGTTGTGCTGCACTTTTGTTTGTTCTTTTTTTTACATATTGTTTTCAACTACATCTAAGTCCAGAAGTGCTCCTTTTTTCATATGAAGTAGTATCTAAACAGATCAGTGCTACATTTCACTGCTTACACAAATCTAACAGCTGGAAACAAAAAAATACCTAAAATAACTCACCCCTAGAACCATTTTATATGACAACAGGAGTAAAAACAGTCATCCAGAAAAGTCAGTCTATTTAGTCTTGGGAAGATACAGCTATATTATTTTCATTTCTTTCTCCAACCACTAAATGGTAATATCCCTCTTGAAGAGACAATATATTAAACTCAAATTTGTCTTTACATTGTAGTTCAATCCTGAACTTTCTGGATTTTCATGTTTGACTTGGAAAATACTCTTGTCAGTATTACCTTTAGGTCAAGAAGAAATTCTTATAACTACTTTTTAATACAGCATTCACTGGTTTTCCATTTCAATTATCAACAACTATGTCAAAACTGAAGTAAGATTTCAAGTAAGTTAACATGAAATTTCTCAACACGTTCACAGGCAAGCACCAAAGGTCAAGAATACCTCCTCCTCCCATTTCAGTTTATTCAAGTATGTGCAAGCTCAGGAAAAAGGAAAAACAAGTCAGAACTTCAGTAACCTCTAGCTGAAACCGTATTGCCTTTTGCTCAGTTTACAGGACACTGAACATCCTCGCAGTGCATTGTTTGTTGCTCTCCACAGCCTCCAAGCACCAGGCACATGTTCCCCTCATACTCACCAGCCAGTGCTGAGCAACACTGAGTCTCTAGGACTGGCCCCTGCCAGCCATGGAAGCACACCTGGAACCCCACTGCTGCTGTCTTTCCATACAGAAGCTACAGGATGCTGTTCAGTTCAGCACATAATTTTCCTAATTAATCAATTTTCCTATATCAGATTTTTGACCTGTGTATTTTTTTAAAGCTCAAAACAGTTAAAATACTAAACATGGGATACGTTAAAGCCTTAAGGGGAAAAATAATTAAATCACAAAGATAAGCCTAACTTACAGTTTGTGATGTCAGGAGGGGCATAACTGTCATTCATGAACATGCTGGTGGGTTTTGCAACTTTCAGATAAACAAAGTCGGATGTGTTTTTTAAGGCAGTCACTGCTTCTTCATGAGTAACTTCTTCTAAACAAACACTGTTCACCTAAAGAGAAAAACAAATTCTCAACAGAGAAAAATGTAACATTTTCATAGGACACTCACTGAAAGCTGTTGGAGCACTCTGGAATTGAGAGTCTTTATTAGGAATCATGTGCCACAGACATAATTAGTTATATAAAATTATATAACAGATGCTTTGTGAAATATAAGACTGACAAGCATTCCTCTAAAAGATTATAATAAACTGTATTGACTGGAACATCACCAAGAAGGCTCACATGACTTTGGAGAGCTAATGGGACAAGCAGGACACTCAAAATGTTGTTAAGTGTGCCCAGCACCGACAGTGTATTACTGCAAGCATTACAAAGAAAGCATGTTTTAGTAAGAATAAATCCTACATCATCTTCTCATGACATAATTAAGTTCTAGACATTATAATGGGACAACACATTCTTGCAAGAGGTTAAAAGCAGGGGTCAGATCTGGAGAAGGTCCTGATGTGACTGAATTACATGCCAAACAACAACAAGTAATTTAACTACAGGCGACACATTTCTCAAGCCATTGCTATTAAGGTGAAACACCAACACTTGCATTAAAAAACCCCACCTTTAACAATTACTATCTCATATAAAACCTTAGTAAATGGAGTTCCTGGCTCTCATTTTTCTATCTGGACAACTAAATTTGTGGATGGGATTCAAGAAGGATGAAAGTTATTTTTACTGTGTGCATAGAATAAATCAACTTTGAAGCATCTGAAGTTTAAAAAAATAAGCCATTCAAAAGCATTACAAACACTGAAATGCAACAAGCAGCAGTTTCACTATAGGTTGGCTAAAGGCTGTCCAGCCACCAGTACATGGAGTACATGGAGTTCCATTCTTTTTTGACAAGAGAAACTATCCCACTCTATGTTTGTTAACAATTCCGTCACTTAGATCCCAGAAAAATAATAGCAGGCATCAAAAATAAACATGCTGATTTTGTTCCATACAGGTTTTGTACGGAACACTGGGCTGAAGAAGAGATTTCAGATTTCCTGATGAGATGGTGTTGAATGATGCAGATTTAATTTTATCACTAATTTCCTGGCAAAAAGACATTTTTTACCCATTTCTATGAAACTACACTCGGCTGGCAGGCAGCTGAACCACAAACTGAATCACATGCTGATTGAGCCTAAAACTGAATGACCATTAAAAAAAAAGAAAAAAAAGAAGTTCTTACTTACAGCTAAAAGTTTGTCTCCAATCTGAAGTTTGCCATCTTTATGTGCTGCCCCACCTTCAATGATTTTGGTTACATAAATGCTGTTGTCCCCAGGTATATGCTGATTTCCTACACCACCAGCAATACTGAAACCAAGACCTGCTCAAAGATAAAATCATTACTCAAGAAACCATTTTTTCATTCATTAAATTCAAATTATTACATAAACAGTAATGCTGCTTATATTACATATAAATAAATATAATATTAGGGTTGGCTGAAGCAATCCTGGATGCCTTTTGAAGTGAACTCCATAATTTTCCAGAAAGTTCTAGAAAAGACATCTACACAAGTTCTCAAAACCAAAAGCTAACTCATTTATTCATGCCTTGTGAAGATGCACAGCAGAGGTATAGCATCACCACTGATATTTACAGAACCACTGTCCAACAATTACCCGTATAGAAACAAATACTTTCCTCAAATTATTTTTAAGCTCCCAAGGATCCTTTCTAGGTAATTCAATGAAGAATTTTACTTCACTTTATAATGTATTTAAAAATTACTAGATACAACCAGAAACACAATTTTTATCATTTGGAAGATAACTAGGCATTCTGCAAGAACAGTTCCAGTTCTATGATTCTCGTGAAAAAGAAACTTTATACTTCCAGCATACCCTTGGGGCCTTTTACAAGTTTGATTTCCACTATTTTTTCTGTGACTGGTTTTCTTCTTTTGACGTACAATCGTACAATTGATCCTGCTTCTTTCAACGCTTCCACGGCTTTGCTGTGTGTCACATCCCGGACATCCACCTCATTTACTCGCAGAATACAATCGTTAACCCTACAGACAGCAAAAGGCACGTTCAGCTGTTGTGTTACAGCAAAGCAGGAGCCTAATATTTCTCTATAAAACACTAATACACATGTTAACCCAATAAAAACCGTAGATTTATCTCTGGAATTCTACTGATTCAAGAAAATGCTCTAAAATTAATTATCAGTGCTTAAAAATAAATCAAGGATCAGTAGAAAACATCTAACGGGAATATTTAATTACCAGCTGAAGAGGGCACCATCTTACATGTGTTGCATTTAAACAGTGTTTTGAACAGACTACCTTTTGTTTAGGGCTATAAGAAAGCACTTATAAATTCAGAAAGTAGGAGGCACACAGTGAGCACACACTAGTTTTAAGCCATGACATGAGCAAGTCAATCTTGATTCCTCCTTTTCACAAGCAGTTTAAGTGTAGCCTTCCAGTCCATTTAATGTGTCACTGTAGTACCACTGAGCCCTCATTACACTAAGTGCAATGCCTGACCCACCTGTCACCACATTCTGCCAGATGTACCTCTGACAGCGGCCAACAAGCTCAAATGAAGCCTTGAAATAAGCTTATTAGAACTAAAACCTGTAATACATCAGGCATTTGCACCTGAAATGATGGTGCAAGTTCTTGACAACACAAGAGAAAAAAAGATGGTCCTACAATCAGTGTGGGTGGGTATCTCTGAAAAATTCAGACACTGAATTGTTACCAAGCATAAAAAAGGGTTGTTATTAAACTTCAATACCTTACAGATCAGAAAATGTGCACACAGATAACCAAGAGTTACATGTCCTACATGTCTACACTGAATTAAGGACTATGGAACATATGGCATAATATATTTATACCACAGAACAGTAAAAGTTCACTTAATTTCCCTTAACTGCAGATTTTAATGGTTTGGGGGTCCAGTCCAACATTTTTCATTATTTACAAAACACTTCCAATATGGAAAACTTATTTAACATTTAATGTAGCATGATAAAACTATTAAAAGTAACAGAAAATGTTCTATCTGCTGTTTAAAATACAATAATAACATCTAGCAACCCAACACAGAAAGTCATCATACCGTAATCTTCCATCCTGTGCAGCTGCACCCCCGGCTATAATTTTTGTAATGAAAATACTTGAATCATCCCCAATATGTGGGTTGTCTGTACCACCTGCAATGCTAAAGCCAAGTCCTGAATTTCCCTAAAGATAGAGGGGAAAAAAATTTACACATTTCTTTTTTGGAAAAAAGATATTCTAGTGTATCTATTTGATTCAGTATACAACCAAATCTACATAATTTTCACTGATAAGAAAAATATTGAAAGACAGTTTAAGGAGTATAGTACATATATAACTTACTTTTATGAAAATAATATAATTATGTCTTACATATATCTAAGGAGAACATAAGTCATTGTGTAACTGTAAGAGAGACAGTTCCAACCCCACAGCTTTCTCATTGAACTTGATAAGCTACAAAAAGTCTTCCCTCTCCAATGTGCTAGGTATCTGAGATTATTCATACAAATATTTGCTCCTCAACAAATTGTTAGCAACAAAGTCTTTTTCCCAGAGAAGCCCTCAAATAACTTGTGTCCCACCTCTAATGTATCTTCACAGATGCAGAGATTCAGACTGACATTTTTCTCTTCACAGGTTTCCTGCCTTTCCTGTCAACTGCAAGACCTCTTCACCCTCTCAGTAACCACCAGAACTGCACAGGTATCAGATACAACCATTTCTTTCTGTCTTTTTGTTAACAGTGCAGCTCAAGAGAACTCAGCTACATCTCAACGTGGAAAAACCTAACAAAGAAATGCATGTGACAAGGTGTCACTTGTAATCTCAATATAAAACTTAATGGTATAAGCAAAAGCTTATCATAAATGGTAATACAGGAGATGAAATCAGAATTTGTGTTATTACTCTCTACAAGTCTAGATAATAACATTAAAGGCAGTATGTTTTGGGGAGATCATTCCCCTACTTTACTCTTAATGGTCACAGATATTAATAAAAACTTTTATTCCTGCTCTAGCAACTGGATTTACTTTTTTATTCTTTAGGTTAAATAATTTATCTAAAGAAAAAAAAAGAGTAAGAATTTGTTTGGATTGCTATTAGCAGTATCAAGAGGTTAATTTTCATATTAAAGTATCATAAACCACACTTCAAACAAAGTACAGGAAGACATTTAGCATGTTACCCTTTCAAGAGTAATTTCTTCATACTCGTAATCTGCATCCGTGCCATTGACCTAGAAAGAAAGAAGAGTGAGACTTACAGAGAATTTTACACTTTCCATGACACAGTTTGCTCGGCTGGCAGTTCACTCCCATCAGATCTCAGCTGATTCAGTGACCACTGAGCGCAGAGAGGACATGTGATTTTCACACTACTCTGTATATATGAATCAGACAATCCTTTTGTATGAGTTTGAAAGTTGTTATTTCAGAGAGCAGACTCTTCTACACAGACGCTGTAGGGCAGAGGTCCTCTGCTTCTGATTGCCAGAAAGAAAAAAAATGCTCTTGAAATCCTCACATGTTCCTCAGGCTATACAGCAACTTGAAACTCAGAAAAAAAAAAAAAGAAAGAGGACATGGGGTAGAGAAGAAATGGTAAAGAAGAACAGAGGAGCATTTTCCAACTGTTCCACACAGAGTAGAGAAAAATCAAAGACTGATGCTTTATATCATTTCTCATGAGAAATGGATAAACCCTTCTAAAGTAACTTTTAACAACTGTTTATATTACTGCATTCTACATATAACTTAAAGAACAATTAATTAAAACAGGGCCAGAAAGAGGAGTTTAGAAGAATATTTCATAAAGCTAGATGAAAACCTCAAATCCTGGAAAGAAGCTTTATCGTTCTCAACTCAGAAAGGATACCCATATTTTAAAATCTGACAGTTTTCTAGCAGAGAATTAAAAAAGGGAATTTAATTCAACCTAAACAGAATTAAGATCAAGCAACTTCATTCTTTCTATGCTTATTTAACATATTTAAAAGCTCAAAAAGCTGGTGATGCCACAGCTCTTACAGGTTGTCTAACATCAAGCTCATTTATCCCTCATCCTCTAATTTTACCTCCCCTCAGCACAATAGAAAAGCCATATCCATTCCACACATAACAGAGTATCTTCTTTGCACAGTGCCTCAAAAATGATTATGTCCTTAATAGTTTGCTCAGTGGAACAGATACCGTGGTTTAAACACATGATATTTCTCGATTAAAAAGGGAAGAGTTCTTGACCTTCTGAATACATGAAACTGTATCTATTACTACATCAGCACTAAAGAAGCCACTGTGATCAGGAAATTTTTATGCCAGTTTAGTCCTTGAGCTCCTACCTACAGGAATGACAACATGTGCTGACTGAACCTGTCATCCAGCATTACAGTACCAGGACAATAGTTCATGATGACTGATCAGTATGCAGTGCTTTTTTCTTTTTTTTTTTTTTCCATTTTATTAAATAAATAACAAGGACAATTAATAATTTCCCTATTCACTGCCATTAGGCAAAACAAAGCTAATTTTAATATATTTAAGCAGTCTCTTATTTCCATGTAAAAAAATCCTTAATCCATTTTTAAACTATCATCTAGATAAACAGAAGCAAACAAAAACCTCCATCGTTTTTATCTTCCACTTTGGCTCAGCTCTATAGTTACCCTTTTTTTTTTTTTTTTTTTTTTAAATTAAGTCTGAATGAATTTATCTAACAAACCAAACATTAGCACAGACAGGAACAAGGATATGTCAAATGATACAAGTCACAGTCCTAGTCTACTTTTTCCAAGTTTTAAAGGGATCTCAGATCCACCAAGCCAAGCTTTATTTGCAGAGGCTTCCTGTGAATGAAGGATGTTCTATACAAATGCTGTAATCATGCCTGACGAACAGAAACCTTAGGCTCCACATAGCTACACTTATTATCCCAAGTTTTGAACAGAACCAACCCATTTTTATGAAAATTTAGAGCACTACAACCTTCAGTACAGTCACTGCATGGAGAAATGTTTTTATAAGAAGTGCAACGGAAATGGCACATTAAATATTAAAGCCTTTGCCTGCACAGCTGAAGAAACAGATTGTTCTCTGAACACTGAACCTCTGAAACCTCAAACAATTGTTTTGAACTGTCACACACTGGTACTTACAAAAAAAATTTTCACTTGCAATCTACAACATTTTTTTAATGAGAAAGCTATTTAAGGACTTCAAATTACCATCAGGACAAATGAAAAAAATCAAGCACCACCAGAGGGATAAAACAGATTTTATAACACAGTAATAAGAGATCTACACAACTACATACATAAAATATGATCTAAAGTTATAACTGATAGAAAGTGTAGGCTTACATATGTCGAAGTCTCCAAAGAATCTGTATTCACCAGCACTGGAGGGGGATTTGCCTTCAATAAAAGGATAAAGAACAAAGTACACAGGGTAAGAAAATGCAATATTAACCATAATTGTACAAAATTTAATTTGCTGGTTTTCTCAAAGTTCTGTTAAAAGGTAACCTCAGTCTGAGAATCTCAAAATTAACCTTCTGAAACAGTTGTTTCTATCCTGAACAAATTGCTTTTCTGAAGTCTGAGATCATATTTTATACTCAAGTTCTGTCATTTATTATCTTGTTTTTTAAAAAAAAAAACAACTAACCAACCTGAGTTATGCTACCATTTGACATGATGTTAGTAACCCTAATACTTGTGGTATGATTTGCAGAGGTTGCTTTACCAGTCAGTATCTTAAAACCAATTTTTGGTGGATTTGATTCCTCTGTCTTCCTAAGAGGAAGATTTCTTCCCCCCAGCTCACAAACTACAAAATGGAACCTTGCAGAAATGCAACTTAGGGAAGAAAGGACCTGCAAAACTGACTCGCAAAAGCAAATCCACAGCAGACATTCATCTATCACCAGAGAATTGTTACTAACAAGCCATAAGCAGTCAGGGATTATTGCTACTGAAATCTGAAAGAGTATTAGCATTTTTGCAAGCCAGGAACTAGTAGAGTAAGTTAACAATCTCATATTACCAAGAATTTTTCTGTGAAAAATGTAGTTTCAGATGAAAGAAAATCCATACAAACTGAAAGCATCTCTCAGAAATACTTCCAAATAAACAGATTTCCTATTTATGCATCAATTATTTGTTTTTAAACGAGCATCTAGCCTGCTCTAGGAATATAAACAGGAAAAGTGTGCAGACATATTCTAGACTCCAAATACTGTTGATATATGAAGTTTAGTGGAACAAAATAAAGTTAATCTCCTAAGTGCTTTAATGAAGCTGAGTTTTTTTATATGTATAAAAATACATTACTTTTGAATTTAAGATATGATTTTTTTAATCTCCTATATATTCCTGTGTGCATGGAAATAAATTCAGGGATAGTTTAACAGGCTGCAAAAGAAGCTAGTATTAAACTCATTCAAAGATAAAATTAAGACCTACAAAAACATGACAATTACATTAACCTATTCATATTCTGAAGTTTTGTTTCATTACTACGACAGCAACACAATTCTGAAGAATTAATGATTTTTAAAAGTTCCCAAATGCTACAAAGTGATGACTCAGAAGTGCCTTTCAAAATAATCTACCATCATTAGACAGGAGTCATCAATCTGCTATCAGGTTGCTCTGTCAGAAACTAAGCCCATGTCAATTAGTAAGTAATAAAATCAGGTGGTATCTACACAAGAGAGTAGACTATTAAAAGTAAAAGGAAACAAAAAGGATGACAATTATGACTGTCAAAATGCCATTAAACACCTTTCTTACCAAGCAATTCTCTTAGTAGAAGCATAGGCACACTTCATGCAGTACAGAAATTAAACACTAGTTACTACTGTCATGATAAAAATCTGTCAAAACAATTCTATGCCTCACAACCATTTTCTGTCATTAAGTTATATTCCCATTTCTGCTTCCTATTTAAGTGCAAGTTCTATTAAAAGAAGAGTAAATTAAAAATAAGATCCTGTACTAGACCCCCAATCAATTATGCCTCACTATAATTTGTTATGGTTACCATAAATACACTTAAAACATATTTATGGTTCTTATATTTTCACTGTAAACAAAACAATTAGTTCAGTCACACTCTTTTCACTCCATTTTGGAATGTATTTTTATTTAATATTAGGATTCTGTAATATCCAATAATACTCAGCACAGTGCCAGTGAAAGCTGGTTTGCCATGAATTTTTTTTTTTTTTTGGAGGCAGGGAGGTGTTTTTCTTTTGTCTATTAAAAAAAAAAAAGATGACTAACTAAAAGCAAATTGTTGTTAGTAGGTGAAATTTCTATGTGAACAGTATGTTTAAGACATAAACCAGCCAACCAATGCAAAACCCCTTCTGCAAATTAAATGATTGTTCCTAACACTCCTTCTGCATTTATTTGGATTCTCCATCACGAAGCAGCCATTTCCATCATTTCCCAACATGAATGAGAAAAGCTTTGTGCCAGGCACTCCATGGTTGCACCAGTCTGTCCACCCTGAATCCTGATGTGGGCAGAATCCCTCTCCAAGAAGGGAATATTTCTTAAACTAATCAAATCCCTGGTCTTCATGTGAGGAGAACTAGAGCTGGCAGATTTGTGTAAACACACAAATCTGCTAGAAATTGCACTACAAAACAGTCATCTGTAAAAACTTTGCTACATTGTTAATTTTTGCATAATCCACAATTAGCTAAAGACAGAAAGATTATCCACTGTTTGGCCAAGTAGCTTGAAAGCAAAACTTAAGGGAAAAAAAAAATACTGACATGTATAATGCAAAAATATTTCAGTAATATTCTGGATAGCTTAATTTCCTTTTTAAAGATAATAAATACCTATCACCAACCAATTCCAAAAACTGACCCATCTTTTCAGTACAGTAAAGTTACAGCAAAGTTACAAAGAACTAAAAGCAGAATGTTATTTTATATGCAAAAAAATGTAACTGCTGCCTATCCTAGATTACTCCATACCTTGCCATGCTGTGGTCACATATTCCAAGCTACATGCAAGATATTAATGTTAGCTCATGTCTTCTGCCTTCACTTGTTTTGACAGGGTTTGGTTTTTATTTTGGCGGGGGG